>CM040423.1:115898130-117098130 GCA_022702705.1 Papilionanthe hookeriana x Papilionanthe teres
AACTTAACTGTTTTTCCTCTTCTTGGAAGCTCCTGGCCTTGCTAAGCAACTTCTCTAAAGTCTTGATTGTAAATCCTTTAAGGAGAAGTGCTATCAGGCCATGGAAACTTTTAAGTAGGATGCCGACTGCATGTTGCTCTTGTAGTTGTGGTTCACACTTCATGTTAAGTTTCTTCATCAAAGTATTTAATCCACTAAAGTCTCGTTCGGTTTCTGTTGCTCCTCCACTAGATCACCAATAGTGATGTGGTGCTGAGCCCCGGCAAACCGCTTAATGAAGAGGTTTTCCAATTCTACGAAGGTCTTAACTGAACCATTTGGCATTTCTGCATACCAGTCAAAGGCGATCCCTGACAAACTGCTGACTAACTGACGAAAGAGTAAAGCGTCACTCCCACCGGCATTGCAGCAACTAGCACGAAAATGTGCGACATGCTGCCGGGGGTTTCTCGTCCCATCAAAAGTCTTAAACAAAGGTGGTACGAAGCCTTTCGGGTATTGGACTGCATCAAACTCTTCAAGGTAAGGTCTACCTGTTTGAATAGATGTTCCGTTCTTAGATTGTGCTAAGGCCCTCACACATGCTTTTCTACCATGTTTTTGATGTCCTTTTCTGGAATCATTCTTTGTGCAGGATCATTCCTTGGTTGTTTATCTCCGTTGATGGATGCGATCTCTTTTCCTCCATCTGCAATATGGATAATTTATGGGGGTTTCTCTTTCTGAGGCTGAACCTGACTCTGGAGAGTGGCTAAAGTGTCAGTCATCTCTTCCATCCTCTTTGCCATCTGGGAAATTGTATCATCCTTCTCTTGAAGTCGTGCTCTCATCACTTTCAGTTCATCTCTTTCTGAAGCTGCTGGAGCACCTTGTGAAGCTGATGATTCTCGCGTCTCAACCATATTGATCTCGGCATACTCCACATCCATGAACTCTGATGAATCAACTTCATTTTCCAACTTTTCTCCTCTTTCTTTTGCCAACCGTCGGATATCCGTCCCTAGCTTTCCTATAGCATCCTCGAGGGGTCTCTTCCAGACGGTATCGCGGTTGTCGTGTGATGATTGTTGAACTTCCTTTCCGGGAGTTTCTTTTATTGCAGTAGCACTTCCTTCTGATTCAAGTCTCCTGACGAGACTTTTCTTCTCAGGACATTATTTTGGTCTTAGCTCGCCAGTAGTAGGTCTCCATACCATCCTTCTTGCAGCCGGAAGCCTGGGACCGGATGGTCTGTCGGCTATATGCTGGAAGGTGGTATCCTCCCTAATTTGCAGACCCAAATAAACAACGAGTGAACTGGCTTTTATCTTCTTCTTTGGTTTCTCTGTGGCAGCAACAGGCTCTATTCGCGGTCCGAGGCAGGATTTAGCTGGCCATCCCATCCTTCTTAAGATTTCTGACACAGGGCATCTTTCTTTCTTTGCCAATCTTTCTATCACAGCTTGCAGTCGAGCAAATGGCGTAGTTTTATCCCTTTTCCTTTTGTAATTATTGTAGTACGCAGGTCGGGGTAATGCAGCAGCGATCCTTCAGACATCCTCTTCATTTGATGCGGCAGAGAGAGGGTGAAACCTACTCCCTTCCAACAGAGGTGTATACTCAGGCAATTCAGGGATCTCTTCCAGGAAAGCAATTTCAGCGGCTTTGGCCTTCTCAACCCAGGCTATCTTTTTGCTTTTATTCCTTCTTTGAGTTTGAGTTAGGGGTGCAACTCTCGAACTAGACTCAATTTCGAAAATAGACGGTATCGTAGGAAAATTTGTACCCTCCACAGTGACAGTCTCATCACAAACTTGGATTTCCTTCCCCTTTAATTTGGCAGAAGTCGGGGTAGGTGCAGAGATGACTAGACCGGTGGGGATAGAGACAACAGTCCTCCTACAAACAGTAGCACTCCTTTCAGCTGGAACCCTTCACAGGGGAGGGAATTCTTGAGTCAATTTCAGGTTGAACTCAATCAGGGGTTTCTCAGTTTCTAACACTTTGTCCATTAGTGTGAAGAGAATAACGTCAGTGATCATAATATCTGTGTTACCGAATCCTTATCTGAAACAGATGATTCCAATGTCGGGCAGCTCATCTTTGTAAACGGCGAAGTCCATTCCATTGGTGAAGGAGAAGATTAACTTTGGGGCAGTTATTTTCTACAGGGCAGATTCCGAATGTCAGTCCCGAATTATACTTCCTTTCGTCTTAAAGTTTAGGACGAAATAGAAAGAGTCCGAACACATTTTTGTTTATCTTAATGTATTTGTGATTTTTAAAAGAGATTATTTATTAGAAGGTTGTTTATTAGCGGGTTTGTTTATTAGAAACAAAACGATTAAAGGAAAAAGGTTATAGAAAAGGTAAAGGGCCCGATTTAGAATTGGAAAGGAAGAAAAAGTCTTATGCACGACTTCTCAACTCGAAGGACCGCTCCTAAACTAACACCTATTGGGGGTCCACCCCACCTCAGAAAAGAGGTAAAAGGTTTTCGAAACCTCTCTGTTTAAGGGTGTCTAAATAGTGGCTCCTAAATCCGAGAGGAGTTGGCTATACTCGTTCAAGACAGAAATGAACGAGCTATTCCAACGGAAGAATAGTAGTTTGCTCCACTAGGGATATGGATACACTACCGATTTATGAAAGCAAACCCATCTGATTAAAATGGAGAGAGGAACTATTCCCCAGCGGAGTCGCCAGAAATTGTACGACTTATTTTTAGGTTATGTGTTTCATTTTGAAAAGGGGTCTCCTACAAAAATCGTCGGTGAATTTTAAATTTTAAATTTAATTTAAATATATATATAATATAAAAAGTAGCATTTGATTTTGAAAATAACTTTAAATTTGAATGTTTTTAAGATATGAAATCAAACCGATCTCACATCCCGAATAGTTTATATAAACGAGCACCGCACCACAAACCGTGTATTTTTCCTGAAGAATAGACACACTGCTTGATGATGGGGCTCGATTAAATAAACTAAAAGATTTGTGACATCCGTTTGGCCTGCGAACCAATTTTATAAGCCGACAAGTTCCCCTGCTTAATATAAAGGAATTAAGCAGGGTTTATATTACTTGGGTTCTTAAAGTTCCCTATAAGGGCATGCCCCTATAGTTAATTACATCTTAAATGATAGGAATCATTTAAGAAAACTCTCAATAATGATCAGTGGTTTTGCTCTCAAGAATTTCAAAGTTTAAGGTTTTCAAAGGATTGGATTTTGGAAATTTCAATAAGGATTAGCTCAAATTCGGAACGGTTTATTTTAAGAATCAAAGGAAGAAAAGTAGAAGAAGCTAAGGATCCAAGAACAATCTTGGAAACTTCCTAAACTATCTTATTGTTTGGCTTCAACTCAGGAATTTATCTGATGTTATAATCCTGCCAATTTTAATTAGTTAGGACTTATATTGGTATGATATAATCACACAAACAACCTCGAAAATATGAGGGTTTATGTCGTACCGAACGACTACCTCAGAGTCTTAAGACCGTTTAGGGCTTAATTTACATGACATGATCATGCAAATGCCTAACTAAGAGTTGAGGATTTATGTTGCACTAGGCAAACTACCTCGAAATCATATGGCTTTGTTGTTTAAAACTAGGAAAGGTTTTGCTGAAGTAGATTCAAGTTTTGCTGATGACGATGGCTGTGCTGCCCACCATGCTCCATGCTCCTTGTTGTTGTAGAGGTTTGGTTTTAGAAGTCATAAATCTGGAGATGAGAGAAGTGTTTTGGTTTAGAGAAAATCTTAAAATCCAAGTGTTTTTAATGTTTTAATTAAAACAAATCTTAAAGTTGATTATAACAGCACAGGTTAAGATCCCACGGTTCCATCATTCCGGCATCGTTATTTTTATCGGATTCACTTAGTCCAGATGATTATGCTAAACTCAACTGAATAAGTTCCACACTTTCATTTAGACAGTGGGAAATCCCGTTAGCAACACGTAGGTTACATCATCTGAGGTATTCCTGATCGTCCAATGAGATATTTTAATTTAGTTGTAATTTCAGTATTGTTGTTTTGTTTGTGATAAAATTTTGAGTTGTTTTGTATTTTGGAATATTGTGGAGGTGAATTTTATCTTGTGATGACTTTTAATTTAGTTTTGGTTTCAGTTTTGTGGCTATCCTATAGGTTTTGGTTTTCATGCAACAGTTTTTTTACCATGCAAGAAAATTAAAATGCAGCACATGTAGGTAAATTGCAACAAAGTAAAAGCGTACTCGGAGGGTCTTCCCGTCATCCCAAGCTACACTTAAAACATATGTTAGAGCATTTAAACATATTTTTGCAAGAAATACCTAGGTAAAGCTAAGGGAAAGGGTTTTGGTTATCTACCAGAATCCTAATCCTATTGCTAGTCATTTCCTATGACGTCTAGGTTGTTGGTTTGGTTTAAGGATGATTTTCTTCACCAAAGAACAATTAAGTTCAATTATTCTTCAAAAACACCCCATCGTATCGAGGAAGTGTTTAAGACGAATCTTAAACTACTTTTCAATACTTCTGGGATTATTTTGAGTTCAAATGAATTTTATTATATTGGTGAATTAATCATCAAAGGAATTTAATTTTGTTTTGTTTCTTGCTCAGTGAACTTAAGACATTTGAATATCTTATGTGTGAAGTGACATTTCACTTGACGCTTCAGTTAAGAGTTATAACAATAAAAGTCTTTTAAGGGCAAAGTAATAAATATTTTAATGATTTAATTTGATTTGATTTAATTATAAAAATTAATTAATGATTATTAAGTTTATAATAGGGTTCGAATTATTTTAGATTTAATTTAAATCTTTACACTTTAAGTGATATTATATTTCAGATTAACTTTTTATGTTTTAGATTTACTTATATTGAAAAAGGTGTTGAAATCTTTCATATGTTTTGATTTAACTCTTAATGTTTGCATTTAGGTTTGTTGTTAAGTGATGTTAATTTAATTTAATTTAATTTGATTTGATTTAATTTAATTTTATTTAATTTAATTTAATTTAATTTTAATTTAATTTTAATTTAATTTTAATTTAATTTAATTTTACTTTTAATTTAATTTTAATTTAATTTAATTTTAGTTTCAATATTTTAAATTAAATCTAATTTAATTGTTAAGGTGTTAATTTAATTTAATTTAAACTTTGCCTTGACTTAATTTAAATTAATTTAATTTAACTCCAAGATTTTAAATTTTATTTTAATTATTGGACCACTGAACATTTTAAGCATTAATTCATTTAAGGGTTGTCTTCTTTTAATTTTTAATTTATTTAGTTTGGATTATTATTTTAATTTTTAATTAAGAACTAAATATTATTGAAGTGATTTATTTAGGGATTTTTAAATTAAAGAATAAATATCCTCTTAATAATATCCCTATTTTAATAATCCAAATTTTAAATATATTCTCTTCAAAATTTAAATTATTTAATTAATTTGAGTTTCATTTTGATATTTTCAAAGTGTTTAATGGGTTTCTACCCTTTTAATTTCCCTAAGTTTCAATCATTGAAGAGAAAATTAAAATCAAATATTTTACCCTCCATTTTGATTAAACCTAAAGTTTTAATTAAGGGTTAAAATTCTTTAATTACCTTTATGCCCTTTTGGGCTTATTTATTTCATATCTCAATAAATTGAGCTCAAATGAATTTGAAATTTTTATGTCACCTCACTCACATGTCAATAAAGACATTAGAGGAGAAAATGTGATTTTTCTGACTTTAATTTATTTATATAATTATTTTTAGTAGAAAATAGGGGTTTTCAAAGAAAATTTAAAAACATAACCAAGGTAAATTTTCTATCATTAAGAAAATTATGGAATGTTTCTGTCGGCATATTTTCAGGTTGAGTTGTATTTTGAAAAGGGGTCTCCTAACAGAAGTTGTCGGCGAATTTTTAATTTAATTTAAATGAATAATTTGAAAAGTAGTATTTGATTTTAAAAATAATTTTTTAAATTTGAAGATTTTAAGATATGAAATCAAGCCGATCTCACATCCCAAATAGTTCATATAAACGAGCACCGTACCACAAACCGTGTATCTATCCCGAAGAATAGGCACACTGCTTGACGATGGGGCTCGATTAAATAAACTAGAAGATTTGTGACATTCGTTTGGTCTGCGAACCAATTTTATAAGCCGACAATTTCCCCTGCTTGATATGAAAGCATCAAACAGGGTTTATATTACCTGGGTTCTTTAAAATTTCCTATAAGGGCAAGCCCATATAGTTAATTACATCTTAAGTGACGGGAATCACTAAGAAAACTCTCGATAATAATCGATAATTCCGCTCTCGAGAATTTGAAAGTTTAAGTTTTCGAGGGATTGAATTTTGGAATTTCGATAGGGAATGGATCGAGTTTGGAACATTTTGTTTTGAGAATTCAAAGGAAGAAAAGTAGGAGAAATTACGGATTCGAAGCGAACTTCGGTAATTTCCCAACTATCCTATTGTTTGGCTTGGATTTAGGAAAGTCCTAATGTTTATTTAATGTTTTGATCTTGCCGATTTTAATTAATTAGGACTTATATTCGTATGACATGATCATACAAATAGCCTTGAAGATGTGAGGGTTTATGTCGTATCGGACGACTACCTCGGAATCCTAAGACCGGTTAGGGCTTAATTTGCAATACGAAATGCCAACAAAAGGTTGAGGATTTAGGTTGCACTTAGGAAAACTACCTCGAAGTCATATGACTTAGTTATTCAATTCTAAGAATGTTTCGTGATGTAGATTCAAGTTTCTGTGACGACGATGGCCGTCTTTGCCCACCATGCTCAAGCTCCTTGTTGTTGCAGAGGTTTAGTTATAGAAGTCATAAATCGGGAGATGAGAAAAGTGTTTTGGTTTAGAGAAAATCTTAATTTCCAAGTGTTTTTGTGTTTTAATTAAAACAAATCTTAAAGTTGATTATAACGACACGGTTAAGATCCCGCGGTTCCATCCTTACGGCATCGTTATTTTTATCGGATTCACTTAGTCCGGATGAATTTGCTAAACTCAACTTGAATGAGTTCCACACTTTCATTTAGACAGTGGGAAATCCCGTTAGCAACACGTAGGTTACATCATCCGAGGTATTCCCGATCATCCAACGTAGATGTTTTAATTTAGTTGTAATTGTAGTTTTGTGTTACTGTTTGTGATTAAATTTTGAGTTGTGTTATATTTTGAAATGTTGTGGAGGTGAATTTTATCTTGCAATGACTTTTAACTTAGTTTTGGTTTCAGTTTTAGGGACTATCCTAAAGGTGTGGGTTTTTATGCAACAGTTGTTTATCATACAAGAAAAAGTAAGTGCGATGCGATTAAATAAATTGTAATAAGGTAAATTGCAATAAAATAAAAGCGTACCTGGAGAGTCTTCCCGTCATCCCAAGCTGCACTTAAACACAATTAGAATATTTAAGCAAGTTCCTAGGTCTAAGGGAAGGGTTATGGTTTTCTACCAAATTCCTAATCCTATAGCTAGTCATTTCCTATGACGTCTAGGTCCTTGTGTTTTAGCTTGAGGACGATTTTCTTCATCAAAGAACAATTAAATTTAGTTGTTCTTATAAACATCCTATCATATTGAGGAAGTGCTTAAGAAGAATCTTAAACATCTTTTCAATATTGCTTAGAATTGTTTTAAGTCCAAATGAATTTAATTATACAAATGAATTAATCGTCCAGGAATTCAATTTTGTTGTTATCTTACTCGATGAACTAGGACATTTGAATATCCTATAAGTGGAGTAACATTTCATTTAATGCTCTATTTAGTAGTTATGATAATAAAAGTTTTCGAGGCAAATTGGTGTTCCAATGATTTGTGATTTAGTTTAACTTCGAGTTAAAGGGTTTAAATTTGGAATAGTGTTCAAGTTGCTTTATATTTAATTTCTTTATGTCTTAGGTGATGTTATTTAATTCAATTTAATTTAACTTTAATTTAATTTAATTTAGTTTAGTTTCAATTTTGATTCAATTTAACTTGATTTTAATTTTAACTTGATTCTATTATTTAATTTAATTTAATTCAATTTAGTTTGATTTGATTTAAATTAATTTAATTAAATTTAACTTGATTTAATTTAATTTAATTTAATTTCCTTCAATTTAATTTAATTTGATTTAATTTTAATTTAATTTAATTTAATTTAATTTAATTTAATTTATTTATTTAATTTAATTTAATTTAATTTATTTATTTAATTTAATTTAATTTAATTTATTTGTTTAATTTAATTTAATTTAATTTATTTATTTAATTTAATTTAATTTAATTTATTTGTTTAATTTAATTTAATTTAATTTATTTGTTTAATTTAATTTAAATTTATTTATTTATTTAATTTAATTTAATTTAATTTAATTTCTTTGTTTAATTTAATTTAATTTAATTTATTTATTTAATTTAATTTAATTTAATTTATTTGTTTAATTTAATTTAATTTAATTTATTTGTTTGATTTAATTTAATTTAATCTTTAATTTAATTTTATTTTTAATTTTAATTTAATTGAAAATTTAAAAAAGTTTAATAATTTAACTCTTTTTTTTTAATTTAATTTAATGATCAGGTCCTTTAACATTTCAAAACTTAAATTTGAATTATCATTTTAATTAAGAATTAAATATTAATGAGATGATTAATTTAGGGTTTTTTAAATTAAAGAATAAATCTCTTCCTAATAATATCCCTATTTTAATAATTCCAATTTTATCATTCTTCCAAATTTAATCAATTATTTAATTAAGGTTTATTTTAATTATTTTAAATTGTTTAGTAGGTTTCTACCCTTTAATTATTTGAATTTCAATCATCCAAATCAGATTAAGATCAAATATTTTACTTGTTAATTTTATTAAACCTAAAGTTTTAATTAAGGGTTAAAATTTTAATTACCACTTTGCCCTTCAAGCTTAATAATTTCATAACTCACTAAATTGAGCTTAAATGAACTTGAAATTTTTATGTGACTTCACTCATAGGTCAATTAAGACATGAGAGGAGAAAATGTGATTTTTCTGTATTTAATTTATTTATGTAATTATTTTTGGTGGAAAATAGGAATTTCCAAGGAAAATTTAATAATATGACCAAGGGAAAGTTTCTGTCCTTAAGAAAATTATGGGACATTCCTAATGACCAGAGGACCACTTGGACCAATTTTGGTGATTTTTTGAATTATATTGTTTTTATTATAATTATTTTAAGTTTTGGAGTATTAATTAATTTACAAATAAAATAAAGGTTGAAAAATGAAATTTATATTTTTAAAAAATCTCTCTGATATCAGGGAAATCATAGAATCAATTTTTGCAATTTTCTGATTTTTCTTTGATTTATTATAAACATTTTAGTGAAAATGCTAGAAAATACATTTTTTTTAAATTTAAAATTACCCTAGGGCTTTAAAATTTAATATCTCATTAAATAGACCTAAGAAAAATATAGGATTTGTTCCTAAGTGATTAAAATTCAAAATGTGACATTTTGGTGAATTTTATTATTTTTATGATTTTTATTATTTTTTAATTATTAAAATATTAAAATAATACCAAAAATCAACTTTTTTAGAAAATTGAAATTTTAATTTTCTTAAATTCCCCTGATATCAGAGAGGCTCCAAAACCAATTTGGTGAATTTTTAAAAAGTATTTTGAAAGTTATGAATTTTTAAAGTTCAAATTGACTAAATGGCTTAATCGACCCATTTAGTAGGGCTAACCGAGTCCAATTGACTTCAAATTTTTATGGTGGGTTCCTCTAATCCTAAAGGTCAGTGGAGAATTGATTTCAAGTCAATTTGTTGTATGGTTAGCTCTAATTAATTAGGGATCTATTTTGGGTGTTTAAGCCAATTAGGGTTATTTTAAATGAGTTAACTCAAAACCTATTTTTCCTAGGGTCCTCTGGTCGTAAGAGACATCACCAAATTTTCCTAGAATTTATTTCACAACATGCTAATTATTGGAATTAAAATACTCAAAATAGTAACATGAATTTGAAAAATCAATAACTTCTCGTAGGGATGGCCTCTGACTTTGGAAAATTCAGGGAATGTTCCCAAATTCAGAGGCTTCAAAAGCCCTATGATCTCATGCCATGGTGAATTTTCTATATGCATGGAGAATTAAAACAATTCAGAAGGGAAATAAATCATTAAAAATAAAATACTTGATGAAATTAAATAATTTCTTTTCCACATTATTCTCCTCTGTTCACTGAGCAAGCGGGTATTTTTATTTTATTTTTCTGATTTTTCTACACAAAGTTATGCATTTTTGAAGTTTAGGGGAATTAAATAAATCAAAAATACCCTAATTTTCTATTTATCCACGCGGCGCCGCGTCTACCTCGGCAGCTCCGAAAGGCCACACGGCGCGTTCTGGTTCGACGCCGCCATCTGACTCAGTGCTCCGGGGCCCCGCTGTGTAGTTCCATCTCCTGATCCGACGCGATCCTGGCAGTTCGTCCGCGCGTGTATTAAATGGACGGCATCCGTTCATCATCCCCATGCGTCCTCACCCGAGAGCCGTCCACACTAAATCCCTAATATCGCACTCAATACTCAATGGATTTTCATGTTCTTATACTCTATGGATTCGTCTTGAAGAGACGAATACATCTATACGGTGATCATGCATTGAAATTAAAGCATTTGAAAAGGAGAATCTCCAGAAGCTCGGGATGAAGAATTAGCTCATACCTTTGCTCAGAGAAGTGTGGCTTCAATCTGAGGGTTGTTTCACCTTCGATTGGATCCCGACAAGCTCCGGATGAAGTCTCCTGGTCCGATGAATCGCCTAGGTATGATTTCGACCACGGCCGATCACAAAGCTTGGAGGCTGGAGCAAGCCGGGTGGCCTCGGAGAGGGGGCTTTCTCTGGTGGACTCCTTCCCTTGGTCCGGTGAAGGTGTAGGACCAATCAATTTGAGGATTGATCCACTGTGGAGAAGTGTCCTGGTTTTGGGTGGAATTTTGGTGAGAAATTGGGTTCTGTTGGTGGGGATTAAGGCAAATTGGCACTAGGGATCAACTGCTCTAAGTATGGAGAGTGATCTGGAGCAATTTTGGCAGAGTTTCAGTAAGGTCTGGTTCAGCACCTCCCATGGCCGAGAGGGGGTGGTGTTTAAATAGGAGAGGGTGGAGGGCCTCCCAGGGAGAGTTAGGGCTTGGGATCGAGTTGCTCTTGGCAAGAGAAGAACAGCTACAATGGCCGCTGGGGATGGGGCGGCTCGGCAGGTGAGAATTCCAAGTTTGGGCTCACATGTGAGCTCTCGGCCGGTGGTTTCCGGCGGCTGTGGTGGCTGGCCGGCCAAGGTCAGGTCACCCTCAAGGTCAGGGAGGTCAGGGCTGGGGCTTAGTGCAGTCAATTAGCCATGGACATGTGTAAAGGAGTTGAATTGAAATGAAATGGGGGAGGAGCTCATTTTGGATCCAAATGGGTCAACCCACCTTTTGGGCTTGGTTCACCTCCCCATGGCCGATTTGGGCTGAGGAGGATCGGATGGATCAGCTAGGAAAGGGTGGAGAAGTCACCATCCATGAATATTTTGATTAATCATGGATTAAGGTGAAGCATTAAAAGGGTTAAAACCTTTTTAAGGGGGCTAAAAAGAGGCTCCTCCTTTTGCCATTAGTGGCTTGATCACATGTCAAACCTTCCATGGCTTCATGTGGCTTGTACATGGCTTGCATGGCTTGTCTTTGGCTTGAGGAAAAGCTTGGTCAATTTCATGAAAATGGATTTTAGAAATTTTTTGGAAATTTGATGGGAATTTGTATGAAGCTTGATTTGGAATGGTTTGATGATGATTTTGAAACTTAGGGGTGATATCAATTAGAGGTATGATGAAAAGAAATTGCCATGTGGGCTTTAGGGTCAATTTTATGCTTTTGTATTTGGTGGAAATGGGCTTTTAGAATGGTTTAGGAAAGTGGGCTTTTGGATTTTTAAAATGGATTTTGGGATAAAATTTTGGTAAAGGCTTGGGCCAAATAATTGTTGGGTTTAGCTCATAGATGTGTCATGAGTGACTTGGAGCAAAATTGGGAGTGATTTAGGTTTGAATTGGGTTGAATTTGGGCTCCTTTGGTGAATGGGCCAATATAGGTCAAATTGGGCTAACTTGGGCCAATGTTGGGCTATGGTTGAAATTGATGTAAAATTAATGTTGGGAAATGTTTATGGGAGTGTTTCAAAGAGGTTTTGACTTTGGTTGGGCTTTGATTTTGGGGTTTGGGCTCATTTGGGTTAGGTTTGGGTTTAGGTCAAAATTGGGCCTTTTAGCTTTGGGTTGAATTTGAGTGGGGTTTGGGTCTAAATGTTGGGAAAATCATGTTAGTTTTTTGTTTGTGAGAATGTTAAGGAAGATTTAGAAAAGATTTGGGGTTAATTGGAGTTGAATTGGGTGAGTTTGGGTTAGGTTTGTGTCATGGGTCCAAATTGGGCTTTAAGGCCAAAAGTGAAATTGGATCCAAATGTCAATCAAATTGGACTTGGATTTGGTCTAGATTGGTATTGGGAAAGTTGAATTGAAGTTTAGAATATAATTGGACCAGAATTTGGGTCAATTGGGTAGGTTTGGTTTGACATTGAGTTCACTTTGGGTTAAAATGAGTCAAATTGGGGGTTTTGACAAAAGTGGGGTACATTGACAAAATTGGCCCATGGTGTAGTTGAACAAAATGAAATTGGGAATATTTGGGATTTTCTGGAATTTTCTGGGAATTTTTTGAATTTTTGGATTTTTTGGTCGAGAGGGTATTTTGGGTATTTGGAGGGTATTGGGAGGTATTCTTGGAATTTTTGATATTTTTGGGTATGGATGGTCAATTTGAGTGATGTGGAAATGTTTGGGATTGGTTTTGAGGATTTTAGGGTGATTTGGGATTTTTGCAAAATTTGGGTGATTTCGAGGGTTTTGGGTAGGCTAGGCGGGTGTAGGATCCCGGGGGTCAAAAAATGAAAATTTGGAAAATTGAAGACTGGGTGAATGTAAGTGGAATGAAATCATTTTGGTTCAGCCATGAAGCCATATCAAGCCCACATGAGCCATGAAGGGACTCATTTGAGGCATCCACATTGTTGTTCCTAACCCTCTTAGCGAGGGCTTAGGGATTAAGGACCATCCATGTGAATCACCTACATGAGTCGGGAGGTCAAGTTGGGTATAGGTGTGTGAAAGTGTAGTGTATGAGTGTAGTGTGTGTGTAAGTCGGCCCTTCACCGGACCGAGGCCACCTGGGGCGATCCTAAGGCCAAAGAGTCCTATAGGAACTCATCCTTTAAACTTCCACATTTGATTTCAACCCTCTAGGTGATTAGGGGTCTATAGTCAAGTTTGTAGAGTTTGCACGGAGTTAAGAAGTGGTTTGAATTTCTAAGTGGTGGGTCCCAATTCTAATCCTCTAAGATAGTCAAAGGAAAAGTTTAAGGCTAGATCCTAAGTACTAAAAAGAAGAAGAGAAGACCTCATCGAAAATGAGGTCGACAAATGGACCCCAATAGGTGTGGTGAGCTGATGGAGCACACCGCGCGTATTGGTGTTGACCGAAGCGATTAACAAAACCAACACAAACGTCCAAGTGACAAACTTAGGACAAAGTAGAAGAATTTCCGCTGGGGAGTGCCAATTATATCTCTGAGACAGGAGATTCCTAAACTCTCGCTGGGGAAAAGGAAAAGGAGGTGAATCCCAAATCACATGATCTGGGGGAATTTCAATTTAGATTTTATTTTGTTTCAATTTAAGTTTTGGTGTGTGAGCTTAGATTTTAGTTTGAGTTTCAATTTAGATTGAAGTTTTGTTAAGATTAATTTGAAGGAATTCGAACTTGAAATGAAAATTGGAATTTTGTGATTTTAGATGTAACATCTTCAACCTCAAAAGAAAATTGAATTGACCGGATTGAATCATTATAATGAGGAGAGATCTCAGAGCAATGCGGTATTGGATGTAAAATCCTTAACCTCAAGTGTTTGATTTTGATGTATTTCATTGCGATAGGGAAAGGATCCTAAAGCAATGCAATCTCGGATGTAAAATCCTCAACCCCAAGAATTTGAATTTGATGTACTTCATTGTGATAGGGAAAGGATCCTAAAGCAATGCGGTCTCGGATGTAAAATCCTCAACTCCAAAAGTTTGAATTTGATGTATTTCATTGTGATAGGGAAAGGATCCTAAAGCGATGCGGTCTCGGATGTAAAATCCTCGACCCGAAGAATTTGAATTTTGATGTATTTCATTGCGATAGGGAAAGAATCCTAAGGCAATGCGATCTCGGATGTAAAATCCTCGACCCCAAGAATTTGAATTTTGATGTATTTCATTGCGATAGGGAAAGAATCCTAAGGCGATGTAGTCTCGGATGTAAAATCCTCGACTCCAAAAGTTTGAATTTGATGTATTTCATTGCGATAGGGAAAGGATCCTAAAGCGATGCGGTCTCGGATGTAAAATCCTCAACCCCAAGAATTTGAATTTGATGTATTTCATTGCGATAGGGAAAGGATCCTAAAGCAATGCGGTCTCGGATGTAAAATCCTCGACCCCAAGAATTTGAATTTGATGTATTTCATTGCGATAGGGAAAGGATCTAAAGCAATGCGATCTCGGATGTAAAATCCTCGACCCCAAAATTTGAATTTGATGTACTTCATTGCGATAGGGAAAGGATCCTAAAGCAATGCGATCTCGGATGTAAAATCCTCAACTCCAAAAGTTTGAATTTGATGTATTTCATTGCGATAGGGAAAGGATCCTAAAGCAATGCGATCTCGGATGTAAAATCCTCAACCCCAAGAATTTGAATTTGATGTATTTCATTGTGATAGGGAAAGAATCCTAAAGCGATGCGGTCTCGGATGTAAAATCCTCGACTCTAAAAGTTTGAATTTGATGTATTTCATTGCGATAGGGAAAGAATCTTAAAGCGATGCGAGTCTCGGATGTAAAATCCTCAACTCCAAAAGTTTGATTTGATTGAGGTTTGATTTGAGATTTGGAAAGATTGAATTTGAAATTTGATTGAGATTTGATTTGGAATCTGGAAAGATTGAATTTGAAATTTGATTGGGATTTGATTTGGAATCTGGAAAGATTGAAATTGAAATTTGATTGAGATTTGATTTGGAATCTGGAAAGATTGAATTTGAAATTTGATTGAGATTTGATTTGGAATCTGGAAAGATTGAATTTGAAATTTGATTGAGATTTGATTTAAAATTTGTGTTCATTTTGTTTGTCCTTTAACGATTCAAATTTATTTTATCGTTCATTTAATGTTCATGTGAATTTGGTGTTCGTCATTTTTAAATTTTTAAGGAAAGTTTTCTTTTATTCTCTTTTTTTTTATTTCTTTTCTGTTCTTTGTTCGAAGTTTATTTTACTTTAATGGAGTTTCTCAGTCAACTTGCACAAAAGAGGTGAAGGCCAAAAATGTGACATAGTCACTTTCATTCCAATCATGTTGAAGATACATCATACAACTCGATCTGGAATACATCTCATATAATCCATGTAGACTCAAAACGGACTATGTGTGATCTTTGTCGATCCATCCAAAGAAGTATCTATCAAAAATCCATGTCTGAATAGTGGGGTACATGGTCAATAACATCACCTTCCAAGCCATCCTTGGCAAGGATGCCGTATGGATGTACATTGGAGGTGTGATATTTTCCATGTAGCTCATGGCTCGTAAGGCCGGAGGCTCTCTAGCTCCGGGTCCGGCTGGAAATGGTAAGGTGTCTTCACGTCGTCCATCCTCCGAAAGTAGCGAGATCCGCTTCACTGGTACTCCTGGTATGCAATGCTTAGCGATATCTGCTCCGTTGCCCTTCGGTATCATGACGGAACCTACCGGTAATGGTATCTTCAACGGCCCTCGGAACTCACACCGGGCCTGCTTATCCGGAGGTCGGATCCGAACATGATGTTACACTCATTCAAGAAAGAGGCTGTGCGAAAGGTCGACAAAGTCGTGGTGATCTATGTGCGGGGGTATGCAGTCACCCCTCTTGTAAATGTTAATGATGCAGCTATTGGGTATGCAATCTGCTGGCAGTACCATCCATGTTATCAATCTCTTTACCATTCTCTTGATGACTAATGGCATTAGATCCACTTGGCCATGACGGAGTATTCCAGGTGGGTTTCCCTTCCTGTCTTCCGCAAAGTTGTAACGACATCCACATTGTATTGTAATTCTTCCCTTCCACGGCATCCATCTCCGGGGTTCGAGTAGGTGTTTTCCCTTAGGCGGCCCGCTCGGCCCATTCTTTTCAAATCCCGAATGCAATCCACGATTTGTTGTTGTTCATATTCGAGAATACGTCCGTATGTAGCTCGAGGCCTTCAGTATATTGATCCTTACGCCTCCGATTCTCTCGAAGTATTCAAAAGTTTTCTTTTCGACATTCCGCATTCTTTCCGGCTCGTATTCGGAATAATCCGCAAATGGCGAGGCACGGTGACGTATTGTGGGATATACGGCTCAATCCCTTCACGTTCTCCCGCATACCTCGGCTCCTCGGGGATGATGTCCGTCGGGACATCCCCGAGGTTGCTCCGCAACAAGGTCATGCATTGCTGGTGGTTCTATCCGGTAACGTGGTAGCCTTCTTTCTTCGATCTTCGTGAGATTTCCACGGTCCTTTCGTTATCCTAGGAGCTGGCCTCCTTTCTTCAGGTTCCTGGTGAACCGGCGTCCTTGAAGTGTATGTACTGGCGTGCTAGCAATTGCCTCGTCGCGCTGGTCCACTGCTAGTTTGGTTAACATCTTACGGATACGGCGATTCTTATTTCTTCGTTGCGTTTCTGTGAGAGTAGCTCTTCGAACTTCCTGAATCTTTGTGGGCGCGGCGCTGACAAGCCTACCCTCTGCTGTAGCGACTACAGACTTCATTTTCTTATCTTCTTCAGTGTTTGTTTTTCTTTTCTTACTGCTGGATTGGTGGCTTGGGCCACCCACTTTCATCACTGTCTGCCCGAGCAGTTCCTCTCGGTCAACTGGGTTCCAGTGACTTTCCTCGTACTGTAGGTCTGCTGGTGCGAAGTCCGAGTCAATCTCGATTATCGCTCCATCTTTCACCCTCTTTTCATCGAGTGCAAGGCTTACACCATTTCTAAAGTTCAGGACCAACCGCCCGTTCGACATTTCCTCGCGAAAAGACAAGGAAAAGGATCGGGGGTTGTACTTAAGAAAAAGAACATTAAGAAAATGTTTATTAAAGACGGTTTTTTTATTACTCTTATATTTTTAAATTTAACGGGAATGAAGTGGGATAAGATCAGGGAAGAGATTTTGATTTGGAAGAGAAAACAGGGAAAACTTTATTATCATGATTTTATTTATTTTAGCACATTTTTTATTATTTTTGGGTTCGGACTCAGTCACAAGTAATTACTTCACCCGTGCTTCTAGGGATGAAGAATTCATTCCTTCGAAACATCGGGTAGCGTAATACTTTTTCAAGTATCGTCGCATTGATCGGAAGCATATGTCATTCTCCTCGGCAATTCACTAGGTGGTAGGAACCTCCCGAGTATCTTGCTTCGACCACGAACGGCCCTTCCCGAGTGAGTTCGAATTTTCCTCCTATCTTGCGGTGTGCGAGGATAGGTCTCTTGAGAACGAGAACTAAGTCACCAACTTTGAAGGTTCTCGGGCGGACCAATTTGTCATGGGCTTGAACCATCTTAGCTTGGTATAGTTCTAAATCTACTTGTCTTGCTGCAAGTCTTTTCCCTTCCAGGCTTTCTAATTCTTCTAGTCGTAATTTGGCATTCTCTTCTGTCGTGATTTTATTTGCAACTACAATTCTGAGTGAAGGAAGTTGAACCTCTAAAGGTAACACTGCCTCGGACCCATACACCAGAGCGTAAGGTGTAGCTTGAGTAGGAGTTATGAAGGTTGTCCGGTAGGCCCGTAAGGCTTCTAATAACTTCTCGTGCCAATTTCTCTTATTATCGTCCAAAGTTTTCTTTAAGATTTGAAAGAGAGTTTTATTAAAAGCCTCAGCCAGGCCGTTTGCTCTTGGGTAGTAAATTGTTGAATATCGCCAGTCGATTCCATGTCTCCTGACAAAATTGTTGATTAGCGTGCTTCTGAATGCTGACCCATTATACGAGATGATCTGCGCGGCACTCCGAAATGGTAGACAACTTGGTTCTTGAAAAGCTGTAGCACGTTGTGTGCTTTCACTTCTACGAGTGGAGCTGCCTCTGCCACTTGGAAAAGTAATCACGTAGCCGCAAGAATGAAGCGATGTCCTTTTGAAGATGGTGGTTCTATTGGACCCACTATATCCGTGCCCGAACATTCGAATGGCCACGATGCAATTGTCGGATGTAGCACATTTGGAGGTTGGTGTAGAACCACTCCGTGCACTTGGCATTGGTGACGGCTCTTGGCGATTTTCATGCGATCGGTCATCATCGAGGGCCGGTAGTACCCTAATCTTTTAATCTTCATTTTCATCTTCGGACCCGGCCGGTGAGCTCCACGGAGTCACGAATGCACCTCTTTAACAATTTCACGGGCGTCGGACCCGCTTAGGCACCTTAGCCACATTTGATCGAAAGACCTTACGTATAACGTGTTGTTTATTAATGCGTAGGACGTAGTTCTTTTCTTGATACGATGGGCTAGCGACCTATCATCCGGTAGCTTTCTGTTTGCGGGTAGTCTATTAATGGATGTCGCCAATCTTCTGTGTTTTACATCACTTGTTGCAGCTGATTCTTCTTCTTTTCAGATTTGTGTATTGTGTCTATGTCGAGTCTGTGATAGGACCCGACGTCCGTGAACCGACACTTCCACGAGTCATCTTGCAAGCGGGCAAATTCTTTTGCGAGGCGAGCTAACGCATCTGCTAAAGCATTTTCTTTTCAGGGAATTTTGTAGATTGTCACATTCGGAATTTGTTCCAACAATTTGTATGGCATCTTGGAAGTATTGCTCGAGTCTTGGCTTTAAAATTACGTACTTGTCCAGCGATCCGTTGAATGATTAACCGTGAATCCCCTTAGATGTTGATGTCTGTTATCCCCATTTGAATAGCTAATTCCAGATCCTGTTATGAGGGCTTCGTATTACGCTTCGTTGTTTGTATACGGCTCCGTCAAGTGGTAGGAGTATCTTAACATCCCCGCTCCGGTGTTATAAAGATTAGTCCGATTCTCGCCTTACCGGGCACTATCACTTGCGATTCTTCGTCTTTGTGTGTTGAAGATACTCCGTCGAAATATAATTCCCAACGTCGATCATCAGGGTCTTCTAGGCTCATTATTTGTTCATCTGGCAAATCGTCATTGACAGGAGATTCTACCGGCAAAGGGTGTCTTTGCGAGGAAGTCTGCTAAGACTTGTCCCTTTACGGTACAAAGAGGCACGAAAGTTATATCGAATTGCAATAATATCATTGACCATCGGCAAGTCTGCCGGAAAGCGTTGGACGGGTCATCAAGTATTGCAATGGATTAAATTTCGAAATCAGGTTGACCTTATGAGAAAGCATGTAGTGCCTGAGCTTTTGAGCGGCGAAGATCAGGGCCAAACAATGCTTTTCAATTGTGGGATACCTTATTTCCATCGGAAGTAAACGACGGCTTAGGTAGTAAAGAGCATTTTCTTTACCCTCATCATTGACTCGAGCTAACGGGGCTCGAGAGAGTCGTCTAAAGCCGCGGTATAAAGTATCAGCGGTCTACACGAGACCAGAGTCGCTAAGACAGGAGGTGTCATTAAATATTGTTTAATGTCCTCGAAGGCCCTACGGCATTTCTCTTCCCAAATAAATTTGGCGTCCTTTTTAACTAGTGCCGAGAAAGGTCGACACCTACCGACAAGTTTGAGATAAAGCGTCGAAGATATGCCAACTTCCCTTGAAAAGATCGTAGTTGTTTTAAGGTTTTGGGAGGCGGCATTTCTAAGATAGCTTTAATCTTTTCCGGGTCGATTTCAATTCCACGATGTCGGACAACGAATCCTAAGAATTTCCGGAGGTGACGCCGAAGGCGCATTTTAAGGGATTCATCTTAAGGTTAAATTGCCTTAATCGTTCGAAAATAATTCTCAAATCATACAAGTGGTTGTCCTTTACATTGCTTTTGATGACCACATCGTCCACGTAGCATTTTAATGAGATCATCAAAAATTCTTGTCATCGCTCTCTGGTATGTTGCTCCTGTGTTCTTCAGTCCGAATGGCATCCTTGTGTAGCAATATACTCCGATCGGCGTTCGAATGTTTGTAAGCTTTTCATCTTCTGGAGCCATTTTTATCTGGTTGTATCCTGAAGATCCATCCATGAATGAAAATATCTCATGTGTCGAAGCAATGTCGATCATTAGTTCTGGGATCGGTAGAGGGAACTCATCTTTTGGACAAGCCTTGTTTAAATCTCTAAAATCCACACAAATTCTGATCCGACCATTCTTCTTTCGATTGGCACTACATTGGCTAACCAAGTTGGGTATTGTTCTTCACGGACAAATTTGGCGTCTATTAGCTTTTAACTTCAGCTATGACTTGTTGTTCGATTTCTAGATGCATTCTTCCGGGACCTTGTACGACTGGAACAGTAGGATCCACTCCTAGCTTATGGATTGCGACCTCTGGAGCTAATCCTGGCATTTCATCGTAGCTCCAAGCAAAACAGTCTTTAAATTCTATTAATAACTTGATTATTTCTTCGGTGTCTTCTTTATTGAGTAAGGTGCTAACAAAGGTAGGTCTAGGCTCTTCGCTAGTACCTAAGTTAACTTCCGTTAACTCATCTATTGTAGATTTGATCTCTTCTTCGAATTCTGGTGGAGCGTCTCCAATTTGTAAATCTTCAAATTCTTCTGCAGCTTCCATGCAGTCTTCATTAGACTCGCAAGTGACAACCAAGCAAAATTCGGTATCGTCGACCGATCCTACTCGTGCCGAATCCGAGACCATGCTTTGAATTGGGTGGACGACCGGAGTTATTCCATAATTTTTCAAAATGTTGTGATTGACCTTTTGTCCATTGTCGAGGTAAGAAACCACGTCGAATTAAATTTTGAACACGGGGAGAGTACCACTCAAAAGGTAATTCCATTAATTCGATGAAGTGACATCTTCAAGTGTACATTATTTTCAGTTTTGGAGGAAGGAGCACTACGATAGAATTTGATTGGCTTTGCACCGCCGCTACGTACCTCTTTGACCACCATACCCTCGATCTTATTAGAATGGATCGGGGTCAGGGTCATAGTATGTACATAGTGGTTAATCTTCTCGTACATCGATTTGTATTCTTCGTTCTTCTCATCTTCGAGAGAGATCTTGAATTGCGGCTTCTTCCGAGCTTATTGTCGCTGCTTCTTGCTTGATCTCTTTTTCTTCTTCGGAACTGTCTTCCCAATCAACATTGATGGCTGGTTTCCTCTGTCCAACTGTCCTAACGTCTCTGCCACGATCTCGTCCCCGGCCTCGACCTCGGATGTGAGTTGTGGAGAAACCTTCACCATCTTGCCGTAAGGGAGTGGTGAGTGACTGTTGGACTAGAACTTCAGGCTCTTCGTCGTCCCGAACTTTCTTTGCTTCATTTGTTATGGTATCTGCGGAGAAGATTGTTTTCTTCGGTGGTGCATAATAAGTCGCGTCTTCATGGATTCCAATCTCATGTACGGAGAATGGTTGTAAGTCACCTTTGATGCACTCTGTTCCCCTCCATCGTAGTATTTAATGCATCGATGTAGAGATGATGGTACCATCCTGTTTTCATGTATCCATGGTCGGCCCAAGTAGAGCGTTGAATGACGTTTCGAGTCGATTATGTGAAATTTTGCGGTTGTCTTTGCTAAGTCACCGGTCTTCATCGATAGTGTTATTGATCCGAGGGCTCTTTCTCCTTTCTGGATGAATCCTCTTAATAACATTTTGTCGGCTTCGAGCTCGCGAGCATCAATTTCCAAGTATGCTAGTGTTCGAAGACTCATTATATTAATTGACGCTCCTGGATCCACCAATACTCTGGAGAGCGTAAACTTCCCAATTGTAGCCGAAATGTACAACGGTCGATTGTGGTCTGTCGTCCCGACGGTAGGTCATTGTCCATGAAGGTAACACCTCGTTGTTCCTTTAACGAACAAACCTCATCTAAGGAATCTCCGGCCATTTGAGCTAAGCAAATTTACGGATCAAGTAAGGCCTTGATCAGAGCTTCTCTCATCTCCTTTGATAAGATTAGAGCGTCGTAGATGCTCAGTTTGGCTGGTAGTTTCCTAAGATGGGCTAGCACATTGTAGTCTACTTTGTTTTCATGTGTCTCGGCTTCTTCTCGAATGAGTATTTCTTCTGCCGGGGTTGGTTCTTCCTGAACAACCACCGCTTTCCTTTGTCCTTTGGACCCATTCTCGGAGGTAGAACTCTTCCACTTCTTAAGTTGACTTCTGTAATTTCTTCGAATCTAGTGTTGAGCTTGCTGGTGTTTCTTCCCGAATCGGAATGACGAGTTCTTCTGGATTAGCCTCGGAGTCTGAAGGCTCTAACTCTATTGTGACTGGAGCTCCTCGAAACTCGCAAATAGATTCATTGCTTGTTGAACTCTCGTAGCCTCCTTGATGGATGTCTTATTCGTCATTGCGATCGTCGAGATTGTGTATGATTTGAGAATTGTCATTAGTATCGAAATCGATGTCTGAATTGTCGCTAGTTACGTAATCGTTAGAAATAGTCAAAATGTAGCCAACGCCATCACCCTTATCATTATAAGATCCCACCGAGGTGAGCAGATAATCATACAGAGTCAGAGGTTCGAGGGATTTCTCCCCCGAATCCGAAACAACTATCCTAGGATAAGCAGCCCCTAGTCTAGCCTTAGGAGCCTCGGTCCTCTCTTCTTCATCGATTTTCTTCTTCTCTTCAATCGTCTCCTATTGCGGTGGTTCTTCTATCGCAAGTGATAGTGCCGACTTGACAGGTTTCGAACTTTGAATTGAAACTCGCACCGAAGCGGTTTGGATGCTGTCTAAAATCTTTTTTGAAGACCTTGTCCAAGCGATAGTTCATCCATCGTCAGTCGCATAGGGATCTATCGGAACAATGAGATCAGTCGAGACAACATTGACGGAACCTCCTTTCTGGGCTTCCTTCATGTACTCCTTAGGGATCGTTATATTCCCTTTTCGAAGGTTGTCGTTGAGCCAGCTTTTGAAGGTGATACAATCTTCTATCTTGTGTCCAAGCATCCGGTGGTAGGGGCAAAAGTTGGGATCACCTTTCTTGTTAACTTCTTCTGGTCTCTTAGGCTCTGGCAGCTGGAAATCTGGAGTCTTCATCAGACTACGGAACATTTTTGGCACTGCCTCATTTTTGAATGGATATTCCCTGCTCAGAAGCTCCCTTAATGTACGTTGCGGACGAGGCGGTTGTTCATACTGTGGAGATGACTAATAGCTAGTTCGGGGTTGTTGATAATTCTGTTGAGGTTGTTGTGGCCGTTCTGACGATATTTGTATCGGTTGTTTGCCTTTGTTGACTGCTGCAATGATCCCAGATTTCTTTTCAAAAGTCTTCATAGGCTTTTGCTTGTCTGTCTTGTCGGGGAAACTTAATTGCTTCGCCTCCTCTTGCAAGCTTCCGGCCTTGCTTAACAACTTCTCAAAAGTCTTAATAGTAAATCCCTTGAGGAGAAGTGTTATCGGGCCGTGAATGCTTTTAAGTAAGATGCCGATTGCATGCTGTTCTTGTAATTGTGGTTCACACTTCATACTTAGATTTCTCCATCGAAGTAAGTAATCCACCAAAGTTTCGTTCGGCTTCTGCTTCTCTACCATTAAATCACATATAGTGATGTGGTGCTGAGCTCCGGCGAATCACTTGATGAAGAGGCTTTCTAGTTCTGAGAACGTCTTCACTGAACCATTCGGTAATTCTTCATACCAATCAAAGGCGATCCCTGACAGGCTACTGACGAACTGTCGGAAGAGTAATGCATCACTCCCGCCGGCATTGCAACAACTGGCACGAAAGTGTGCAACATGTTGTCGGGGGTTCCCGGTTCCATCAAAGGTCTTGAACAGAGGTGGTACGAAGCCTTTTGGGTACTGGACAGCATCGAATTCTTCAGGGTAAGGTCTACCCGTCCGAATGGATGTCCTGCTCTTTGATTGTGCTAAGGCTTCTCACTTTGCTTGTTCCACGCAAGCTCTTGATATCCTTTTACGGAATCATGCTTTGTGTTGTATCTTTCTTTAGCTAATCATCCCCGTTGACGGATGTAATCTCCTTTCCTCCGTCCACAATGTGAATGACCTCTGGGGGCGTCTCTCTTTGGGGTTGCACTTGACTCTGGAGAGTGGCTAGGGCTACAACCATCTCTTCCATTCTCTTCGCCATTTGGGCGATCGTATCGTCTCTTTCTTGAAGCTGCCTTCTCATTACTTCCGGCTCTTCTCTTTCTGCGGCTGCAGGAGCACCTTGTGAAGCTGACGAAGCTCGTGTTTCGACCATGTTGATTTCTGCATACTCATCGTCCATGAATTCTGATGAATCAATCTCATCTCCGAATTTCTCTTCTCTTTCTTTTGCTAGTCGTCGAATATCGGTCCTCAACTTTTCCATAGCGTCCTCTAGCGGTCTTTTCTGTGCATCCTCGCAGTTGTCGTGTGATAGCTGTCGGGTTCCCTTCTCAAGAGTCCCATTTACTGCAGTAGCACTTTCTTCGGATTCAAGTCTCCTGACGAGACTTTCCTTCTCGGGCTATCGTTTCAATCTTAGTTGTCCAGTAGTGGGACGCCATACCATCCTTCTAGCGGCGAGAAGGTCTAGGACCGGATGGTGCCGTCGGCCAAATCGTCGGAAGGTGGTATCCTCCCTAATCTGCAACCACGAAACAACGATAGGCGGACTAGCCTTCATCCTTTTATTTGGCTTTTCCGTAATGATGGCGGGTTCTACTCGTGGCCCAAGATGGGATTTGAGCGGCACCCGCCCATCCTTCTTAGAATCTCCGATACGGGGCATTTCTCTTTCTTTGCTAGCTTCTCGATCACAGTCTGTAGTCGGGCAAATGGCGTGATCCTAGCCCTTTTCTTTCTGCTGTCGTCGTAGTACGCTGGTCGAGTTACTGTAGAAACAATCCTGCGGACATTTTCCTCGTCAGCCGCGGTGGAAAGGGGATGGAATCTACTTCCTTCCAAAAAGGGTGTATCTTCAGGCAATGGTATGTATTCAGGTAGTGGTGTGTACTCAGGGATTTCTGGGTTTCCTCCAGGAAAGCAACTTCGGCGGCTACGGCCTTCACGGCGATCTTCCTACTTCTGTTCCTTCTTTGGGTCCGTGTTAGTGATGGAATTCTTGAGCTGGACCCGATTTCAAAAACGGAAGGTCCCACAGGAAAGTTTGTACCCTCCACGGTAACATGTTCACCATAGTTCTGGTTTTCCTTCCCCTTTAATCGGCGAGAGCCGGGGTAGGTGCGGAGACAACTAGACCGGTGGGGGTAGCAAGAACGGTCCTTCACGGACGAGCAGTACTCTTCTCGGTCGGGATCTTTTGCGGGGAGGAAACTCTCGAGTTGACCTGAGGTTGAACTCGATCAACGGCTTCTCGGCTTCGGATACTTTGTTTGTCCGCGCGAAAAGGGAAACGTCGGTGATCTTGACATTTGTGTTCTCGAATCCTTGTCCAAACCGGATGATCCCATTGTTGGGTAGCTCATCCTTGTAAACGGCGAAGTCCGATCCATTGGTGAAGGAGAAAATCGGCTTTGGGGCTTCCATTTACGCGGGCGGATTCGATTGTCGATCCCAAGTTATGCTTCTTCTCATCAGGACGAAAAGAAAGGCATCGAAAAGAGTCCGAACACATTCTTGTTCATGTATTTATAAGAAGGATTTATTTGTTAAAAGAGTCATTTATTAGAGGGTTTGTTTATTTAGAACGAAATGTTCAAAGGTGTAGAGAAGGTAAGGAATCTGATTCAGAGTTGGAAAGAAAAAGAAAGTCTTATGCAAGACTTCTCGACTCGAAGGATTACTCCTAAACTAACACCTATTGGGGGTCCACCCCACCTCAAAAATGAGGTAAAAGGATCACGGAACTTCTCTGTTTAGGGGTGTCTAAACAGTGGCTCCTAAATCCGAGATAGTGTTGGCCATACTTGTTCAAGGTAGAAATGAACATAGTACCCCAACGGAAAGAAGGGTAGCTTGATCCACTAGGAATATGGATACACTACCGATTTTTGAAAGCAGAATTGTCTGATTAAAAATGGAGAGAGGAATTGTCCCCAGCGGAGTCGCCAGAAATATGTCGGCATATTTTCAGGTTGAGTTGTATTTTGAAAAGGGGTCGCCTAACAGAAGTTGTCAGCGAATTTTTAATTTAATTTAAATGAATAATTTGAAAAGTAGTATTTGATTTTAAAAATAATTTTTTTAAATTTGAAGATTTTAAGATATGAAATCAAACCGATCTCACATCCCAAATAGTTCATATAAACGAGCACCGTACCACAAACCGTGTATCTATCATGAAGAATAGGCACACTGCTTGACGATGGGGCTCGATTAAATAAACTAGAAGATTTGTGACATTTGTATGGTCTGCGAACCAATTTTATAAGCCGACAAATTCCCCTGCTTGATATGAAAGCATCAAACGGGGTTTATATTACACAGGTTCTTTAAAATTCCCTATAAGGGCAAGCCCCTATAGTTAATTACATCTTAAGTGACGGGAATCACCTAAGAAAACTCTCGATAATAATCAATAATTCTGCTCTCAAGAATTTCAAAGTTTAAGTTTTCAAGGGATTGAATTTTGGAATTTTAATAGGGAATGGATCGAGTTTGGAACATTTTGTTTTGAGAATTCAAAGGAAGAAAAGTAGGAGAAATTACAGATTCGAAGTGAACTTTGGTAATTTCCCAACTATCCTATTGTTTGGCTTGGATTTAGGAAAGTCCTAATGTTTATTTAATGTTTTGATCTTAACAATTTTAATTAATTAGGACTTATATGCGTATGACATGATCATACAAATAGCCTTGAAGATGTGAGGGTTTATGTAGTATCGGACGACTACCTCGGAATCCTAAGACCGGTTAGGGCTTAATTTGCAATGCAAATGCCTAACAAAAGGTTGAGGATTTAGGTTGCACTAGGCAAACTACCTCGAAGTCCTATGGCTTAGTTATTCAATTCTAAGAATGTTTAGCTGATGTAGATTCAAGTTTTGCTGACGACGATGGCCGTGCTGCCCACCATGCTCCAAGCTCCTTGTTGTTGCAGAGGTTTAGTTATAGAAGTCATAAATCAGGAGATGAGAAAAGTGTTTTGGTTTAAAGAAAATCTTAATTTCCAAGTGTTTTTGTGTTTTAATTAAAACAAATCTTAAAGTTGATTATAACGACACCGGTTAAGATCCCGCGGTTCCATCCTTCCGGCATCGTTATTTTTATCGGATTCACTTAGTCCGGATGAATTTGCTAAACTCAGTCGAATGAGTTCCACACTTTCATTTAGGCCGTGGAAATCCCGTTAGCAACACGTAGGTTACATCATCCGAGGTATTCCCGATCATCCAACGGAATGTTTTAATTTAGTTGTAATTGTAGTTTTGTGTTACGTTAGTGATTAAATTTTGAGTTGTTTTATATTTTGAAATGTTGTGGCGGTGAATTTTATCTTGCAATGACTTTTAACTTAGTTTTGGTTTCAGTTTTAGGGACTATCCTAAAGGTGTGGGTTTTCATGCAACGAGTTGTTTATCATGCAAGAAAAAGTAAGTGCGATGCGATTAAATAAATTGCAATAAGGTAAATTGCAATAAAATAAAAGCGTACACTGGAGGGTCTTCCCGTCATCCCAAGCTGCACTTAAACACAATTAGAATATTTAAGCAAGTTCCTAGGTAAAGCTAAGGGAAGGGTTATGGTTTTCTACCAAATTCTTAATCCTATGGCTAATCATTTCCTATGACGTCTAGGTCCTTGTGTTTTGGCTTGAGGACGATTTTCTTCATCGAAGAACAATTAAATTTAGTTGTTCTTATAAACATCCTATCATATTGAGGAAGTGCTTAAGAAGAATCTTAAACATCTTTTCGATATTGCTAGAATTGTTTTAAGTCCGAATGAATTTAATTATACGAATGAATTAATCGTCCAGGAATTCAATTTTTGTTGTTATCTTACTCGAGTGAACTAGGACATTTGAATATCCTATAAGTGGAGTAACATTTCATTTAATGTTCTATTTAGGAGTTATGATAATAAAAGTTTTCGAGGGCAAATTGGTGTTCCAATGATTTGTGATTTAGTTTAACTTCAATTAAAGGGTTTAAATTTGGAATAGTGTTCAAGTTGCTTTATATTTAATTTCTTTATGTCTTAGGTGATGTTATTTAATTCAATTTAATTTAACTTTAATTTAATTTAATTTAGTTTAGTTTCAATTTTGATTCAATTTAACTTGATTTTAATTTTAACTTGATTCTATTATTTAATTTAATTTAATTCAATTTAGTTTGATTTGATTTAAATTAATTTAATTTAATTTAACTTGATTTAATTTAATTTAATTTCCTTCAATTTAATTTAATTTGATTTAATTTTAATTTAATTTAATTTAATTAATTTATTTAATTTAATTTAATTTAATTTATTTATTTAATTTAATTTAATTTAATTTATTTGTTTAATTTAATTTAATTTAATTTATTTATTTAATCTAATTTAATTTAAATTATTTGTTTAATTTAATTTAATTTAATTTATTTGTTTAATTTAATTTAATTTAATTTAATTTAATTTAATTTAATTTAATTTAATTTATTTGTTTAATTTAATTTAATTTAATTTATTTATTTAATTTAAAATAATTTAATTTATTTGTTTAATTTAATTTGATTTAATTTATTTGTTTGATTTAATTTAATTTAATCTTTAATTTAATTTTATTTTTAATTTTAATTTAATTGAAAATTTAAAAAAAGTTTAATAATTTAACTCTTTTTTTTTAATTTAATTTAATGATTAAGTCCTTTAACATTTTAAAACTTAAATTTGAATTTTCATTTTAATTAAAAATTAAATATTAATGAGATGATTAATTGAGGGATTTTTAAATTAAAGAATAAATCTCTTCCTAATAATATCCCTATTTTAATAATTCCAATTTTATTATTCTTCCAAATTTAATCAATTATTTAATTAAGGTTTATTTCAATTATTTTAAATTGTTTAGTAGGTTTCTACCCTTTAATTATTTGAATTTCAATCATCCAAATCAGATTAAGATCAAATATTTTACTTGTTAATTTTATTAAACCTAAATTTTAATTAAGGGTTAAAATTTTAATTACCACTTTGCCCTTCAAGCTTAATAATTTCATAACTCACTAAATTGAGCTTAAATGAACTTGAAATTTTTATGTGACTTCACTCATATGTCAATAAAAACATGAGAGGAGAAAATATGATTTTTCTGTATTTAATTTATTTCTGTAATTATTTTTGGTGGAAAATAAGAATTTCCAAGGAAAATTTAATAATATGACCAAGGGAAATTTTCTGTCCTTAAGAAAATTATGGGACATTCTTAATGACCAGAGGACCACTTGGACCAATTTTGGTGATTTTTTGAATTATATTATTTTTATTATAATTATTTTAAATTTTAGAGTATTAATTAATTTAAAAATAAAATAAAGTTTGAAAAATAAATTTTATATTTTTCAAAAATCTCCCGGATATCAAGGAAATCGAGAGAATCAATTTTTGCAATTTTCTGATTTTTCTTTGATTTATTATAATTATTTTAGTGAAAATGCTAGAAAATACATTTTTTTTAATTTTAAAATTACATTAGGGCTTTAAAATTTAATATCTCATTAAATAGACCTAAGAAAAATATAGGATTTGTTCCTAAGTGATTAAAATTCATAATGTGACATTTTTGTGAATTTTATTATTTTTATGATTTTTATTATTTTTTAATTATTAAAATATTAAAATAATACCAAAAAAATCAATTTTTTTAGAAAATTGAAATTTTTATTTTCTTAAATTCCCCTGATATCAGAGAGGCTCCAAAACCAATTTGGTGAATTTTTAAAAAGTATTTTGAAAGTTATGAATTTTTAAAGTTCAAATTGATTAAATGGCTTAATCAACCCATTTAGTAGTGCTAACCAAGTCCAATTGACTTCAAATTTTTATGGTGGGTTCCTCTGATCATAAAGGTCAGTGGAGAATTGATTTCAAGTCAATTTGTTGTATGGTTAGCTCTAATTAATTAGGGATCTATTTTGGGTGTTTAAGCCAATTAGGGTTATTTTAAATGAGTTAACTCAAAACTTATTTTTCCTAGGGTCCTCTGGTCATAAGAGACATCACCAAATTTTCCTTGAATTTATTTCACAACATGCTAATTATTGGAATTAAAATACTCAAAACAGTAACATGAATTTGAAAAATCAATAACTTCTCATAGGGATGGCCTCTGACTTTGAAAAATTCAGGGAATGTTCTTAAATTCAGAGGCTTCAAAAGCCCTATGGTCCCATGCCACATTATTCTCCTCTGTTCACTGAGCAAGAGGGTATTTTTATTTTATTTTTCTGATTTTTCTACACAAAGTTATGCATTTTTGAAGTTTAGGGGAATTAAATAAATCAAAAATACCCTAATTTTCTATTTATCCACGCGGCGCCGCGTCAACCTCGGCAGCTCCAAAAGGCCACGCGGCGCGTTCTGGTTGGACGCCGCCATCTGACTCAGCGCTCCGGGGCCCCGCTGTGTCGTTCCATCTCCTGATTCGACGTGATCCTGGCCGTTCGTCCGCGCGTGTATTAAATGGACGACATCCGTTCATCGTCCCCAAGCGTCCTCACCCGAGAGCCATCCACACTAAATCCCTAATATCTCACTCAATACTCAATGGATTTTCGTGTTCTTATACTCTATGGATTCGTCTTGAAGAGACGAATACATCTATATGGTGATCATGCATTGAAATTAAAGCATTTGAAATGGAGAATCTCCAGATGCTCGGGATGAAGAATTAGCTTATACCTTTGCTCAGAGAAGTGTGGCTTCAATCTGAGGGTTGTGTCACCTTTGATTGGATCCCAGCAAGCTCCAGATGAAGTCTCCTGGTCTGATGAATCACCTAGGTATGATTTCGACCACAGCAGATCACAAAGCTTGGAGGCTGGAGCAACTGGGTGGCCTGGGAGAGGGGTCTTTGCTTGGTGGACTCCTTCCCTTGGTCCGAGTGAAGGTGTAGGACAAATCGATTTGAGGATTGATCCACTGTGGAGAAGTGTCCTGGTTTTGGGTGGAATTTTGGGCTGAGAAATTGGGTTTGTTGGTGGGGATTAGGGCAAATTGGCACTAGGGATCAACTGCTCTAAGTATGGAGAGTGATGCGGAGCAATTTTGGTAGAGTTTCAGTAAGGTCTGGTTCAGCACCTCCCATGGCCGAGAGGGGATGGTGTTTAAATAGGAGAGGGTGGAGGGCCTCCCAGGGAGAGTTAGGGCTTGGGATCAGCTGCTCTTGGCAAGAGAAGAACAGCTACAATGGCCACTTGGGGATGGGGCGGCTCAGCAGGTGAGAATTCCAAGTTTGGGCTCACATGTGAGCTCTCGGCCTGGTGGTTTCCGGCGGCTGTGGTGGCTGGCCGGCCAGGGTCAGGTCACCCTCAAGGTCAGGGAGGTCAGGGCTGGGGCTTAGTGCAGTCAATTAGCCATGGACATGTGTAAAGGAGTTGAATTGAAATGAAATGGGGAAGGAGCTCATTTTGGGTCCAAATGGGTCAACCCACCTTTTGGGCTTGGTTCACCTCCCCATGGCTGATTTGGGCTGACGGAGGATCAGATGGATCAACTAGGAAAGGGTGGAGAAGTCACCATCCATGAATATTTTGATTAATCATGGATTAAGGTGAAGCATTAAAAGGGTTAAAACCTTTTTAAGGGGGCTAAAAAGAGGCTCCTCCTTTTGCCATTAGTGGCTTGATCACATGTCAAACCTTCTATGGCTTCATGTGGCTTGTCCATGGCTTGCATGGCTTGTCTTTGGCTTGGGGAAAAGCTTGGTCAATTTCATGAAAATGGATTTTAGAAATTTTTTGGTAATTTGATGGGAATTTGTATGAAGCTTGATTTGGAATGGTTTGATGATGATTTTGAAACTTAGGGGTGATATCAATTAGAGGTATGATGAAAAGAAATTGCCATGTGGGCTTTAGGGCCAATTTTGTGCTTTTGTATTTGGTGGAAATGGGCTTTTAGAATGGTTTAGGAAAGTGGGCTTTTGGATTTTTAAAATGGATTTTGGGATAAAATTTTGGTAAAGGCTTGGGCCAAATAATTGTTGGGTTTAGCTCATAGATGTGTCATGAGTGACTTGGAGCAAAATTGGGAGTGATTTGGGTTTGAATTGGGTTGAATTTTGGCTCCTTTGGTGAATGGGCCAATATAGATCAAATTGGGCTAACTTGGGCCAATGTTGGGCTATGGTTGAAATTAATGTAAAATTAATATTGGGAAATGTTTATGGGAGTGTTTCAAAGAGGTTTTGACTTTGGTTGGGCTTTGATTTTGGGGTTTGGGCTCATTTGGGTTAGGTTTGGGTTTAGGTCAAAATTGGGCCTTTTAGCTTTGGGTTGAATTTGAGTGGGGTTTGGGTCTAATTTTTGGGCAAATCATGTTAGTTTTTTGTTTGTGGGAATGTTAAGGAAGATTTAGAAAAGATTTGGGGTTAATTGGAGTTCAATTGGGTGAGTTTGGGTTAGGTTTGGGTCATGGGTCCAAATTGGGCTTTAAGGCCAAAAGTGAAATTGGATCCAAATGTCAATCAAATTGGACTTGGATTTGGTCTAGATTGGTATTGGGAATGTTGAATTGAAGTTTAGAATTGAATTGGACCAGAATTTGGGTCAATTGGGTAGGTTTGGTTTGACATTGAGTTCACTTTGGGTTAAAATGAGTCAAATTGGGGGTTTTGACAAAAGTGGGGTAAATTGACAAAATTAGCCCATAGTGTAGTTAAACAAAATGAAATTAGGAATATTTGGGATTTTCTGGAATTTTTTGGGAATTTTCTGAATTTTTAGATTTTTGGGTCAAGAGGGGTATTTTGGGTATTTGGAGGGTATTGGGAGGTATTCTTGGAATTTTTGATATTTTTGGGTATGGATGGTCAATTTGAGTGATGTGGAAATGTTTGGGATTGGTTTTGAGGAATTTTGGGTAATTTGGGATTTTTGTAAAATTTGGGTGATTTCAAGGGTTTTGGGTAGGGTAGGCGGGTGTAGGGTCCCGGGGGTTAAAAATTGAAAATTTGGAAAATTGAAGACTGGGTGAATGTAAGAGGAATGAAATCATTTTGGTTGAGCCATGAAGCCATATCAAGCCCACATGAGCCATGAAGGGACTCATTTGAGGCATCCACGTTGTTGTTCCTAACCCTTGCGCGAGGGCTTAGGGGTTAAGGACCATCCATGTGAATCACCTACATGAGTCGGGAGGTCAAGTTGGGTATAGGTGTGTGAAAGTGTAGTGTATGAGTGTAGTGTGTGTGTAAGTCGGCCCTTCACCGGACCGGGCCACCTGAGGGCGATCCTAAGGCCAAAGAGTCCTATAGGAACTCATCCTTTAAACTTCCACATTTGATTTCGACCTTCTAGGTGATTAGGGGTCTATAATCAAGTTTGTAGAGTTTGCGAGGAGTTAAGAAGTGGTTTGAATTTCTAAGTGGTGGGTCTCAATTCTAATCCTCTAAGATAGTCAAAGGAAAAGCCTAAGGCTAGATCCTAAGTACTAAAAAGAAGAAGAGAAGACCTGATCAAAAATGAGGTCAACAGTTTCTAATGACCAGAGAACCACTTGGACCAATTTTGGTGATTTTTTGAATTATATTTTATTTATTATAATTATTTTGAGTTTTAGAGTATTAATTAATTTTAAAATAAAATAAAAATTGAAAAATATATTTTATATTTTTTTTTAAAATTTCTCTGACCTCAAGGAGTCCAGAGAAATAAATTTTATAATTTTCTATTTTTTCTTTAATTTATTAGAATTATTTTAGTGAAAAATGTTGAAAATTCATTTTTTAATATTAAAAATTACATTAAACCTTTAAAATTCAATATCATATCCTAGGGACTTAGGAAAAATATTTGGTTTGTTTCTAAGTGATTAAGAGTCGAAATGTGACATTTTTATGATTTTTAATATTTTTGTGATTTTTATTATTTTTTAATTATTAAAATATTAAAATATTATGAAAAATCAACTTTTTTAGAAAATTCTAATTTTAATTTTTTTGAACTTCCCTAATATCAGAGAAGCTCCAAAACCATTTTTGTGAATTTTTGAAAAGTATTTTTTGGAGTTATGAATTTTTAAATTTCCATTTTGCTTATGAGGCTTAATCAATCCATTTGATGGGGTTAATCAAGTCCAATTGATTTCAAAATTTTATGTAAGGTTCCTCTAACCCTAAATAGCAATGGAGAATTGTTTTCAAGTCAATTTGGTGTGTGGTTAACCCTAATTAATTCAAATTCAATTTTGAGAGTTTAGGCTAATTAGGGTTATTATGAATGAATTAACTCAAAATATATTTTTCATAGGGTCCCATGGTCCTAAGAAACACCACCAAATTTTCCTAGAATTTATTTTACAACATGCTAATTATTGGAATTAGAATACCAAAAACAGTGACATGAACTTGAAAATCAATAAATTTTCACAGAGATGGCCTCTGACCATGAAAAATTTAGGGAATGTTCCCAAGATCAAAGGCTTCAAAAGCACTATGGTCTCATGCTATGGTGAATTGTCTATGCAAATGGAGAATCAAAACATTGGAAATAGTAAATAAATTATTAAAAATAAAATACTCATCCAATTAACTTGATTTATTTTCCATATTATTCTCCTTTGTTCACTGAGCAATAGGGTATTTTTATTTTATTTTTGTGATTTTTCTATGCAAAGATATAAATTATTGAAGTTCTGGTATTTAAATAAATCCAAAAAAATCCTAATTTTCTACTTATCCGACTCGGCGCCGCGTCATACTCATCCGGATCGAAATCCAACGCGTCACTCCGTGATTCGGCGCCGCCATCTGAGTCAGCGCTACGGGGGCCCGCTATTCAAGTACCATTGCGCTGTCCGCCTTGATCTCGACCGTTCGCTCGATACACGCATGATCCAATGGCTCCTGGTCATCGTCTCCGACTGGTGTGCACCAGTGACCGTCCACACTAAAACCTTAAGATCTCACTCGATTCTCCATGGATTTTTGCGTTCTTATACTCTATCGATTCGTCTTGAAGAGACGAACACATCTATATGGTTAAGGTGCATTGAAATCAACTCAAACTAAATGGAGAATCTCCAGGGGCTCGAGAGGAAGAGTGAGTTCATACCTTTGCTCAGAGAAGTGAAGCTTCGATCTGAGGGTTGTGTCACCTTCTATTGAGTCCAAGCAAGCTCCAGATGAAGTCTCTTGCTCTGGGGAAATGCCTATGTACAAAAGTGACCAAGGCCGATCACAAAGCTTGGAGGCTGGAAGCAATGGCTGGCCTGGTGAGGGGGCTTTTGCTGGGGAACTTAACCTCTTGGTCTGGTGAAGGTGTAGAGTCAATCAATTTGAAGATTGGCTCACTGTGGTGAAGTGTCTTGGTTTTAGGCTTGAATTTCAACTCCAAAATTGGACTCATAGAGAGGGTTTTAGGGTTGTATTTCAGTGGGGATCAAGTTCTTTATGTCTGGAGTGGGATCTGGAGTAATTTTTGGCAGAGTTTTGGTAAGGTTTGTTTCAACACCTTTTTTGGTTGAGAGGAGGTGGTGCTTAAATAGAGGTAGCTGGAGGGCTCATCAGGGGGGTTTGATTGCTTGGATCAACTGGTCAGGGTAAGGGAAGAACAGCCATGGTGTTCAATTGGGCTGGGACAACTCAGCAAGGAGAAATTCAAAAATGAGCTCACATGGGTGCTCTCGGCCTAGTGGTTTCTGGAGGCTGTGGTGGAGGGCCAAGTCACTGTTTTCATCGGGAGGGTCAGGGGTTGACAATGGTGCAAGCAATGGAGATTGGCCATGTGTAGAAAGCTTCATTCAAAATTGAATGGGGAAGGGGCTCTTTTGGACTCAATTCGGTCATCCTATGGGTTTGGGTTGGGTGCACCTTTCCAAGCTCTGATTTAGGCTGAGGGAAGTTAGGTGAGTCAACTAGATTAGTGGGGAGAAGTCACTATCTAAGCATGTTTAAGTTTAAATAGAGTTTAGGGGAAGCATGCAAAATTCTAATCACCTTTAAGAGAATCCTTAAAGAGGCTCCTCCTCTTGCCTTTTATGGGATGGTCACATGTCAAACTTCTCATGGCTTTACATGGGGCTTAAGGATGGCTTCATGGCTTCATTTGGGCTTGGGGATGGCTTAGTCAATTTCATTGGAATGGATTTTAGGAAATTTGGCATTTTGATGGGAATTTGGATAAAGCCTAATTTGGAATGATTTAATCATAGGTTTCAAACTTTAGGGAATGATTTTATCAAGTGGATGATGAGAAGGAATTGTCATGTGGGCTTTGGATGAATTTTTGGGCTTTTGGGTTTGGTGGAAGTGGGCTTTTTAAAAGGGTTAAATGGGTGGGCCTTTATATTTCAAAATGGACTTTTGGATGAAGAATTTTGTGAAATACCATGCCAAATAAATGTTTGTTTTAGTTTAGGGATGTTTCATGAATGGTTTGGAATCAATTTGGTGTGATTTGGAGTAGAATTGAGTTGAATTTGGGCTTTTTTTGGTAAAGGGGCTAAGGTGGTCCAAATTGGGCAAACTTGGGCTAAGGTTGGGCTAAGATTGAATTTGGTGTAAAATTAATTTTGAAAAATGTTTATGGGAGTGTTACAAAGAGTTTTCAACTTTGGTTGGGCTCAAATTTTGGGATTTGGGCCCATTTGGGTTAGGTTTGGGCTTAGGTCAATTTAAGGGATTTTGGTTTTGGGTTAGGTTTGGGTGGAGTTTAGGTTCATATTTTGGGCAAATCAAGTTAGTGTTTTTTTTATGGGGATGTTAGGAAGGCTTTAGAAAAGATTTGGGGCCAATTGGAGTTGAATTGGGCTAGGTTTGGGTCATGGGTAAAAATTGAGCCTTAAGCCCCAAATTGGAATTGGGCCCAAATGTCAATCAAATTGGACATCAATTTCATCTAAATTGATATTGGGGATATTTAATTGAAGTTTAGAATTGAATTGGACCAAAATTGGGTCAATTTGGGTGGTTTGGTTTGACATTGGGTTCACTTAGGTTAAAAAATGGGTCAAATTGGGGGTTTTGGTAAAAGTGGGGTAAATTGGCAAAATTGGCTCATGGTGTAGTTGAATAAAATTAAACTAAGAATATTTGGGATTTTTTGGAATTTTCTAGAAATTTTTAGAATTTTTTGGATTTTTGGGGTAAAAGGGTATTTTGGTAATTTTGGGGGGGTTTAGGGGTATTTTTGGAAATTTTGGTATTTTTGGCCAAAGATGGTCAATTTGAGTGGTTGGAAGTGTTTAGGATTAATTTTGGGGAATCTTGGGTAATTTAGGTAATTTTACAAATTTTGGGTCATTTCAAGGGTATTTGGTAGGTTTGGTGGGTCCGGGGCCCCGGGGGTCAAAAAGGGAAATTTTGAAAAAAAGAAGATTGATCAAGTGTGAGTGAAATATAATCATTTTGGTTGATCCATGAAGCCATATTAAGCCCATATGAGCCATGAGAGGACTCATTTGAGGCATTTACTATGTTGTTCCTAACCCTCTTAGCCAGGGGCTTAGGGGTTAAGGACCATCCATATGAATTACCTACATGAGTCAGGAAGTCAAGTTGGGTGATAGTCTGGTTTTAGGACTTGGAATGTGTGTGAGTGTGTAGTGTATGTGCAATTCAACCCTCACCAGACCAGGCCATCCAGGTTATTCCTAAAGCAAAAAAGTCCTATAGGGAACTCATCATTTAAACCTCCACATTTGATTTCAACCCTCTAGGTGATTAGGGGTCTACAATCAAGCTTGTGGGGTTTGCAGGAAGTTAAGAAGTATTTTGAATTTCTAAATGGTTGGTTCCATTTCTAGTCCACTAAGATTAGTTAAAGGAAAAGCCTAAGGTTAGATCCTAAGTACTAAAGAGAGAAGCAAAAGACCTCATAAAAAATGAGGTCAACAAGGCCTGGAGAGCAGTGGGGATCAATTTCTCTAAGTAAGGAGAAGGTCCTGGAGAAATTTTGGTAGAGTTTTGTTTAGTTCTGGTTCATCACCTTGATTGGCCGAGAGGGTGTCAGGTTTAAGTAGACATGGCTGGAGGGCCTCCCAGGGGGGTTTGATGCTTGGGATCAGCTGCTCTATGCAAGAGAAGAACAGCCATGGTGTTCAATTGGACTGGGACAACTCATCAAAGAAGAATTGAAAATTTTGGCTCACATGGAGCTCTCGGCCATGGCTTTTTCTGGTGACTGTGGTGGCTGGCCGACAGGGTTAGGTCACCATCAGGGTCAGGGAGGTCAGGGCTGGAAGTTGGTGAGCTCAATTGGCTGTTTCCATGTGTAAAGAGGTTTGATTTAAGTGGAATGGGGGAGAGTGTATTTTGGGCTCATTTTGGTCCAAGGCATGGTTTAGTCTAGGTGCAACCCCCAAGGTTTGACTTTGGGCTGGGAGGAATCATTTGGGTCAGCTAAGAGAGAGTGGTGAGGTCTCTTTCCTTGGTGAGGTGGCTAAGCTTGGTTTAGGGTGTGACATGAGTATGGTTAAAAGGCTTAATGAAGGATTAAGAAAGAGGCCCCCTCCACTTGCCATAAATGACATGGTGAGGTGTAAAGTGACTCCCATGGCTTGCATATGGCTTATGAATGGCTTCATGGCTTCATTTGGCTTGGGAAAAGATTTGGTCAATTTCATGAAAGGGGATTTTAAGAATTTTGGCATTTTTGGTGGAAATTTGGATGAAACTTGATATGGAATGGCTTAATGATGATTTTGAAACTTAGGGGTGTTTTAAATCATAGGGAATGATGAGGGAAAATTTCATGTGGGCTTTAGAATGAGATTTGAGCTTTTTGAATTTGTTGGAAGTGGGCTTTTAAAAAGGTTTAAGAAAGTGGGTTTTTAGATTTTAAAATGGACTTTTGGATGAAATTTTTGTAAAAGATCATGCCAAATAAATTTTGGGTTCAGTTTAGGGATGTATCATGAGTGATTTGGATAAGGTTTGGTGTCATTTGGAGTTCAAATGGGTTCAATTTGGGCTTTTTGGTAAAGGGGCCAAAGTGGGTCAAATTGAGCTAACTTGGGCCAAGGTTGGGCTAAGGTTGGATTTGATGTAAAATTAATGTTGATAAATATTCATGGGAGTGTCACAAAGAGTTTTCAACATTGGTTGGGCCTTAATTTTGGGATTTGGGCCCATTTTGGTTAGGTTTGGGTTTAGGCCAAAAATGGGGATTTTGACTTTGGGTTAGGCTTGGGTGGAATTTAGGTTCAAATTTGGGGCAAATCTTGTTAGTTTTTTGTTTTTGGGGATATTAGTAAGGTTTAGGAAAAGATTCGGGGTTAATTGGAGTTGAATTGGGTTGGTTTGGGCTAGGTTTAGGTCATGGGCCAAAGTTGGGCTTTAGGCTTCAAATTGAAATTGGATCCAAATGTCAATCAAATCAGACTTGGATTTGGTCTAAATTGACATTGGGGGTATATTGAATTAAAGTTTAGAATTGAATTGGACCAAAATTGAAGTCAATTTGGTTGGTTTAGTGGGACATTGGGTCTACTTTGTTTAAGAATGGGTCAAATTGGGGGTTTTTGTGAAAGTGAGTTAAATTAACAAAATTGGCTTATGGTGTAGTTGAACAAAATGAAATTGGGAATAATTGGGATTTTTTGGAATTTTCTATGAATTTTTAGAATTTATGGAATTTTTGGTTAAGAAGGGTATTTTGGGTATTTGGTGGGTATTGGGGGATATTTTTGGAATTTTTGGTATGGTTGGCTAAGGATGATCAATTTGAGTGGGGGGAAATGTTTAGGATTGGTTTTGAGGAATTTTGGGTAATTTAGGCAATTTTGCAGATTTTGGATAGCTTCAAGGACATTTGGTAGGTTTAGCGGGTGTAGGGCCCCGGGGGTCAAAAATTAAAATTTTGGAAATATGAAGATTGATCAAGTTTGAGTAGAATGGAATCACTTTGGTTAAGCTATGAAGCCATATCGAGCCCATAAGAGCCATGAGAGGACTCATTTGAGGCATTCACTATGTTGTTCCTAACCCTCTTAGCCAAGGGCCTACGGGTTAAGGTCCATCCATATGAATTACCTACATGAGTCAGGAAGTCAAGCTTGACATAAATGGTTTTAGGATTAGAATGTGTGTGAAAGTGTAATGTGTGTGCAAGTCAACCCTCACCAGACCAGGCCACCCAGGGTAGTCCTAAGGCCAAAGGGTCCTATAGGGAACTCATCCTTTAAACCTCCACATTTAACTTTAACCCTCTAAGTGACTTGGGGATTTACAATCAAATTTATGGGGTTTGCAGGGAGTTTAAGAGGTGTTTAAATTTCTAAGTGGTGGGTTCCATGTCTAGTCCTCTAAGATAGTCATAGGGAAAGCCTAAGGCTAGATTCTAAGTACTAAGGAGAGAGAAGAGAAAAGACCTCACCAAAAATGAGGTCAACAAATGGACCCCCAATAGGTATGGTGTGCTAACCAAGCACACCGCGCGTATTGGTGTTGACCGAAGAGATCAACAAAACCAACACAGACATCCAAGTGACACTTAGAACGGAGTAGAAACAAATTTCCGCTGGGGAGTATCCAGTATATCTCCAAGATTGGAGATCCCTGAACTCTCACTCGGGAAAAGAGAAGACGGTGAATTCCAGATCATAGAATCTGGGGAAATTTGATTTAGATTTCATTTCATTTTCTATTTTAAGTTTTAATGTGTGAGTTTAGATTTCGATTTGAGGTTTAATTTAAAAATCAATTTAAGGAAATCTGGATTTGAAATGAGAATTGGAACCTAGGTTCCAACCTCAGGATTGAGAAGAGAACTAGAATTTAGGTACCAGCCTCGGAGTGAGAATTTGAGTTTAAGTATCCATTAAAAAGGATGAGAATCAGAATTTAGGTACTTATCTCGAAAGTTTAAAGAGAACTGGAATCGGGTTCCAGCCTCGAAGGTCTAAAGAGAACTGGAATCTGGTTCTAGTCTCGGAGGTCTAATGAGAAATGGAAACTGGTTCCAATCACGAAGATTTAATGAGAATTGGAAACTGGTTCCAATCTCGAAGATTTAATGAGAAATGGAAACTGGTTCCAATTTCGAAGATTTAATGAGAAATGGAAACTGGTTCCAATCTCGAGGATTTAATGAGAATTAGAAATTGGTTCCAATCTCGAGGATTTAATGAGAATTGGAAACAGGTTCCAATCTCAGGGATTTAATGAGAAATGGAGACTGGTTCCAATCTCGAAGATTTAATGAGAAATGGAGACTTGTTCCAATCTCGAAGATTTAATGTGAAATGGAAACTGGTTCCAATCTCGAAGATTTAATGAGAAATGGAAACTGTTTCAATCTCTAGGATTTAATGAGAATTGGAAACTGGTTCCAATCTCGAGGATTTAATGAGAAATGGAGACTGGTTCCAAACTCGAAGATTTAATGAGAATTGGAAACTGGTTACAATCTCGAGGATTTAATGAGAATTAGAAACTTGTTCCAATCTCGAAGATTTGTTGAGAAATGGAAACTGGTTCCAATCTCGAAGATTTAATGAGAATTGGAAACTGGTTCCAATCTCAAGGCTTTAATGAGAATTGGAAACTGCTTCCAATCTCAAAGATTTAATGAGAAATGGAAACTGGTTCTAATCTCGAGGATTTAATGAGATTTGGAAACTGGTTCCAATCTCGTGGATTTAATGAGAAATGGAAACTGGTTCCAATCTCGAAGATTTAATGAGAAATGGAAACTGGTTCAAATCTCGAGGATTTAATGAGAATTGGAAAATGGTTCCAATCTCGAAAATTTAATGAGAAATGGAAACTGGTTCCAATCTCGAGGAATTAATGAGAATTGGAAACTGGTTCTAATCTCGAAGATTTAATGAGAATTGGAAACTGGTTCCAATGTCGAGGATTTAATGAGAATTGGAAACTAGTTCCAATCTTGAGGATTTAATGAAAATTGGAAACTGGTTCCAATCTCGAAGATTTAATGAGAAATGGAAACTGGTTCCAATCTCGAGGATTTAATGAAAATTGAAAACTGGTTCCAATCTCGAGGATTTAATGAGAATTGGAAACTGGTTCCAATCTCGAAGATTTAATGAGAATTGGAAACTAGTTCCAATCTCGAAGATTTAATGAGAATTGGAAAATGGTTCCAATCTCGAGGATTTAATGAGAATTGTAAACAGGTTCCAATCTTGAGGATTTGATGAGAAATAGAAACTGGTTCCAATCTCGAGGATTTAATGAGAATTGAAAACTGGTTTCAATCTCGAGGATTTTAAGAGAATTGGAAACTGGTTCCAATCTCGAAGATTTATCTGTATGAAGAGGGACCCAATCCCATGCCATCAGAACCAAATCGAACAAAGTTCGTGGCTCTGTGTCAATAGATTTAGTCGATCCTCTAACACGCAAAGAAAATATTTAAAAAGAACTGGTAAGTGAACCAAGTTGTAAAGACTCGACTCGGTGACAAGTCAAGGAAAAGATTTGAATTTCAGAAGGGTTTCAAACAAATTTCTTTTTGAAGAATAATTGAAGGATTCAGATCGAGAATTCATATTGAAGGATTCAAATCGATTTCATTCATTTTGGTGATTCAATTTCAAAAATATTTAGAATTCGTATCAGTTAAGAATTCATTTTGACATTTAGATTTTTAAAAGAGTTATCGTTTCTTTTTATTTTCCCTTTGTTCTTTGTTTGAATTTGTTTTAATCAGAACCAACTGCCCGTTCGACATTTCCCTGCAAAAAATAAGGAAAGGATCAGGGCCTGTACTAAGAACAAGAATAGTAGAAAAATATATGTTTATTAAAGAAGAGCTTTTATTCGTTTATTTTAAATAGGAGTAGGAAAAGATCAAGAGAGATCAAGAGTGAGACTCGATTTAAAAGGAAGGATAAAGATTTTATTATCATACTTTCACATGTTTTCTTTTAACATATTTTTTTTAATGATTTTCATTATCATCCACTTTTTTATTTATATTTATATTTTTGGGTTCGGACCCAGTCATAAGTAATTACTGTACTCTTGCTTCTAGGAATGAGGATTCATCCTTCGAAACATCGGGTTGCGTAATACTTCCTTAGATATCGTCCATTAATTGGAAGCATAGGTCGCTCTCCATGGCAATTTACAAGCTGGTAGGAACCTCCTGAGTAGACTGTCTCGACCACTAATGGCCCTTCCCAAGTCGGTTCAAATTTACCACTTATCTTGCGATGTGCAAGAATAGGTCTTCTGAGTACTAGAACCAATTCACCGGCCTTGAATGTCCTTGGACGGACCAATTTATCATGGGCCTGAATCATCTTGGCTTGATACAGTTCCAAATTATGTTGTGCTGAAAGTCGTTTCCCTTCCAAGCTTTCTAACTCTTTTAGCGTAATCTAGCATTTTCTCCTGTAGTAATTTTGTTTGCAACTGCAATTCTGAGAGAAGGAAGCTGAACCTCTAAGGGTAGAACGGCCTCGGACCCGTACACTAAGGCATAAGGCGTAGGCGGGTGGGCGTTCGAAAGTCGTCTCGTAGGCCCATAAGGCTTCTAACAACTTCTCGTGCCAATTTCTCTTGTTGTCGTCCAAAGTTTTCTTTAGAATTTGGACGAGAGTTTTATTAAAAGCCTCGGCCAAGCCGTTCGCTCTTGGGTAATAGATTGTTGAATAGCACCAATCGATCCCATGTCTTCTGACAAATGTTGATCTTCGTACTCTTGAACGCGGATCAGTTATCTGAGATAATTTTGCGCGGTACCCCAAAATGGTAGACAACTTGATTCTTGAAGAATTGCAGTACATGATGTGCTTTCACTTCTCTAAGCAGTACCGCTTCTGTGCACTTAGAAAAGTAATCTATAGCTGCAAGAATGAAGCGATGTCCTCTTGAAGAAGGCGGCTCTATCGGATCCACTATATCTGTGCCCCAACACTCAAATGGCAATGACGCGATTGTCAGATGTAGCACATTTGGAGGTTGATGTAGAACAACTCCCTGCACTTGGCACAGTCGGTCATCGTTGAGAGCCAGTAGTACCCTAGTCTTTTAATCTTCATTTTCATTTTCGAACCCGACTGATGAGCGCCACAATGTCCTGAGTGTACTTCTTTAACAATTTCACGTGCCTCGGACCCGCTCAGGCACCTTAGCCACATCTGATCAAAAAGACCTTCTGTATAACGTGTTGTTTATCAATTCGTAAGACAGATTTCTTTTCTTGATTTGATGGGCTAACGACTTATCATCTGGTAATTCCTGTTTGCAAGTAGTCTATCAGTGGCTACCGCCAATCTTCTGTATTTTCTGTCACTGCTGCAATTGTTTCTTCTGATTTTTTTGCTGATTTGTGTATTGTATCCATGTCGAGCTGTGATAGGACTTGTCGTCCTTAAACTGACACTTCAACTTACTCATCCTACAAGCAAGCAAATTCCTTTGCAAGGCAGGCTAACGCATCTGCGAGAGCATTTTCTCTTCTTGGAATCTTGTAGATCGTTACATTCGAAATTTGTTCCAACAGTTTCATGGCGTACTGAAAGTGCTGCTCGAGTCTTGGCTTTAGAATTCTGTACTGTCTGGCGACTTGTTGAATGATCAACTGAGAATCCTCGTAGATGTTGATATCCATTATCCTCATCTGAATGGTTAATTCCAATCAGGTTATGAGGGCATCGTATTCTGCCTCGTTGTTTATACACGGTTTTGTTAGGTGGTAGGAATACCTTAACATCCCCCGCTCTGGTGTTATAAATATTAGTCCGATTCCAGCCTTACCGGGCACTATCGTTTACGATTCTTTATCTTTCTGTGCTGAGGATGCTCCATCGAATTACAGTTCCCAACGCTAATCATCGGGGTCTTCTAGGCTCATTATCTGCTCATCTGGCAAGTCATCGTTAAGAGGCGATTCTGCCTGTAAAGGGTGTACTGCGAAAAAGTCTGCTAGGACTTGTCCCTTTATGGTATGAAGAGGAACGAAAGTTATATCAAATTGCAATAGTATCATTGACCACCTGGCAAGTCTGCCGGAAAGCGTCAGTCGGGTCATCAAATATTGCAATGGATTAAACTTCGAAATAAGGTTGACCTTATGAGAAAGCATGTAGTGCCTGAGCTTCTATGCGATGAAGATCAGGGCCAAACCGTGCTTCTCAATAAGAGGATACTTTATTTCCGTCGGAATTAGATGACGGCTTAAGTAGTAGAGGGCATTTTATTTTCCCTCGTCATTGACCTGGGCTAACAGGGCTCCGAGAGAGTCATCTAAAGCACGGTATAAAGTATCAACGGTCTACCCGAGACTGGAGCTGCTAAGAAAGGAGTTGTCATTAAATACTGTTTAATGTCATTGAAGGCATGTTGACATTTGGAGTCCCAAGTAATCTTGGCATCCTTCTTAACTAAAGCAGAAAAAGGCTGACACCTTCCTGACAAATTCGAGATAAAGCGTCGAAGATATGCCAACTTTCCTTGAAAGGATCGTAGTTGTTTCAAGGTTTTGGGAGGTGGCATTTCTAAGATAGCTTTAATCTTCTCTGGATTGATTGCAATTCCACGATGTCGAACAACAAACCCTAAGAATTTCCCAGAGGTGATGCTGAAGGCGCATTTCAAGGGATTCATCTTAAGGTTATATTATCTTAATCACTAGAAAACAATTCTCAAATCATACAAGTGATCTTCTTTCAGTTTACTAATGATGACCACATCATCCACGTAGCACTCGACTTGGTTGTGAATGAAATCATCAAAAATTCTTGTCATTGCTCTTTGATAGGTTGCTCCTGCGTTCTTCAATCCAAACGGCATCACTGTGTAGCAATATACCCCGATTGGCGTTCTGATGGTTGTAAGCATTTCATCTTCTGTTGCCATCTTTATCTGGTTGTACCCTGATGATCCATCCATGAATGAGAAGACTTCATGTGTTGAAGCGATGTCGATCATCAATTCTGGAATTGGTAGCGGGAATTCATCCTTTGGACATGCTTTAATTAAATCTCTGAAGTCTACGCAGATTCTAATCTGACCATTCTTCTTTCTGACTGGTACCACATTGGCTAACCAAGTTGGATATTGTTCCTCACAGATAAATTTAGCGTCGATTAGCTACTTAACTTCAGCTATAACTTGTTGTTCAATCTCCAGACGCATTCTTCTCGGAGCTTGTCTAACTGGAACGGAATTGTGATCCACTCCTAGCATGTGAACTGCGACTTCTGGAGCTAATCCTGGCATTTCATCATAACTCCAAGCAAAAAAGTCCTTGAATTCCATCAATAGCTTGATTATCTCTTCGGAATCTCCTTTATTGAGTAAGGAGCTAACAAAGGTCGGTCTAGACTCTTCACTAGTACCTAAGTTAACTTCCATTAACTCGTCTATTGTAGATTTAATTTCTACTTCGAATTCTAGTGGAGCATCTCCGATTTGCAGATCTTCGAGATCTTCTGAAGATTCCAAGCAGTCTTCATTAGGCTTGCAAGTGACAACCAAGCAAAATCCCGTATCATCAACTGATCCTACTGTGCTGAATTCGAGACCATGTTTTGAATTGGGAGGCCGACTAGCATTATTCCATAATTTTTCAAAATGTTGTGATTGACCTTTTCTCCATCGTTGAGGTAAGACACCACGTTGAATTAAATTTTGAACGCAGGGAGAGTACCACTCCAATGGCAGTTCCATTAATTCAGAAGAAGTAATATCTTCAAATTGTACATCTTTTTCAGAATTGGAAGAAGAAGCACCACGGTAGAATTTGATCGGTTTAGTACCACCACCATGCACTTCCTTGACCACCATACCCTCGATCTTATTAAAACGGATCGGGGCCAGGGTCATAGTATGTACATAGTGGTTAATCTTCTCGTACATTGATTTGTATTCTTCATTATTTTCATCTTCGAGAGAGATCTTGAACTGGGGTTTCTTTTTATTTACTGTTGTTGCTTCTTTCTTGATTTCTTCTTCTTTAGAACTGGTCTCCCAATCCACGTCGATGACTAGTTTCTTTTGTCCAACTGTTCTAATGTCTCTTCCACGACCTCGTCCCCGGCCTCGACCTCAAGTGCGAGTTCTGGAGAAACCTTCACCATCTCGCCGTAAGGGAGTGGTGAGAAACTGTTGGACTAGAATTTCCAGCTCCTTATCATCTTGCACTTCTTTTACCTCATTTGGTATTGTGTTTCTAGAAAACATTATTTTCTTCGGAGGTGCGTAGTAGGTTGCATCTTCGTGAATTCCTATTTCATGCACGGAGAATGGTTGCAAATCTCCTTTAATACACTGTTCTACTCCTTCGTAATATTTTATGCACTGGTGCAGAGATGACAGTACCATCCGGTTTTCATGAATCCATGGTCGACCCAGTAAAGCGTTGAACGATGATTCAGAATCAATTATGTGGAATTTTGCGGTTGTCTTTGTTGAACCACCGGTCTTCATTAATAGTGTTATTAATCCAAGAGCTCTTCCTCCTTTCTGATTGAACCCTCTTAATAACATCTTGTCTGCTTCGAGGTCACAAGCATCAATTTCCAAATATGCTAACGTTCGAAGGCTCATTATGTTGATTGATACTCCTGGGTCAACCAACACTCTGGAGAGCGTAAACTTTTTGATAGTGGCTGAAATGTACAACGGTCGATTGTGATCAGCCGTTCTGAGTAGTAAATCATTGTCCGTGAAGGTAACACCTCGTTGTTCTTTTAATGAGCAAACCTCGTCGAAGGAATTACCGGCCATTTGAGCTAAACAAATCTCTGGATCAAGTAGAGCCTTGATCAGAGCTTCCCTTATCTCCTCTGACAGGATCAGAGCGTCGTATATGCTTAGTTTGGCTGGTAGTTTCCTAAGATGGGCTAGCACGTTGTAGTCTACTTTATTACCATGTTCCTCAGTTTCTTCACTAATGGGCAATTCTTCTGCTAGGGCTGGCTCTTCCTAAGCAACCATCTGCTTTCCTTTATCCTTTAGACCCACTCTCGGAGGTAGAACTTTTCCGCTCCTTAGATTGACTTCTGTTATTTCTTCTGAATTTGGTGCTGAATTTGCCAGTGTATTCTCTTGAATCAGAACGACTAGCTCTTCTGGCGTTGCTTCGGAATCTGATGACTCTAATTCTATTGCAATTGGAGCTCCTAGAAACTCACAAATAGACTCGTTGCTTGTTGAGCTTTCGTAGCCATCTTTGTGAACGTCTTCTTCTTCTCCGTGGCCATTGAGGTTTAGTATGATTTGAGAATCGTTATTTATATCAGAATTGAGATCTGGATTAGGTTGGTTGTCGCTAGTTACGTAATCATTAGAAACAGTCAAAACGTAGCCAACGCCAAAACTCTTATCATTATAAGATCCCGCCGGGGCGAGCAAATAATCATACAGAGTCAGAGGTTCGAGGGATTTCTCCCCTAAATCGGAAATAACCATCCTAGGATAAGCAGCCCCTAGTCTACTCTTTGGAGCCTTGGTTTTCTTCTCTTCTGCGATCTTCTCTTCCTTCAGAGGCGGTTCTTCAATTGCAAGCGATAGTGCCGGCTGGGCAGGTTTCAAACTTTGAGTTGAAGCACGCACCGAAGCAGTTTGGATGTGATCTAAGATTTTATTTGAAGACTTTGTCCAGACGGTACTCCATCCATCCTGGGTTGTGTAAGGGTCTATCGGAACAATGGGATCCATTGAAATTACATTGACGGAACCTCCTTTTTGGGGTTCCTTCATGTATTCCTTCGGGATCGTTATGTTCCCTTTCCGGAGATTGTCGTCAAGCCAAATCTTGAAAGTGATGCAATCCTCTATCTTGTGCCCGAGCATCCGGTGGTAAGGGCAATAGTTTGGATGATCTTTCTTATTGACTTCTTCCGGCCTCTTGGGCTCTGGTAGCTGAAAATTTGGTGTCTTCATTAGACTGCAGAACTTCTTCGCTACTGCTTCAGTTTTGAAGGAATATTCCTTGTTCAGAAAATCTTTCAGGGTATGTTGTGGACGAGGCAGTTACTCATAATGCTGATGCGACTGATAGCTTGGTCGAGGTTGTTGATAACCCTGCTGAGGTTGTTGGTGAGTACGTTGCAGTGGTTGATAGCTAGGCTATGGCCACTCTAGCTGTATCTGCAGTGGCTGCTTTCTCTTATCTACTGCTGCGATGATTCCAGACTTCTTTCGAATGTTTTCATGGGCTTCTGTTTATCGGTCTTGTCTACGAACCTTAGCTTCTTTGCTTCCTCTTGCAAGCTCCTGGCCTTGCTAAGCAGCTTCTCGAAAGTCTTGATTGTAAATCCCTTAAGGAGAAGTGCTATCGGGCCATGGATACTCTTAAGCAAGATGCCGACTATATGTTGTTCCTGAAGTTGTGGTTCACACTTCAAGCTTAAATTTTTCCATCGATGTATGTAATCCACTAGAGTTTCGTTCGGTTTCTGGTGTTCCACCACTAGATCACCGATGGTGATGTGGTGCCGAGCCCCGACAACCGCTTAACGAAAAGGTTTTCTAATTCTGCAAAGGTCTTAACTGAACCATTTGGCAATTCTGCGTACCAGTCGAAGGCAATCCCTGACAAACTGCTAACAAACTGATGAAAGAGTAAAGCCTCACTCCCACCGGCATTGCAGCAACTAGCACAAAAATGTGTGACATGCTGCTGGGGGTTTCCCGTTCCATCAAAAGTCTTAAACAGAGGTAGTACAAAGCCTTTCGGGTATTGGACTGCATCTAACTCTTCGGAGTAAGGTATACCCATCTGAATAGATGCTCCACTCTTAGATTGTGCTAGGGCTTCTCCCACCTGCTGTTCTACCATATTTTTAATGTCCTTTTGGGAATCATGCTCTCTGCAAAATCCTTTTTTGGTGGCTCGTCCTCATTGACAGATGTGATCTCTTTTCCTCCATCTGCAATATGGATGATTTCTGGGGGTGTTTCTTTCTGAGTTTGCACCTGACTTTGGAGAGTCGCTAAAGCAGCAGCCATTTCTTCCATCCTCCTTGCCATCTGGGAAATTGTGTCATCTCTTTCCCGAAGCTGTGCTCTCATCACTTCCGGTTCATCTCTTTCCGCAGCTACCGGAGCACCTTGCGAAGCTGACGATGCTCGTGTCTCAATGAACTCTGATGAATCAACTTCCTCTTCCAACTTTTCTCCTCTTTCTTTCGCCAACCAGTGGATATCCGTCTTTAGCTTTCCTATAGCATCCTCGAGGGCTCTCTTCCAAATGGTCTCGTGGTTGTCGTGTGATGACTCGTTGAACTTCTTTTTGGGAGTTTCTTTTATCGCAGTAGCACTTCCTTCCGATTCGGGCTCTTTAACGAGACTTTTCTTCTCGAGCCGTTGTGTTGGTCTCGGTTCGTAATAATAGGTCGCCACACCATCCTTCTCGCAGCGAAGGCCTAGGACCGGACGGTCTGTCGGCTATACGCTGGTAGGTGGTGTCCTCCCTAATATGATGTCTTGATACAACAACAAATGAACTAGCTCTCATTTTCTTCCTTGGTTTCTCTATGGCAATGACAGGCTCTATTCGCGGTCCGACGCGGGATCTAGCTGGCACTCGTCCCATTCTTCTTAGAATTTTTGACACGGGGCACTTTCTTTCTCTGCCAATTTTTCTTTAACGGCTTGCAGCCGAGCAAATGGCGTAGTCTTAACCCTTTTTTTGCAGTTACTATAGTATCAGGTTGGGGTAGTGTAGCGGCAATCCTTCGGACATCTTCCTCATCTGATGCAGCAGAGAGGGGGTGAAACCTACTCCCTTATAACAGAGGTATATACTCAGGTAGTCCTTCTCTTTCCTCAGGAACTTCTTCTAGAAAAGCAACTTCAGCAACTTTGGCTTTCTCAATCCTGGCTATCTTTCTGCTTCTATTTCTTCTTTGAGTTCGAGTTAGGGGTGCAACTCTTGAACTGGACCCAATCTCGAAAACAAATGGTATTGTAGTAAAATCTGTACCCTCCACGGTGACAGACTCATCACGAACTTGGATTTCCTTCCCCTTCGGCTTAGCGTAGTCGGGGTAGGTGCAGAGATGACTAGACCGGTGGGGGTAGAGACAACAGTCCTCCTACGAATAGTAGTACTTCTTTCAGCTGGAACCCTTTGCAGGGGAGGGAATTCTTGAGCCGACTTCTAGTTGAACTCAATTACAGGCTCTTCAGTTTCTGGCACTTTGTCCATTAGTGCGAAGAGAGTGACGTTAGTGAACTTGATATCTGTGTTGTCTGATCCTTGTCCAAAACGAATGATTCCATTGTCGGGCAGCTCATCCTTATAGACGGCGAAGTCCATTCCATTGGTGAAGGAGAAAATTAACTTTAGTGCAGTCATTTTCTGCAGGGTAGATTTCGAACGTCAGTCCCAAATCATGCTTCCTTTTGTCGCAAAACTTAGGACGAAAAAGAAAGAGTCCGACACATTTTCGTTTATCTTAATGTATTTATGTTTTAAAAGAGTTTGTTTAAAGGGTTATTTATTAGAAGACTTGTTTGTTAAGAATGAAACGATTAAAGGCATAGAAAAGGTAAAGGACCCGATTAAGAATTGGAAAGGAAAAGAAAGTCTCGCAAAACCTCTCAACCCGAAGGACCGCTCCTAAACTAACACCTATTGGGGGTCCACCCCACCTTAGAAAAAGAGGTAAAAGGATTTCAGAATCTCTCTGTTTAGGGGTGTCTAAACAGTGGCTCCTAAATCTGAGAGAAGTTGACTATACCCGTTCAAGATAGAAATGAACGTGGTATGCCGATGGAAGAATGATAGTTTTGGTCCACTCGGGATATGGACTAACTATCGATTTATGAAAGCAAAACCATCTAATCAAAATCGAGAGAAAAAATTAGTCCCCAGCGGAGTCGCCAGAAGCTGTCGGCATAGTTTTAGGTTGTAAGTTTAATTTCAAAAAGTGGTCGCCTACAGAAGATGTCAGCGAATTTTAAATTTTAAATTTAATTTAAGTATACATACATATATATATATATATATATATATATATATATTAGAAAGTAGTATTTGATTTTGAACATAACTTTAAGTTTGAAAATTTTAAGATATGAAATCAAACCGATCTCACATCCCTAATAGTTTATATGAACGAGCACCGCATCACAAACCGTGTATCTATCCTGAGGAATAGACACACTGCTTGATGATGGGGCTCGATTAAATAAACTAGAAGATTTGTGACATATGTTTGGTCTGCGAACCAATTTTATAAGCCGGCAGGTTTCCCTGCTTAAAATAAAGGATTTAAGCAGGGATTATATTACATGTGTTCTTAAAGTTTCCTATAAGGGCAAGCCCCTATAGTTAATTACATCTTAAATGATGAGAATCATTCAAGAAACTCTCGATAATGATCAGTGGTTTTGCTCTCAAGAATTTCAAAGTTTAAGGTTTTCAAAGGATTGAATTTTGGAAATTTCAATAGGGATTAGCTCAAATTCGGAACAGTTATCTTAAGAGTCCAAAGGAAGAGAAGTAGGAGAAGCTGATGATCCAAGAAGAATCTTGGCAACTTCCCAAACTATCCTATTATTTGGCTTAGATTTAGGAATTTACTTAATTTTTCAATTTTGCCAATTTTAATTAATTAGGACTTATGTTTGTATGATATGATCATAAAAATAGCCTCGAATATATGAGGGTTTATGTCATACCGAACGACTACCTCAGAATCCTGAGACGAGTTAGGACTTAATTTGCTTAATATGATTATACAAATGCCTAACAAAAAGTTGAGGATTTATGTTGCACTAGGAAAACTACCTCGAAATCCTATGGCTTGGTTATTTAATTCTAAGGAAAGTTTTGTTGAAGTAGACCCGAGTTTTGCTGATGACGATGGCCGTGCTGCCCACCATGCTCCGAGCTCCTTGTTGTTGCAGAGGTTTAGTTTTAGAAGGTGAAAATCGGGAGATGAGAGAAGTATTTTGGTTTAGAAATCTTAAAGTCCAAATATTTTTAATATTTTAATTAAAACAAATCTTAAAGTTGTTTAAAAAGAACCGATTAAGATCCCACGGTTCCGTCATCCCGGTAACGTTATTTTCATCGAATTCACTTAGTCCAAATGAATTTGCTAAACTCAACTAAATGAGTTCCATACTTTCATTTAGACCGTGGGAAATCGCGTTAGCAACACGTGGGTTACGTCATCCGAGGTATTCCCAATCATTCAACGAGACGTTTTAGATTAGTTGCAATTGTAGTTTTGTTGTTCTGTTTGTGATTAAATTTTGAGTTGTTTTATCTTGTGGTGACTTTTAATTTAGTTTTGGGTTTCAGTTTTGGGTACTATCCTAAAGGTTTTAGTTTTCATGCGACAATCTTGTTTAACATGCAAGAAGAAGTAAAGTGTAGTGCCTGTAAGTAATTTGCAATAAAGTAAATTGCAATAAAATAAAAGCGTACCTGGAGGGTCTTCCCGTCATCTCAAGCTGCACTTAAAACATACGTTAAGGAATTTAGATATTTATAACAAGTACCTATGTAAAGCTAAGGGAAAGGTTTTGGTTGTCTACCAAATTCCTAATCCTGTTGCTAGTCATCTCCTATGACGTCTAGGTTCTTGTATTTTGTTTAAGGATGATTTTCTTCGTCAAAGAACAAGTAAATTCAATTGTTCTTCAAAAACATCTCATCATATTGAGAAAGTGTTTAGGACGAGTCCTAATATCTTTTCAACATTTCCGAGATTATTTTGAGTCCAAGTAAGTTTAGTTGCACAAATGAATTAATCATCTAGAATTCAGTTTAGATTTTCCTTCTTGCTCAGTGAATTAGGATGTTTGATAATCCTATAAGTAAAGTGGCATCTCACTTAATAATCCATTTAAGAGTTATAATAGTTAAAGCCTTTAGGGTCAAGTTGGTTTGTTAAAGAATTTAACCATTCTTAATTGAAGTTTAAGTTAATGGTTTAAAGTGATTTAGTTTAATTATGAGGTTTTAATTAATAAATTTAAGTTTCGAATAGTGTTCGAATTATTTTTTTTTTAAATTTTTATACTTTAAGTGATCTTAATATTTTAAACTTGTTTTACTTTTATTATCAAATGATGTTAATTTAATTTAATTTTAATTTAATTTAATTTAATTTAACTTAATTTAATTTAATTTAATTTCAATATTTTAAATGTAGTTTAATTTAATTTAATTGTCAAAATGTTAATTTAATTTAGTTTTAATTTTAATTTAATTTTTACTTAATTTGATTTAATTTAATTTAATTTTAATTTGATTTAATTGTTAAACCACTTAGTATTTTGAGTTTTCCTTTAATTTAAGGGTTATTTTTTTAAAATTTTTAATTTACTTAGTTTGGATTATCATTTTAATCTTAATTAAGAGTTAAATATTATTGAGGTGATTTATTTAGGGAATTTTTTATTAAAGAATTAATATCCTCTCAAGTTATATCCCTATTTTTAATAATTCAAATTTTCATTAATCTTCCAAAATTTAAATTGTTTAAATAATTAAAGTTTCATTTTTGGTTTATTAAAAGTGATTAATGGGTTCCTACCCTTTTAATTTCCTAAATTTTCAATCATCCAAGAAATATAGAATCAAATATTTTACCCTCCATTTTAATTAAAACTAAAATTTTAATAAAGGGGTTTAAATTCTTTAATTACCTTTATGCCCTTTTAGGCTTATTAATTTTATAACTCATTAAATTGAGTTCAAATAAACTTAAAATTTTTATGTCACTTCACTCATATGTCAATTAAGACATTAGAGGAGAAAATGTGATTTTTCTGAATTTAATTTATTTATATAATTATTTTTAATGAAAAAAAGGGATTTTCCATGGAAATTCAACAACATGACCAAGGAAAGGTTTCAATCCTTAAAAAAATTATGAGATGTTCCTAATGACTAAAGGACCACTTGGACCAATTTTGGTGATTTTTTAAATTATATTTTATTTATTATAATTATTTTGATTTTTGGAGTGTTAATTAATTATAAAATAAAATAAAAGTTAAAAAATAGATTTTTTATTTTTCTTAATTATCTCTAACCTCAAGGAGTTCAGAGAACAAATTTTATAATTTTCTGATTTTTCTTTGATTTATTGGAATAAATTTAGTGAAAAGGTTGGAAAATACATTTTTAATATTAAAAGTTGTTTTTAGCCTTTAAAATTCAATATCTTAACTTAGAGACTTAGGAAAAATATTTTGTTGGTTTCTAAGTGATTAGGAGTCAAAATGTGATATTATTATGATTTTTAATATTTTTGTGATTTTTATTATTTTTTAATTATTTAAATATCAAAAATGCCATTAAAAATGAAAAATTTAAAAAAATTCTAATTTTAAATTTTTTAGACTCCTCTGATATTAGAGAGCCCACAAAACCAATTTGGTGAATTTTTGAAATGTATTTTTGAAGTTATGAATTTTTGAAGTTTAATTTTGATTATGTGACTTAATTAATTCATTTTATGGGTCTAAATATTTCCAATTGACTTTAACTTTTTATGTGAGGTCCGTCTGATCCCAAAGATCAGTGGAGAATTATTTTTCAAGTTATTTTAATGTATGGTTAACCCTAATTAATTAAAGTTTAGTTTTGAGTAATTAGACCAATCAGGATTATTCTTAAAGAATTAACCCAAGATGTAATTATCTTAGGGTCCTTTAGTCATAAGAAACTTCCTCAAATTTTTCTGGAATTTATTGAACAACATGCTAATTATTGGAATTAAAATACCAAAAATAGTGATCTAAAATTGAAAAATACATAACTTTCTATAGAGATGGCCTCTGACCTTGAAAAATTCAGGGAATGTTCCCAAGATCAGAGGCTTCAAAAGCCCTATGGTCTCATGTCATAGTGAATTGTCTATGCAAATGAAGAATCAAAATACTGAAATAAGTAAATAATTAATTAAAAATAAAATACTCATCAAAATAATTTGATTTCTTTTCCACATTATTCTCCTCTGTTCACTGAGCAAGTGGGTATTTTTAGTTTATTTTTATGATTTTTCTACACAAAGATATGGATTTTATAAATTTTGGGTATTTAAATAAATAAAAAATTCCATATTTTTCGACTTATCCACGTGGTGCCGCGTCAACCTCGGCAGCTCCGAAAGCCCACGCGTCGCGCTCTCATTCGCCGTCGCCGTCTGACTCAGTGCTCCAGGGGCCCGTGGTTCATGTAACATTCTCTGGTCCGACGCAATCTGAACCGTTCACTCGATACACGCTCGATCGGACGACGCCTGGTCATCGTTTACGACTGGTGTGCACCCATGACCGTCCATACTAAAACCCTAAGAACTCTCTCATTTCTCAACAGATTTTCGTGTTCTTATGCTCTATGGATTCATCTTGAAGAGATGAACACATCCATATGGTTTAAATGCTATGAAATTAAGTAAATCAAAATCGAGAATCACTGGAAGCTCGAGAGAAAGGAGAGGTCTATACCTTTGCTCTGAGAAGTGTAGCTTCAATCAGAGAGTTGTGTCACCTTCGATTGCACCCACAGAAACTCTAGATGAAGTCTCTGGCTCTGGGGAATTGTCTAGGTATGAAAGTGTCCACAGTCGATTTCAAAGCTTGGAGGCTAGAGCAAATAGGTGGCCTGGAGAGGGGGCTCTCTCTGGGGAACTCCTTCTCTTGGTCTTGTGCAATTGTGGATGAGTTTAATTTGGATTTGGTGGAGGTTTTAGAGATGTCCTAGTTCTGGGCTGAGAATGGAGCTCCAAAATTGAGCTCAATCAATGGGGTTTAGGGCTGGAAAGCAGTGGGGATCAATTGCGCTAAGTAAGGAGAAGGTCCTGGAGCAATTTTGGCAAAGTTTTTTTAGGTCTGGTTCATCACCTTGTTTGGCCGAGAGGGTGTGAGGTTTAAGTAGACATGGCTGGAGGGCCTCACAGGGGAGTTTGATGCTTGGGATCAGCTGCTCTATGCAAAAGAATAACAGCCATGGTGTTCAATTAGACTGAGACAACTTAGCAAAGAAGAATTGAAAATTTTGGCTCACATGGAGCTCTCGGTCATGGCGTTTTCCAGCGACTGTGGTGACTGGCCGGCAGGGTTAGGTTACCCATGGTCAGGGCGGTCGGCGGTAGAAGTTGGTGAGCTCAATTGGCTGTTGCCATGTGTAAAGAGGTTTGATTTAAGTGGAATGGGGGAGAGTGTATTTTGGGCTCATTTTGGTCCAAGGCATGGTTTAGGCTAGGTGCACCCCCCCAAGGCCTGACTTTGGGCTGGGAGGAATCATTTGGGTCAGCCAAGAGAGAGTCGTGAGGTCTCTTTCCATGGTGAGGTGGCTAAGCTTAGTTTAGAGTGTGACATGAGTATGGTTAAAAGGTTTAATGAAGGATTAAGAAAGAGGCCCCCTCCACTTTCCATAAATGACATCATGATGTGTAAAGTGACTCCCATGGCCTGCATATGGCTTATGCATGACTCCATGGCTTCATTTGGCTTGGGAAAAGATTTGGTCAATTTCATGAAAGGGGATTTTATGAATTTAGCATTTTGGTGGAAATTTTGATGAAGCTTGATATGGAATGGCTTAATGATGATTTTAAAACTTAGTTGTGATTTAAATCATAGGGAATGATGAGGGAAAATTTCATGTGGGCTTTGGAATGAAATTTGGGCTTTTTGAATTTGTGGGAAGTGGGCTTTTAAAAAGGTTTAAGAAAGTGGGTTTTTAGATTTTAAAATGGACTTTTGGATGAAATTTTTGTAAAAGATCATGCCAAATAAATGTTGGGTTGAGTTTAGGGATGTATCATGAGTGATTTGGATAAGGTTTGGTATCATTTGGAGTTGAAATGGGTTCAATTTTGGCTTTTTGGTAAAGGGGCCAAAGTAGGTCAAATTGGGCTAACTTAGGCCAAGGTTGGGCTAAGTTGGATTTGTTGTAAAATTAATGTTGATAAATGTTCATGGGAGTGTCACAAAGAGTTTTCAACTTTGGTTGGGCCTTAATTTTGGGATTTGGGCCAATTTGGGTTTGGATTGGGTTTAGGCCAAAAATGGGGATTTTGACTTTGAGTTAGGCTTAGGTGGAGTTTAGGTTCAAATTTAGGTCAAATCTTGTTAGTGTTTTATTTTTGGGGATATTAGTAAGGTTTAAGAAAAGATTTGGGGTTAATTGACATTGGGGATATATTGAATTGAAGTTTAGAATTGAATTGGACAAACATTGAGTTCAATTGGGTTGGTTTAGTGGGACATTGGGTCTACTCAGGTTAAGAATGGGTCAAATTGGGGGTTTTGGAAAAAGTAGGTTAAATGGACAAAATTTGCTTATAATGTAGTTGAATAAAATGAAATTGGGAATATTTGTGATTTTTTGGAATTTTGTGGGAATTTTTAGAATTTATGGAATTTTTGGTTAAGAAGGGTATTTTGGGTATTTGGAGGGTATTGGGGGTATTTTTGGAATTTTTGGTGTAGTTGGCTAATAAAGATCAATTTGAGTGGGGGAAAATGTTTAGGATTTTTTTTGAGTAATTTTGGGTAATTTAGGCAATTTTTCAGATTTTGGATAGCTTCAAGGACATTTGGTAGGTTTATCGGGTGTATGGCCCCGGGGGTCAAAAATTGAAATTTTGGAAAAATAAAGATTGATCAAGTTTGAGTAGAATGGAATCACTTTGGTTAAGCCATGAAGCCATATCAAGCCCATAAGAGCCATGAGAGGACTCATTTGAGGCATTCACTATGTTATTCCTAACCCTCTTAGCCAAGGGCCTATGGGTTAAGGTCCATCCATATGAATTACCTACATGAGTCAGGAAGTCAAGCTAGGCATGAATGGTTTTAGGATTGGAATGTGTGTGAAATTTTAATGTGTGTGCAAGTCAACCCTCACCAGACCAGGGCACCCAGGGTAGTCCTAAGGCCAAAGAGTCCTATAGGGAACTCATCCTTTAAACCTCCACATTTGACATTAACCCTCCAAGTGACTTGGGGATTTACAATCAAACTTATGGGGTTTGCAGGGAGTTTAAGTGGTGTTTAAATTTCTAAGTGGTGGGTTCCATGTCTAGTCCTCTAAGATAGTCAAAGGGAAAGCCTAAGGCTAGATCCTAAGTACTAAGGAGAGAGAAGAGAAAGACCTCACCAAAAATGAGGTCAACATAGCCAATGCTCTTTATAACACTCAGAAGAGGGTAAAGAATGGATATGCTCCTATTTGGCACAATACAATAATTATACAAATCTATATCATTCATTAACCATAATATCATTGTGAGGGGGAGGACACTTTCTCTAAACTTGAACCTTACATTACAAAACTTATTGTAATAGTAGTTAACTTTAATTTGAAGTATAAAAACTAATTTTATGATCTTAAAATCTCTAACATCATTAAACATTAGCATTAAAGTAATACTTTAAGTGCATTGCAAATTGAATATTGGATTTCTGTGCTACGCTTTGAGGTTTGCTTCCTCCTTATGGGATCAATAACCAGGACTCTGCTAGAGCCATCTATTACTTGAACGATACGTATACTTACGTATAGACTTGTGAATATCTTTTAAACTGATTCTATTTTGTGAATGCACTGAAATTACTTTTAAAAATTTATTCCTTAATAGCAACTGCCCGTAACAAGACTTTGGCACCGTTGCTAGGAAGGCAATAGTAAATTTACTAGTAACTAAAAAACCATAATTTGTATTTGTGTATGCATAGTTTTGGATCTGAAGCTTTATTACCTTATGATTCGAAGTTAGAATGCACTAATAAAAAAATCAAAAACAACAAATAGAATCTAAAATTTTGAGCAAAATGGAGAACAATCTCGATAACTGATACGCCTAAAATATATAGTATTTGTATGTACATTTTTATACTTATTTTTTATGATATTGTACTTTAATGGAAGGTATTTCGTATTTTTCTTGTAGGTATGATGAAAATAATTAATTATGATGAATGGAACGAAAAAGGACCAAATTTGGAGCAAAATTATGAAGTTTGAGAAATTTGGCCTCTGGCGCCTAAGCGCAAAAGAGCCGGCGCTTAAGTGCCATAGTTAAAAATCAAATTAAATGAATTTTGGCATCATTTTCAAGGGGTGTTTGAAGCAAATTTTGGTGGTGACTTCCATAACTTCCTTTGGGCAGCAAATTTGAATGAAGGGATGCATTTTTTGGTGGATACATTGAATCTAGACATGATTTGAAGGGACACCAAGGCACCTTTTGAAAAATTATTAGAATGAAGCCTCATAATTTGTGTGTTGGGTGTGTGGAAGAGTGTTAAAAGGGTTAATATTTAGTGTGTTTTATTATTGTGTGTTAAGTTTTAGATTTCCTCTTTTCTATATTAGAGAGTAGAGAGTAAGAAAGGAAAAAGGGTTGGTGTGAAGCCTTCTTCCCACCAATTTTATTTTATCCTTATATCTAGTTTTTATTCAAGTTTAAAGTCTTTATTAGAGTCACCAGAGTTAGGCACCAACCTCTATAGAGTTGTATTGTGGAAAGCAAAATTTCAAAGGAACTTCCAAAGTCTGGTGGAGAGGATTTTCAGATTAGTATTTATCTTTGTTTTTTCATTTCATTTTTTAGTAAGATTGTTGTGTTGTCATTATGGTTTATGCTTTCATATCAAGTTTTGTTTGTGTTTTCTTCATGAAATCTGAGTATTTTAGTTTATCTTTTTCTTTCTGCGATGATGAAGTAATTAAATTATGGAAATAATGTTGTGGAAAGTATCAGTGTTTAATGCTGGAATAAATTGTGATGATTAAATTCCTTGAACTTAATTTAATTCTTGATTTGTTGTGAGATTATTTAAGATCCAATGAGGTATTTTCTTAAACAACAATTGGAAAGAATCAAATGCAATTATATGGGTGACAATTATATTCCATATGATTGAATGCAAATATGTAGGGAGATATGCTTTATTGGGGAGTAAAATTAGAGGACTTTAAAGTGACAGGCTAAAGCCCCTAATTTGGTTTGTTATTTTAAATTTGTTATGAGATGTTAGCCCCCAAGTGGAGGGAATAGAGGGAACTCTAGAGTGAGACCTCGTATCTTCATTGCCTAACCCATCTACAAAATTTCAAAATTTCAAGTTAACCAATTTTCTTTATAGAACCAAGCAAGGGTAAAGAATATAATTGCTCCTATTTAGAACAATACATTTAAATACTTTCACAACATAAAATTCCATATTTATTACTGATTCATTGAAGAAGGAAAAAGATATTTGATTCTTATAACTTTTATATCGTGTTTAGAGTATTGATAATTTTATTTCCTCCTTAACGTTTTATTAAAAATATCAAAAAAAACTTTTTGAAATTAAAACTTTAAAACATACTTATAAAAATCAATTAAAAAAGTAAAAAGTTATTTTTCTTATTTCTTTAAATTTTTACACATTTCCCTGTGGGTTCGATATCTCAGGGCTTAATCAAAAAGTCATATTACTTGATAAGTGATACGTATACTTGTGTAGAATGTCATATTATAAATCATAAATTTCATATCTAAATTGTAAGCATAAATATTCGAGCATCAAAATTTTTTGCACCGTTGTCGGGGAAATTAATTAAAATTTCAGTTAAAAAAATTAAGAGAAATTAAAATTGTTACTTTTCTTTGATTTTGTTAGTGTGTTTTGTTTTAGTTTATTTAACATTGTATGCATAGTTCAGGGTCTGAAGGACTTGTGCCTTACGATTCTGAATTAGAAAGAACTATCAGAAAAATCAAAAAAGTTAAAAATTCTGAAGAAGATATAAACATACTAGAAATGAAAAATCATCAAAATCAAAATGTTGACATCCATCAAGAATTTAGACCATTAAGAGAATATGCTAACCCTACAGTGGATGAGCTTCATGGTATTATTCAACATCCTGTATAGCTGCTAATTCTTTGAGCTTAAACCTATTATTACCCAAATGGTGTCTAATAATCAGTTTGGGGGAGCACCAACTAAAGATCCTAATTTACATCTTGCCAACTTTCTAGAGTTGTGTGCTACTTTTAAATATGATCGTGTTTTGAATGATGCTATTAGACTTAGACTTTTTCCTTCCTCACTAAGGGATAAAGCTAAGATATGGTTAAATTTGTTAGCATTGGATCTATCAGAACTTGAGGTGATTTAGCACAAAAATTTCTTGCTAAATATTTTCCACTATCAAAGACTGCTAAGCCTAGAAATGATATCACATCTTTTTGTCAGTTTGAAGGTGAATCTATACATAAAGCATGGGAACAATTTAAAGATCTCCTCAAGAAATGTCCACATCATTCGATACCAGATTGGTTAATAATTCAAACCTTTTATAATGGATTAGTTAGATCTCTTAAATCTTTTATCGATGCTGTTGTAGGAGGATCGCTGATGTCTAAACAGTTTATTGATGCTTATGCTTTGATAGAAGAAATGGCTACTAATAATTTTCAATGGTCTTTTGAAAGGTTAAAACCTAAAAAGGTAGCCAATATTCATGAAAATGATACTTTTGCAATATTAGCAAATCAAGTTGCTGCAATTTCAAGGAAGATAGACCAATTTGGAATGAATTTTTCTTAGTCAATTGTCATGATTGAAGAAAATTCATTAAGTCAAATGGTTGATTCTCATACTTCACCAGAAACTTTGAATGTTATAAATAAGCTTAATAACCCTTATTCTAATTATTATAACCCAGGTTGGAAGAACCATCTAAACTTTAATTGGAATACCAATAATCAGGGTGGTATTAATCAATAATGGGGGAACAACCAAGTAAACACATTGGCGAATTGGAACAACCAAGGGAATAATAATTATAGACCAACCTATCCTCCAGTTTATAAAAATGCTTCACAAAGGAGAAGAAGTTTTCCAAATGGGAAATCAATTGCAAAGTCAAGTAGGTACAATAAGAAATATTAAAAATCAATTGAGACATATTTCCAATACATTAAGTAATAGATCCCAAGGTATGCTTCCAAGTAATACTGAAGTAAATCCAAGAGATAAGAATAAAGAGCATGTAAAAGCAATTAAACTGATAAGTGGAAGAGAGTTGGAAGGTAGAGTTAAAAAAAAAATTGAAGTAGAGAAAGAAGAGATCGAAGAACCAAAAGAGGATACTCTGAAAGGTTTGGAAAGACATATTTCTCCACTTAAAGAAGATTTGGAAAAACCACCACCTCTATTTCCTCAAAGACTTTGTCAGCAAAAATTGAATAAGCAATTTTCAAAATTATTGGAGATATTTAAGAAGCTTAAAATCAACATTCCATTTGTTGAAGCCTTAGAATAGATGCCAAGCTATGTAAAATTTATGAAGGATATTCTTAACAAAAAAGGAAGTTTAAAGATAATGAGTCAGTTGCACTTAGTGAGGAGTGCAGTGCAATAATTCAGAAGAAGCTTCCCGAAAAGCTTAAAGATCCTGGTAGTTTCACAATTCCATGTGCAATCGGAGATAGATTTTATGGAAAAGTTTTATGTGATTTCGGTGCAAGCATTAACCTTATGCCTCTATCAATATTTAAAAGACTGGGATTAGGAGAAATAACTCCAACTACTGTAACTCTGCAATTAGCAGATTGTTCGATCACATATCCTAAAAGAGTTATAGAAGATATTTTGGTAAAAGTGGATCGATTTATCTTTCCTGTTGATTTCATTGTGCTGGATATGGAGGAAGATAAAGAGATACCCATAATTTTAGGAAGACCTTTCCTAACCATAGGCAGAGCAATGATAGATGTGTAAAAAGAGGAATTAACAATGAGAGTTAATGATCAGACTGTTACATTCAACATTTCAAAATCTATGAAATATCTTGTAAGAGGTAAAGATGATGAATGTTATAGGTTGGATGTTATCAAGTATTTGAGTGAATGTCATTTCAAATCAGCTTAAGAAGAGAAATCTGAAAGAGAAAAATTAGAACATGAGCAAGAAGAGGAGTTACATCATTCTGAAGATTTTCAAGAGGAAGATCTAAATTATGTTCATGAAAATTTTAAATTCTTGCACATGACTGAAAAAGATGAATCTTTTGGTCCATCAATTCAAAAACCTCCTTAACTTGAGTTAAAGATGCTTCCTGATCATTTGAAATATATTTTTCTAAGTGAGTCCTTAACTTTTCCAGTGATAATTTCCTCTCAATTAAGTAAAACAGAAGAAGAAAATTTCTTTGAAGTTTTAAAGTAGTACAAGAAAGCCTTCGGATGGATGATAGCTGATATTAAAGGAATAGGTCCTTTAATTTGTATGCATAGAATCCTTATGGAAGATAATTATAAAGCTAGGGTTGAACCTCAAAGGAGATTAAATCCTATTATCAAAGATGTTGTTAAGAAAGAAATTTTAAAGTGGTTGGATGCTGGGATTATCTACCCTATTTCAGATAGTGCTTGGGTGAGTCTTATTCATTGTGTTCCTAAGAAAGGAGGAGCAACTATGATTATTAATGAGAGAAATGAGATTATACCAACAAGACAAGTTACAGGGTGGCGGATATGCATTGATTATAGAAAATTAAATTTTGCTACAAGGAAAGATCATTTTCCACTCCCATTTTTAGATCAGATGTTGGATAGACTGGCTGGGCATAAATACTTTTATTTTCTAGATGGATATACTGGGTACCACCAAATTCAAATTGCTCTTGAGGATCAAGAGAAAACAACGTTTACCAGTCCTTATGGTACATTTTCTTTCAGGAGAATGCCTTTTGGTTTATGTAATGCCCCTGCTACATTTCAGAGATGTATGATGGCTATTTTCTATGATTTAATTGAAAAAGGGATTGAAGTTTTTATGGACGAATTTTCAGTGTTTGGAAGTTCATTTGAATCATGTTTAGAACATTTATCTAAAGTTCTAAAATGCTGTGAAGAAACTAATTTGATCCTTAATTGGGAAAAATGCCAATCTATGGTAGTAGGAGGAATTGTATTAGGACATAGAATATTAGAAAAAGGTTTAGAGGTAGATCCTGCAAAAATTCAGGTTATCTCTAATTTACCTTATCCAACAAATGTAAAGGGAATTAGAAATTTTCTGGGACATGCTGGATTCTATAGGCGTTACATTAAAGATTTTTCAAAAATTTTATAACCCTTATGCCGTTTACTTGAAAAGGATGTAATTTTTTATTTTAATGATGAATGCATAAAAGCTTTTAAAACATTAAAAGAAAAATTAATCACTGCACCTATTACAATTTCACCAAATTGGGAAAAACCTTTTGAATTAATGTGTGATGCTAATGATTATGCTTTTGGTGCTGTTTTGGGTCAAAAATATGATATAATTTTTAAAGTAGTTTACTATGCTAGTAAAACTCTTAATGAAGTTCAAATTAACCATACAACTACTGAGAAAGAGTTATTAGCTATATTATTTGCTTTTGATAAATTTCGATCATATTTAATTGGAACTAAATGTGTAGTGCATACTGATCATTCTACTATCAAATATTTAATGAAGAAGAAAGATACAAAATCGAGATTGCTTAGATGGATTCTTATTTTGCAAGAATTTGATATTGAGATAGTAGATAGGAAAGGTGCTGATAATCAAATTGTTGATAATCTATCTAGGCTTGAAACTGAAAAATCTTTTAGTGATACTGAAGAAATAAATGAACATTTTCCTGAAGAAAAATTGTTCACTATTAATGAATGGCTTATTACATGGTATGTCGACATTGTAAACTTTATTGTAAGTGATATTATACCATATGGTTTAGCATACCAGGAAAAGAAGAAGTTTTTATCTGATGCTAAAACTTATTTTTGGGATGACCCATTTTTATATAAATTAGGAAAGGATCTAATCATTCGAAGATGTGTGCCTTTAGAAGAAACTTATGAAATTATTCAAAAATATCATAATTATGATTATGGGTGACATTTTGGAGTTGATAGAACTGTTTATAGAATTTTACAATATGGATTTTATTGGCCTACAATTTTTAAAGATGTTAATGCAAATATTAAAATTTGTGATTGATGTCAGCGTGTAAGCAATATTTCTAGAAGAAATGAGATGCCCCTCAATTATATGTTAGAAGTTGAAATATTTGATGTTTGGGGGTTAGATTTCATGGGATAATTTACACCATCTTTCGAAAAGATCTATATTTTAATAGCAGTAGACTATGTATCCATATGAATTGAAGCAGTTGCTTTACCACAGTGTGATGCTTAAAGTATTACAAAGTTTTTAATAAATAATATATTTTACAGATTTGGATTACCAAGAGTAATCATAATAGATGGGGGAAGTCATTTTAGAAATGCGATTATAGATAAGTTAGTAAAGAAATATTGTATTAACCATTACATTCCTACTGCTTATCATCCGCGGACAAGTAGTTTGGTTGAGTTATCTAATCGTGAAATTAAAATAATATTAGAAAAGACTGTTAATCCAAATAGAAAGGATTGGTCAACCAAACTGGATTATGCTTTGTAGGCTTATAGGACTGCTTACAGAACTCCTATAGAGATGTCCCTATATAGGCCAATTTTTCAAAAAGCTTGTCATTTACCTGTTGAACTTGAGCATAAAGCATATTGGGCTATAAAAGAGTAAAATTATAATTTAAGGATGTTGCTGAGAAAAGATTATTGCAATTAAATGTGCTTGAAGAGATAAGGAATAAATCTTATGAAAATGCTAAGATCTATCAAGAGAAAATGAAGTTATGACATGATCGAAAGATTCTTACTAAAAATATTGAGCCAGGAAAAAAAGTTTCTTTGTATAATGCAAGGTTGAAAAATTTTGCTGGAATACTTAAGTCCAAATGGATGGGTCCATTTATTGTAATAAAATTTTATTCTTATGGAGCTGTGGATATTCAAGATCCTAAGACTGGAAAACTATTCAAAGTTAATGGTCATAGACTTAAACATTATTTTTCAGTCGATCAATTTAAATCTGATGAAAATTTGATATTATGTCACTTTGAATAAGTTCTGGGTATGTCAGGCTGAAGACAATAAACCAAGCACTTTGTGGGAGGCAACCCATATTTATCAGTTTGCTTTGCTTCATAGTTATCAGTGTGCTTTGCTTTATATTTGCTTTGTGTGATTTTTTTGGTTTATTTTTATGATTTTGTGGTAGTATTTTGAAGAGATTAGTTATAGTGGAGTTTATTTGACATTAAAAGATGACTTAAAAGAGTCATAATGAAAATTTTGGACATTTAGCAGATCTGTGCAAAAATGTGCATTGGCGGCTAAGCGCCGCCTGGTTCGTGCTTAAGCACCGCAGTTAAGAAAAATGTGATGAATGAATTTCTAGAAGCCAAAATCATGGGGAAGTAGTTTTAGAAGTTATTTTGGAGTTTTAAATTGTCTAGGGTCGGTTTTAGCACTTCCCGTGTCTATAAAAGGCCCTGGATTAAGAGAAACACTTGCCCCAGTCCCTACTTCCATTTCTGAGTCTTAAGAAGAGTGTTTTGAGTGCAAAAATTTCTTCTTGGGAGAGTGAAATTTAGAAGAATGAGGAAGCCAACAAGAAGAAATTTATCAGTGAAAGTGCGCAAGAGTTATACAACGGATTCCTAGCAGTTAGTATTCAAGGTATTGCAGAAAGGATTGCAAAGATTGAAACCAATGTGGAGTCAATTGAAGCAAAGTTAAATAAAACTAACGCTCATTTAGCGCATATGGGATGGAAAGTTAAAATGCAATTCAGTCATACAAGTCTTGTGGAAGAAGCAGATAAGGCGATGTGTCATAAAAACAAATGGTTAGAGGAAGTAGATGTCAAAGTTTTCAGCCATCGCCCGTTTTATCATATATATATTACAGTCGGTTCAAATGGAACTAATGATGGTTCTGGATACATTCAACCTAATGGTGATTGGAAATAATTTGAGTATAGTCTAGTGTTGTGGTTTTATGTGTTAAGTGTTTAGTGTCTAGAGTTATATGTTTGCGTTTTATTGAACTTTTAAGTGTGTTTGTTACATCTTGATGATGTAAAATTATCTTTGTTTTAATATATTTGAGTTATGGTGTATTGAGAAATTTCATCCAAAATGTTTGGATAGAAATTTTTAGCATGTGTTAAGTGTGATTGTTTTAGTGAAAGTTTATGTTTGTGTGAAATTTGTTTGGAATTCATGGAAATTTAACTTTCTTTGGAGAATTAGAAAATTTTAGAAGGGAGAAATTATTATTTAAAGTTATTTAGAGTGATTAACCAAGAAGTTTAGTACATTTTTAAATTAATTGTGAAAATAAAAATAATGGCGGCTAAGCGCCAAAACTTAGGCGCTTAAGCGCTAGATTTCGTGGCTAAGCGCCGAAGCCTCGTGTTTAAGCGCCGGTTCGTGAAAAATGATTTTCTGTAGTTAAAAACTAAAAAATTTACAATTTTAACACCTCCCGTCACCCACAACCTCTCGAAGTCGCGAAACAGGATTTAGGGCATCCTTAAGTTGGATCAACTAAGAGCCGATTTCAACGAAATTTTTCAGATTTGAATTCCTTGAGGTATGAGCACTATTCCTAAGTAAAAATTTTTTATTTTCACCATATATTTTGAGTACATTATTGAAAAATCTTAAGATCATTATTTATGGTGAAATTTGAGGAAAAGCATGAGAAATTGCTTGGATTTAGTGGAAATTACCTTTGGAAGTTAAATTAGCAAGTTTTGTTTGATTTTGAAATTTATGGTGAATTTTTGCAAATTTTTTTTGAGATGGCTCCAAATTCAAAGTGCTCGAAAGATAAAGCGAAATTTGATTCCAACAAATTTTTTAGTGCAAGTGCTGAGGATTGATATGTCGACGCACTGTCGTCACATAAATTTATTCTAGAATGAGTGTTTAGTAAACAAGGAGAAGTTATTAAAGAAATGATTACTAGAAGAGATTGGGAGAATTACTGTTACTTCTCCACTGTCACTGTTGTTTCTGTGGTCAGAGAGTTTTATCAAAACTTTCCTGCAGCATAAGAAAATTTGGTGATGGTTAGAGGTGAACAAGTACATTTTTCACCTGCGGTAATCAATGTCTTTTACCACTTGCCTCCTGCAGTGTTTTGTTTTTATGCTAGTTACCATCCTATTGAAGGAGAATTAGATGAAATCATATCATTTCTGACTGATGGAAGAGGTTTATGGAAGATAAAAAATGAAAGAAGAGTAAATTTTCAAGCCTCTAAGTTGAATGTCATTTCAAAGGCATGGCATTACTTTATCTCATCTAAATTATTGCCTTCAAGTCATACTAGTGAAATTACAAGGGAGAGAGTAGTTCTAAATCATTGTATTCAGTTGGGAAAGCCTATTGATGTAGGGGCTATAATTTTTTACTATGTAATGAACTGTGTCAGATCTGCTATTACTTTAGGTATGGGATTTTCATCCTCAATTCATTCGATTTGTGAGCAATCTGGTGTTAAGTTTTAAACATGAGAGGAAGTTCTTCAGCCATTGAGACCTATTACCAGCGTAAACGCTGGTGCTTACACTGTACATTCAGAGTTTGGCTGGAGATGAGGATTTAGAACTTCCATTGCTTCTGCTTCTGCTTCTGCTTCTGCTTCTGCTGCTTCTACTTCCTGTGCCACTACAACATCATCATCTAGTGATTCACATACTGAACTATTGAAGATGATTTTGAAGAAAGTGAGTCTTACCAGAGTGCATGTTAGAGATATGGATAGAAAGATTGAAAATATGGAAAGGTATATTTTTAAGCATGATGAATATGAGGAGAATTATCAGCAGTACATGGATAAAGTAATTAGAGGTGATCATAGTGCTGAGATATCCCCTCATCCATTTTATATACCATATGTGCCATCCAGAGATTGGGCTGAAGAAGATGATGATGAGGATGATGATTAGAGTTGTTGTGTTTAGTTTGTTTTGTTATGTGATTTCTTATGTGTAGTTATGTTTTTATTTTGATGTTTTTATATGTAATGTTATGTTTAATTGTTGTATCATGTATTTATGATATGAACTCTGATGTTGTATAGAGCATAGTTAGACTATTTCTTTTTAAGCATGTTCAGATGTTTATGTGATAAAGTAATGTTTTATGTTTTAGTTTGTGATATGTGTGTAGTAGTAAAAGTGTTAAATGTGTATTTAGTGTTTAAATTTTTAATAGAGTATAAATTAATTCCAAATTTTTTAGAAAATTTAGAGCACTATTAAAAACCACTAATTGAAAATTGCATGTTTACACTTTTTAAAATCTACTACCAATTATTATCTACTATTGTTGTGATTTTATTTATGTTAAGTTGGTGTGTATTTGCTTTGAAAATTTCCACAACTGTAGAAGTCTTTTGAAAATTTTCTTTAATGAAAAACTGAATATAGTTTCTTTTTACTCCTATTTATCTTTAAAAATGTTAAACTTGCATATTTAGGATATTGAAATTCCTGCAAGCATGTTATTTTAGTTTTTAATTCTCACTCATGTATCATTTCTTATGCTTAAATGTTTTTATCCTGACTAAAAATTAAAGTTTGGGGGGAATTTAAAAAACTAAATTTTTCAAAAACCTAAAAATTTATTTGATCTCAAGAATACTTAAAATAAATTTGGTTTTTCATTGAAAATAATTAAGTATATGAAATTATATCAGGGAAACAAAATTTTGAATATAGAAATGAATAAAAGAATTTAGTTAAAATTTATAGTAATAATGAAAATTTTAAAGTTAAAATGTTCTTACTAAAGAAATGTTAAATAGAGTTAAACTATCTTTAGTAAAAAATGTTGTATTTTTGGATGAATAGAAGATTTGACTTTTATTTTTCAAAGCTTAAATTTCTTTTATTGAGAAATAATTTTCAACACTATTATTATGATTTTTAAATGAAAGATACATATCAGACTGTTATTTTAAATGAAAGAGTGGAATTCAAAATCATTAAAGGCCTATCAAGACATTGTAATCCTTGCCTTATAAAATAAATAATAAAAGAAGAAAAGAAAAGAAAAAAAGAAAGAAAAGAAAAAGAAAAAAAAAGTGAAAAATATTTTGTGAAAAGGAAGGAGAAGCTTGAAGATTTAAGAGCCTAATCAAAAATTGGTTCCATACCTAAAGTTTAAAATATAAGTTTTGAGAAAATCTAAAACTTAAGGTTATAATATAGTAAGTAAAATTATACTCAATTAATATTTTTAAGTAAGAAAAATAAAATTTTTAAGTCCTATATTTTGAAAAATCTACAAGTATTTCAGAATTAGATAGGAATTTATATTTTCATTTTCCTTTACATAAGAACTTTCTAAACTTTAAATTGGTCTTATTTACTAAAATTTTTTCTAAATTGAATTATTTCATTTCTAGAACAAAACTTTGGAATCTTCATAAGGAAACTCATTTACATAATTTGCATGTTAAAATTTTTATGGTTAAGAGTCACTTGACGACAAGTAACATTTTAAGTTTGGGAGATTTTGATACACCTAAAATATATAGTATTTTTATGCACATTTTTATACCTATTTTTTATGATATTGCACTTTAATGGATGGTATTTTGTATTTTTCTTGCAGGTATGATGAAAATAATTAATTATGATGAAAGAAGCGAAAAAGGACCAAATTTGGAGCAAAATTATGAAGTTTGAAAAATTTAGCCTCTAGCGCCAAAGTGTCGGCGCTTAAGCGCCACAATTAAAAATCAAATTTAAATGAATTTTGGCTCCATTTTCAAGGGTTATTTGAAGTAACTTTTGGTTGTGACTTCCTTAACTTCCTTTGGGCTACAAATTTGAATGAAGGGATGCGTCTTTTGGTGGATACATTGAATCTGGACATGATTTGAAGGGACAACAAGGCACCTTTTGAAAACTTAATAAAATGAAGCCTCATAATTTGTGTGTTGGGGTGTGTGGAAGAGTGTTGAAAGGGTTATTATTCAGTGTGATTTATTAGAGTGTGTTAAGTTTTAGAGTTCTTCTTTTCTATAGTAGAGAGTGGAGAGTAAGAAACGAAAAATGGTTGGTGTGAAGCCTTCTTCCCACCATATTTCTTTGATCCTTATATCTAGTTTTTATTAAAGTTTAAAGTCTTTATTAGAGTCACCAGAGTTGGGTGCCAAACTTTGTAGAGTTGTATTGTGGAAAGAAAAATTCCAAAGGAACTTCCAGAGTCTGGTGAAGAGGATTTTCAGATAAGTATTTATCTTCGTTTTTACATTTCATTTTTAAGTAAGATTGTTATGTTTTCATTATGGTTTATGCTTTCATATCAAGTTTTGTTTGTGTTTTCTTCATGAAATCTAAGCAGTTTAGTTTATCTTTTTCTTTCTTAGATGATGAAGTAATTAAATTATGGAAGTAATGTTGTGGAAAGTATAAGTGTTTAATGTTTGAATAAATTATGATGATTCAATTCCTTGAACTTAATTTACTTCATGATTTGGCCAAATAAGATGTTAAAATTTGTTGTGAGATTATGTAAGATCCAATGCAGTATTGTCTCAAACAACAATTGGAAAGAATCACATGCAATTATATGGGTGAGAATTGTAGTCCAAATGATTGATTGCAAATATATATGGAGATATGCTTTATTGGGGAGTAAAATTAGAAGACTTTAGAGTGACAGGCTAAAGCACCCTAATTTGTTTTGTTATTTTAAATTTTTTTATGAGATGTTAGCCCCCATGTGGAGGGAATAGAGGGAACACTAGAGTGAGAGCTGGTATCTTCCCTGCCTAACCCATCTATAAAATTTCAAAATTTTAAATTAACCAATTTTCTTTATAGAACCAAGTAAGGTTAAAGAATATAATTGCTCTTATTTGGCACAATACATTTAAATACTTCCACAACATAAAATTCCATAATTATTACTGATTCATTGAAGAAGGAAAAAGATATTTGATTCTTATAACTTTTATATCATGTTTAGAGTATTGCTAATTTTATTTCCTGCTTACCACTTTATTAAAAATATCAAAAACAACTTTTCAAATTTAAAACTTTAAAACATAATTACAAAAATCAATTAAAAAAAGTAAAATGTTATTTTTCTTATTTCTTTAAATTTTTACACATTTCCCTGTGGGTTCGATATCTCAGGGCTTAATCAAAAAGTCCTATATTACTTGATAAACGATACGTATACTTGCGTAGAATGTCATATTATAAGTCATAAATTTCATATCTAAATCGTAAGCATAAATATTCAGGCATCAATAACCAAAGAAATGAAAATGAACATCAGCCTAGACCTTTAAGAGATTATTATAACCATACAGTAGATGAAATTCACTTAACTATTCAAAATCCTAATGTAGCTACTAAGTCATTTAATATTATACCTGCTATCTAAATGGTACAGAATAATCAATTTGGTGGAATACCGAATGAATATCCTAACTTACATCTTGCTATTTTTCTAGAATTGTGTGCTATATTTAAATATGACTAAGTGTCGAACGATACTGTCAAGCTTAGACTTTTCCTTTTTCATTAAGGGACAAAGCTAAGGCATGTTTAAATTCTTTAGCACCTAAATCTATCAAAACATGGGGAGAACTATCACAAAAATTTTTATCAAAATATTACCCTCCATCAAAAACTGCTAAGCATAGAAATGGTTTTACAACTTTCTGTCAGTTTGAAGGGGAATCAATATATGAAGCTTGGGAAAGATTTAAAGATCTCCTTAAGAAGTGCCCACATCATGCTTTATCAGATTGTTTAAGAACTCAAACATTTTATAATAGATTAGTTGTATCTCTTATATCGATCAGTGACGCTGCTGCTGGTGGATTGTTAATGTCAAAACCCTTTGATGAGACATATTCTTTAGATGAAGAGATCACAACTAATAACTTTCAATGGCCTTCTGAGCGAGTAAATCCAAAAAGAATAGCTAGTATTCATGATTCTGATGCAAAATCTATGTTGGTTTCTCAAAATGCTACGATTTTGAAGAAAATAGATCAATGCAGAATGAACTATTCTCAAACGACTTAGGTGTTAGAGGAATTTTATTAGGATAGATAGTAGATTCTCAATCATCATATGAGGCTTTGAATGCTATAAATAATAGACCCAACAGTCCTTATTCAAATTATTATATTCCCGATTGGAAAAACCACCAAAACTTAAAATGGAATAATAACACCGCTACTGTTAATCCGCAGTGGGGAAAAAATTTTGTAAACCCATTAGGAAATTTAAAAAACCAGGGAAACACTAGTTATAGACCTTCTTACCCTCCAGGTTTCAATAATAACCCACAATTTAAGGAAAAGAAGTTGTCTATGGAAGAATTGATATTAAATATGGGTAATCAATTACAAAGTTATGGGAACCAATTACAAATTTAGGGAGCTACTATTAAAAATATTGAAAATCAAAATAAAGATTAGATTAAGGCTATATAGTTAAGAATTAGAAAATAATTGGAATCAAGAGTGCAAAAAGATGTTAAATTTGAAAAAGAGAAGGTGGAAACTCAAAAGGTAATGATAAAATATATCTCGATTTAAAATATCGGCTTAAACTGATGAAAATTACCATTGAAAGACCACCACCTCCATTTCCTCAAGAATTGAAGCAACAAAAGAGAGATAAAAAATTATTAAAATTTCTATAAATCCTTAAAATATTAATTGTAATCCCTTTCATTGAAGCCTTAGAACAAATGCCTAATTATGTGAAGTTTATGAAGGATACATTAAATAAGAAAATGAAGTTTACAGATAATGATACTGTTGCACTCAGTGAAGACTGTAGCGCAATTATTCCAAAAAAAGCTTCTTAAAAAACTTAAAGGTACTGGTAGCTTCACTATTCCTTGTGTTATTAGAGAAAAGCTTTTTGGAAGAGCCTTATGTGATATGGGAGCCAGCATTAGTCTCATGCCTCTATCAACTTTTAAAAGGTTAGGAATAAGAGAAACTTCCCCTACTTCAGTAACTCTTCAGTTAGCTGATATTTTTATTATTTATCCTAAAGGAGTTGTTGAAGATGTTTTAGTGAAGGTTGATAAATTGATCTTCCTTGTGAATTTTATTATTTTAGATATGGAGGAAGATAGAGAAATTCCTATAACTTTGGGAAGACCATTCCTTGCTACTGTAAGAGCTATGATAGATGCTCAAAAAGGACAGTTAACTATGAGAGTTAATGATTAAGAGGTGGCATTCAATATATCAAAAGTTATGAAGTATCCAGCAATCGACAGAGATAATGAATGTTTCAAAATGGAAATATGTGATTATCTGGAAAATCAGCATTTTAAAGAGAAATATAAAGAGAAACTTGAACAAGAAAATTTAAAATGTGAGGATGAAAATGTAATGGAAGAAAAATATGTTGAGATAGATAGTGAGGAAATGGATTATGTTCAGGAAAGATTTAAGATGTTGGATCTTACAGAAAATGATAATAGAGGTTTAACCCCATCTATCGTAACACCTCCTGAACTTGAGATGTAAATACTTCCTAACAATTTAAAGTATGTGTTCTTAGGAGAATTATCTACATTACCAGTTATTGTATCCTTGGATATGAATTTGCAAGAGTAGAAATTACTAGATATATTGAAAAGATATAAAAAAGCTTTTGGTTGGATGTTAGCTGATATTAAAGTAACCAATCATTTGATCTATATACATAGAATTTTATTGGATGAACAACATAAGCTTAAATATGATCCACAAATGAGATTAAATACATTGATGAAGGAAGTAATAAAAAATAATATTTTGAAATGGTTGAATGCTGGAATTATATATCCTATTTCAGATAGTGTGTGGGTAAGTTTGATCCATTGTGTTCCTAAGAAAGGAGGACTGACAGTTGAGACTAAGAAAAGAAATACTTTATAACCACAAGAAAAGTCACTAGTTGATGAATCTGTATTAATTATAGAAAATTAAATGCTGCTATTATGAAATATCACTTTCCTTTACCTTTTCTTGACCAAATGTTGGATAGGCTTACAAGGCACAAATATTTTGTTTTTTAGATGGATATACTAGCTATCATCAAATACTAATTGCTCCAGAGGATAAAGAAAAGACTACTTTTACTAGTCCTTATGGAACATTTTATTTTCAATGAATGCCCTTTCGATTATGTAACGCACCTGCAACATTTCAAAGATGTATGATGTCAATTTTTAGTAATCTGATTGACAATAGAATATAAGCTTCTATGGATGATTTTTTCATATTTGGAACTTCATTTTACGCTTTCTTGAATAATTTAGAAAAAATTTTGGAGTTATGTGAAAAAACAAATTTAGTTCTAAATTTGGAGAAATGTCAATTTATGGTTGCAAAAGGAATTGTGCTTGGGCATAAAATTTTTTAATATGGCATGGAAGTAGACCCTGTAAAGATTCAAATCATCGTGAGACTACCACCTCTAACTACTGTGAGATGGGTGAGAAGTTTTTTAAGACATGCTGGGTTCTACAGACGTTATATTAAAAAATTTTTAAAAATTACTAAACCTCTGTGCCCACTTTTAGAAAAAGATAAGAAATTTAATTTTAATGAAGAATGTTTAAATGCCTTTGAAGTATTGAAAGAAAAGTTAATCACTACTCCAATAATAGTTTCACTTGATTGAGAGAAACCATTTAAACTTATGTGTGATGCCAGTGATTATGCCATTGGAGCTGTTTTAGGGCAAAGGTATGATAAAATTTTCAAGGTTATATACTATACTAGTAAAACACTTAATGAAACTCAAATTAACTATAGCACTACTGAAAGAGAGTTGTTGCGATTGTATATGATTTCAAAAAATTTTGGTCGTTCATAATTAGAACTAAATGTATAATGCATACAAACCATTCTTCTATCAAATACTTAATGCAAAAAAAGGATGCAAAACAAAGATTAATTAGATGGGTACTTCTAATGCAAGAATTTGACTTCATTATAGTGGATAAAAAAGGATCTGACAACCAAATAGCTAATCATTTATCTAGGCTGAAAGCATGAAAATCTGATTTTTAAGATGAAGTCACAAAAACTTATCCTAATGAACAATTTTAAAATATTAAAGAATTAAATTTCCCGTGGTATTCTGATATTGTGAACTATATTAGAAGTAATATTTTACCACCTGAATTACCAAAGAAACAATAGAAAAAATTTGTATATGATGCCAAATTTTACTTTTTGGATGACCCATATCTATATAAACAATGCATGGAACAAGTTATTAGAAGATGTGTGCCTTATGAAGAAATTGAGCCAATTATTCAGATATGCCATGATTCTGATTTTGGGGGACATTTTGGAACTGACAAAACTGCATATAAAATTTTACAATGTGTATTTTGTTAGCTGACGTTTTTTAGGGATGTTAATAGATATATTAAAATATGTGATCGATGTGAGTGAGTATGTAATATTTCTAAAATTAAATGCCCCTAAATTTTACATTAGAAGTTGAAACCTTTGATTTTTGGGGATTAGACCTATGGGGCCATTTATTTCTTCATTTGGGAACATATATATATATATATATATATATATATATATATATAGATTACAGTGAATTATGTATCAAAAAGGATTGAAGCCATAGCTTTACCCAAATATGATACTCGAAGTGTTTCAAAATTTTTAATGAAAAATATTTTTAAAAGTGTTGGTTGATCTCTTTTTAGAAATAACCAGATTCAAATATTGACTGGAAAATATAATATTATGCATAGAATCTCAACTTCTTATCATCCCCAGACTAATGGTTTAGATGAAGTATCTAATCATGAAATTAAATGAACTTTTGAGAAATCTGTAAATCCTCATAAATTAGATTAGACTGCGAGATTAGATACTATGTTATGGGCATATAGGACTGCTTATAAAACTCTTATAGGAATGTCTCCTTATATTCATATTTTTGGAAGAACTTGTCATTTACTAGGTGAATTGGAACATACATTATATTAGGAGATTAAAGAGTTCAATTTCAATTTAAAGAATGCTGGTGAGAAAAGATTATTACAACATAATGAAATGGAAGAAATGAGATATGAATCTTATGATAATGAAAGATTTTATAAGGAGAAAATGATGATATGGCATGATCAGAAGATTATAATAAAGAGGTTTGAACCTGGACTCAATGTTTTGATATCTAATACAAGATTAAGATTAATTCCTAGAAAACTTAAGTCTAGGTGGATAGAAACTTTCACTGTTATAAAAGTTTAGCAGTTTGGAGTTGTTGATATTGAAGATCCTAAAACTGGAAAAATTTTTAAAGTTAATGGGCATCGATTAAAACCATATTTTGAGGGTTCATGACCTAATTTTAAAGAGTTTTTTAATGTTAATTCATCCTGAATGAAACTAATGTTTATCGGGTTAACGACTTGGAATCAAGCACTTTGTGGCAGGCAAACCTTTGTTATCTGTGTTGTTTAGTTTGATTTGATGTTATTAAAGTTGATAAAACTATTAGATAGTCTTATATTTGAGTCCTACTCACTCATAGATATTCTAAATGGTGTTAATTATTGAATTGTATCAAATATTTGGAGTTTATTTTGATGAAAATGTTGTTGGAGAAAAACTGTGCTCTGGCGCCAACTGTGCCAAAATGGATGCCAATGACCTGATTTTCCAGAGAAGATTGTCTAATTTCAAAGCTTGGGCATCGACGATGCCCTATCCAATGCTAACGGCCGAGAAGTGGTTATCAGAGTTTCAAATGGCAGATTTTGGAGGCTTTAAGTGGAAGTTTCACCCCTATAACTCCCTAAACTCATTTTAGAATGCATAAACTCTAAAAATCGAGAAGGTAGTTCTAAAATAATAATTCCATGGCTTCCAACTTCTTAGAATCTCCAAGATTTAGAGTTTTCAATAGGAGAAAGTTCATCAGTTTCAAGTCACAAAGACTTTGTGACAAACTCCTTATAAAGAGGAGGCTTATCAAGGAACGAGGCTTTATCAATCAAGGTATGAATGTTCCTAGTACTCGAGTAGAAGAAATTATTATGTAGAGGCATTGGGAAGTGTTTTGTTACACTACTATAGCAATAGTCATACCTGTGGTGAAGGAATTTTATGTAAATCTTCATGGAATCAATTAAGGAGTTTTCTATGTGCGAGTAGTTGGATATCGTTCACTCCTTCCAAGATTAATGAACTTTATATGATAGATAATGTGTCAATCTATCATAACAACAATTTTGTCCCTACAAGAGACAAGACGAATGATATATATCGATATTTGATGGATGAAGGCGAAGATTGGGAGATAAGAGACGATGGGTATGTCACTACCTTGTTGAATCCTGTGTCGAAGCAATGGCATTTCTTTATATCTTCAAAATTACCCCCGAACATGAAAATTAGTAAAGTGATGAAGGAAAGTGCAATATTGAAATATTGCATTCAAACTGGATGGTCTGTTGATATTGGAAATATAATTGTGAAATCTGTTTTGGGTTGATTGTGCATGGATCAAATTATGGTTTGGGACATCATTCCACTATATTTCTTGTTTGCAGATAGTCATAAGTACCATATGAAAGTTGGGAAAAAGTGCTTCTCCCTTGGAAGCCCATGCTTTTATGGTGCACAATCAAATTTTAGAAGGATTAAGCATTACTTTAAACTAAGAATTTTTTATTTTCACCATGGAAATCTCCTATATTAGAGAGATTAAAAATTTTGGGGTTTTTAAAGAAAATTTTGAGATAATCCATAGTAAAATTCTCTTACTTGTATGATTTGACTTTGGAGTATATTGCATTATGATTTTGGAAATTTATTGGGATTTATTTGCAAATTTTATAGAAATTTTGATTTGGCTCCAAAGATGTTTTAGGAAAAGAGAAAGATTGATTTTGTTGAAAGGAAATTTGTGAATTTTAAAGCACATTACCATTTCAAATCTACACCAAAGCAAAAAATGCATACAAGATCGAGGATTTAAAAATCCGGGCGAAATTGTGGAGTAGGTGATTGCTGATCGAAATTGGGAAACTATTTGGTATTTTTTTGCTGATGCAGTTGCATATGTAGTCCATGAATTTTATGCTAACTTGTGGTATACATAAGAAGAATATGTGTTGGTTCAAGAACAAATGGTAGAATTCACTCTTGCACAGATCAATGTTTTCTACCAGTTAAGAGATAATTCATTCTATGAGTATAAATCTTTTGGTACTGTGGATGCTTCTTTGAATGAGATAATTACTTTTCTTACTGATGGAAAAGGGAAGTGGAAAACTAAGCAAAGATAAAAGATAAACATTCCTATTTCCACTCTTAATGTTGCATCTAAACCCTACCATTACTTTATTTCTACAAGACAACTACCTACTTATCATCGTAGCGAAGTTTTTTGAGATAGAGTTATTTTGAATTTTGAATCCAAAACTTGAGAATAATTGACATTGGTAGAGTTTGTTACAATAGCATTCTGACTATAGCTAAGGTAGAAACCACTGGATGATTGGGACATCTTACTCTAATATATACACTGAGTATATAATCATAAGTTGATGTTAATAGTAGCAAAGAGGTTGTCCACCCGTTGAAGCTTATTAGTAAGGACAACATTTGCACTTATGAATCTCATGTAGGATGGTGATCTAGAAGTAAAAGTAGTGAGATTCACTCTACGAGTCATGACATAACTTCTACCTCTGGGACTCTAACTATTTCTGATGTTATGGATTGGTTGATCATACAACAAGGTGATATTACGAGAGTTCAAAGTAGGATTTATGGTTTGGAAGCAAGAAACAACATCAATGATGATTTTTAGAGGAGAAGAGTGGAATATGTTATTGCTTACCATGATGCTCAGATGAGATTTATGAGGGGAGAAGCTGGTGTGATATTTCCTACTTGCCCCCGTTATATTCCTTATCAGCCTGAGGAAGAAGGTGTAAAAGAAGAAAGAGAGATGACTGGTAGTGTAGTATTCTTTTTAGTTTGTTATGTGTAAAACTTTGTGTTTGTTATTTGCTTTTGTGTAGTACTAGTGTAGTAATTATGCTTTTCATATTTTAGTTAAGTTCTATTGAAGCTTGTCTTGGTTCGTAACTATTGTAGTAAAAGTGTAATGGATGTTGTATTAAGTATTTAAAATGGTATTTTAAATTTTTTTTACCCTACAAATCTTTGATATATATATGAACAATGCTTCTAACTATTTTATTCCTGTAGTTAAATTTTTAATTAGTACCTGCATGATTCAGAAGAATCAAAAGTCCAGGACAAAAAGATTAGTTTGTTTTATGTTTTCTCTCTCTTTTATTAATGTGATATGCACTGAAAAACTTAAGTTTGAAGGAGGAAAAGTTAACTTTTATTTGTTCTCAATTAAAATATGTTTTCAAATCTACTTTAAAATGACTTAAAGTAGTTGAGCTTAACTTTAGATAACTAAATTTTTTATTTTATTTAAATATCATACTAGATTTGAATAAAAGTTTATAGTAATGAAGGTTAACTTTATGGGGTTAAGATATTTAGTTTAAGAGGATTAAACTATAGTTGACTATTTAAAGTCAAGAAAACAGTAATTTTGAAATGTTAAGAGACTTAGAGGTTTATCCGAGGAGAATATATATATATATATATTAAGTAAAGAGGTGCTTCAAGTTCCAACTTTTGGGAGAGGAGAGTGAAGTTCAAAATTATTAAAGGTTATCCAGATATAATAATCATCACAAGAAATGAAAAAGAGAAAAAGAAAGAAAAAGAAAAAATAAAGGATTGAAGAGCAATCTCAAAAATAAAAAGAAAAGAAGAAGATATGAAAAAAAATAAAGTATAAGTGAAGAGAAGCTTGAGGAGATGTCTGATCAAAAATTAGCTTTACTTGAATCAACTTAAAGGAAGAGCTTAGTTACATTTCTGAATTTATATTTAAACTATTAACATCTTTACTAATAGAGTTCTCATGAGATTCTTTTTCATATGATCCTTCAAAGCACCCTTAATGTGACAAATTATGGTTATTCTTGAAATAAATAGGAAACTAGAACTCTTGGACTTGATTACTAAATGTTTTACACCAATAGTACTAACTTAAGTTATTAAAAATATTTCTTAGAGTTGCTATTATATTCATTTAAATCAGAAATTATAGTATTCTTTAAGTAGATTTCACTACTATAATCCATATTTTAATGTAGTGAAAGGATTACTTAAGTACAATTAATAGTTATGTTTGGGGGATTTTGATGCATAAAAAATATATTTAATTTTTTCTATGTATTTTGTACTCATTTTTTGTGATATTGCACTTTTTAGGGAGGTATTTTTTATGTTATTCTGTAGATATGATAACTTTAGCCAAATAGAGCAAAGAGATGTGAAAAGGAATGAATTTGGAGCGAAAAAAGGCAAAAACCAATAATTTAGAGTTCTGACACTGACGACACCCAAATGGGTGCCGACGATGAGTTTTTCCAAAGACTCCAGAATTAAATCACGCGATAGGGCGCCGACGGCACCCAATGTCGATGTAAGCAAAATTCAATTTTTTTGGATGAATTTTAGAGAGATTCTTAAGTCAACTTTTGGGAAATTTGTTCCTAAACGATTTTAACTTATTTTGGGTGTCAAAATTAGTGTGTGTGTGTGTGTGGGTGTGTGTTGATTTAAGTGAAGTAAAGTGTGTGATTTGAGAGGAAGTTTTTGGAGAGAGTTTAGAGTCTAGGGTTTAGTGTTAAGTGTTGTTTTGTGAGGGATTCTTCTCAAAAGAGTTGTAGGATGAGAAGGAAAGTGAGAGATTGGTTCTGCTCTACTATTCTAAGAGAGAATTGTTTGTTTGTGAAGAGAGAAGGAGGCTCAAAGAAACTTCAAGGGATTTTCTTGGTGAAGAAATTAAGATAAGCTGTATTTACTTCTTATTATTTTTATGACTTTGTTTTCATATACCAAATCTTTGTTTTGTCGTTTCTTTCTCATGAATTTTGAATGGATTTCTTTGTCTTTCTCCTTGAAATGATAATTAGTGATGTGATGGTCTGGATTAGATGCAGCATATAAATTCTTAGAAATTGAGATGATTTTTCACATTGTTCTTCATTTACATTTCCATCTCGCTAATTGAATTGTTAAAATATGTTGTGAAACATATGATCCGAAAGGGCTACGCTTTATACAACTAAAGTGGATATTACATTCAATATCCATGAATGAGTGATGTAGTTCATGGGGGTTAGGTGAAAATAAATAGGGAAATATATTTATTGGGCGTAGAATTGGAGATTTTAGGGTCTCAGACTAAAATCCACAATTTGTTCCTCGTGTTTGGAAACTAAAGCAAGAGTTATCCTTTAAGCGAAGGGAAGTGGTAGCTCAGGAGTGAGATCCAGCATCCTCCCAGCCTAACCATAGATTTAAGGATTAAACCTAAGATTATCCAATGTTCTTTATAGCACTCAGAAGAGGGTAAAGAATAGGTACGTTCCTATTTAGCACAATATAATAATTATACTACTCTTTATCATTCAATGACCATAATATCATTGTGAGGGGGAGGTGACACGCCAAAAAATATATACAGTTTTTGCTATATAATTTTACTCATTTTTTGTGATATTACACTTTAAAAGGAAGGTATTTTGTATGTTTTTTTTGTTTTAGGTCAACAAATGGTGAGTGGAGCAAAAATAAGCAAAAATGAGCAAGAAAGCAAATTTCGGCTTGACACATTTCGATAAGTCTTTCTATGTTTAATCTCTTTTACACTTCTTGCATTTTTTAATGAGATTACACTTTAAAGAAAGATTTTTATTCTATTTTGTAGAGATATCTGTTAGGAACTCAATCCAACTAAAACGGGGCGAATCGGAGCTGAAACGGAGCTAAACGGAGCAAAATGGTGGAGCTGCGCAGGATGGGCGTCGGCGGCGCCAGAAACCCGTGGGCATAAAAAATAAGGCGTCGGCAGTGCCCTATTCAGTGCAGGCGGCGCTTGAGACAGCCTGGATGTGATATTGGGCAGTTTTTGGCCGAATACATCGAATTTGGCCGCTCTTTAGAGGGTTTCTTCCTGCACCTCTTGAGAAATTCATCTCTACTCTATTTTAAACCAAATTTGAAGACAAAAATAGAAAGGAGAAGAGAGGAAGATTAGGAAAAACATGGAGAACGATTAGAAATCTTAGAATAGGAGTAGAAATGTAGATTTCTACCCTTTTGGAGAAATTGGAGAGGGGATTTTGAGAGAATTTGTAAGGGAATATTCTAGCATTGCATGGATCGGCGGGAGACTTTATGGGAGAGATTTTCATCTTTCTTTCAAGGGGAAAAAGCTAAGTATTGTGTTCTTCATTATCTTATGATTTTGTAAACACTTATTTTGTGAATTTGCTTTGAAATGAAGTTTTCTGTTGTGTTTTCTTCATGTTTTGTGATGACTTTCTCTTACTCTTTCTTCTTGTTTGGAAATAGTGGTATAAGAGATCTATGCCATTGTTTTCACTCTACTTTTCTTTTGCAGTGAGTAAGATTCATTTTTAGGATATTGGGATGCTTGCTAAAAGATGTTTTAATTATAAATGTGATGGTTTTTACTTGCACTTCATTTACATTATAATAAGGGCCTGTTGTATTGTTAAAATTCGTTATAATTGCATTGTCCCAAACGGGCTGTGTAATTCTCAACAAAGTGGAACCACATTCAATGTCCGTGAATGAATTGCAAATTTCATGGGGATTGAGTGCAATTAAATAGGGAAATATGGTTTCATGGGCGTCGAATTGGAGGTTTCAGGGTGACAGGCTGAGATCCTCAATTTGGTCCTAAGATTGGTAACTAAAGTCGATGGATAGCCTTCAGGTGCAGCGTAAGTGGGAGCTCCGTAGTGACAGCCGGTATCCTCCTAACCTAGCCTTAGATTTAGTGACTGAACTTAGGATATGTCAATGTTCTTTATAGCACTCTGAAGAGGGGGTACTTGGAAGAGGGTAAAGAATAGGATTGCTCCTATTTGGCACATACAATATTTAATGCATCTCATTTCTATACATTATCTGGTTCGTTACATGAGAATAGTAGTTTTTATTATCTCAAAATTCACCAAACTAATTTCCCTAAAAAGGGTTATCTTTAGAAGTAATATTTGCATTTAGGAGTAGTTATTATCCTTACATATAATTATTTGCATTTAGGAGTAGTTGTTAGAAACACCACTTATATTGACCTTCTAAACTAAGGCTTTTAGTAGTATACTAGAATTTGATTAAGAACCTCTTACCTCGCTTCTCTGTGGGATCGATAAACGGGACTCCATTAGAGCTCTGTATTACTTGATACGATGCGTATACTTGCGTTTGAAATTGTGAATTTACAAAATTATTATAAATATATAAATCTTAGGTCATAAATTCTTACATATAAAAAAGTCGTATCAAGTTTTTGGCACCGTTGTCGGGGAAGCTTTAGTAAGAATTTTAGGAGAATTTTAGTTGAAGTAATTAGGCTTAGAATTGGAAAACTTTAGTGTCGTAAAATTGTGTTTGAGTGAAAAGAGCTTTGTTGTATGAAAAATTATTGTGAAAAACTAATTGTGTGAAAAATAAGTTGTTTATGAAAATATTTTGTTGTGTTGAATCTATTTTTCATTTTATTTATTTTATTGTTAATGTATTGTTTGTTGTGTTACGTATGAAAAATAAAGGATCTGTAAGACTTGTGCCTTATGATCCCGAGTTAGAAAAATGGAAAAAATAAGAAAACAGAAAGGACTTGAAAAACTAGAAATGGAAATGGAAAACATTCACAATAATAACTTTTAAAATCATCATAAATCATTGAGGGATTTTGTAAATCCTACGATAGATGAAATTCACTCAAGTATACAAAACCCTATCGTAGAGGCTGACTCGTTTGAACTAAATCCAGCGATTATCCAACTTGTGCAAAGCAACCAGTTTGGGGGAACTCCTTCGGAGGATCCATATTTACACTTATCTAGTTTTCTAGAACTTTGTACTACATTTCGTTATAATGACATGTCAGACGATGCTGTTAGGCTAAGCCTTTTTCCTTTCTCACTAAGGGATAATGCTAAAATTTGGTTATAATCATTAGCACCTAGCTCTATTAAAAATTGGGAAGAGTTAACTCAGAAATTCCTATCTAAGTATTTTCCACCTTCACGGACTACTCAACTTAGAAACGATATTATCTCATTTTGTCAGTATGAAGGGGAATCAATATACGAAGCCTGGGAAAGATTTAAGGAACTCCTAAGAAAGTGTCCACATCATACTCTGCCAGATTGGTTAATCATTCAAACTTTTTATAATGGGTTAGCAGGATCCCTTAAGTCCATTATTGATGCTGCTGCTGGTGGTTCATTAATGTCAAAAATATTTGATGAAGCGTATGCATTAATTGAAGAAATGGCTACAAATGAATTTCAATGGCCCTCTGCAAGGCTAAATCATAAAAATGTAGCTAGTTTTCATGATACAGATGTGATAGCGATTCTTGCATCTCAGGTTTCTGGAATATCAAGGAAGTTGGACCAATTTGAAATGAACCAACCTCAATTTACTCCTGTTAGTGAGGAAAGTTCATTAGGGCGTATGATTAATTCCAACTTATTATATGAGACTTTAAATACCATAAACAACCCATATTATAACTTTTTCAAGCCATGTTCGCTGAACCATCCTAATTTTAACTGGAATCATACTACTGAGGGTGGAAACCAATAATGGGAAAATAATCATGCAAATCCTATATTGGAAGTTGGAATAGATAGGGTAACAAAAGATATAAGCCTTCACATCCAATGGACTCTAATATTGATCAACAATTTGAGGATAAGAAGATGTCGATAGACAAAGTGGTATTGCAAATGGGAAACCAGTTGCAAAGTCAAAATACTGTGATTAGAAACATAGAGAATAAACTGGGAGAAATTGCTAATTCACTTAGCAATAGACCCAAAGGAACACTTCCTAGCAACACTGAGATCAAACCTAAAGATAACGATAATGAACAACTATTTCTTGTTACTAAACAAACTATGATAGATGTGCAGAAAGGAGAGTTGATTATGAATATTAATGACCAGGACGTCACTTTTGATGTGTTGAAGGCTATGAAATTTCCAGCTGAGAGAAAAGATGATGAATATTTTTAGATGGATGAAATTGATTATCTAAGTAAAGACCATTTCCAAGAAAGTTTTGAGAGTAAGATAACAGATGAGGTCGGAATAGATTTTCATGATGAGTTGAAAACGTTATCTAAAGAAGACTGTATGTATGTTCAAGAGAGGTGTGAAATGATGGAAGCTGCCAAAAATAGTGAACTTGTAATTCCATTTGTTGAAAAATCTCATGAACTTAAGATGGATGTAACCCATACAATTTTAAAGCCTTCCTATTTAGGGAATTCATCTACACCACCAGTCTTTATATCTTCATATTCAACTCAATCACAAGGAAAACCTGAATTGAATGATGAACAAGATAAAATTATTGAACTAGGACTTGAAAGAGAATTTGAGGATAAATTTCAAAAGAACTTTGAGTTGAGAAAAAAGGATAAGGATATTGGAACACCAATGGAAGAAATTTTTAAGGAATTAGAAAAACCTATTTCCTCAACTAAGATAGATCCTCCATCATTTAATAATTATAAAGGGGAAGATTTGGAAGATAACTTGAAACAAAAGAGTAACATAGAAGAATTTGATCCTGAATCAGAATTATCTAGAGAGAATCCGATCCAAAATTTGACAGATCTTGAATTATCTTATAGAGATCCATTTCTTAAAAATTTCAAGGATGATATTAATATGCAAATTTAGAAAATCAATAGAAGAATATTGGATCATGAAAGAAATATGAGGAACAATGATATAAATCCATCTGAAAAGGAAGAGCTGAATGAAAAATTACAATTTGAGGATTTTGTGGGAATTCCTGGATCAGAAAAGGATTGGGTGATTGATCGAGGATTACTTAATTGGAATTTTGATCTAGGAGGAATCATTTGTCAGGCCCGTAACAGTAAGACCAAGCACTTTATGGGAGGCAACCCATAGTTATCAAAGTGCTTTGATTTAGTATGCTTGAGAGTCATGATTGTTAGTGTTATATTGTGTTTTCTTTAGTGTGGATTGATCAACTTAATTCATGTTTGGATTAGTGGATTGACTTGATCTTTATGTGTCATTATGGATTGATCAGTTTGATTGTTGTTGGTAGATGTTTGGAATGTTAGTGGTTGGATTTGATCTTTGTGTGTCATGAGAGACGTGATTCATTTACTTCTTATTATGGTTAGATTTGTATGTTCTCTTGTAGTAGTTGGATTGATGAGTCCACTATGATTTGGGTCTCACTCAGACTTGAGTTTTATAAGTGATATCATGAATTTAAACAATGAAAACTCCATCTTAATTTTGTTACTTCCTTTCTCTAACTTTGTTTTCATTTGGTAGGAGTCACGAACCTATTTGATGAATAACATTAGGATGATCTTAGACTACAATATGTAACTGTTAAAGGTGATTAATTAAAGGGATTAGATGATGCCTGAGATTGGTGTTCGGAAACCAATTTATCAGGGGTAATCTTATCTTTGGGATTATAATCTTTAAAATCATTTGAATGTACCTAATTTATTAGTGTAGTAATTCCATTAGAAATTGGAAGTGAATCAGTGTGATGTGATGAGTTAATGGAAGAATTGACCTCATTTATCTTATATGTGTTTATGTTTGTGTTACATTTTTATATAATAATTGAAGAACATTTTTATATCCCTTGCTGATACCTGCTATGCTAGTTAAACTTTTATTTAGTGAATTTCATTATGGCATGATTAGTTTAGATTTACTTTCTGCTACATATTGTGATGTCCTAATGAATACTTGTAAATAGTTTTGATAGACATTTGTGGTAGACAGAATTTCTAAAATATTTTTCTTCCTACTCATATTTTCTGTACTGAATGTTATATATGTTAAAAATTATGTTTGGGGTAGGAATAAAAATAAAATTTTAAAGTGAAAATACTTCCTTTTAGTGTAATTTTATTACAAGCATGTTTTAGCTTAGATTTACTTTCTCCTACAGTCATTCTATCCTAATTATGCATGTAAATGAATTTGATAGGATGTTGTAGTAGTAAGTAGATTCAACCTTTACTTTTTCTTCCTGCTACATTTTATGGAATTAATTACAAAATATTTTAAAATTTAAGTTTGGGGGGAAGAAAAAAATTTTAAAATGTAACTTTATTTGTCCTTAGTAGCCTGAATTTAATTTGATTTCACTTTTAAAATGACTTGTGGCATGTGATGTTACCTTTAGGTTACTATAATTTTGATTTTAGGAATGTTAGAAAACTAACTCAGTTGAAATCCTATGTGAAGAAATTGTTCTAGAGTTAAGATATTTTGTAGGAAACATTAGAAAAATGATTTTTCTATTTATGGTAGAAATGAGTTGAATATTTGAAAAGCTAAAATTCTTAAATTTATACTTAATGATAATTGATCCTTTATTGAAAACCTTTTTCGAACTAATACTTACACTTATAAAAAGTGAGGGAAAGTTTTGAGTTTTGAATATTAGAGAGAGGATAATGAAATTCAAAATTATTAAAGGTCTATCCAGATTAGTAATCCTCACATTAAAAAAAGGATTAAAAATGATCCCGTAAGAAAGAAAAAAAAGGTGAAAATAAAAAGGGATTGAAAATGATCCCAAAAAAGAGAAAAAAAGAGAAAATAAGTGAGGAGAAGCTTGAGGGGAAGCCTAATCAAAAATTGGTTTCACTTGAATCTTTTTAAATGAAAAGACTTAAAAATAATCCTAAGATTATTCTTTTTTAAGAAGGTATTGGTTAAATTAGTATAAATAAGGTGCTTAAATTCCATTTTTATACTTTCTATGAATCTTTAGTTTGACAATTTTCAATAACTTTTGAAGTAAATAATAAAATCAGGATTCCTAAGTTGAATATGAGATATTCTTACACTCTAGTACTAGGTTGATTTGCTAGAATTTCTCTTATGTTATATTATAATATTTCTGAGATGAAATTATAGAAAACTCTATTGAAACCCACAATCACAAATCAATATATTTGGTTTTTAAAGTTATAGTGTTACTTAAGGACAAGTAACAGTTAAGTTTGCAGGAATTGACATGCCAAAAATATATACGGTTTTTGCTATATGATTTTAATTATTTTTGGTGATATTACACTTTAAAAGGAAGGTATTTTGTATGTTTTTTTTTGTTTTAGGTCAAGAAATGATGATTGGAGTAAAAAGAAGCAAAAATGGTGCAATTTGCAGCAAAAAAAGCAAGAAAGCAAATTTTGGCCTGACACATTTCGATAAGTCTTTCTATGTTTAATCTCTTTTACACTTCTTACATATTATTGAATGAGATTACACTTTAAAGAAAATTTCTTTTTATGCTTATTTTGTAGGGTTTTCTGTTAGGAATGCAACACAACTGAAATAGGGCAAATCGGAGCTGAAACGGAGCCAAACAGAGCAAAATGGTGGAGCTGCGCAGTATGGGAGCCAGGGGGGCCCAAACTGGCGCCGGCGGCGCCAGAAACCTGAAGGCACAAACAATATGGCACTGGCAGCACCCTATTCATCATCGGTGGCACCCGAGATGGCCTGGATGCGATATTGGGTGGTTTTTGAACAAATACATCAAATATGGATGCTTTTTGGAGGCTTTCTTCATGCACCTCTTGGGAAATTCATCCCTACTCTATTTTAACCCAAATTTGAAGCCAAAAATAGAGAGAAGAAGAGAGAAAGATTAGGAAAAACATGGAGAATGATTAGAGATCTTAGAATAGGAGTAGAAATGTAGATTTCTACCCTTTTGGAGAGATTAGAGAGGGGATTTGGAGAGAATCTTTAAGGGAATGTTCTAGCATTGCATGGATCGGCGGGAGATTTTATGGGAGAGATTTTCATCTTTCTTTTAAGGGGAAAAAGCTAAGTGTTGTGTTCTTCATTATCTTATGATTTTGTAAATACTTATTTTGTGAATTTGCTTTGAAATGAAGTTTTCCGTTGAATTTTCTTCGTGCTTTGTGATGTCTTTGTCTTACTCTTTCTTCATGTTTGGATATAGTGGCATAAGGGGTTTATGCCATTGTTTTCACTTTAATTTTCTTTTGCAGTGAGTAGGATTCATATTTAGGATATTGGGATGCTTGCTAAAAGATATTTTAATTATAAATATAATTGTTTTTACTTGCACTTCATTTACATTACAATAAGTACCCGTTGTATTGTTAAAATTTGTTATAATTGCATTATCCTAAAAGGGCGGTGTAATTCTCAACAAAGTGGAACCACATTCAATGTCTGTGAATGAATTTTGTAGTTCATGGGGATTGAGTGCAAATAAATTGAGAAATATGGTTTCATGGGCGTCTAATTGGAGGTTTTAGGGTGAGAGGGTGAGATCCTCAATTTGGTCTTAAGATTGGTAACTAAAGTCGAAGGTTAGCCTTCAGGTAAAGGGTGAGTGGGAGCTCCATAGTGATAGCCGGTATCCTCCCAGCATAGCCTTAGATTTAGAAAGTAATTTCTTGATCTTAAAATCTTTAGCATCGTTAAACTTTAGTATCTTGGTAACACTTTAAGTGTTTGCAAATTGAATATTGGATTTCTATGTTATGCTTTAAGGTTTGCTTCCTCCATTAAAAACCAAGACTCTGCTAAAGTTCTGTATTACTTGAATGATACATATACTTACAAATAGATTGGTTGTTATCTTATTAAACTAATTATATTTTGTGACTGAACTGGAATTACTTTTAAAAATTTATTCCTTAGTATGCCTGAATCAAAGCCTCATCAAAAGTTGAGAGGAAAGTGTTGGCAGGAATGATATTGAAGGACAAAAAAATTGGGGGACAAAAGCTATTGGGCAACCAATACCATGATTCAACACTTATCAAAAGAGTGTTGTTAATAGATTCCTTTAAATAATTGAACAATGAATATTGGAAAGCCTTCAATGCTCACAAGACTGATAGTGAGGTGATGGTGGATGCTTGGGCGACTAAGAAGAAGTTATGCTCAATTGTTCTCCCTAAAACTATAAGAGAGGTGAATTACTTAGTGCCTAAGATTGTTCTTGCTTGAAGGTTAGATAGCTTTAATTATATGGATCTCATTTTTTATGTTTCTACTTCAATTGTTCTTTCTTTTTTTTTGAAAGAATTGTTGATGAGCTAATCCTTATTGATAAGACAATACTTTTAATGCCAGCTAAAAATTTTCTCTTAGTTGTAGGTTTTTGGCTTCACAACAACAAGATTTTTAGAGGATAGAGAGTCATTTTAAGTTTATCCATCATGATGGGAGGCTTCGGTGGGAAGGTATAAAGTAGGTTCTAGTAACCATCTGACAGCCATTCTTACATTCATCGAGCTATCAACATGGAATGAGGCTAGCCTTCATGTTCAGAATGGCCTGATTGGATCTTTTTTAGGAGTACTTCTGAAATGGGCGTCATCAAAATACCATATAGAGCTAGATCAGCCCGAGCCAATAGCCAAGTGGTGGAGATTCATTAAAATGGAAGAGTTCTATTGAGATACTTGAAGGAACTGTCTCCTATGATATCACAAAAAATGTAGGGGACTTCAAGTGACTCTTGATGAAAGATAAGTAAATATAGGTGAGTACAGTCTCATATTGTAAGTTCATTCTGACAAACATCCAAATGATTTGATATTCTGACTCCCCTTTGTTGGCTCACTACCTCTTCATGATAGCTGACTTGGTATGCTCAAATATCATTAAGATGACCTTTTGTTTCAATGGTTCCCAACCCTTTTTTTAAGGACTGGTAGATGTCATTTAATGGACCATGAAGCTTCTTGTATTTAGTTTAGCATTCTTTTCTAGGATCCCTAGGAATGAATCGAGATTAAATAAAAGTTGGTGGAGGATAATGAAAGGCTAAAGAAAGCTTGGTAGAGGCGCATAATGATTTGGAGATACTTAAGGATACTCAAGAGAAAAACCAAATCGTGAAAGACCAAATGACATCATTGTGGACTCTGGATGAGTTCTTTTCTAATATCTTCTCCCATTCGGCTCAAATGAATCTTCTTATGGAAAATTTAAGAGATGCAGTCCCCATTGGTTGTGGCCATCTTAAAAAGGCTCAAATGTTTTTCCCTTAATGAAATGATATGGGGAAGTTTTCCACACTGATATACAATTCGGATGAGGGGGGGATGAGATAAATCAAAATAATGGTATGTCATCAAATTTATAACTGAACTTAATTATATCTGTAATTTTAGTTAGAGATTTTTTCTCTCTAACAATTATAAAAAGTATGTCAAAATCATGTAAGCCACTTTTTGGTTGCGAATGAGAAATGAAATTCTTTGGTTGGTTGCCACTTTATTTTTATAGTTTACCGTTACTATGTATAATAGTTTTATATATGTATCCTTGTATTAAACAAAAAGCATTATAATGAGGGTTTTACTGTATGGATTGATGAGTCGACAAATTAAGAATTTTTTTAGTCAGTCTAATGATTTACTCCCAGTTTACGTTTTGCATCACTTGTGTCTCAGTTGTTAGATTCCATCACTGCCTTGGATGGGTTGTACCTTAGGCTAGACATATTAAGTGGATCAAATTGTAACATTCATGATGTTATCATCCAGACACATAATTAGGGTGATTCATATGTTACCCACTGTAGCTTTTTGTCGTTAATCGGCAAGAAATTAAACCTCTAGAGCATGACCTGCTTCGAGGTATGAAATATGAGTTTAGTGAAGCATGCTAGTTATGGGCCAAAACTTCTGTAATCTTCCATGCTAAAATTTAGAATGATTATTAATTATTTCAGATATTTTACTGATTTCATATTCTCCATCGTTGTTGGTTTTATCACTCAGGTGGAACCATTATTGGCAAGTTGATTAGTGTTACTTGAGCATCGGCAAAACTTGAAAATACTTGCGAGAACATTCTAAGTTCCTTGAGGGTCGATATGTCCTGGAATCATAAGCTTACTTAATTTACTCATTAATATTTATGAAATTGATAATAAAGTACAGGGACTAAAATGATAAAACATTTTTATTTATAATGATATCATCATTTAAACTCCACACCAAGGAACCCCATATACCACATTGATCTTTAGCTTATACGCTCTCAGGCAACCTACTTGTCAATGATGAATGGTTTTGTCCAAATCTAATCCATATTCATCATGGCTTATCCTCACGCAACTAAATTAACTTTTTTACCACAAGGTATCTGATGGCAAAACTCCTCTACCAAACATGATTGTTGTAGAGCTGAGTCGTCTGTCCCTTTTCTTTTCATGTTCGAGGGCTTAATTTGCTCATGTCTCCTTTATAAGGCTGAGTGTAAGCACCACTCCATCATTAAACTCATGCCAATCGACTGAGTTTTTTCATCAAATGTTAAGGCTGCCACCACTCCCTAATTATGATGATTATATTCAACTAGTAAAACCACCTCCATCCTACATGATTACATAAATGGAATTTAATTAATCTTCATCGACGGTGTCATTTGAACAACCCAAAGAACATATGAGAGATTCCTAGCCCAATTTCCTTTAGCTCCTTTAACTTTTCTTTAGAAAGTTTAGAAGAACTTTGTTGGCTGCTTAGCTTATCCATTTGAGAATGGTGAATGGATGCAAACTTCATGGTGATCCCCTAATGTTAACAAAAGTACTTAAACCTTAATCTATAGATTGCATTCTATTATTTGTGAAATTATATGTAGTAACCATATTAACATATAATATCAGTCTGGCCTTTTTAATGATCCAAGCAAACACATTATTTTTAATTCACTTGTATAAGTAATCTACAAGAATAAGTAGAAACATATAGTTGTCTTGCGATGGGGGAAGGGCTTGAGAATATCATGTCCTCATATGGCGAATGATTGTGGAGAAATAATGGGCTAAAGTTTGTGAGTCGGATGATATTATAGCAGTGTATATTTTTTATATTGCCCAGTTCTCCTTGTGAATCCATTAACATTCTTCTACAATGTTGGCCAGCAATATTCTTGTCATTGTACGCAGTGTGCTTAAACTTTCCCTCCAGGGTGACTTTTGCAATTGCCTTGAATATAATTCCCAGAGCACATCTTTTGCCTCTTCTTATTTAATGCATTTTTGGTATAGTGAGGTGATTGAACTTCAAAAAAATTTTCCTAAATCATAAGAATGTTGGTTGCTTTAATCATAAAGTGCTATGTGTAAGTTAATTTTTTTTTAGAACTTCATAATCTAAAAGAATAGGATCTATGGATCCATCCATCTCTTTGATTCAAAAGCTCACAGTTAAGTCAACTAAGTCTCCCTTATGTTCCATTAAACAAGCTTCTTGGGTGTCTTCTCTCTCAAGAGAATGCACTTGGATAAGATGTTAGGTACCTAGATATCTGCACGGAAGATGTGTTGAAACTTGAAAACTTTAAATTTATATATATATATATATATATATATATATATATACTTTAAAATTATATTTAGTCATCATATCATTTCTAACTTTGAATTTCCCTTTTACTTGATCGAACACCAATAGTGAGTCAAATTTAACTAAGAGATGGCATACGCCTATCTTGTAAGTAAACTGTACGCAAATAGTAAGAGCTGCATAGATTTCTTAGTTATTGGTGCCTTTATCCACTTCAATTGAGTGGTAAAGATGACATTCAGTTAGATTTATTAGAGAAAAATATTGATCTCTATCTTCATTTAACTAAACTCTCTATTGATATATAGAACCTAAGTATGGATATCAGTCATCACTTCTTCATCGAGTTTGCTTGACTAAATAAAGTCGATATGGCTTGAGCTTCATTATTGCATAGGAGCACATATGATAGCTTGAATTTTTTGAAATATACTACTGACTTGAAAACCCAATCGAGTTATTTCGGTCTGGTGAGGATTGATTCAAGTGAATTTTTAGTGATGATCCTAATTGGATGCATTTGAATTTTCAAGTGGAGCCTACAGACAAAAAATGGAGAGAAAATAATAATTTTTCCATAATTATATACTTGAGTTCTGTTCCTTGGAGGACTCTACTAATTTAGTAAATTAAGAATTGCTTCCTTTGCTCCTCTTGGGCTAAAATAGAGATGATGGCCTCGAGTTTGAATTCCAAGTACAAGAAGAGTTCTTCATTCAGGTTTGGTATTTGAAATAGTGGTGGAATTTGCTAGGGAATCTTTTATTTTTTTGAAAGCATGTTCACATTCATTCGACCAAATGAAATTCTTCGCTAGTCTCAATGTTTTGAAGAAAGTAGCGCACTTATCACCCAAATTTGACATGAACAACCTCAGGCTTGTGATCTGATCAATCAAATTTTTGAATTACTTGGTTTATAAGGAATATGACATGTTGTTTAGTGTACAAATATTTTTTAGTAGCCTTTATTCCTTCTAAGATTAACAGAAAGCCTAAAACTTTGCTTGTGGATGCTTCAAAACTATAATTACAAGAATTATGAATTATATTATATTTTATTAAAGTTTTGAATGTCTTCTTTAAATCATTCCTATGTTGGTATGGCATTTTACTTTTAACTAAAATATCATCAACATACACTTCAGTATTTTTTTCATTTCTATTTAAAAAAAATTACATTAGACATGTGCTGGAAAGAAGCATCAGCATTTTTAGCCCAAACAAAAGTACAATATAACAATACCCTCCATCACTAGTGATGAATGTTATCTTTGTAATGTTAGTTGGATGCATCTTGATATGATGGTAGCCAAAGAAGGGTTTTTTGAAGCTCATCACAAAATATCTAACTACTACTTCAAAACGCACATCAATTTATAGTATTGGGTAGTTATCCTTCCAACAAGCAATGTGCAAATTGTTGAAGTCAGCACACATCCTCCACTTATTATTTGATTTTTGTAACATGAAAATTCTTGATACCCTTGCTAAGTATTAAAATTCGTTGATGTAGTTGGACTACAAAATCTTGTGGACCTCCTCCTGGATTGGCTTAGCTAGGTTGATGATTGATGTACTTACCATCCACTTCAATAATCAGGCTTTTAGGTTGACCTTTAGGTTGGGCAAGAAATTTTAATCAATATCTTGGGCATCTTAGAGGTTGATCATGCAAAAAATCTTAAAGCCTCCAAAGGTTTTAGATCTATATATCCTATGACATGCATCAAAATCACCACTTAATAAAAAATTATTAATGTTGCCTACAGTCGTGGGGATCTGAATGGTGGTCTTGCTAGTCTCAAGGCCCCCTTTTGACAGTTATTAAGCTCAAGGTCTTCCTACCGAATGCTTCTAATCACCCACATATTAGAGGTGTGAAATTGATCAAGACCATGATGAATAGTGTTTATTTCTCTATTGCCAAAAAAAGTATAAAGACATGGTTGGTAGGATCATGATGCTTTAAAAATTTTTTTAGAGGATGGTTAAAGAAAGCGGTTGAGATAGTTGGCGAGTCAATCACAATGAATGATGCCATGATGATGAACTATTTATCTTTTTCTCCCCAGGTAAATTATAAAGTGATGGTTCACAGAGCATCCATTCTCTTGCCAAATAAACAATTGAGTGAACTAGCTCCATTTATAAATTATTTGCTCCTGAGATCCATCTTACTGAATATAGACTTAGAGATGATCTTCACAAAGCTGATAGTATCAATGAGGGTTTTATTGATCTTGTAGTTAGCATTGAACATGGTCATAATGATAGCATCATTGTAGCGATAACCCTTAAGAGCAAGTCTTCAGTGGAGTAAACTATGGAAGAATGTAAATTATATCAAGGTTCAAATTTGGATGCTCAAATTTCTCCTGATAGAAGCCTCTTTAGACTGGCTTGGCAATATGAGCTCCATCTTCTCCAAAGAAGCTAGGGACTGTCATTTTTCTTTTTTGATAAGTAGACTTTATAAAACTATATAAATTTGAAGATTTATTTATTAAGTAATCAATTACAACATTAAAAGAAACATACTGTATCAGAGGATAAAAATATGATGGCTTTGATTATACTAATTAAGAAATAATGATTGCAATGGTCTATTATTGAAATTGACATATCTTATCCTTATCTTATTTCAATACTAGATAAGATTTAGATTAAATTTGGGTTACAAATTTCCTCTAAGCATAAGCCCTTATTTTAATTATATATTAAGCAATTAGAGCTAGCTAAAGAAAACTATCAAGTAAGTTTAGTGTTTTATCTTTAAGAAAATTTTAAGGTTCAGTTTTCATGATTTAACTTTAAAAATTCAAATGCAAAAGCTTGAAAGTGGAATAATTATTAATGGAGCCCAAAGGAAAAAGTGTAGGCGATGTCAAAGATATTAAGAAACTCAGTTAAATCTAAAGTATCTTATTATTTTGCTTTAATGATTTTGAAATAAATTTATTTAATGTTTAATCTTGATAGGTTATTAGAATTTAGGGCTTAGAACGCATAATATATGATCACAAGAAAATCTAAGAGGTTAGGATTTATGTCATCATTCGATGAAAAATCTCATATTACTAAGATTAAAGTGAGGTTCTCTAAATGAAGTGAAAATTCAGAACCCTAATATAAAGGAAGAGAAATCATAACAAATAAAATACAATATACATACAACCTCACCTAGAGAAGACCAAAATCTAAACAGCCTAATCACAGAGAATATCATGCATGGCTAGTCTCAAAGAATACAAGATAGGATATGTTGATATATTTTAAGACTAAAAAATCCTTACAACTCGATTACAAATTAAGTTGTCTGATTATGATCGATATGAATAATTTTTAAGACTAATGTAGATATTTTCTGGCAATTTAAAATTTAACCATTTCGAGACCCACCAAACTCAAATATTTTCCTAATTTTTAAGTAAGCACTTAGAGTTGAGTGATCATAGGATTCTGTGTAATATCTTATCCAGTCTTTGATGACAAATGGTTAGAAGATTTGTTCATAGTGGTAAATAATATGCATACGTAGACTCATAAGGCAGTAGTCCTCATAGAATAAACCTCCCTTTTTGGTGCAATGACTGAGGGCTTGAAAATTAAGAAATATGAATACAATGTTATACATATGCTTATTGTGATCATTTCGAGGATAATCCAAAATTGCAATGATGTTTCTATTGCATTTTATTTAATTTCAGTTTAATTGTTTTATATGCATAATTTTTCTAAGGTTGTGAATGCAATATTTTGTGCAAATTTATTTTTTTATGATTTTTGTTTAATTATCAAAAAGTAGGTTTAAAATCTATATTTAGTTTTTGTAGAAAATATAGTCATTAATTATTTACTAGAAATATACACAAAAGGCACAATTAGAGCACTTAAACTTTGTTAAACCTACTAGATAGAAAGAAAACATTAAAAATGATAAAAGGGTGCCAACCATAGACCTATGAAAGAATTGCTTGTCAACATCATTAAAATATCATTATTGGTTTATTTGAGCTCGAACATTTGCTTCCATGTTCATCCTCCCTTGGATAGTCCAGATGTTGATAGTTGACCAACCAAAAAACATTCTAACTCTAAAGAAATAAGGACTCAGTAGGAAAGAAAACATACATTACCATAGCAACATAATTTTAACTAATATAACCTTGCAAAATACACTTAGCACATCTTATGCTTATCGTGGCAGCCTAAAAATTTTGTAAAGAAAATTTGTGTAGGAAAATAAATTTATTTACTTATAATGAGAAATGTCTAATGAGCAGAAAAAGTATTCACAAAAGCTTGATCAAATTTTATGACATCTAAAGAGTTTGCCCCTTATGATATCTAAAAGTCAATGAGTGTAAAGTGAGATAAAAATTGTGATGATACGTGGTCAAGAAGCCCATGGATTCCATCATCTTAGGCAGTCACAGTCCTTGTTGTACTTAGCGAAAAGAGGTAGTTAACCAATCCGATCAGAAGATTTTTGTTAGCATTTATGAGTAGTATCCTCCAAGCAACCTTCATAAATCCATAGTACATTTATTGTTCAAGTTGCGTATGTATTTGTTTGTTCATTGTGAGTTTACTTTACATTTTAATTTCATTCGATTTTTATGGGTTTATTAGTTTTTCTTAGTTAATTTTTTAATTTTTAATTGGATTGCCTTTTAATAGTTAATTTTATTTTTAATAAAATTTTAATTTAATTAATTTGATTTTTAATTGATTTTTTATTAATTTTATTATAATTATCTTTTGATTAACTTGAGTTTAAGATGACCCTCATCAAGATCTTATGGGACTTTTGCTTTTAGGGTTTATAAAACTACTTCTAAGATTTTATAATCTGGATTTTATTAGTCTACTATATTTAAGGAAAGAATATATATTTTATGTCTTGTGATCGATTCCAAAGAGTAGGTACATTTCTAAACGTTATGAAATGCCCCTGAATTTTATTTTGGAGATTGTAATTCCTAGTTTCTGATGTTTGGATTATATGGTACCCTTCGTACCTTTGCTTTGTAATATATACATTCGGTATGTCTCAAAATGGATTGAGGTAGTGGATCTAGCAAATTATGATGTTTAAAGTGTTGCTAAATTTTTTAATGAAAAATATCTTTAGTAGATTTGGATGCCTAGAGTAATTATTAGTGATAAGGGAGCTACCTTAGAAATAAAAGAATTTAGTCATTTATTACTAAATATGGAATTAAATATCGGGTTGACACCGCATATCATCCCTAAACTATTGGTTTAGCTAAAGTTTCTAATTGTGGGGTTAAGATGATCTTGGAAAAAAAAATTAAAATTAATAGGAAAAGTTGGTCTTTAAAATTAGATGATGCATTATGGCCTACAAAACTGCTTATAAAACATCCATTAGAATGTCTCCGTATAGACTCATATTTGGCAAAGTTTGTCACTTACTAGTGGAATTGAAACATAAAACTTTTGGGCTGTTAAAGAGTTTAATTATAATATGAAGGAAACTAGTGTGAACAGACTACTGCAGATAAATGAATTTAAAGACATTAGGCAAGATTTCTACAAAAGTGCTAGATAATATAAAGAGAAAATAAAGAATTGGCATGATCAAAAGATTCTTAGGAAGGATTTTGAACCTAGAGAAGATGTTTTGTTGTTTAAGTTTTGATTGAAATTACTTTTTTGGAAAGCATAAATCGAGGTGTTCAGGATCATTTACTGCAGTCAAAGTTCATCATTTTGGTGCTATTGATATTAAAAATCCTAACATGTTAGAGAATTAAAATTAAATGGACAATGTCTTAAACTCTAATTAAGAGGGGAATAATCAACGGTAAATGAGATTTTAATGTTAGGTTATCTCATGTAATATCTGGATTCGTCGAGCTGAAGACGTTAAACTAAGCGTTTCTTAGGAGGCAACCCATGTTGTGTGGTTTGATTGTGTTTGTTTCTTATTGTGATGTGGGTTGTTTGTATTTGAATGTTAAATTTTGTGTTTTTTTGTTTTGATTGTAATTTTGCTGTGCGAGATAGTGAATCCTTAGTCTTTTCATTCTGACTGAACTTTTGTATGACTATTGGAGGTAGTAGGATCATTGTTATCCTCTATACCCTAGTGCTCAATCAAACATAGGAGTTAATAGATCCATGTTGAGTTTAGGCATAGGAGTGCTCTCTCTCACTTTTTACTTCCTATTTCTAACCTGGTTCAACTTTTTAATTGTTCAACCGACCAACTAGGAGAGGGGCTAGAGGACGTTTCTCTTAGTTGAACTACAGAGATACAAGCTTGCTTGAGCAGGGTGACACTAAAGATTGGTAACACATAAGTAGATTTTAATAGTATAGGTATTACCTAGTTTGGAATGTTTTTCATACAAAATTATGCGTAAGGCACCCGCTAGTTAATGGAAGGAGATTATATTGGAAATTAGGTGATAGAGAATAAAGATGTGATGAGAAGGGGGATGTGTAACACTCATTTATCAGCTATCTGTGATTTTGTGTTTGTACATATTTTGTGTAATTTAAGACTTGAGAAAAATCAAATACTACAGATTATATGACTGGGATCAAATCTGGGGCCTGAGCATCTGACCTTGTTGTTCTGGTGTCAAAATGTTGAAATTTAGACTAGCACTTAAGTGCCACAGCATTTGAGCACCAAATCCCTGGATAGAAGGATCAAGACCTTGTCGCCACTATCATGTGTTGACTTCATTTTTGATGAGGTCTTCTCTTCTCCTTTTAGTACTAAGGATCTAGCCTTAGGCTTTTCCTTTGACTATCCTAGAGGACTAGAAATGGAATCCACCACTTAGAAATTCAAACTACTTATTAACTCCCTGCAAACCCCGCAAGCTTGATTGTAAACCCCTAATCACTTAGAGGGTTGAGAGCGAATGTGGAGGTTTAAAGGATGAGTTCCCTATAGGACTTTTTGGCCTTAGGAATACCCTGGATGGCCTGGTCTGGTGAGGGTTGACTTGCACAGACACTACACTCTCACACACATTCCAAGTCCTAAAACCACACTCTCATCCAACTTGACTTCTTGACTCATGTAGGTAATTCAAATAGATGGTCGTTAACCCCTAAGCCCCTGGTTAAGAGGGTTAGGAACAACATAGTGAATGCCTCAAATGAGTCCTCTCATGGCTCCTATGGGCTTAATATGGCTTCATAGCTCAACCAAAATGATTCAATTTCACTCACACTTGCTCAATTTTCATTTTTCCAAAATTTCAAATTTTGACCCCAAAAGCCCTTGAAACTACCCAAAATTTCCAAATCACCTAAAATTTCCCAAGATTAATCATACACACTTCACAACCATTCAAATTGATCATCCATAACCAAAAATACCAAAATTTCCAAAAATACCCCAAATACCCTCCAAATTACCAAAATACCCCTCTTGACCCAAAAATCCAAAATTCCCAGAAAATTCCAAAAAATCCCAAATATTCCCAATTTCATTTTGTCCAACTACACCATGGGCCAATTTTGTCAATTTACCCCACGTTTACCAAAACCCCCAATTTGACCCATTCTTTACCCAAAGTGAACCATATGTCAAACCAAACCACTCCAATTAACCTCAATTTTGGTCCAATTCATTTCTAAACTTCAATTCAATATTCTCAATATCAATCTAGACCAAATCCAAGCCCAATTTGATTGACATTTGAATCCAATTTCATTTTTAAGCTTAAAGCCCAATTTTGACCCATAACCCAAACATAGCCCAAACCAACCCAATTCAACTCCAACTAACCCCAAACCTTTTCTAAATCTTCCCTAACATCTCCACAAACAAAACACTAACATAGTTTGCCCAAAATTTGGACCCAAACCTTACTCAAATTCAACCCAAACCCAAAATTCCCTAAATAGGCCTAAATCCACCATGAACCCAAATAGGCCCAAATCCCAAAATTAAAGCCCAACCAAGGTTGAAAACTCTTTGTTACACTGCCATAAACATTTATCAACATTGAATTTAAATCAATTTCAACTTTAGCCCAACCTTAGCCCAAGTTAGTCCATTTTGACCTATTTTGACCCTATCACCTAGGGGACCCAAATTAGACTTAACTCAATTCCAAATCACCTCAAATTTGTCTCAAATCACTCATAACACATCCCTAAACAAAACCCAACATTTATTTAGCATGGCCCTTTGCAAAATTTTTTATCCAAAAGCCCATTTTGTAACATAAAAGCCCATTCCCATAAACAATTTTAAAAGCCCACCTTTACCAAATTTTAAAAGCCCAAACCCATCCTAAAGCCCACATTACAATCTCATCTCATCCTCACTCAATTAATATCACTCCCTAAGTGCTAAATCCATCATGAAAATCAAACCAAAATGGTATTATGCCAAATCCAATTAAATAACCCCAAAATTTCTAAAAATTCCTAAAACCCTTTTCCATGAAAATTGACCAAACCCTTGCCAAGCCAAATGTGAGCCATGAAGCCATGTATAAGCCACATGAAGCCATGGATGGTTTGACTTTTCACCAAGCTATTAATGGCAAGGGGGGGGACCTTTTCTAAGCTCTCACTAAACCTTTTTAACCCTTTTAATGTCTCACCCTAACCCAAAATTAACTTAAACAAAATTGATGTGGACTTCACCACACATGTGAGCCTGACCCACCTGACCTCCTCAGCCCAAAATCAGGCCATGGGGAGATGAACCAAACCCAAAACCATGGCTTGGACCAAATCAAGCCAAAATGGACACTCCTCCATGCCACTTTGATCCAGCCCCTTTACACTTGGCAAAACTCAATTGAACCCACAGGAATCAAGCACTGACCTCCCTGATGACAACAGTGACCTAACCCTGTCAGCCAGCCGCCTGAGTCATCAGAAAATGCCATGGCCGAAACTTTGGGATGAGCCAAAGTTTGGAATTCCCACCTGCTGAGCTGCCCCATGCCCAATGGCCATTGCAGTTGTTCTTCCCTTGCCTTGAGTAGTTGATCCAAGCCCTTAACTCCCTCTGGGAAGCCATGGCCATGGCTATTTGAGCCAGCCAACCCCTCTCGGCCAAAAGGTTGGCTAACCCAAACCTTCACAAAATTCCTCCAAACTCCTCACAAAGCCTCCCCACACTTAGAGCATTTGATCCCCACTGTTCTCCTGCCCTAATTCCCACTGATTGAGCTTAATTTTGGAGCTCAATTCTCAGGCCAGAATAGGACACTCTCAAATCCTCCACCAAAATCAAATTAAACTCACCCACACCTGCACAAGACCAAGAGAAGGAGTTCCCCAGTGAAAGCTCCCTCTCCAAGCCACCCATTTGTTCTAACCTCCAAAGGTTGAAATCAAGTCTGGTGGAAATCAGGTCTAGGCAATTCCCCAGGGCCAGAGACTTCATCTGGAGCTTGCTTAGGTTCAATCGAAGGTGACACAACTCTTAGATCGAAGCCACACTTCTCTGAGCAAAGGTATGAGCTCTCTCTTCTTCCCGAGCTTCTGAACATTCTCTATTTCTATTGCCTTAATTTCATGCCACATAAACTGTATGGATGTGTTTGTCTCTTCAAGAAGAAACCATAGAGTATAAGAATGTAGAAATTGTTAAGAATCGAGAGAGATATCAAGCCTGGAAGATGGACGGCTCTCGGGTGAAGTCGATCGGGGACGATGAGCGGATGCCATCCATTCGCGCGTGTATTGGACGGACGGTTCAGATGGCGTCGAACCGGGAGATGATACATGAATGGCGGGCCCCTGCAACGCTGACTCGAATGGCGGCGCCGAACCAGGAGACGACTCATGGCCTTTCAGAGAGGTTAAGGATGCGCTGGCGCCGCATGAATAAGTAGGAAATTAGGGCTATTTTCTATTTATTTAATTATGAGAACTTCAAAAATCCATATCTTTGCATAGAAAAATCACAAAAATAAAACAAAAATACCCTCTTGCTCAGGGAACAGATGAGAATAATGTGGAAAAGAAATCAAGTCATTTCATCAAGTATTTTATTTTTAATGATTTATTTACTCTCTGCATTGTTTTAATTCTTCATTTGCATAGGCAATTCACCATGGCATGAGACCATAGGGCTTTTGAAGCCTCTGAACTTGGAAACATTCCCTGAATTTTCCAATGTCAGAGACCATCCCTATGAGAAGTTATTGATTTTTCAAGTTCGTGTTACTATTTTGAGTATTTTAATTCCAATAATTAGCATGTTGAGAAATAAATTCTAGGAAAATTTGGTGATATTTCTTATGACCAGAGGAACCTAGGAAAAATAGGTTTTGAGTTAATTCACATGGAAGAACCCTAGTTGGCCTAAACACCCAAAATTGAACTTTAATTAATTAGGGTTAACTACACATCAAATTAACTTGAAAACAATTCTCCACTGATCTTTAGGATTAGAGAAACATCACATAAAAATTTGAAGTCAATTGGATTTGATTAACCCTTCCAAATGGATTAATTAAGCCACATAACCAAAATTAAACTTTAAAAATTCATAACTCACAAAATACTTTTCCAAAATTCACAAAAAATGGTTTTGGGGCTTCTTTGATATCAGAGGAATTTAGGAAAATTAAAATTATAATTTTCTAAAAAAGTTGATTTCTATCATTATTTTAATATTTTTAATAATTAAAAATAATAAAATCATAAAAATATTAAAAATCACCAAAATGTCACATTTTGAATTCTAATCACTTAGGAACAAACCAAATATTTTTTCTAAGTCTCTAGGTTAAGATATTGAATTTTAAAGGCTTAGATCAATTTTTGAATTAACAAAATGATTTTCTTTAACATTTCCACTAAAATAATTCTAATAAATCAAAGAAAAATAAAAAAAATATAAAATTTGCTTCTCTGATTTCCCTGAGGTCAGAGAGATTTTCTAAAAATATAAAATTTATTTTTAAACTTTTATTTCTTTTTTAAATTAATTAATACTCCAAAACTCAAAATAAATCTAATAAATAAAATATAATTCAAAAAATTACCAAAATTGGGCCAAATGGTCCCCTCATCATTAGGAACATTCCATAAGTTTCTTAAGGACAGAAACACTTCCTTGGTTATGTTATTGAATTTTCCTTGAAAACCGCTATTTTCCATTAAAAATAATTACATAAATAAATTAAATACAAAAAAATCACATTTTCTCCTCTAATGTCTTAATTGACATGTGAGTGAGGTTACATAAAAATTTCAAGTTCATTTGACCTTAGTTTAGTGAGTTATAGAATTATTAAGCTTGAAGGGCAAAAGGGTAATTAAAAATTTCAACCCTTAATTAAAATTTTAGGATTAATCAAAAAGGGGAGGGTAAAATATTTGATTCTAAACTGATTTTGGATGATTGAAACTTAAATGATTGAGGCTAGAAACCTACTAACCATTTCAAATATAATTAAAATAAAACTTTAATTAATTAATTAATTGAAATTTTGGAAGAATAATAGAAATTGGAATTATTAAAGTAGGGATATTATTAAGAGGATATTTATTCTTTAATTTATGAATCCCTAAATTAATCACTTCAATAATATTTAATTCTTAACTAAAAGGATAATCCTAACTTAAAATTTAAAATGCTAAACAATTTAACAATTAAATTAAATTAAATTTAAGATGTTGAGATTAAATTAAATCAAAATCTAAATCAAGTTAACATCTTAACAATTAAATTAAATCATATTTAATATATTAAGATAAAAATTAAAATTAAATCAAATCAAATTAAATTAAATTAAAATTAAATTAAATTGAATTAAATTAAACTTAAGTTAAATTAAAATTAAATTGAATTAAAATCATTTAACAACACACCTAAATGAAATCATTAAGAGTTAAACGAAACACTTAAAGTAAACTTAAAACATAAAGGTTAAATCTAAGATATAACATTACTTAAAACGTAAAGATTTAAATTAAATCTAAAAAAAATGACTTGAACACTATTACTAACTTAAACTAATTTTTTATAATTAAGTCAAAATTAAAATTAAATCATTAAGTTTAAATCATTAAAATACCTAATATGTTGATTTGCTCTTTTAAAGCTCTTATTATTATAACTCTTAAATGAAGTATCAAGTGAAGTGTTCCTTCACTTATAGGATATTCAAATGTCCTAGTTCACTGAACAAGAGAACAAAATTTGAACCCCTGGATGATTAATTCACCTGTGCAACTAAATTTACTTGGACTTAAAACAATCCCAGAAATATTGAAAATATGTTTAGGACTCGTCCTAAGCACTTCCTCAATATGACGGGATGTTTTAGAAGAACAATTGAATCTAGTTGTTCTTTGATGAAGAAATCATCCTTAAACCAAACCAAGAACCTAGACGTCATAGGAGATGGCTAGTTATAGTATTAGGAACCTGGTAGACAACCAAAACTCTTTCCCTTAGCTTTACCTAGGTATTTCTTGCAAAATATTTAAATGCCTTAACATGTGTTTTAAGTGCAGCTTGGGATGACGGGAAGACCCTCCAGGTACGCTTTTACTTAATTGCAATTTACTTACTTGCATCGTACTTTACTATTTCTTGCATGATAAACAAGACTGTTGCTTGAAAACCAAAACCTTTAGGATAGTCTCTGAACTGAAACCAAAACTAAGTTAAAAGTCATTGCAAGATAAAATTCACCGCCACAACATTCCAAAATATAAAATAACTCAAGATTTAATCACAAACAGAATAACAAAACTGTAATTGTAACTAAATTAAAACGTCTCGTTGAATGATCGGGAATACCTCGGATGATGTAACCCACGTGTTGCTAACGGGATGTCCCACGGTCTAAATGAAAGTGTGGAACTCATTCAGTTGAGTTTAGCAAATTCATCTGGACTAAGTGAATTCAATGAAAATAACGGTGCCGGGATGACGGAACCGTGGGATCTTAATCGGTTCTGTTTAAACAACTTTAAGATTTGTTTTAATTAAATATTAAAAACACTTGGATTTTAAGATTTTCTCTAAACCAAAACACTTCTCTCATCTCCTGATTTATGACTTCTAAAACTAAACCTCTGCAACAACAAGGAGCTTGGAGCATAGTGGGCAGCACGGCCATCTTCATCAGCAAAACTCAGATCTACTTCAGCAAAACTTTCTTTAGTTTAAATAAGCAAGCCATAAGACTTCGAGGTAGTTCACCTAGTGCAACATAAATCCTTAACTCTTCGTTAGGCATTTGTATAATCATATTATGCAAATTAAGCCCTAATCAGTCTTAGGATTTCGAGGTAGTTGTTTGGTACGACATAAACCCTCACATCTTCGAGGCTATTTGTATGATTGTGTCATACAAATATAAGTCCTAATTAATTAAAATTGGCAGGATTACAAAATTAAATGATATTCTCAAATTCAAACCAAACAATAGGATAGTTTGGGAAGTTGCTAAGATTCTTCTTGGATCCTCAACTTCTCCTACCTCTCTTCTTTTGGACTCCTGAAAATAACTGTTCCAAATTTGATCCATTCCCTATTGAAATTTCCAAAACTCAATCCTTTGAAAATATTAAACTTTGAATTTTTTGAGAGCAAAACCACTGATCATTATCGAGAGTTTTCTTAAATGATTCCTGTCATTTAAGCTGTAATTAACTATAGGGGCTTGCCCTTATAGGGAACTTTTAGAACCCAGGTAAAATAAACCCTGCTTAATTCATTTATATTAAGCAGGGGAACTTGTCAGCTTATAAAATTGGTTCGAAGACCAAATGGATGTCACAAATCTCCTAGTTTATTTAAACGAGTCGCATCATCAAGCAATGTGTCTATTCTTCGGGATAGACACATGGTTTGTGGTGCGGTGCTCATTTATATAAACTATTTGGGATGTGAGATCGGTTTGATTTCATATCTTAAAACTTTCAAATTTAAAATTATTTTCAAAATCAAATACTACTTTTTAAATTATATATATTTAAATTAAATTTAAAACCTAAAATTCATCGACAACTTCTGTAGGCGACCCCTTTTCAAAATACAAAACACAAACCTAAAAAAAATATGCCGACATCGTGGCGCCTAGGTGCTACTCCCATCTGGGTGATAAATCGCTTAAACCAGTCCATTTTAGGTCATTTTTGCGACTCCTCCCCGACTCTTCTTCAGCGATAGAGAGGCGATACTTGGAGCATTCCAATATATTCCATTTTTGTTAGATTCATAAATTTTGGAGGATGGAAATCACTTTCAAGAGGTAAATTTTAGTTCCTAAGCTTGCTTTTACTTGTTCATCTAAGAACAATCAAGATTTTAGAGAGATATTGAAATATTGAGATTTCTTGCGGGACAGCATGATTAAGTCCATAAATATAATATTCTGTGCATCCACCATAATTTTCTACACCATTCCTTTATGTATTCATTACTTTTTCTCTTTCATGGCTCTATAAACAAAAGGGGGCAAGGATGGTTCTTTGTTGAGGGGTTTCATTAGGCTTGGAGAAGCAATGGAGAGTATGCTTGTGAGATGTAATTGGGATGCTTTTTGTACACCACTTGTGTAGTTGTGATTTCTGTGGTTTGGGAAAATCTCTGCATCACGCATTAATGCATTACTTTTATTGGGAGATGTCCCCAATAGTTTCTACTCCTGCTTTATCCCTAATGATTCTGAGTTGGATGACATTATCAATTATTTGACTAATGGAAGAGGAACATGGAAGGTGAGGGTTGATCACAAAGTCAATTTTTCCTCTTCTAAACTAAATACACCTTTCAAGGCTTGGAATTATTTTATTCTGCTAGGATCCGGTCCCCAACCTGTTTGAGTGAAGTGATGAGAGAGAGAGCTGCTCTCAATTACTGCATCCAAACCATGAAATCCATTAACATAGGTGCTTTGATATATCATTCTACTTTCAATGCTTTAAAGGGGAGTCCACTTTATTGTTAGGATCATTCCATTATTTTTGCTCTTTGACGGTAGTTTGGTGTCACTTTTGAGGGATGGAAGGAGCTGTTACATCCTTTAAAGCCCATATCTAAGGCTAATGTGATTTTATATGATAAACATGATGTTTTGGGCCTGATGTGGGTTCTTCTCAGCCTTTTACCTAACAGCCCTCTACATCCTATTCTCTACCTCGACCCTCCACTAGTATGTCTTCTATGTTAGCTAGATTGAAGACCATAGAGGATGAAATCTCCATCATCCAGAATATAATATATGATCTTGCTAATCACATGATCCATCTTGATTGGCAAAATAAATGCCAATACGATGACACTATTTATTTCTAGGCCACTCAGTTAGAGTCGTATCAAAGGAGTCAGTGGATTGGCAAGGACTACTCAGTGGAGTTCCCAACTTGTCCTCAGTACAATCTATATGAGTAGACTAGACTAATGGAAGAGGATTTAGAGGAGGAGGAGGTTTCAAACAGTGATGATGATGATGATGACAATGATAATGAGGAGGATGAGGATTGATTTTTTGCAATTTTCTTGTTATTTTTCAATATTTATGGATGTATTGGACTATATTTCTTTTTAGTTGCATCTACTGCTACTGTACTCTCGTTTTTTGTTTATATTGTGAGCTCATTCTTATTTATTTGTTGAAATATTTAGACTTTCTTTGGTGTAGTTTAATTTCACCTTTATTTAGCTTTGATATACTTATTACTACTTATATTTGTATTGTGCTTAAACCTGTTAATTTTTTTATATACACATTTGTTATGAACTATCTCTGTGAAATTTTTTCTTGCTTATATTCATGGTTTAAATTGTGCCATATGCCAAAAATTAACTTTTCTTGGGAGGGAGAATCATTTTAAAAGCTTAATTTTATTTGACCTCAATAAAATGTATTTGAACTATTATATTTTCTAAATATGAGGAATGTGGAGATAGTTTGAAATAATCATTACACTTTTTGAGAAAGAAAAGGCATTTTTTTTAATTCTATGAAAATGAAACTAGACTAGGGTTAAAATAACTTGCAATTCAATAAGTAGAAAAAATGAATTGGTTATTTATTTTTGAAAATAATTATATTTGTGAAATTAGGTATTCTTATATATATATATATATTAATTTAGAATTGAGCCTCTATAAAATCATATTTTTAACAACTATTTATTAATTTTTCATAAGCCTAAAAAGTGAAGGGGTGTGGTAGGTTTCACTTTAAGGAGGTGATAGTGGAATTCAACAATATTAAAAGGCCATCCAGATATAGTAATCCTCCTAAAGTTATGCTAAGGATTAAAATATACATCTTAAAGAAATAAAAATGAAAAAAAAAGAAAACTTTTGAGGGAGGAGAAGCATTATCAAAAATTGGGTTCACTAGATTCTTTTAGAGTTAGAGCTTTATTGTATTTCTATGCTTGCTTGAATTTATGGTGTAGTAGTAGATCATTTTAAGTAGAGAGCTTACATTCTCTTTTTATATTATGTAAGTTACCATAACTAATCTTAAAATAAATAGGAATTCATATTTTCTTAATTGAATGAAAGGTGTCTTATAACCAAGGACTATGCTTATTTACTAGAGTTAACTTAAAGATACACTATGAATTTATTGAGCCAAAGTTGTTGATATTTTTAATGAAACCCACTCCCTCAAATTAAATTAATTTGATTTTAAATACTATAGCATTACTTTAGGACAAATAACCTTTAATTATAGAAGACTTTATGTGTGACAAGATTGTCTGAGTTCCTTTATGTTTTGCACATCCTTATGGATGAAATTGTACTTTAAAGAAAATTATTTTTATGTTTTTTTTTTTTGCAATTATAATAGGTATTTAAAGATTACTTGAAGACTTTTGAAACTGCGATGAATTTGAAGTGCTAATGATCTTAGGAGAGTTTATCTTCAGAGTGGAAGGCTTGCTCTAAAGTAGAGAGAGCAAGTCTAGAGTGGGTATTGGAGAGGATTTGAATGTTAAAGTCAGGATGGTCTATAGGAAAGCAGCAAGGGCTTTGGATTAGCATTCTTAAGGCAATTTTGAGGGAGAGAGATAAATATTCTTGAGTTTTAAGTATTGCATTTTATGAAAACACATTGATATGTGGATAACCTTGATTTCAAAGAATTTTTTGGTGTTTTCTCTAGGTTCATTGAGTAACCTCCTCTACCTTTTCATTTTGGTGATGTAGTGTGAAATGCAAAAGTGTGAAAATGGTTTTAAATTGTCTTTAACCTTTTAAAATGATAATTTTCCTTCTGCATTTTTTTTAGTTATCATCTTGGCCAACTGATTTGTTAAAATTTGTTGTGACAAAATGACTCGGAAGAACTATGGCATAAACAACTAGAAAGATCACACAGAGCGATAGGGTATGAAGTAAAAGTACACTATCGGAACATGCAAATGTTAGGGAAATAATCTTTGATGGGTTCAAAATAAGGCTTAAGGAATTAATGCCACTTTAACCAAACTTCTTTATGCACTTGGGATAAGGTAAAGATAAGAATTTCTTTTATTTGTCACAAACCACATTTAAGTTTACTTTTTCTCATTTTCTGCACTCCTCTACAATCAACTCAAGGGAAGGTAGTTTTATAAACTAATCATTATGATAAATAGAATTTAGACAACCTTATTTGCATTACGGTAGGAATTGTTACCACAACTTAAAATACTTTAAATTCTAAACTGAGGATAAATTAAGTAGACTAGAACCTTTCTTTAAATTTGATAACCTTGTTTTATTTGGGATTGACATTCCGATCTCAAAAAAATTTGATACTACTTTGACCGTGCACTTACGTACGCAACCTGAGCATTGAAGCAATTACTAGGGGCCACCGACTCTGTGTAGCCCTTAAGTTGGATTGTAAGTCCCTCAACATTTATCCCTATTGTTGTAGGTATTTAAGGCTTTGTACCTCAATCAATTTCCAGAATGAATATATGTCCCTCTGCCTCCCTCCTAATTTGATTACTTTGGCTAGCACTAGAGTTTGATGTGAGTCCCACGGCAGTCTCCCTCAACCTAGTCAGCCTTTTTCTTTTCTCTTTATCGTGTAGGATGTGAATCTCAAAGTCTTCCCACTTTGTGTGTTTGGATTATTTCTCCTATCAGCTAAGTTGATGTACTTTTTAAGTTGGGCACTGCATCAAACAAAACTGCTTCAGCTTTTTTTAGCCATTGCTTCTGGCTAGTTTAGATGGTTGTTTCACAATGGTGATCCAACTAATCATTGGCTTATTAAAAAAAATGATACTCTCATTGTTCCATTGTTCCCCCATTATTAATTTCCAACATAGGTTGTAATAGTTAGAATTGGGTTATTGGGTCTATTTTTAATTGCATTTAAAGTTTCAAATGATGTTTGAGAATCAATCATTTGTCCAATGAATTTTCTTCAATTACACGAGTTGTTTGAGAAATTTTCATTCCAAATGAATCTAACTTCTCAGATATAGTAGCAGCTTAGGATGCCATTATGGAAATTGCATCATTAGCATGAGCACTGGCTACTTTCTTAGGATTTACCCTTTTAGAGGGTCATTTAAAGTTATTAGTAGCAATCACTTCTATTAATTCATAAGCTTTATCAAATGGTTTTGAAAATAAAGAACCTCCAGTAGTAGCATCTATAATAGATCTAAAGGATCATACTAACCTATTATAAAATTTTTGAATAATTAACCAGTTTGGAAAAATGTGATGAAGACACTTGCTAAAGAGTTCTTTAAATCATTCCCAAGTTTCATATGTTGACTCACCTTCATTCTAAGTATAATAAGTAATATCTTTTCTAAGCTTAGCAATTTTTGAAGGTGGAAAATACTTAACCAATAATTTCTATACTAACTCTCCCTAATTTCTAAATGATGTTGACCTCATTTTTGATGAGGTCTTCTCTTCCCTCTTTAGTATTTAGGATCTAGCCTTAGGCTTTTCCTTTGACTATCTTAAAGGACTAGAATTGGGACCCATCCCTTAGAAATTTGAACCACTTCTTGTCTCCCTGCAAATCCACAAGTTTGATTGTAGACCCCTAATCACCTAGAGGGTTGAGATCAAATGTGGAGGTTTAAAGGATGAGTTCCCTATAGGACTCTTTGGCCTTAGGACTGCCCTGGGTGGACTGGTCTGGTGAGGGTTGACTTACACACTCACTACACTCACACTCTACACTCTCACACACACAATCCAAATCCTAAAACCACACCCATACCCAACATCCATTCATTGACTCATGTAGGTAATTCATATGGATGGACCTTAACCCCTAATAAGCCCCTAGTTAAGAGGGTTAGGAACAACATAGTGAATGCCTCAAATGAGTCCTCTCATGGCTCATATAGGCTTAATATGACTTCATGGCTCATATAGGCTTAATATGACTTCATGGCTCAACAAAAGTGATTCCATTTCACTCATATTTGATCAATCTTCATTCTTCCAAAATTTCAATTTTTGGCCCCGGATACCCTACACCTATCAAACCTACCAAAAGCCCTTAAAATTGCCCAAATCCTCCAAAATTTCCAAATCACCCAAAATTCCCAAAAATTAACCTTGAACATTTCCTCACCAATCAAATTGATCATCCATAGCCAAAAATACCAAAAATTCCAAAAAGTATCCCCCAATACCCTCAAAATTACCAAAATGCCCCTCTTGACCCAAAAATACAAAAATTCATAAAATTCCCAAAAAATTCAAAAACATCCCAAATATTCCCAATTTCATTTTGTCCAACTACACCATGAGCCAATTTTGTCAATTTACCCCACTTTTACCAAAACCCCCAATTTAGCTCATTTTTAACCCAAGTGAACCCAATGTCAAACCAAATCTACCCAAATGACCCCAATTTTGGTCCAATTCAATTCTAAACTTCAAATTAATATCCAAAATATCAATCTAGACCAAATCCAACTCCAATTTTATTAACATTTGAATCCAATTTCACTTTTGACCATAAAGCCCAATTTGGACTCAAGACCCAAACTTAGCCCAAACCAAACCAATTCAACTCCAATTGACCCCAAACCTTTTCTAAACCTTCCCTAACATCCCCACAAACAAAACACTAACATAATTTTCCCAAAATTTGGACCCAAACCCCACTCAAATTCAACCCAAAACCAAAAAGCCCAATTTTGACCTAAACCCAAACCTAACCCAAATAAGCCCAAGTCCCAAAACCAAAACCCAACCAAAGTTGAAACCTCTTTGAAACACTCCCATAAACATTTCGCAACATTAATTTTACATCAACTTCAACCCTAGCCCAACATTGCCACAAATTAGCCCAATTTGACCTACATTGGTCCATTTACCAAATGAACCCAAATTCAACCCAATTCAATTCCAAACTACCTCAAATTTGCTTCAAATCATTCAAGACACATCCTTAAACTAAACTCAACATTTATTTGGCATGTCCCTTTGCAAAATTTTTCATCTAAAAGCCCATTGCTAAACATAAAGGCCCACTCCATTAAACCTTCCTAAAAGCCCACTTCTACCAAATTCATAAGCCCAAATCCATCCTAAAGCCCACATTACAATCACATCTCATCCTCACTTAATTGACATCATTCCCTAAGTTCTAAACCCATCATGAAAATCAAAGCAAAGTGGTATTATGCCAAATCCCATCAAATAACCCCAAAATTTCCAAAAATTCTTAAAGCCCTTTTCCATAAAAGTTGACCAAACTCTTGCCAAGCTATGTACAAGCCATGTACAAGCCATGTACAAGCCATATGAAGCCTTAGGATGTTTGACATGTGACCATACCCAAAGTAGCAAAAGGAGGGCCCCCTTTCTTAATCCTTCATTAGGCATTTTTAACCCCTTCCATGCTACACACTAAAACATGTTTAACCACATCACTTTGGAATGGGACTTCACCACCCCTTTCTAGCTGATGCAAATGATCCTCCCTCAGCCCAAATCAGTCTTGGGGAAGTGAACCTAACCCAAAACCATGGCTTGGACCAAATCAAGCCAAAATGGCCTCTCCCCCATGCCATTTTAATCCAAGCTCTTTACACATGGCATTGGCCAATTACTTGCACAAACCTCCAGCCCTGACTCACCTGAACCTGAGGGTGACCCATGCCTGCCTGCCAGCCAGCCGCCTGGATCCCCGAAAAACACCATGGTCGAGACCTTGGGAGGAGCCAAATGTTGGAATTCCACCTTGCTGAGCTGCGTCACTCCAAATGGCCATTGCAGCAGTTCTTCTCCTCACCAGAGCAGCTGATCCCAACCCTCAAACCCCCCTGGGAGGCCCTTCAGCCTCTCCTATTTAAACACCCCCTCCTCTCGGCCAAGAGAGGTGCTGAACCAAACCTTATCGAAACCCCGCCAAAATCATCCCGTACAACTCTCTACACATAGAGAACTTGATCCTCACCGAAATCCCCCGCCATTTCCTCTCGCGAGCTCGATTTCGGAGTTGAAATCTAAGCCCAAAACCAGGACACTTCACCACAGGTGAGCCGGTCCTCAAATTGATTGACTCTACACCTTCACCGGACCAAGAGGAGAAGTTTCCAAACAAAAGCCCACTCACCAGGTCAGCCATTGCTTCCAGCCTCCAAGCTTTGTGATCGGCTGTGGTCACTTTTGTACCTAGGCAATTCACCAGGCCAAGGGACTTCATCTGGAGCTTGCTTGGACCCAATCAAATGTGACACAACTCTCAGATCGAAGCTTCACTTCTCTGAGCAAAGGTATGGACTCACTCTTCCTCCCGAGCTTCCAGAGATTCTCCATTTTGTTTGAGTCAATTTTAATGCATGTTAAGAAATAAATTCTAGGAAAATTTGGTGATGTTTCTTGTGACCAGAGGAACCTAGGAAAAATAAGTTTTGAGATAATTCACTTGGAACAACCCTAATTGGCCTAAATACCCAAAATTGAACTTTAATTAATTAGGGTTAACCACACATCAAATTAACTTAAAAACAATTCTCTACTGTCCTCTAGGGATAGGAGAACACCACATAAAAATTTGAAACCAATTGGACTTGATTGACCCCACCAAATCGGTTGATTAAGCCTCTTAAACAAAAATGGGTAAAATTAAACTTTAAAAATTCGTAACTCACAAAATACTTTTCAAAAATTCATAAAAATAGTTTTAGAGCTTCTCTGATATCAGAGGAACTTAGAAAAAATTAAAATTATAATTTTCTAAAAAAGTTGATTTTTATCATTATTTTAATATTTTTAATAATTAAAAAATAATAAAAATCATAAAAATATTAAAAATCACCAAAATGTCACATTTTAAATTCTAATCATTTAGGAACAAACCAAATATTTTTCTTAATTCCCTAGGATAAGATATTGAATTTTAAAGGCTTAATATAATTTTTAATATTAAAAAATGTATTTTCCAACCTTTCCACTAAAATAATTCTAATAAATCAATGAAAAATCAGAAAAATATAAAATTTATTTCTCTGGACTCCTTGAGGTTAATAAAAATATAAAATCCATTTTTCAACTTTACTTTTATTTTAAAATTAATTAATGCTCCAAAACTCAAAATAATTCTAATAAATAAAATATAATTCAAAAAATCACCAAAATTGGTCCACACGGTCCTCTGGTCATTAGAAACATCCCATAATTTTCTCAAGAACAGAAGCATTTCCTTGGTCATGTTATTGAATTTTCCTTGAAAATCCCTATTTTCCATTAAAAATAATTATATAAATAAATTAAATACAGAAAAATCACATTTTTCTCCTCTAATGTCTTAATGAATATGTGAGTGAGGTTACATAAAAATTTCAAGTTCATTTGAGCTTAAATTAGTGAGTTATAGAATTATTAAGCTTGAAGGCCAAAATGGTAATTAAAATTTTCAACCTTTAATTAAAATTTTAGGATTAATCAAAAAGGGGAGGGTAAAATATTTGATTTTAAACTGATTTTTTGGATGATTGAAACTTAAAAGATTAAGGGTAGAAACCTATTAACCATTTCAAATATAATTAAAATAAAACTTTAATTAATTAATTAATTGAAATTTTGGGAGAATAATATAAATTGGAATTATTAAAGTAGGGATATTATTTGAGAGGATATTTATTCTATAATTTAAAAATCCCTAAATAAATCACTTCAATAATACTTAAGTCTTAATTAAAAAAAATTAAAAGAATAATCTCAACTAAATTAAAATTGAAATTAAATTAAAATCAAATTAAATTAAATTAAAAGAAAAAATAACTTGAGATCAAATTAAGTTAAATTAAACTAAATTAAATTAAATTAAATTAAAATTAAACTAAATTAAAATTAAATCAAATTGAAAATTAAATTAAATTAAAATTAAATTAAAATTAAATTTAAATTGAAATTAAATTAAATTAAAATTAAATTGAAATTAAATTAAATTAAATTAAATTAAATTAAAGTAAATTAAATCAAAATCAAATTAGATTGAATTAAATTAAATTAAAATCATTTAATAACAAACCTAAATGAAATCATTAAGAATTAAATCTAAAATAACTTGAACACTATTCCAAACTTAAACTAATTTTCTATAATTAAGTCAAAATTAAAATTAAATCATTAAGTTTAAATCATTAAAATACTTAATGAGTTGATTTGCCCTTTTAAAGCTCTTGTTATTATAACTCTTAAATGTGGTATCAAGTGAAGTGTTACCTCACTTATAGGATATTCAAATGTCCTTGTTCACTGAGGAAAAGAACAAAACTTAAACTCCCAGATGATTAATTCACTTGTATAATTAAATTCTCTTGAACTTAAAACAATCCTAGAGATATTGAAAAGATGTTTAAGACTTGTCTTAAGCACTTCCTCAGTATGATAGGATGTTTATATAAACAATTGAACTTAATTATTCTTTGATGAAGAAAATAATCCTTAAACCAAAATACAAGAACCTAGACGTTATAGGAGATGACTAGCTATAGGATTAGGACTTTGGTAGACAACCAAAACCTTTCCCTTAGCTTTACCTAGGTACTTATTGAAATATTTAAATGCCTTAACATGTGTTTTAAGTACAGCTTGGGATGAGGGGAAGACCCTCCAGGTACGCTTTTATTTTATTGCAATTTACTTTATTGCAAATGCACTTTACTTTTCTTGCATGATAAACAACTGTTGCATAAAAACCATAACCTTTAGGATAGTCCCTGAATTGAAACCAAAACTAAATTAAAAGTCATTTCAAGATAAAAATTACCGCCACAACATTTCAAAATATAAAACAACTCAAAATTTAATCACAAACAGAACAACCAAAACCACAATTCCAACTAAATTAAAACGTCTCTTTGAATGATCGGGAATACCTCGGATGATGTAACCCACATGTTGCTAACGGGATTTCCCAAGGTCTAAATGAAAGTGTGGAACTCATTCAGTTGAGTTTAGTAAATTCATCTGGACTAAGTGAATTCGATGAAAATAACGGTGCCGGGATGACGGAACCGTGGGATCTTAATCGGTTCTGTTTAAACAACTTTAAGATTTATTTTAATTAAAATATTGAAAACACTTGGATTTTAAGATTTTCTCTAAACCAAAACACTTCTCGCATCCCCGATTTATGACTTCTAAAACTAAACCTCTGCAACAACAAGGAGCTTGGAGCATGGTGGGCAGCTCGGCCATTGTCATCAGCAAAACTCGGATCTACTTCATCAAAACTTTCTTAGAATTAAACAACAAAGCCATAGGACTTCGAGGTAGTATGCCTAGTGCAACATAAATCCTCAACTCTTCGTTAGGCATTTGCATAATCATGTTACGCAAATTAAGCCCTAACCAGTCTTAGGACTCTGAGGTAGTCATTCGGTACTACATAAACCCTCACTTCTTCGAGGCTATTTGTATGATCATGTCATACAAATATAAGTCCTAAATAATTAAAATTGACAGGATTACAACATTAAATAAACTCTCAAATTGAAGCCAAACCATAGGATAGTTTGGGAAGTTGCCAAGATTCTTCTTGGATGTTCAGCTTCTCCTACTTCTCTTCCTTTGGACCCTTAAAATAAATTGTTTTAAATTTGAGCTAATCCCTTTTGAAATTCCAAAATTTAATCCTTTGAAAACCCTAAACTTTGAAATTCTTGAGAGCAAAACCACTGATCATCATCGAGAGTTTTCTTAAATGATTCCCGTAATTTAAGATGTAATTAACTATAGGGGCTTGCCCTTATAAGGAACTTTAAGAACCCGAGTAATATAAACCCCGCTTAATTCCTTTATATTAAGCGGGGAACTTGTCGGCTTATAAAATTGGTTCGCAGACCAAACGGATGTCACAAATCTTCTAGTTTATTTAATTGAGCCCCATTATCAAGCAGTGTGTCTATTCTTCGGGATAGATACACGGTTTGTGATGTGGTGCTCATTTATATAAACTATTCGGGATGTGAGATAGGTTTGATTTCATATCATAAAATTTTTAAACTTAAAATTATTTTCAAAATCAAATACTACATTTCAAATTATACATTTAAATTAAATTAAAAATTAGCTGACAACGTCTGTAGACGACCCCTTTTTAAAAAAACGACACAACCTAAAAATATGCCGACAAATGATCTAGGTGCTAATGAGGTTAACCACATCTTAGCTTTATCCCTTAAGGAAAAGGCAAAAATTCTAAGTCAATTAGTGTCATTTGATACACCATCACATTTTAATGTAGCACATAGTTTTAGAAAACTTGTAAGGTGTAAGTTTGGATCTTCAGATGGTGTTCTCTCAAAATGATTGTTTGGCACCGTTTGTATAATAGCGGGTTTAAGTTAAAATTAGTTATCCACTACATTAGGGGTTTGTATACTTAAATGAATTTCATCTATTATAAGGTTTACATAGTCGCTTATGATCTTAGTATATGATGATATTCATTTTCAATTGTTTAATTATCAAAAGTGTTTTTGTGATGCTTTTACCATATCTTAATACTTGTAAAATTCTTTTTATTTATGATTTATCTTATGATTCATTCCAACTCAGAATCTTAAGGCACAAAAACTTCAGATCCTGACCTACGCATGCAAAATTAAAAGATCAAAATTTTAAATAAAATAAATTACTTAAATATTATATTACTTTTTTTTGAGTTTTTAATTTTAATGATTTTTTCTATTTTTTCTAAAGAAAAATTAAAATACTATTCTCCTAAAATAAGTCTACATTTCAAATAAAATTTCTTAGTCAATATATTTCATTACTTCCCTGGAAACGGCGAAAAAAACTTGATGCCCTGACCTGCAATTACGAAGTTGATTAAGTTCTGAAAAGATGGCCAAAATCTTGACCCAATTTATATTTAGCGTCTAGTGTGAAACACAGATATTTTATAGAATTTATAATTTTGATTAATGTTTTATACACTAGAGATTATGCAAGTATGTGTATCGTTTTAATTAATATAGTTTCCTTTAGAAACCCCAGTATCGAACCCACATTGAAGGACATATTCTCTAAAAGAACTTAGAAAAACATCTACTTAAACTGCAGAAAGAATTTGTAGGATAATAGTGTCAAAATGTTTGTAAAAGGTTAAAACCAAATATTTGTTAATTCTAATTTTAAGCAGAAAGTAAATGTAATTTTTATAACTAATTATGTTTAAAAGAGTTTGAATAATATGAAAATATATTTCACTTTTCAAAGAGATCGTAATCAGTATAGGAATAAAAAGTTTAAAGGTTTAAAATGTTATATTGTGGCAAATAGGAGCATACATGTTTCTTGACCCTCTCCTGAGTGTATAATAGAACATTGACTAATCTAAAGTAAGTTCCTAATTTATATGGTCATGTTGGGTATGTTCTATCCTCTCACTTCTAGATTACCCACTAGGCCTTTTCTATAGGACTAACAAGGCCTTAGAATCTAAACACTAGACCAAATTGGTGAAAATTTATTCTGTCACCCAAGAATCACCAATTCTAATCCTATCAAAACTTACCTCCCTGTCAATTTGCTCTCCCATTAAACATGATTCCCCTCCATCCCAAGTTTAGCATGGTATTCACTACTTGGGTGAAATCATAGCCCTCCGAGATCATTATGTTTCACAACAGATTTTAACAGTATAAATGGTCAGTTTGCAAAGTAAATTAAGAGCTGGTGAAAATACCATCACGATTTTGGAATAAAAGAAGTCTTCAAAACATTCTAATCCTAAACATGATTAAGTCTTATTGCATGGAAAAAGATAAAAAAAACTACTCATAATTCATGGGGATAACACAATAGAGCATGATATATTAAAAGCCAAGTCTACACAATAAAACAAAACTTAGAAAAAAAATATAAAGTACTTATCTTAGACTTCTCCCCAAGAAAATCCTTTAGATTTTCTTTGTTGGCTTCTTCCTCTAATAAACACACCAAGATAGACACTAACAAGACTCTAACTCACACACCCACACACAAGTCTCTCACACCAAGACTCAAGACTCTAAAATACTCTATCTACTCACTCCATCAAAATAGACTCTCCTTTTTTAGCCAACCATTGTCCCTAAAAAACAAAGCTTTGAAAATAACAATGAGTCACTTCAGGCACCTCTTCAAAAAATATCCAAATTCAATTCATAAAAGTCCAAGCCAATTCTAGTACCTAGGCACCAACCTTCTGAAAATTCCTCGTAACTACTTGGCGCTTAGGCAGATCTTGGCGCATAGGCGCGTGATCAATTTTTTCTCCATTTAACCTATTTTACTCAAATTTTGCTCATTTTCCTCTTTAATCTCTATCTTTTGTACCTACAATAAAAAAAATATAAAATACCTTTCAATAAAGTGCAATATTCTTAAAAATGAGTAAAAATGTATATTTAAAAATAGCACATTTTAAGGTGTACCAGAAAACAATAGTTCTTTAGGTAGTGCCCTATGATTGAAAGCATCAGACGTTCACCTTTGTATTCTACTGACTGGTAGGAACTCAATGATAGACATTATCTACTATGAGCAGAGATAGGATGACAAATAAAAAGAGGTAATATTCATACTCAAGATGAGACTCAAAATGGAATACAAACATGTGCATTCATATTACAATGTTCCCCCAAAATTGATTGATTACTCACCTAATTTAATTCACATTTCAAGTTATGATTCAAATGGAGTATATAGTTGTCACGTGAGACTTCCTGATTTATATGAGTATGCAAATGTCATATTACCATAATTTTTTATGAATATTAAATAAATTAGTTCTTCCTTAATTCTCATGCTCCTAATTATAAAAAGTTTATAAAATTCTTAATTTTGTATATTTAAAATATTTTAATTATCCAAGGATGTTTGAAATTAATTAAGATTTAACGAGTCAATTCAATTTAGCTCGACAATTCTCATAAATATAATATCATTAAAATTTTCTTAAGAAAATTGAAAACCTTATCAATCAGGGAATATGTTGGACACCAATCTTTGAATTATGCTCACCTCAAGCTTCTTCTTAGGGAGGTGGCTAATCTACTTTGAGACCCTCGGTTTACACCCTTCACCTTTTCTTTACCTTTTTTTTTTTTGCTTTTTTTCCTTTGTCTCACACATTTGAAAATTATTATATCTAGTTGAACATGTTTCTTTTAAGGATTCTAAATATATAATTTTTCTGAATTGATGATTTTCGAAAATATTATATTACATATGTAAGTTAAGATTATATCGTTTTGGCTTAGTATCAATTAAAAGTTCCAAAATATCCTTACTTAACTTATAATATTTTATTTATATGCTTTAAATAATATGGAGAACAATTTAGGTTCAGAAAATGGTTATCAAAGTGAAGAACCTAATTATTTAAAAAAAATAATGTTAATTTTTTTAATAAGCATTTACATTAAATTTGATTGTCAGGTTTTCCGTCATGAGTCATAAAATATTGTCCATAATTTTGCTATGTGAATTTCCTTAAAAAAATAAAATAATAAAAATTTCATTCCCCAAACATGGCAAATATGACTGGAACATGCCACACAAAGGATAGAATCACAGAAAATGGCAACAGTTGTTCGCAGCATACTCAAATGAGGGTAAACAATGAAGTGAATAATGTGTTGCATCGTCCTATAACATAAATACTCGAATCATAGCCCAATACATCAACACATACTGATGTGATGCGACTTTATATATGCTTTAAAAAACAAAAATTTGATACCATTTTTTAGAATATTTAATTCCTGGCAAATGGCTTCAAAAACTTGATGTGTGTGGTTTACTTTTATAATTTTATATTTAGATTTTATTATAATTATTGTAAAAGTCACAATTTTAAATACAAGTATATGTATCGTTCAAGTAATACAGGGCTCTAGTGGAGTCCTGGTTATCGATCCCATAGGGATAGTGAATTTATAAAAAGTAAGAGATATAAGAAATATTTTGGAATTTTTAAATTAAATGCAAATTATAAGTACCTTATATATATATATATATATATATATATAATTTCAATTTTAATTTACTAATAATTTTTACTATAAGCAAGTAAGCAATAAGCAGTAAAGTCAGCAGTAATTAAATTCAATGCAAGTATAAAAACGACTTTCTCCTTTTCAACTATTCCAAGATTTATAAAATAATTATCTTTTAAAGGGAATTTAGATTATGGTATTGTGCCAAATAGAAGCATTCATATTCTTTATCCTTTGGTCCAGGTGCAAAGAACATTGACTAATCTATAGATAGGCTCGGGATGTTTTATTAGTAGAATAGTTTAATTTAGGCTCACATTACTAGATGTCCAAGGGTGGCTATGGTCGGCCCTACCAGTGACCCGTTACCTTTCTATAAACCAAATTATTAGAATTTAGTCTGTAACTCTAAAAACTAATTAATTTTACGCCCAATAAATATTATCTTCCTATTTATTTGCACTTCACCTTAAATAATCCGTGTATAGCCTACGATTACCTAAAGATTCATGTGATATCTACTAGTTAAGAATTTATCTCCGGATAGGTCTCAAAATTCTTCATAGGTTTTAACAATTTAAATGGCCAATTTAAAAAGTAAACAAAGGTCAGGTATTAATATCATCACAATGTTTTAAAACATTTTAAATATAATTCTCCTACAAAATTTAATTAATTTATAATCTTTTAATAGTTGAAAGGAGAAAGATAACTAACTACTCAGAGTACATTGAAATAACACAACAAAATATAATTATAAAACTTTGAACCAAAGTACAAATACTTATCTGAAGTGTTCCTTTAAGTGATCCGCTGACTTCTACTGACTCCAAAGAAATGATGAAAGACTCCAACAGCAACAACACACAATAAACACTCAAAATAAACTCACTAGATACAAAATAAAGTGGCACCCTAAGTATGGAAGAGACTAAATAAAACTAAAGAGGAGAGAGAAGATGCTAAAATGGGTATGTGTACTAAGAGGGGGGGTTTGGTGTCATTTTCTCTGTAGAATGGGCTCGTATTTATAGAGCCCTGAATTTGACCAGGTTGCTTAAGGCACCTCTTCAAAGTTCGTCCAAATTCAATGTATCTTCTAGAAGGTAACTATCGCGCCTAGGCGCCCGGGATCTTGCGCCTAGGCGCCAGACTATGACCAAGTCTTTCGCACCTCTTCACTTTGGGTCGCACCTCTTTGCGATCCAGACCATTTCCTTGTGTCCAAATACATTGTATCACATGTCCTATATATTAGGAGTAACTTCCATTCTTCTAGAAGCTCCAATAACGCTTAACACCATGAAAATAACTGCCCAAAGTCATCAAAAATCTTGACAGCTTCTGTATCGAACTGGTGCTTAGGCGCCGGATTCTGGCGCCTAGGCGCCAGGCCAATAATTCCAATATTTTACTCCATAAGCTCCATTTTTGCTCTTTTTTGCTCCTTTTTCCTTCTTTTTCTTTCTTGGACTTCTTTTTGATCATCTACATCCAAAAACATGAAAATACCTTCCATTAAAGCATAATATCATTAAAAATTGAATCATAAATAAGGCATAAAAATGGGTATTTTTTAGGTAGATCAAATTCCCTCAAACTTAAACATTACTTGTCCTCAAGTAACCCTTTTAATTACATAAAATAGATAATCAAGTAAACCTTTTAATTACATAAAATAGATAATGTTTGGAATGAAGTTAAAATGTTTAAGATTCCTTGTAATTTTTGGTTTTTTAAATGCTTTATCAAATCTTTAACTAAATTTCACTAATTGAGTTTAATTTTAAGAATTAAAGAATATCTAACTACCAAATCATAAGACTTCCAATTTTTCATGTATTTCAAGAAAAATTGTAGTTTATCATATCAAGGTCACATAGAATATTTACAAGAAAAAGATTTTCATGAAATATTTTTCTAGTAAAAATATATGTACATAGAAATTAAGTTAAAAATTTAATCAGTTTTCTTTCTATAAGATAATTCAAGTGAAGCCAATTTTTTATTAGGCATTTCCTCAAGCTTCTCCTCACTTTCTTTTTTTTCTCTTTTTTTTTCTTTTTTTTAAGTGAGCATTACTATTTTTGGATAGTCTGTTAATGATTTTGAACTTCACTATCCTTAACATATTTTTAAAAACTTATACATTCTTACTTAATAAATATGACATTAATAATTTATTATTTTTCAAAACTTATTTCAATCTTTTCTTTTTCAAGCAATAATCTTGATTCCTTAGTATTTTAAAAATACAATTCTCTTTACTATAAATAGAAAAATTTTGATCTTATTATTCTTTAAGCTAAATAATTCTATTCTTAAAATCAATTAATTTTTTTAAAATTTTAGTTAAGTTTTCTAAATTATTTATAAATTCAAAAATTTAGGTAATCTTAAACAGATTTTTCATTCCTTATGTTATGTTAATATACTTTTTAAAGAAAATATTAGTTCTTTAAGGACAAATAATATTTAAATTTGATAAATGTATTCCCTTCCCCCAAACTTCAGCTTTAGTATAAATATGAATCATGAAATTTTTTAAAGCATGAGAGAAAGAAATAAACAGGTATTAATCTAAGTATAATAATAATGTAGTAAGGAAAAACTAACTTCTACTTCTACACATGCTTCAATATGATTATAACATAAATGATTAAGCATATATAGAAAAGTTTTGCAGAGCAGGAGTTAATTTCTAAAAAAAAAATTTTAATTTTTAATTTATTTTAGACATGCAAATTTACTAACTATTCATGAATACTAAACAGTAGGCTGAAACAGAAATAAACTTTTATAAAAATTCATTAACATTTCAGTCTTAAACACACATTAGATAATCTAAAAATAGTTTTAACATAAAAAGTTCACATAAACACTAACAAATAACATCACACTAAACAGCACAAGAAACTAGAAACATACTAAAAACAGAATCAACAATCTCTAGAGGTAAGTCAAGCTACTAATCACTATCTATAGCTTCATCATCGTCATCACCAAAAGAAACCTTCATTTCCTTTGGATCAACATATGGTGAAAATTTGGGTCAATTAGGGAACTGAACATCGCGCTCACCCTTCATAAATCTCACTAAAGACTCAGAATAGTCAGCATCGTAATCACTCTTTCTTTGTGTATACTCAGAAAGATGATTGATCTCCTTATCTATCGTATCTACTCTACAATGAGTTAAGAATAATTCTTGATGTTGCTCTATAAACCGATCATGCATGGTTTCCCAAAAAGTAGATGGTGGCTAAGTAGAAGTAGATGGTCTAGTAGTAGAAGCTCTACTTGAAATAGGTAATGAACCAGAAGGTGCAGTAGAACTCTTACCTCGTAGTCGATCATAAATACTAACGCTTTCTCTTCCTATAGGCTTTGTCGACTTGAGCTTTTCCTCAGAAAGCTCAGCAACTACTCCAGCACTTTAACATAGAGAATAGATTAGAGATGGAAAACCAAGTCCAATAGAAGTGATAGAATGGGTAGCAGCCTCTACAGAATCATAAATAATGCTCCCTACATCAATAGACTTCCTCTCTTGAATGTAGTAATTGAGGATAGCTCTATCTTTGGTAACCTCGCTCAGATGATTTGATGGAAGTAGACGAGCAGAAATAAAGTAGTGCCATGCCTTTAAAACACCATTAAGCTTAGAAGATGAAAATTTTACCATTTTTCCTTTCTGAATCTTCCAGGCTCCAGTACTATCAGTCAAGTAGGCAATGATCATATCCAAATCTCCCTCAAATGGAGATAATCTTGAGTAATAACACTCTATATTTTGCGGCAGGCCATAGAAAATATTGATGCGTTCAGGAGTGAATCCTACTCCAACTCCTAGAACAAAAATCTCGTATTCTTCAGCATGCATGAAATTAGCATAAAATTCTCTAACAACTGGGATAACAACAGTAGCAGTAAAATAGCAGAATCGTTGCCAGTTGAGCGCAATGATTGTATCCTCAATTCTTCCTCCAAGATTATAAAAACTGCGCTCCGAGATAAATTTCCGAGTAGTAGAAAAATCATTGTATCGGAAGTGTGCAGCAGCGGTGACGAACTTGCTACGATCAAAATTTTCTCGTTTCTTTCCTCTCTTAGATTTGGGTGCCATCTAAACGTGAAATTAAAATGCGAAATAAATTCAACGGATTTAGGAAAATAAAATAATTTAAGCTTTTCAAACTTGAAAGAGCTTAAAAATTCATGGATTTAACCATAAAAATCAAAATTTTTCTTAAAATTGTGGTTTTTCTCAGTGAGATCACAATCCATGATGAAAAATAAAAATAATGAGTTTAGAATGTAGATTTGACATCGAGATAAAGAAATCGGGTGATTTCAAGCTCAAAAACTTGAAATTTCGGCTTTAAATGGGATCTCTAGGTGGTATTTTCACGAAAAACTATGGAGAAGGAAGCTTAGGCATCAAAATTTACGTGGGGGGGTTTAAGAAGATGAGTTTTCAGGTTCAGGCGCCTTTCCAAAAATTCGATTTAAATTAAATATTTTTTATCAAATCTCATCAAATTTGACTCCTAATTACTCTTATGAGAGTATTAATCCAATTTATATCCTCCAAATATTTTCACAATCAATTTAAAATGATAGTATAGATCCACAAAAATGTATCCAAATTCTTTAATTCCAATCCATAACTTCCATTCCAAATTTAATAATTTTCAGTACAAGACTGTATCAAGGTTCATAGTTTTATAAATAACACAAAACAACAACATATTCAAAACAAAAATTCAAATCCAACAACACACATTGAACAATTAAGCAAACACACAAATTTGATATTCAACACACTAACACAAGACTCGATCACACCTAAAACACAAATAGGATCTATTCAATACCGATCTTCAATTACCATCTCTTTCGCAATGAAGTTCGCTAGGACATAAGGGATAGAACACCAACGCCCTTGAAAATTCCAAAGCTGTCTTTTCATCGATCCACTTGTTCTTCACGTACATTTCTACTTGAGCGTCATGATAAGCAGCCATATGATTAGATTGAAGTTTGGTTTTCCATTCCAAGTGTTCATATTGGTGGTAAATCTCATGGAGACGATTACCAATACTTTGAAGTTCCGTTCAATCTTATCCAATCGACTAAACATTTTCTCCGTACTAACCACAATAAAACCATTAAAATAAGGCTGAGGATCTTTAGGAGATTTGTCTCTTACCTCATTTCCATGATTTCCTCTATCCACTGCCTCCAAATCCTTCTTAACTTCCCCAAAATGGATTGCTCTGGTCGAAATTAGTGTTTATATGAGATTGGGGATGAAGAATAGGCTGTATATAAAGAGATTTCGTGTGAAAAACTGAAGAATTTTGGTTTTTCCATGATCTGTAACTGTGGCGCTTAGGCGCTAGAATCTGGCGCTTAGGCACCGGAATCTGGCGCCTAGGCCCCAGAATCTGGCGCCTAGGTGCCAGATCATCGATATGCAGGCCATTCTGGTGCTTAGGCGCCAACTTTTGGTGCCAAGGCGCCTGAACCTTGATCGACTCTGATTCACCAATCGTCAAATTTTGTAAGTTTCGGTCGTAGAAATAGGTCTAATAAACGGGTATGATCAACATACAAACACAATTGCAAAAAATTCAAATCACAAGCAATCACAAATGAAGGTTAACTTGATCTCCTTTTTACTCACATTTGACATGGAGTGGTCCAAGTCCAAACTTTATATACTTCAAGAAAATGTTTAGCTTAAGCCAATACAGACTTGATAGCCTTCTATTTCCAGAAGTTATATACAAATTTAGTCAAGACCAAGGCATAACCTTATAGCAATAATTAAATTCACACTAATAAATATGGGTTGCCTCCCACAAAGCGCTTGGTTTAACGTTGTTTGCCCGATATAATTAATTAAATTAATCTAGTAGACTCAGCTCATAAGCCTCTTTGTAATTTAATTTTATTTCTCTCATATAAGGCTTCAGTCTTAATCCGTTAACTTTAAATACTATTCCAGTTTTGGGATCTTTAATTTCCACAGCTCCATAAGGGTATACTTTCTCAATTATAAATGGTCCCATCCATTTGGATTTTAATTTTCCAGGGAAAAGTTTTAAACGAGCATTAAATAATAATACTTCTTGTCCAGACTTGAATATTTTCCTTGAAATCATTTTTTCATGAAATTTCTTCATTCTTTCCTTATAAATTCTTGCATTTTCATAAGGCTCATTTCTTATCTCTTCCATTTCATTTAGTTGTAATAATCATTTTTCTCCTACAGTATTCACATTATAATTAAACTCCTTTATCCCCCAATAAGCTTTATGTTCAAGTTCAACAGGTAAGTGACAATGTTTACCATAAATTAACTGATAAAGTGACATTCCGATAGGACATTCTGATAGGTGTCTTATAAGTTGTTCTATAAGCCCATAATGCAGAATCAAGTCTATCAACCTAGTCAGTTCTTTTAGGATTAATAGTCTTTTCTAATATTCTTTTAATCTCTCTGTTTGACACTTCAGCCATTCACTTGTTTGAGGATGATAAGCAGTTGCAATTCTATGTTTAATTCCAAATTTTTCCAGCAATGATTGAATTCTTATATTTCTGAAATGACTTCCACCATCTGTGATAATTATCCTGGGCATTCCAAATCTTGTAAAAATCATTTTCTTTAAAAACTTCGAAACACTTTTGGAATCACAGTTAGGTAAAGCTACAGCTTTGATCCACCTTGAAACATAATCAACTAGTAATAAAATATAAATCTTTCCAGATGATGGTACGAAAGGTCTCATAAAGTCTAAACCCTATACATCAAAAGTTTCATTTTCTAATATAAAGTTTAGAGGCATTTCATCTTTTCTAGATATATTTCCCATTCTTTAACATCGATCACAACTTTTCACATAATGTCCAACATCTTTAAATAAAGTTGGCCAATAAAATCTAGAATTTAAAACTTTAAATGTAGTTTTATCAACTCCAAAGTGTCCTCCAAATTCAGAATCGTGACATTTTTGAATAATTGCAAAATTTTCTTCATAAGGTACACATCTTCGAATCACAGAATCTCTTCCTATTTTAAATAAATGAGGATCTTCCCAAATATATGATTTACAATCATTCTTGAATTTCTTAATGTATTTACAATTTATCTCATAAGGTAAAATATTGCTAACCAAGTAGTTAACTATATCTGCATACTAGGCCATTTGTAATCCTTGAATGACATATAATTGCTCTTCCGGGAATTTCTCATTTATATTTTCTTCATAAATCTTCTCATTATTATTTTTTATTCTTGATAAATGATCAGCAATTTGGTTGTCAGTTCCTTTTTTGTTCACAATTTAAAAATCAAATTCTTGTAAAAGTAAAACCCATCTGATCAATCTAAGTTTAGCATCCTTTTTAGATATTAAATACTTAATAGTAGAATGATCAGTATACACGATACATTTTGTTCCAAGAAGATATGGTCTAAATTTATCAAAGGCATATACTATTTCTAAAAGCTCTTTTTCAGTAATAGTGTAATTTATTTGAGTTTCATTAAGAGTTTTGCTAGCATAGTATATAACTTTGAAAATTTTCTCATATTTTTGTCCTAATACAGCTATGATTGCATAATCACTTGCAACACACATTAATTCAAAAGGTTTATTCCAATCAGGTGCAACAATGACAGGTGCAGTGATTAATTTTTCTTTCAGAATATTGAACGCATTCGTATGAGTCTTCATTAAATTAAAATTTAGCTTCTTTTTCCAATAAATGGCAAAGAGGTTTAGCAATTTTAGAAAAAACCTTTATATATCTCCTATAAAATCCAGCATGACCCAGAAAACTTCTCACATCAGTAACGGTAGCAGGTGGTTGAAGCTCAGCAATAATTTTCACTTTTGCTTGATCAACTTCTATCCCTATTTGTGAAACTTTATGTCAAAGTACAATGCCTTCTATGACTATGTTGACCTCATTTTTGATGAGGTCTTCTCTTCTTCTTTTTAGTACTTAGGATCTAGCCTTAGGCTTTTCCTTTGACTATCTTAGAGGACTAGAATTGGGATCCACCACCATTTAGAAATTCAAACCACTTCTTAACTCCCTGCAAACTCCACAAACTTGACTCGTAGACCCCTAATCACCTAGAGGGTTGAAATCAAATGTGGAAGTTTAAAGGATGGGTTCCTATGGGACTCTTTGGCCTTAGGATCGCCTCAGGTGGCCCGGTTTGGTGAAGAGGCTGACTTACACACACACTACACTCATACACTACACTTTCACGGACCTCCTAAAACCACACCCATACCTAACTCGACCTCCCGATTCATGTAGGTGATTCACATGGATGGTCCTTAACTCCTAAATCCTTGGCTAAGAGGGTTAGGAACAACATAATGAATGCCTCAAATGAGTCCCTTCATGGCTCATGTGGGCTTGATATGGCTTCATGGCTCAACCAAAATGATTTCATTCCACTTATATTCACCCAATCTTCAATTTTCCAAATTTTCAATTTTTGACCCCCGGGACCCAACACCCGCTTAGCCTACCCAAAACCCTTGAAACTACCCAAATTTCTCAAAAAAATTCCAAATCACCCAAAATTCCCCAAAATCAATCCCAAACATTTCCACATCACTCAAATTGATCATCCATAGCCAAAAATATCAAAAATTCCAAGAAAACCTCCCAATACCCTCCAAATACCCAAAATACCCCCCCTTGACCCAAAACTCCAAAAATTCAGAAAATTCCCAGAAAATTCCAGAAAATCCCAAATATTCCCAATTTCATTTTGTTCAACTACACCATGGGCCAATTTTGTTAATTTACCCTACTTTTGTCAAAACTCCCAATTTGATCCATTTTAACCCTAAGTGAACCCAATGTCAAACCAAACCTACCCAATTGGCCCAAATTCAGGTCCAATTCAATTCTAAACTTCAATTCAACATTCCCAACACCAATCTGGACCAAATCTAAGTCCAATTTGATTGACATTTGGATCCAATTTCACTTTTAGCCTTAAAGCCCAATTTGGACCCATGACTCAAACCTAACCCAAACTCACCCAATTCAACTCCAATTAACCCCAAATCTTTTCTAAGTCTTCCTTAGCATCCCCACAAGCAAAACACTAACATGATTTGCCCAAAATTTAGACCTAAACCCCACTCAAATTCAACCCAAAGCTAAAAGGCCCAATTTTGACCTAAACCCAAACCTAACCCAAATAAGCCCAAACCCCAAAATCAAAACCCAACCAAAGTCAAAACCTCTTTGAAACACTCCCATAAACATTTCTCAACATTAATTTTACATCAATTTCAACCCTAGCCCAACATTGGCCCAACTTGGCCCATTTTGGCCTATATTGGCCCATTCACCTAAAGAGCCCAAATTCAACCCAATTCAAACCCAAATCACCCCCAATTTGCTTCAAGTCACTCATGACACATCCATGAGCTAAACCCAACAATTATTTAGCCCAACCTCTTTACAAAATTCCCATCCATAAATTCATTTTTAAACTTAAAGGCCCATTCCTTAAATCATTTTAAAAGCCCATCTTTTGTCACATCCAAAGGCCCAAAATTGGTCTTAAAGCCCATATGACATTTCCCCTCATCATACTTTCAATTAAACTCAATACCTAAGTCCTAAATTCATCATCAAATCATTCCAAATCAAGTTTCATAAAAATTTCCATCAAATTACCAAAAATTCCTAAAATCCATTTTCATGAAATTGACCAAGCTTTTCCCCAAGCCAAAGACAAGCCATGCAAGCCATGGACAAGCCACATGAAGCCATGGAGGGTTTGACATGTGATCAAGCCATTAATGGAAAAAGGAGGACCCCCTTTCCTAATCCTTCTTAAGCCTTTTTTTACCTTAAGCATGTCACACTCTAAACCATGCTTTGCCACCTAATCCTTGATGGAGACTCCACCACACATGGGAGATTGACCCACCTGACCTCCTCGGCCCAAAACTAGGTCTTGGGGAGGTGCACCCAACCCATTTGCATGGGTTGACCAAAATAAGCCAAAATAGCCCCTTCCCCTTTCTACTTTGATTCAACCACTTTACACATGTCAAACCTCAATTGAATGCACCAAACCCCAGCCTCCGACCCACCCGAACAAGATGGTGACCAATGCCCGGCCGGCCGGCCACCGGAGCCGCCGTAAAACACCATGGCCGAAAGCTCACATGTGAGCCAACTTTGGAATTCTCCCTTGTCGAGCTGCCCCATCCCCGATGGCCATTGTAGCTGTTCTTCTCTTGCCAAGAGCAGCTGATCCCAAGCCCTAACTCTCCCTGGGAGGCCCTCCACCCTCTCCTATTTAAACACCACCCCTTCTCGGCCATGAGAGGTGCTAAAAACAAACCTTAAGGAAACTCTGCCAAAATTGTTCCAGACTATTCCCCATACATAGAGCATTTGATCCCCACTGAATTCCAGCCCTAATTCCCTCCAACTGAGTTCAATTTCGAGCTCAAACTTTAGCCCAAAACCAGGACACTTTGCCACGGTGAGCTAATCCTCAAATCGATTGGTCCTACACCTTCACCGGACCAAGAGGAGAAGTTCCCCACCGAAAGCCCCATCTCCAGGGCCACCCGGTTGCTCCAGCCCTCCAAGCTTTGTGATAGATCGTGGTCGAAATCCTACCTAGGCAATTCACCAGACCAGGAGACTTCATTTGGAGCTTGCTGGGATCCAATCGAAGGTGAAACAACCCTCAGATCGAAGCCACACTTCTCTAAGCAAAGGTATGGCCTCACTCCTCTTCCCGAGCTTCTGAACATTCTCCATTTTCATTAAGTCAATTTCATGCCACATAAACCGTATGGATGTGTTTGTCTTCTCGAGACGAATCCATAGAGCATAAGAACGTTAAATTTTGTCAAGTATCGAGTGAGATCTTAGAGCTCAGAAGATGGACGGTTCTCGGGTTAGGAGGCTTGGGGACGATGAACGGATGTCGTTCATTCAATACACGCACGGACGGACGGCTCAGATGGCGTCGGACCAGGAGATGGTACGTGAACCGCGGGACCCGGCTGCTGACTCAAGCGGCGGCGTCGAATGGGAGCGCGACGCGTGTGCATTCGGAGCCGCCGAGGCCGAGCCGGCGCCGCGTCACTTAAATAGAAAAATAGGGATTTTTTTTCTATTTATTTAATTCCCTAAACTTTAAAAATTCATAACTTTGTGTAGGAAAATCATAAAAATAAAATTAAAATACCCTCTTGCTCAGTGAACAGAGGAGAATAATGTGGAAAAGAAATCATTTAATTTCATCAAGTAATTTATTTTTAACAATTTATTTACCCTCTGCATTGTCTTAATTCTCCATGCATATAGGAAATTCACCATGGAATGAGACCATAGGGCTTTTGAAGCCTCTGAACTTGGGAACATTCCCTGAATTTTCCAAAGTCAGAGGCCATCCCTATGAAAAGTTATTGATTTTTCAAATTCATGTTACTGTTTTGAGTATTTTAATTCCAATAATTAGCATGTTGTGAAATAAATTCTAGGAAAATTTGGTGATGTCTCTTATGACCGAGAGGACCCTAGGAAAAATAGCTTTTGAATTAATTCACTTGGAATAACCCTAATCGGCTTAAACACCCAAAATAGATCCCTAATTAATTAGAGCTAACCATACATCAAATTGACTTAAAATCAATTCTCCACTCGACCTTTAGGATTAGAGGAACCCACCATAAAAATTTGAAGTCAATTGGACTTGGTTAGCCCTACTAAATGGGTTGATTAAGCCATTTAGTCATTTTAAACTTTAAAAATTCATAATTTTCAAAATACTTTTTAAATTCACCAAATTGGTTTTGGAGCCTCTCTGATATCAGGGGAATTTAAGAAAAATTAAAATTTTAATTTTCTAAAAAAGTTGATTTTTAATATTATTTTAATATTTTAATAATTAAAAAAATAATAAAAATCATAAAAATAATAAAATTCACCAAAATGTCACATTTTGAATTTTAATCACTTAAGAAACAAACCCCATATTTTTCTTAGGTCTATTTTATGAGATATTAAGTTTTAAAGCCCTAGGGTAATTTTAAAATTAAAAAAAATGTATTTTCTAGCATTTTCACTAAAATAATTATAATAAATCAAAGAAAAATCAGAAAATTGCAAAAATTGGTTCTCTGATTTCCTTGATATCGTAGAGATTTTTGAAAAATATAAAATTCATTTTTCAACCTTTATTTTATTTTTTAAATTAATTAATGCTCCAAAACTTAAAATAATTATAATAAAAATAATATAATTCAAAAAATCACCAAAATTGGTCCGAGTGGTCCTCCGGTCATTAGGAATGTCCCATAATTTTCTTAAGGACTGAAACTTCCCTTGGTCATATTATTAAATTTTCCTTGGAAATTCCTATTTTCCACTAAAAATAATTATATAAATAAATTAAATATAGAAAAAATCACATTTTCTCCTCTCATGTCTTCATTGGCATATGAGTGAAGTCACATAAAAATTTCAAGTTCATTTAAGCTAAATTTAGTGAGTTATGAAATTATTAAGCTTGAAGGGCAAAATGGTAATTAAAATTTTAACCCTTAATTAAAACTTTAGGCTTAATAAAATTAAAGAGTAAAATATTTGATCTTAATCTGATTTGGATGATTGAAATTTAAATAATTAAAGGGTAGAAACCTACTAAACAATTTAAGATAATTGAAATAAACCTTAATTAAATAATTGATTAAATTTGGAAGAATAATAAAGTTGGAATTATTAAATAGGGATATTATTAGGAAGAGATTTATTCTTTGATTTAAAAATCCCTAAATTAATCATCTCAATAATATTTAATTTCCAATTAAAATGATAATTCAAATTTAAATTTTAAAATATCAATGGACTTAATCATCAAAATTAAGTTAAAAGTTAAATTATTAAACTTTTCTTTAAATTTTCAATTAAATTAAAATTAAAAATAAAATTAAATTAAAGATTAAATTAAATCAAACAAATTAAATTAATTTAAATTAAATTAAATCAATAAAATTAAATTAAATTAAATTGAATAAATTAAATTAAATTGAATTAAATTAAAGTTAAATTAAATTAATTAATAAAAATTAAATCAAAATAATGGCTAAATTAAATTAAATTAAATTAAATTAAAACATGTTAAATTAAATTAAATTAAATTAAATTAAATTAAATTAAATTAAATTAAAATTAAATTAAATTAAAATTAAAATTAAAATTAAAATTAAAAATTAAGATTAAATTAAAATTAAAACTAAACCAAATTAAATTAAATTAAAGTTAAATTAAATTGAATTAAATAACATTACCTAAGACATAAAGAAATTAAATATAAAGTAACTTGAACACTATTCCAAATTTAAACCCATTAGCTTAAATTAAATCATAAACCATTTGAACACCAATTTGCCCTCGAGAGCTTTGGTTATCATAACTCCTAAACAGAATGTTAAATGAAATGTTACTTCATCTATAGGATATTCAAATGTCCTAGTTCACTGAGCAAGATAACAACAAAACTTGAATTCCCCGGTGATTAATTCATTTGTATAATTAAATTTATTTGGACTTAAAACAATCCTAGAAATATTGAAAAGATGTTTAAGATTTGTCTTAAGCACTTCCTCGATATGATAGGATGTTCATAAGAACAATTGAACTTAATTATTCTTTGATGAAGAAAATCGTCCTCAAACCAAAACACAAGGAACATATACGTCATAGGAAATGACTAGCTATAGGATTAGGAACTTGGTAGAAAACCATAACCCTTCCCTTAGCTTTACCTAGGAACTTGCTTAAATACTCTAATTGTGTTTTAAGTGCATCTTGGGATGACAGGAAGACCCTCTAGGTACGCTTTTATTTTATTGCAATTTACATTGTTGCAATTTCTTTAATTGCATCGCACTTACTTTTTCTTGCATGATAAACAACTGTTGCATGAAAACCCACACCTTCAGGATAGTCCCAAAAACTGAAACCAAAACTAAATTAAAAGTCATCGCAAGATAAAATTCACCACCACAACATTCCAAAATATAAAACAACTCAAAATTTAATCACAAACAGAACACAAAACTATAATTACAACTAAATTAAAACGTCTTGTTGGATGATCGGGAATACCTCGGATGATGTAACCTACGTGTTGCTAACGGGATTTCCCACGGTCTAAATGAAAGTGTGGAACTCATTTAGTTGAGTTTAGCAAATTCATCTGGACTAAGTGAATCCGATAAAAATAACGATGCTGGAAGGATGGAACCGTGGGATCTTAACCGGTGTTGTTATAATCAACTTTAAGATTTGTTTTAAATAAAACATAAAAAACACTTGGAAGTTAAGATTTTCTCTAAACCAAAACACTTTTCTCACCTCCCGATTTATGACTTCTAAAACTAAACCTCCGCAACAACAAGGAGCTCGGAGCGTGGTGGGCAAGACGGCCATCGTCATCGAAGAAAACCTGAGTTTACTTCAGTAAAACTTTCCTAGAATTAAATAACAAACCCATAGGACTTCAAGGTAGTTTGCCTAATGCAACATAAATCCTCAACTCTTCGTTAGGCATTTGCATTGCAAATTAAGCCCTAACCGGTCTTAGGATTCCGAGGTAGTCGTCCGATACGACATAAACCCTCACATCTTCGAGGCTATTTGTATGATTCTATCATATAAATATAAGTCCTAATTAATTAAAATCAGCAAGATCAAAACATTAAATAAATATTAGGACTTTCCTAAATTTAAGCCAAACAATAGGATAGTCGGGAAATTACCGAAGTTCGCTTCGAATCCGTAATTTCTCCTACCTCTTCCTTTGAATTCCCAAAACAAAATGTTCCAAATTTGATCCATTCCCTATTGAAATTCCAAAATTCAATCCCTCGAAAACTTAAACTTTGAAATTCTCGAGAGCGGAATTATTGATTATTATCGAGAGTTTTCTTAGGTGATTCCCGTCACTTAAGATGTAATTAACTATAAGGGCTTGCCCTTATAGGGAATTCTAAAGAACCTGTGTAATATAAACCCTCGTTTAATGTTTTCATATTAGGCGTGGGAATTTGTCGAGCACATAAAATTGGTTCGCGGACCAAACGGATGTCACAAATCTTCTAGTTTATTTAATCGAGCCCCATCGTCAAGCAGTGTGCCTATCCTTCGGGATAGATACATGGTTTGTGGTGCGGTGCTCGTTTATCTAAACTATTTGGGATGTGAGATCGGTTTGATTTCATATCTTAAAATCTTCAAATTTAAAATTATTTTCAAAAATTAAATACTACCTTTCAAACTATTTATTTAAATTAAATAAAAAATTCGCCGACAACTTCTGTTAGGCGACCCCTTTTTCAAAATACAAAACACCAACCTAAAAATATGCCGACAATTTCTGGCGACTCCGCTGGGGAAAATTCCTCTCTCCATTTCAATCAGATAATTCTGCTTTCAAAATCGGTAGTGTATCCATGTCCCTTGTGGATCAAACTACCTTTCTTTCCGTTGGAATACTATGTTCATTTCTACCTTGAATAAGTATAGCCAACATTCTCTCGGATTTAGGAGCCACTCGTTTAGACGCCCCTAAACGAGAGGTTTCGAGATCCTTTTACCTCATTTTCGAGGTGGGGTGGACCCCCAATAGGTGTTAGTTAGGAGTGATCCTTCGAGTTGAGAAGTCTTGCATAAGACTTTCTTCTCCTTTCCAACTCTGAATCGGATTCCTTACCTTCTCTACACCTTTAAACATTCCGTTCTAAATAGACAAACCCTTTTAATGAATAACTCTTTTAACAAATAACCCCTTCTTATAAATACATGAACAAGAATGTGTTCGGACTCTTTTCGATTCCTTTCTTTTCGTCCTGATGAGAAGAAGCATAACTTGGGACCGACAATCGGATCTACCCCGCAGAAATGGAAGCCCCTAAGCTGATTTTCTCCTTCACCAATGGATCGGACTTCGTCGTTTACAAGGATGAGCTACCCGACAATGGGATCATCCGGTTTGGACAAGGATTCGAGAACACAAATGTCAAGGTTACCGACGTTTCCCTTTTCGCGCTGACGAACAAAGTATCTGAAACTGAGAAGTCGTTGCTCGAGTTCAACCTTAGGTCAACTCGAGAGTTTCCTCCCCTGTAAAAGATCCCGACTGAGAGGAGTGCCGCCGTCCGCGAGAGGACCGTTGTTGCTACCCCCGCCGGTCCGGTCGTCTCTGCACCTACCCCGGCTTCTGCCAAATTAAAGGGGAAGGAGATCCAAAACTATGCTGAACCTGCTACCGTGGAGGGTACAGACTTTCCTGTGAGACCTTCCGTTTTCGAAATCGGGTCCAGCTCAAGAATTCCATCACTAACACGGACCCAGAGAAGGAACGAAGCGGTGAAGATCGCCGTGAAGGCCGTAGCCGCCGAAGTAGCTTTCCCGGAAGAAATCCCGTAAATCCCCGAGTACACACCACTACCTGAATACATACCATTGCCTGAAGATACACCCTTTCTGGGAGGAAGTAGATTCCATCCCCTTTCCGCTGCAGCTGATGAAGAAAATGTCCGCAGGATCGTTTCTACATTACCTCGACCAGCATACTACGACGACAGCAGAAAGAAAAAGGCTAGGATCACGCCATTTACCCGACTACAGACTGTGATCGAGAAACTAGCGAAGAAAGAGAAATGCCCCGTATCGGAGATTCTACGAAGGATAGGGCGGGTGCCGACCAAATCTCGTCTCGGGCCACGAGTAGAACCCGCCGTCGTTACGGAAAAGCCAAATAAAAGGATGAAGGCTAGTCCGCCCGTCGTCGTTTCGGATTGCTGATTAGGGAGGATACCACCTTCCAACATTTGGCCGACGGACCATCCGGTCCTAGACCTTCCGTTGCTAGAAGGATGGTATGGCGTCCCACTACCGGGACGCTTAAGGTTGAAACAACAGCTCGAAAAGGAAAGTCTCGTCAGAGACTCGAATCCGAAGAAAGCACCACCGCGGTAAAGGGGACTCGCGAGAAGGGGACCCGGCAGCCTATCGCACGACAACCGCGAGGACGCACGTAAAGGCCCGCTAGAAGATTCCATGGAAAAGTTGAGGACTGATATCTGACGATTAGCAAAAGAAAGAGAGGAGAAATTTGGAGACGAGATTGATTCATCGGAATTCATGGACGATGAGTATGCAGAAATCAACATGGTTGAAACACGAGCTTCGTCAGCTTCACAAGGTGCTCATGCAGCCGCAGAAAGAGAGGAGCTAGAAGTAATGAGAAGACAGCTTCAAGAGAGAGACGATATGATCGCCCAAATGGCGAAGAGGATGGAAGAGATGGCTATAGCTCTAGCCACTCTCCAAAGTCAAGTGCAACCCTAAAGAGAGACGCCCCCAGAGGTCATTCACATTGTGGACGGAGGAAAGGAGATTACATCCGTCAACGGGGACGATCAGCTAAAGAAAGATACGACACAAAGCATGATTCCAGAAAAGGATATCAAAAGCTTGGTGGAACAGCAGGTGCGAGAAGCCTTAGCACAATCGAAGAGCGGGACATCCATTCGGACGGGTAGGCCTTACCCGGAAGAATTCGACGCTGTCCAATACCCAAAAGGCTTCGTACCACCTCTGTTCAAGACATTTGATGGAACCGGGAACCCCCGACAGCATGTTGCACACTTTCGTGCCAGTTGTTGCAATGTCGGCAGGAGCGATGCATTACTCTTCCGACAGTTCGTCAGCAGCCTGTCAGGGATCGCCTTTGATTGGTATGCAGAATTACCAAATGGTTCAGTGAAGACGTTCTTAGAACTAGAAAACCTCTTCATCAAGCGATTCGCCGGAGCTCAGCACCACATCACTATAGGTGATTTAGTGGTAGAGAAGCAGAAGCCGAACAAAACTTTGGTGGATTACATACTTCGATGGAGGAACTTAAGCATGAAGTGTGAACCACAACTACAAGAACAAAATGCAGTCAGCATCTTACTTAAAAGCATTCACGGCCCGATAGCACTTCTCCTCAAAGGATTCACTATTAAGACTTTCGAGAAGTTGTTAAGCAAGGCCGGAAGCTTGCAAGAGGAGGCAAAGCAATTAAGTTTCGCCGATAAGACGTATAAGCAAAAGCCTGTGAAGACTTTTGAAAAGAAATTCGGGATCGTTGCAGCAGTCGACAAAGGCAAGCAACCGATACAAATATCGTCCGAACGGCCACAGCAACCTCAACAGAATTATCAACAACCCCGACCCAGCTATCAGTCATCTCCACAGTATGAACAACCGCCTCGTCCGCAACGTACATTAAATGAGCTTCTCAGCAGGGAATATCCATTAAAAAATGAAGCAGTACCGAAAATGTTCCGTAGTCTGATGAAAACTCCAGATTTCCAGCTGCCAGAGCCTAAGAGACCAGAGGAAGTCAACAAGAAAAGTGATCCCAACTTTTGCCCTTATCACCAGATGCTTCGACACAAGATAGAGGATTGCATTACCTTCAAAAGTTGGCTCAATGACAACCTTCGGAAAGGGAATATAACAATCCCGAAGGAGTACATGAAGGAACCCCAGAAAGGAGGTTCCGTCAATGTTTTCTCAACTGATCTCATCATTCCGATAGATCCCTATACGACTGACGATGGATGGACTACCGCTTGGACGAGGTCTTCAAAGAAGATTTTAGACAGCATCCAAACCGCTTCGGTGCAAGCTTCAATTCAAAGTTCGAAACCTGTCAAGTCGGCACTATCACTTGCGATAGAAGAACCACCTCAACAGGAGACGATTGAAGAAAAGAAGAAAATTGATGAAGAAGAGAAGACCGAGGCTCCTAAGGCTAGACTAGGGGCTACTTATCCTAGGATAGTTGTTTCGGATTCGGGGAGAAATCCTCGAACCTCCGACTCCGTATAATTATCTCGCTCACTTCGGTGGGATCATATAATGATAAGGGTGATGGCGTTGGCTACGTTTTGACCGTTTCTAACGATTACGTAACTAGCGACAATCCGGACATCGATTTCGATACCAACGACAATTCTCAAATCATACACAATCTCGACGATCAAAATGACAAAGAAGACATCCATCAAGGAGGCTACGAGAGTTCAACAAGCAACGAATCTATCTCGCGAGTTTCGAGGAGCTCCAACTACAATAAAGTTAGAGCCTTCGTACTCGAAGCTAATCCGGAAGAGCCTGTCATTCCGATTCAGAAGAAACACCAAGCAAGCTCAACACTAGATTCGAAGAAATTACGAAGTCAACTTAAGAAGTGGAAGAGTTTTACCTCCGAGAATGGGTCCAAAGGACAAAGGAAAGCGGTGGTTGCTCAAGAAGGACCAACCCCATAGAAGAAATACCCATTCGAGAAGAAGCCGAGACACATGAAAATAAAGTGGACTACAACGTGCTAGCCCATCTTAGGAAACTACCAGCCAAACTGAGCATCTACGATGTTCGCATCTTATCAAAGGAGATGAGAGAAGCTCTGATCAAGGCCTTACTTGATCCGGAAATTTGCTTAGCTCAAATGGCCGGAGATTCCTTAGATGAGGTTTGCTCGTTAAAGGAACAGTGAGGTGTTACCTTCACGGGCAATGACCTACTACTTGGGACGCAGATCACAACCGACCGTTGTACATTTCGACTATAATCGGGAAGTTTACGCTCTCCGCAGTATTGGTGGATCCAGGAGCATCAATCAATATAATGAGTCTTCGAACACTAGCACATTTGGAAATTGATGCTCATGAGCTCGAGCGTACAAAATGTTATTAAGAGGATTCAACCGTAAAGGAGAAAGAGCCCTCGGATCAATAACGCTACTAATGAAGACCGGTGACTTAGCAAAGACAACCGCAAAATTTCACATAATTGATTCGAAACGTCGTTCAACGCTCTATAGTGGCCGACCATGGATACATGAAAACAGGATGGTACCATCATCTCTACACCAAGTGCATCAAATACTACGATGGAGGGGAACAAGTGCATCAAAGGTGACTTACAACCATTCTCCGTACATGAAATTGGAATCCATGAAGATGCAGCTTATTATGCACCACCGAAGATAACAATTTTCTCCAGAGATACCATGACAAATGAAGCAAAGAAAGTTCGAGACAACGAAGAACCTGAAGTTCTAGTCCAACAGTCACTCACCACTCCCTTACGGCGAGATGGTGAAGGTTTCTCCACAACTCGCATCCGAGATCGAGGCCGGGGACGAGGTCGTGGTAGAGACATTAGGACAGTTGGACGAGGAAACCAGCCATCAATGTTGATCGGGAAGATAGCTTCGAAGAAGAAAAAGAAATCAAGCAAGAAGCAGTGAGAATAAGTCGGAAGAAGCCGCAATTCAAGATCTCTCTCGAAGATGAGAAGAATGAAGAATATAAATCAATGTACGAGAAGATTAACCACTATGTACATACTATGACCCTAACCCCGATCCATTCTAATAAGGTCGGGGGTATGGTGGTCAAAGAGGTACATAGCGGGGGTGCAAAGCCAATCAAATTCTACCGTGGTGCTCCTTCCTCCAAAACTGAAAATAATGTACAATTTGACGATGTCACTTCATCAGAATTAATGGAATTACCTTTTGAGTGGTACTCTCCCTGTGTTCAAAATTTAATTCAGCCGTGGTTTCTTACCTCGACAATGGACAAAAGGCCAATCACAACATTTTGAAAAATTATGGAATAACTCCGTCGCCCCCCCCCCAATTCAAAGCATGGTCTCGGATTCGACACGTAGGATCGCCGATGATACCGAATTTTTCCCGGTTGTCACTTGCGAGTCTAATGAAAACCGCATGGAAACTACAGAAGAATTTGAAGATTTACAAATTGGAGACGGTCCACCAGAATTCGAAGAAGAAATTAAATCTACAATAGATGAGTTAACGGAAGTTAACTTAGGTTCCAGCGAAGAGCCTAGACCTGCCTTTGTTAGTTCCTTACTCAATAAAGAAGACTCCGAAGAAATAATCAAGTTATTAATGGAATTTAAAGATTGTTTTGCTTGGAACTACGATGAGATGCCGGATTAGCTCTAGAGGTCGCAATCCATAAGCTAGAGTGGATCCTACTTCGTCCCGATCGGACAAGGTCCCGTAAGAATGCGTCTAGAAATCGAACAACAAGTCATAGCTGAAGTTAAAAAGCTAATAGACGCCAAATTTGTCCGTGAAGAACAATACCCAACTTGATTAGCCAATGTGGTGCCAGTCAAAAAGAAGAATGGTCAGACCAGAATTTGTGTGGACTTCAGAGATTTGAACAAGGCATGTCCAAAGGATGAATTTCCTCTACCGATCCCAGAATTAATGATTGACATTGCTTCGACACATGAAATATTTTCATTCATGGATGGATCTTCGTGATACAACCAGATAAAAATGGCTCTAGAAGATGAAAAGCTTACAAAGCATTCGTAACGCCGATCGGAGTATATTGCTACACAGTTGATGCCATTCGGATCGAAGAACGCAGGAGCAACATACCGTAGAGCGATGACAAGAATTTTTTATGATCTCATCCACAATCAAGTCGAATGCTACGTGGACGATGTGGTCATCAAAAGCAAAGTAAAGGACAACCACTTATATGATTTGAGAATTGTTTTCGAACGATTAAGGCAATTTAACCTTAAGATGAATCCCTTAAAATGCGCCTTCGGCGTTACCTCCGGAAATTCTTAGGATTCGTTGTCCGACATCGTGGGATTGAAATCGACCCGAAAAGATTAAAGCTATCTTAGAAATGCCGCCTCCCAAGACCTTAAAGCAACTACGATCTTTTCAAGGGAAGCCGGCATATCTTCGACGCTTTATCTCAAACCTGTCGTGTAGGTGTCACTTTCTCGGCACTAGTTAAAAAGGACGCCAAATTTAATTGGGAAGAGAAATGCCGAAGGCCTTCGAGGACATTAAACAATATTTAATGACACCTCCCGTCTTAGCGGCCCCGGCCTCGTGTAAACCGCCGATACTTTATACCGCGGCTTTAGACAACTCTCTCGCAGCCCCGTTAGCCTGTGTCAATGATGAGGGTAAAGAAAATGCTCTTTACTATTTAAGCCGTCATTTACTTCCGACGGAAATAAGGTATCCCGCAATCGAAAAGCATTGTTCGGCCTCGATCTTCGCCGCTCAAAAGCTCGAGCACTACATGTTTTCTCATAAGGTCAACTCGATCTCGAAATTTAATCCATTGCAATACTTCGATGACTCGTCCAACACTTTTGCGTGCGACTTGCCGGATGGTCAATGATATTATCGCAATTCGATATAACTTTCGTGCCTCTTCGTGCCGTAAAGGGACAAGTCTTAGCAGACTTTCTCGCAAAGACACCCTTTGCCGGCAGAATCTCCTCTCAACGACGATTTGCCGGATGAACAAATAATGAGCCTAGAACACCCCGATGATCGACGTTGGGAATTATATTTCGACGAAGCATCTTCAAGACACAAAGACGAAGAATCACAAGTGATAGTGCCCTGTAAGGCGGGAATCGGGCTAATCTTTATAACACCGGAGCGGGGATGTTAAGATACTCCTACCACTTGACGTAACCGTGTACAAACAATGAAGCGTAATACGAAGCCCTCATAACGGGACCGGAATTAACTATCCAAATGGGGATAACGTACATCAACATCTACGGGGATTCGCAATTGATCATTCAACGGATCGCTGGACAAGACAGTAATTTTAAAACCAAGACTCTAGCAATACTTCCAGTATGCCATTCAATTGTTGGAACAAATTCCGAATGTGACAATCTACAAAATTCCCAGAAAAGAAAATGCTTTAGCAGATGCTTTAGCCCGTCTCGCAAAAGAATTTGCCTGTTTGCAAGATGAATCAAGTGGAAGTGTCGGTTCACGGACGTCAGTCCTATCACAACTCGACATGTACACGATACATAAATCGAAAAAGAAAAAGGATCACTGTAACAAGGATGTGAAAACACGAAGATCAGGCGATAGCCATCGATGAACTACCCGCAAACAGGAAAGCTACCGGACGATAGGTCGCTAGCTCCATCGTATCAAGAAAAGAACTCTGTCCTACGCATTAATAAACAAAACGTTATACAGAAGGTATTTCGATCAAATGTGGCTAAGGTGCCTAAGCAGGTGCGAGGCCCGTGAAATTGTTAAAGAGGTGCGTTCAGGACTCTGTGGCGCTCACCAGTCGGGTCCGAAGATGAAAATAAAAATTAAAAGACTAGGGTACTACTGGCCCTCGATGATGACCGACTGCATGAAAATCGCCAAGAGCTGTCACCAATGACAAGTGCACAGAGTGGTTCTACACCAACCTCCAAAGGTGCTACATCCGACAATTGCGTCGTGGCCATTTGAATGTTGGGGTACGGATATAGTGGGTCAAATAGAACCACCATCTGCAAAAGGACATCGCTTCATTCTTGCAGCTACAGATTACTTTTCCAAGTGGGCAGAGGCAGTTCCACTTAGAGAAGTGAAAGCACACCACGTGCTACGCTTTTCAAGAACCAAGTTGTCTACCGTTTCGGAGTGCCGCGCAGGATTATCTCGTATAATGGGTCGACATTCGTACGCACGCAAATCAACAATTTTGTCGGAGACACGGAATCGACTGGCGATACTCAACAATTTACTACCCAAGAGCAAACGGCCTCGCTGAGGCTTTTAATAAAACTCTCGTTCAAATCTTAAAGAAAACCTTGGACGACAATAAGAGAAATTGGCACGAGAAGTTATTAGAAGCCTTATGGGCCTACCGGACAACCTTCAGAACACCTACTCAAGCTACACCTTACGCTCTGGTGTATGGGTCCGAGGTAGTGTTACCTTTAGAGGTTCAGCTTCCTTCACTCGTAATTGCAGCTTGCAAATAAGATCACGACAGAAGAGAACGCCAAATTACGACTAAAGGAATTAGAAAGCCTGGAAGGGAAAAGACTTGCAGCGCAACAGAATTTAGAACTATACCAAGCTAAGATGGTCCAAGCCCATGACAAATTGGTCCGCCCAAGAACTTTCAAAGTTGGTGACTTAGTTCTCGTTCTCATTCGTGGTTGAAGCAGTATACTCAGGAGGTTCCTACCAGCTAGTGAATTGTCAGGGAGAACGACATATGCTTCCGATCAATGGACGATACTTGAAAAAGTATTACGCTACCTGATGTTTCGAAGGAATGAATTCTTCATCCCTAAGAAACACGGCGAAGTAATTACTTATGATCGGGTCCGAACCCAAAAATAATAAAAGTGTGCTAAAATAAATAAAATCATGATAATAAAGTTTTCCTTGTTTTCTCTTCCATATCAAAACCTCTTTCCTGATCTTATCCCACTTCATTCCTGTTAAATTTAAAAATACAAGAAGTAATAAAAAAATGTCTTTAATAAACACTTTCTTAATGTTCTTATTCTTAGTACAGCCCCTGATCCTTTTCCTTGTCTTTTCGCAGGAAATGTCGAGCGGCGGTTGGTCCCGAACTTTAGAAATGGCGTAAGCCTCGCACTCGACGAAAAGAGGGTGAAAGATGGAGCGATAATCGAGATTGACTCGGATTTCGCACCAGACAGGCCTACAAGACGAGGAAAGTGACCGGGTCCCAGCTAACCGAGAAGAACCGCCCGAGCGGACAGCTGATGAAAGTGGGTGGCCCAAGCCACCAATCCAAGCAAGAAGAAAAGAAAGGCAAACACCGAAGAAGATAAGAAAATGAAGTCTGTAGTCACTACAACAGAGGGCAGCCTTGTCAGCGCCGCGCCCACAGAGATTCAAGAAGTTCGAAGAGCTACTCTCACAGCAACGCAACAGAGAAATAAGAATCGCCGCATCCGCAAGATGTTGACCAAACTAGCAGTGGACCAACGCGACGAGACAGTTTCTACTGCCAGCACATACAATTCAAGGACACCGGTTCACCAAGAACCTGAAGAAAGTAGGCCAGCTCCTAGGATAACAGAAAGGACCAGGGAAATCTCACAAAGACCAGAAGAAAGAAGGCTACCACGCCACCGGATAGAACCACCGCAATGCATGACCTTGTTGCATAAGCAACCCCGGGGATGTCCCGACGTACATCATCCCCGAGGAGCCGAGGTATGCGAGGAGAGCGCAAAGGGATTGAACCGTATATCCCACAATATGTCACTGAGCCTCGCCATCTCGCAGATTATTCGGAATACGAGCCGGAGAGAATGCGAATGTCGAAAAGAAAACCTTTGAATACTTCGAGAGAATTCGAGGCAGAAGGATCAATATACTAGAGGGCCTCGAGCTACATACAGACGTATTCTCAGAGTATGAACAACAACAATTCGTGGATTGCATCCGGGATTTGAAAAGAATGGGCCGAGCGGGCCGCCTAAGGGAAAACAGATACTCGTAACCCCGAGATGGATGCCGTGGAAAGGAAGAATCACAATACAATGTGGATGTTGTTACAACTTTGCGGAAGACAGAAGGAAACCCTCCGGAATACTCCGTCATGGCCAAGTAGATCCGATGTCACTAGTCATCAAGAGAATGGTAAAGAGATTGATAACATGGAGGGTACCGCGCAGTATTGCATACCCTATAGCTCGCATTATTAACATCTACAAGCAGGGTGACCGCATACCCCCACACATAGATCACCACGACTTTGTCGACCTTTCGCACGCTCTCTTTCCCGAACGAGTGTAACATCATGTTCGGATCCGACCTCCGGATAGCAGGCCCGTGTGAGTTCCGAGGGCCGATGAAGATACCTTTACCGGTAGGTTCCGTCATGATACCGAAGGGCAATGGAGCAGATATCGCTAAGCATTGCATACCAGAGTACCAATGAAGCGGATCTCGCTACTTTCGTGAGGATGGACGACAGGAAGACACCTTACCATTTCCAGCCGTATCCGGAGCTAGAGAGCCTCCGCCTTACGAGCCGTGAGCTACATGGAAAATATCACACCTCCAATGTACATCCATACGGCATCCTTGCCAAGGATGGCTTGGAAGGTGATGTTATTGACCATGTACCCCACTATTCAGACATGGATTTTGACAGATGCTTCTTTGGATGGATCAACGAAGATCATACATAGTCCGTTTTGAGTCTAAATGGATTGTATGAAATATATTCCAGATCAAATTGTATGATGTATCTTCGACATGATTGGAATGAAAGTGACCATGTCACATTTTTGGCCTTCACCTCTTTTGTGCAAATTGACTGGGAAACGCCATTAAAGTTAAATGAACTTCGAACAAAGAATTGAAAAGAAATAAAAAAGAAAGGAATAAAAGAAAACTTTCCTTAAAAATCTAAAAAATGTTGAACACCAAATAAACAACAAAAACGGGATAGTTAAAGGACAAACAAAACAAATTTAAAGCTCAAACTAAATTCCAGTTTAAACCCATCTTCTCAAACCCTCCAATCCTTCTTCAAATCAAGATCTATTCTAGACCTCCCTTGAAACCCTCTCTAGGGATGATTTCAAAATCACGAAGAGTTTTCAATTTGATCCGGATGGCATGGGTTTGTACCCTTCGCCAAGTAATCAGACTTTGATTGATTCCCATGGGATATGAAACACTTTCATATCTCATTTCGATCTCCCGCTAAAATCCAAATCTCTACAGTAAATTTCAATTCAAAATTTCTGAGACTGGTACCTAAATTCCAGTTCTCATTCCGAGATTGATACCTAAATTTCGATTCTCATCTGAATTGATACCTAAATTTCAATTCAAAATTTCGAGATCGGTACCTAAATTCCAGCTTCTCATTCCGAGATCGATACCTAAATTTCGATTCTCATCCGAATTGATACCTAAATTTCAATTCAAATTTTCCGAGACCGGTACCTAAATTCCAGCTTCTCATTCCGAGATCGATACCTAAATTTCGATTCTCATCCGAATTGATACCTAAATTTCAATTCAAAATTTCGAGACCGGTACCTAAATTCCAGCTTCTCATTCCGAGATCGATACCTAAATTTCGATTCTCATCCGAATTGATACCTAAATTTCAATTCAAAATTTCGAGACTCGGTACCTAAATTCCAGCTCTCATTCCGAGATCGATACCTAAATTTCGATTCTCATCCGAATTGATACCTAAATTTCAATTCAAAATTTCGAGATCGGTACCTAAATTTCGATTCTCATTCCGAGATCGATACCTAAATTTCGATTCTCATCCGAATTGATACCTAAATTTCAATTCAAAATTTCGAGACCGGTACCTAAATTCTAGTTCTCATTCCGAGATCGATACCTAAATTTCGATTCTCATCCGAATTGATACCTAAATTTCAATTCAAAATTTCTGAGACTGGTACCTAAATTCCAGTTCTCATTCCGAGATTGATACCTAAATTTCGACTCTCATCTGATTTGATACCTAAATTTCAATTCAAAATTTCTAAGACTGGTACCTAAATTCCAGTTCTCATTCCGAGATCGATACCTAAATTTCGATTCTCATCCCAATCGATACCTAAATTTCAATTCAAAATTTCGAGACCGGTACCTAAATTCCATTTCTCATTTCGAGATCGATACCTAAATTTCGATTCTCATCCGAATCGATACCTAAATTTCAATTCAAAATTTCGAAACCGGTATCTAAATTCCAGCTCTCATTCCGAGATCGATACCTAAATTTCGAGTCCCATCCGAATTGATACCTAAATTTCAATTCAAAATTTCCGAGATCGGTACCTAAATTCCAGCTTCTCATTCCGAGATCGATACCTAAATTTTGATTCTCATCTGAATTGATACCTAAATTTCAATTCAAAATTTCTGAGACTGGTACCTAAATTCCAGTTCTCATTCCGAGTTCGATACCTAAATTTTGACTCTCTTTCGAGATTGATACCTAAATTTCAACTCTCATTTTCGAGATCGATACCTAAATTTCGATTCTCATCCGAATTGATACCTAAATTTCAATTCTCAACTTTCGAGACTGATACCTAAAATCAAGTTCTCTTTCGGGGACAATACCTAAATTCTGCCTCCCATCTTTCGAGACCGATACTTAAATTTTGATTCTCTCCCAGGATTGATACTTAAATTTCAACTCCAGCTTCGTTTAAACTTTCGAGGTTAGTACCTAAATTCCGATTCTCATCCTTTTCAATCGACGCTTAATCTCCTATTCTCATTCCAGGGCTGGTACCTAAATTCCAGTTTCCTTTTCAATCCCGAGATTGGAACCTAGGTTTCAATTCTCGTTTCAAATCCAAATTTTCTCAAATAAATTTTAAATCAAACCTCAATTTAAAATAAAAACTTAAAATCTAAAACTTACACATCAAAACTTAAATTGAAACAAAATGAAATCTAAATCGAAATCCCCCGCATCATGTGATTTGGAATTCACCTCCTTTCCCCGACGGAGTTCAGAATCTCCAGCTTCGTAGATATACTTGACACTCCCCAGCTGGAAACTCTTCTACTTCGTCCTAAGTTTGTCACTGGACATCCGTGTTGGTTTTTTGATCGCTTCGGTCAACACCAATACGCGCGGTGTGCTCCGTCACCACCACACCTATTGGGGGTCCATTTGTTGACCTCATTTTTGATGAGGTATTCTCTTCTTCTTTTTAGTACTTAGGATCTAGCCTTAGGCTTTTCCTTTGACTATCTTAGAGGACTAGAATTGGGATCCACCACCTTTTAGAAATTTAAACAACTTCTTAACTCCCTGCAAACTCCACAAACTTGACTGTAGACCCCTAATCACCTAGAGGGTCGAAATCAAATGCGGAAGTTTAAAGGATGGGTTCCTATAGGACTCTTTGGCCTTAGGATCGCCTCGGGTGGCCTCGGTCCGGTGAAGAGGCTGACTTACACACACACTACACTCATACACTACACTTTCACACACCTCCTAAAACCACACCCATACCTAACTTGACCTCCTGATTCATGTAAGTGATTCACATGGATGGTCCTTAACCCTTAAATCCTTGGCTAAGAGGGTTAGGAACAACATAGTGAATGCCTCAAATGAGTCCCTTCATGGCTCATGTGGGCTTGATATGGCTTCATAGCTCAACCAAAATGATTTCATTCCACTTATATTCATCCAATCTTCAATTTTCCAAATTTTCAATTTTTGACCCCCGGGACCCTACACCCGCTTAGCCTACCCAAAACCCTCGAAACTACCCAAATTTCTCAAAAAATTTCCAAATCACCCAAAATTCCCCAAAATCAATCCCAAACATTTCCACATCACTCAAATTGATCATCCATAGCCAAAAATATCAAAAATTCCAAAAAAACCTCCTAATACCCTCCAGATACCCAAAATACCCCCCCTTGACCCAAAAATCCAAAAATTTAGAAAATTCCAAAAAATCCCAAATATTTCCAATTTCATTTTGTTCAACTACACCATGGGCCAATTTTGTTAATTTACCCTACTTTTGTCAAAACTCCCAATTTGATCCATTTTAACCCTAAGTGAACCCAATGTCAAACCAAACCTACCTAATTGGCCCAAATTCTGGTTCAATTCAATTCTAAACTTCAATTCAACATTCCCAACACCAATCTAGACCAAATCCAAGTCCAATTTGATTGACATTTGGATCCAATTTCACTTTTGGCCTTAAAGCCCAATTTGGACCCATGACCCAAACCTAACCCAAACTCACCCAATTCAACTCCAATTAACCCCAAATCTTTTCTAAGTCTTCCTTAGCATCCCCACAAGCAAAACACTAACATGATTTGCCCAAAATGTAGACCTAAACCCCACTCAAATTCAACCCAAAGCTAAAAGGCCCAATTTTGACCTAAACCCAAACCTAACCCAAATAAGCCCAAACCCCAAAATCAAAACCCAACCAAAGTCAAAACCTCTTTGAAACACTCCCATAAACATTTCTCAACATTAATTTTACATCAATTTCAACCCTAGCCCAACATTGGCCCAACTTGGCCCATTTTGGCCTATATTGGCCCATTCACCTAAAGAGCCCAAATTTAACCCAATTCAAACCCAAATCACCCCCAATTTGCTTCTAGTCACTCATGACACATCCATGAGCTAAACCCAACAATTATTTGGCCCAACCTCTTTACAAAATTCCCATCCATAAATTCATTTTTAAACTTAAAGGCCCATTCCTTAAATCAATTTAAAAGCCCATCTTTTGCCACATCCAAAGGCCCAAAATTGGTCTCAAAGCCCATATGACATTTCCCCTCATCATACTTTCAATTAAACTCAATACCTAAGTCCTAAATTCATCATCAAATCATTCCAAATCAAGTTTCATACAAATTTCAATCAAATTACCAAAAATTCCTAAAATCCATTTTTATGAAATTGACCAAGCTTTTCCCCAAGCCAAAGACAAGCCATGCAAGCCATGGACAAGCCACATGAAGCCATGGAGTGTTTGACATGTGATCAAGCCATTAATGGAAAAAGGAGGACCCCCTTTCCTAATCCTTCTTAAGCCTTTTTTACCTTAAGCATGTCACACTCTAAACCATGCTTTGCCACCTAATCCTTGATGGAGACTCCACCACACATGGGAGATCGACCCACCCGACCTCCTCAGCCCAAAACCAGGTCTTGGGGAGGTGCACCCAACCCATTTGCATGGGTTGACCAAAATAAGCCAAAATAGCCCCTTCCCCTTTCTACTTTGATTCAACCACTTTACACATGTCAAACCTCAATTGAATGCACCAAACCCCAGCCCTGACCCACCTGAACAAGATGGTGACCAATGCTCGGCTCGCCGGCCACTGAGGCCGCCGGAAAACACCATGGCCGAAAGCTCACATGTGAGCCAACTTTGGAATTCTCCCTCGCTGAGCCGCCCCATCCCCAGCGGCCATTGTAGCTGTTCTTCTCTTGCCAAGAGCAGTCGATCCCAAGCCCTAACTCTCCCCGGGAGGCCCTCCACCCTCTCCTATTTAAACACCACCCCTTCTCGGCCATGAGAGGTGCTAAAAACAAACCTTAAGGAAACTCGCCAAAATTGTTCCGGACTATTCCCCATACATAGAGCATTTGATCCCCACTCGAATTCCGACCTTAATTCCCTCCAATCGAGTTCAATTTCGAGCTCAAACTTTAGCCCAAAAACCAGGACACTTTGCCGCAGTGAGATAATCCTCAAATCGATCTGGTCCTACACCTTCACCGGACCAAGAGGAGAAGTTCCCCACCGAAAGCCCCTTCTCCAGAGCCACCCAAGCTGCTCCAGCCTCCAAGCTTTGTGATCGACCGTGGTCGAAATCCTACCTAGGCAATTCACTGCGACCGAGAGACTTCATCTGGAGCTTGCTGGGATCCAATCGAAGGTGAAACAACCCTCAGATCGAAGCCACACTTCTCTAAGAAAAGGTATGGCCTCACTCCTCTTCCCGAGCTTCTGAACATTCTCCATTTTCATTAAGTCAATTTCATGCCACATAAACCCTATGGATGTGTTCGTCTTCTCGAGACGAATCCATAGAGCATAAGAACGTTAAATTTGGTCAATTATCGAGTGAGATCTTAGGCCTAAAAGATGGACGGTTCTCGGGTTAGGAGGCTTGGGGACGATGAACGGATGCCGTTCATTCAATACACGCGCGGACGGACGGCTCAGATGGCGTCGGACCAGGAGATGGTACGTGAACCGCGGGACCCGGACAGCTGACTCAAGCGGCGGCGTCGAATGGGAGCTCGACGCATGTGCATTCGGAGCTGCCGAGGTTGAGCTGGCGCCGCGTCACTTAAATAGAAAAATAGGGATTTTTTTTCTATTTATTTAATTCCCTAAACTTTAAAAATTCATAACTTTGTGTAGGAAAATCATAAAAATAAAATAAAAATACCCTCTTGCTCAGTGAACAGAGGAGAATAATGTGGAAAAGAAATTATTTAATTTCATCAAGTAATTTATTTTTAATAATTTATTTACCCTCTGCATGATTTTAATTCTCCATGCATATAGGAAATTCACCATGGCATGAGACCATATGGCTTTTGAAGCCTCAGAACTTGGGAACATTCCCTGAATTTTCCAAAGTCAGAGGCCATCCCTATGAAAAGTTATTGATTTTTCAAATTCATGTTACTGTTTTGAGTATTTTAATTTCAATAATTAGCATGTTGTGAAATAAATTCTAGAAAAATTTGGTGATGTCTCTTATGACTGGAGGACCCTAGGAAAAATAGGTTTTGAGTTAATTCACTTGAATAACCCTAATCGGCTTAAACACCCAAAATAGATCCCTAATTAATTAGAGCTAACCATACATCAAATTGACTTGAAATCAATTCTCCACTGACCTTTAGGATTAGAGGAACCCACCATAAAAGTTTGAAGTCAATTGGACTTGGTTAGCCCTACTAAATAGGTTGATTAAGCCATTTAGTCATTTTAAACTTTAAAAATTCATAACTTTCAAAATACTTTTTAAAAATTCACCAAATTGGTTTTGGAGCCTCTCTGATATCAGGGGAATTTAAGAAAATAAAAATTTCAATTTTCTAAAAAAGTTAATTTTTAATATTATTTTAATATTTTAATAATTAAAAAAAATAATAAAAATCATAAAAATAATAAAATTCACCAAAATGTCACATTTTGAATTTTAATCACTTAGGAACAAACCCCATATTTTTCTTAGGTCTATTTTATGAGATATTAAGTTTTAAAGCCCTAGGGTAATTTTAAAATTAAAAAATGTATTTTCTAGCATTTTCACTAAAATAATTATAATAAATCAAAGAAAAATCAGAAAATTGCAAAAATTGGTTCTCTAATTTCCTTGATATCGAGAGATTTTTGAAAAATATAAAATTCATTTTTCAACCTTTATTTTATTTTTTAAATTAATTAATACTCCAAAACTTAAAATAATTATAATAAAAATAATATAATTCAAAAAATCATCAAAATTGGTCCAAGTGGTCCTCCTGGTCATTAGGAATGTCCCATAATTTTCTTAAGGACATAAACTTCCCTTGGTCATATTATTAAATTTTCCTTGAAATTCCTATTTTCCACTAAAAATAATTATATAAATAAATTAAATATAGAAAAAATCACATTTTCTCCTCTCATGTCTTCATTGGCATATGAGTGAAGTCACATAAAAATTTCAAGTTCATTTAAGCTAAATTTAGTGAATTATGAAATTATTAAGCTTGAAGGGCAAAATGGTAATTAAAATTTTAACCCTTAATTAAAACTTTAGGCTTACTAAAATTAAAGAGTAAAATATTTGATCTTAATCTGATTTGGATGATTGAAATTTAAATAATTAAAGGGTAGAAACCTACTAAACAATTTAAGATAATCGAAATAAACCTTAATTAAATAATTGATTAAATTTGGAAGAATAATAAAGTTGGAATTATTAAATAAGGATATTATTAGGAAGAGATTTATTCTTTGATTTAAAAATCCCTAAATTAATCATCTCAATAATATTTAATTTCCAATTAAAATGATAATTCAAATTTAAATTTTAAAATATCAATGGACTTAATCATCAAAATTAAGTTAAAAGTTAAATTATTAAACTTTTCTTTAAATTTTCAATTAAATTAAAATTAAAAATAAAATTAAATTAAAGATTAAATTAAATCAAACAAATTAAATTAATTTAAATTAAATTAAATCAATAAAATTAAATTAAATTAAATTGAATAAATTAAATTAAATTAAATTAAATTAAAGTTAAATTAAATTAATTAAATCAAATTAAATCAAAATAATGGCTAAATTAAATAAAATTAAATTAAATTAAAAAATGTTAAATTAAATTAAATTAAATTAAATTAAATTAAATTAAAATTAAATTAAAATTAAAATTAAAATTAAATTAAAATTAAAATTAAAAATTAAAATTAAATTAAAATTAAAACTAAACCAAATTAAATTAAATTAAAGTTAAATTAAATTGAATTAAATAACATTACCTAAGACGTAAAGAAATTAAATATAAAGTAACTTGAACACTATTCCAAATTTAAACCCATTAACTTAAATTAAATCATAAACCATTTGAACACCAATTTGCCCTCGAGAGCTTTGGTTATCATAACTCCTAAACAGAACGTTAAATGAAATGTTACTTCATCTATAGGATATTCAAATGTCCTAGTTCACTGAGCAAGATAACAACAAAACTTGAATTCCCGGGTGATTAATTCATTTGTATAATTAAATTCATTTGGACTTAAAACAATCCTAGAAATATTGAAAAGATGTTTAAGATTTGTCTTAAGCACTTCCTCGATATGATAGGATGTTCATAAGAACAATTGAACTTAATTATTTGATGAAGAAAATCGTCCTCAAACCAAAACACAAGGAACATAGACGTGATAGGAAATGACTAGCAATAGGATTAGGAACTTGGTAGAAAACCATAACCCTTAGCTTTACCTAGGAACTTGCTTAAATACTCTAATTGTGTTTTAATTGCAGCTTGGGATGACGGGAAGACCCTCTAGGTACGCTTTTATTTTATTGCAATTTACATTATTGCAATTTCTTTAATTGCATCGCACTTACTTTTTCTTGCATGATAAACAACTGTTGCATGAAAACCCACACCTTCAGGATAGTCCCTAAAACTGAAACCAAAACTAAATTAAAAGTCATCGCAAGATAAAATTCACCACCACAACATTCCAAAATATAAAACAACTCAAAATTTAATCACAAACGAACACAAAACTACAATTACAACTAAATTAAAACGTCTTGTTGGATGATCGGGAATACCTCGGATGATGTAACCTACGTGTTGCTAACGGGATTTCCCACGGTCTAAATGAAAGTGTGGAACTCATTTAGTTGAGTTTAGCAAATTCATCTGGACTAAGTGAATCCGATAAAAATAACGATGCCGGAAGGATGGAACCGTGGGATCTTAACCGGTGTTGTTATAATCAACTTTAAGATTTGTTTTAAATAAAAAATAAAAAACACTTGGAAGTTAAGATTTTCTCTAAACCAAAACACTTTTCTCACCTCCTGATTTATGACTTCTAAAACTAAACCTTTGCAACAACAAGGAGCTCGGAGTGTGGCGGGCAGCACGGCCATCGTCATCAGCAAAACCTGAGTCTACTTCAGTAAAACTTTCCTAGAATTAAATAACAAACCCATAGGACTTCGAGGTAGTTTGCCTAATGCAACATAAATCCTCAACTCTTCGTTAGGCATTTGCATTGCAAATTAAGCCCTAACCGGTCTTAGGATTCCGAGGTAGTCGTCTGATACGACATAAACCCTCACATCTTCGAGGCTATTTGTATGATTCTATCATATAAATATAAGTCCTAATTAATTAAAATCGGCAAGATCAAAACATTAAATAAATATTAGGACTTTCCTAAATTCAAGCAAAACAATAGGATAGTCGGAAATTACCGAAGTTCGCTTCGAATCCGTAATTTCTCCTACCTCTCTTCCTTTGAATTCCCAAAACAAAATGTTCCAAATTCGATCCATTCCCTATCGAAATTCCAAAATTCAATCCTTGAAAACTTAAACTTTGAAATTCTTGAGAGCCGAATTATTGATTATTATCGAGAGTTTTCTTAGGTGATTCCCGTCACTTAAGATGTAATTAACTATAAGGGCTTGCCCTTATAGGAATTCTAAAGAACCCAGGTAATATAAACCCTGTTTAATGTTTTCATATTAGGCAGGGGAATTTGTCGGCACATAAAATTGGTTCGCAGACCAAACGGATGTCACAAATCTTCTAGTTTATTTAATCAAGCCCCATCGTCAAGCGGTGTGCCTATCCTTCGGGATAGATACACGGTTTGTGGTGCGGTGCTCGTTTATGTAAACTATTTGGGATGTGAGATCGGTTTGATTTCATATATTAAAATCTTCAAATTTAAAATTATTTTCAAAAATTAAATACTACCTTTCAAACTATTTATTTAAATTAAATAAAAAATTCGCTGACAACTTCTGTTAGGCGACCCCTTTTTCAAAATACAAAACACCAACCTAAAAATATGCCGACAGACTATAAATTGACATTTTTCCCAGTTTAGAACTAAATTTGTTTCTTCACATCTCTTCAAAAATTTCATTATATTTTCCAATCAAGATTCAAAAGAAGTTCCAAAAATTGACAAATCATCCATAAATACTTCAATTCCTTTATCAATCAAATCACAAAATATTGACATCATACATCTTTGAAAAGTTGCAGGTGCATTGCATTAATTGAAAGTCATTCTTCTAAAGGTAAATGTTCCATAAGGACTTGTAAATGTTGTCTTTTCTTGATCCTCAAGAGCAACGGGTAATTGATGATAACCAGAATATCCATCCAGAAAACAGAAATATGAGTGTCCAGCTAGTTTATCCAACATTTGATGCAAGAAAGGTAAAGGAAAATGATCATTTTCTGGTGGCGTTGCTTAATTTTGTATAGTCAATGTAAATACGCCATCCAGTCACTTTTCTTGTTGGGATTAATTCATTTTTTTCATTGACAATGACAGTTACTCCTCCTTTCTTCGGAACACAATTAATAGGACTTGTCCATTGGCTATCCGAAATAGGATAAATAATTCCAGCATCTAACCATTTCAAAATCTCTTTCTTGACAACCTCTTTCATAATTGGGTTTAATCTTCTTTGGGGTTCAATAGTGGGTTTACAATTTTCTTCCATTAAAATCCTATGCATACAGATTAAAGGGCTTATCCCTTTTATATCTGCAATAGTCCAACCAAAAGCTTTCTTATAATTCTTCTGAACTCCTATTAATTTCTCTTCTTGATCTTTGCTTAATTTTGAAGATATAATTACAGGTAAAGTTAATGAATTTCCAAAAAATGCATACTTTAAATGTGCAGGTAACATTTTTAATTCCATTTCAGTAGCTTTTTCAATTGAGGGTAAAAGTATATCATTTTTAGTTGTGTCTAAAATTTCCTAATTTTTATGAATATAATGATTTTCTTCAGATATATTTTCTTCATTTAATGACTCATTATATAACATAGATTATTTATCTTTATCATCAGAAATGACCTTACATTTTTATTGGTAATACTTTTCAATTATATAATCAAAAATATACATCCGATAGCATTTTTCTTTATCAGGATACCTCATTGATTTCAGAACATTAAATGTTATCTCTTGATCATTAACTGTCATCGTTAATTCTCCTTTTTGTACATCAATCATAGCTCGACCAGTAGCTAGAAAAGGTCCCCCTAAAATGATAGGTATTTCTTTATATTCTTCCATATCTAGAACAATGAAATCCACATGGAAGATAAATTTATCTACCTTAACAAGAACATCCTCTAAAACTCCTTTAGGATAAGTGATCGATTGGTCAGCTAACTGAAGAGTTACAATGGTAGGAGAAATCTCTCCTAAATCTAACCTTCGAAAGATTGAAAATGGCATGAGATTAATACTAGCTCCTAAATCACATAAGGCTTTTCCACAGAATTTTTCTCCAATAACACATGGTATAGTGAAACTTTCAGGATCTTTAAGTTTCTGAGGTATTTTCTTCTGAATTATTGCACTACATTCTTCACTTAATGTAACTGTTTCATAAGCTTCAAATTTTCTCTTCTTGCTTAAAATATCTTTCATAAATTTTGCATAGCTTGGCATTTGCTTCAAAGCTTCAGCAAAAGGAATGTTAATGGTAAGTTTCTTAAAAATTTCAAAGAACTTAGAAAATTGATGATCAAGCTTCTGTTGTTTAAGTCTTTGAGGAAAAGGTGGTGGTGGCCTTTCAACTTCCACTTCAATAGGTACAATAGTCTGATCTTTACTTGGAGAAAGGGTATCTTTAGGTTTTTCAATCTCTTCAACTTCTTTCTCTTTTTCAATCTCATTTCGTGTTTTCTCTTTTAATTCCTTTCCACTTCTGAGTTGTACAGCTTTTGCTTATTCATGTTATTTTCCAAATCCTTTAGGATTAATTTCGACATTGCTAGGCAGTGTTCCTTGAGGTCTGTAATTAATGAAATTAGCGATTTGACCATCTGATTCTCAATATTATGAATAGCAGTGTTTTGACTTTGTAGCTGATTGCTTAGTTACAAGATCAATTCTTCAACAGACAACTTTTACTGATGATTGTTATAACCAAGAGGATAGGTTGGTCTATAGTTCGAATTTCCTTGATTGTTCCAATTTGGATTAGCTTGATGTCCATTACTCCAATTAAAATTAGGATGATTTTTCCAACCAGGATTATAATAATTTGAATAAGGGTTATTAGTTTTACTAGCAATAGCTTGTAAAGTTTCCATTGTTTGAGAATCATTAGACTTTGCAGAATTATCATTACTTACATGCGATATATTAATAGCAAAATTATCTAATTTCTTAGATATCGCAGCCACTTGTGAAGCTAAAATAGAAAAGACTTCATTATCATGAATACTAGTCATTCTTTTAGGATAACCCTTTCAGAAGGCCATTGAAAATTATTATTAGTCATTTCTTTAATTAAGGTGTAGGATTCTTCAAATGTCTTAGTCATTAAAGAACCACCAGCTTCAATAATAGATCTAAGTGATCCAATAAGTCCATTATAAAATCTTTGAATAATTAACTAATCTGGTAAAGCATGATGAGGACATTTCTTAATAGTTCTTTAAATCTTTCCCAAGCTTCATAAATTGTTTCTCCATCAAATTGCATAAATGAAGTAATGTTATTTCTCAATTTAGCAGTTTTAGAAGGAGGAAAATATTTAGTAAGGAATTTTTGTGTCATAGCTGCCCATGTTTTAATAGAACAAGTTTTTAATGAATTAAGACACATCTTTGCTTTATCTTTTAAAGAAGAAGGAAAGAGTCTAAGCCTAATAGCATCATCAGAAACATTATTATATTTAAAGGTAGCATAAATTTCTAAAAAACTAGCAAGATGTAAATTTGGATCCTCGTTAATTCTTCCTCCAAATTGATTATTTTAAACCATTTGAATAATAGAAGGTTTAATCTCAAAAGAATTAGCATCTACATGTGGAATTTGAATACTAACATGTAGTTCATCAGCTGTAGGGTTTGCATATTTCCTTAATAGTTTATAAATATTTTGTTCATTAATTTTGATTATTATTATGTAAGTTAGCCATTTCTTGATGTTTTGAAATTCTTTTCCCTTTTTTAATTCTTTTAATTGTTCTTTCTAATTCAGAATCAAAAGGTAGTAATCCTTCAGATTCAGAACAACGCAAAAAATTTAAAATCTTTTTATTTTGTTTGTATATATTTTTATGTTATATATATATATATATATATATATATATATATTATTTATTTTATCTTTCTTTTTACTTTTTATTCTATCCTATACCCGGCAACGGCGCCAAAAACTTGATGCGATGCGACTTTATATATGCTTTAAAATACAAGAATTTGATACCACTTTTTAGAATATTTAATTCCTGGCAAATTGCTTCAAAAACTTGATGTGCGAGGTTTACTTTTATAATTTTATATTTAGATTTTGTTATAATTATTGTAAAAGTCACAATTTTAAACGCAAGTATACGTATCGTTCAAGTAATACAGGGCTCTAGTGGAGTCCTGGTTATCGATCCCACAGGGATAGTGAATTTATAAAAAGTAAGAAATATAAAAAATATTTTAGAATTTTCAAATTAAATGCAAATTATAAGTACCTTTATATATATATATATATATATATATATGTATGTATATATATATATATGTATGTATGTATATATATATATATATATATGTATGTATATATATATATATATATATGTATGTATGTATATATATATATATATGTATGTATATATATAGATATATATATATATATATGTATGTATATAGATATATATATATATGTATGTATATAGATACATATATATATATATATATGTATGTATATAGATATATGTATGTATATAGTGGGGACCCCCTCTACTTCAACTTTTGTAACCCCTTTTTATTTACTAATCAACATGCAGGGAGCCTCTGTTGGCTCCTTTTCTCTAAAAAAAAAAAAAAAAAAAAAAATGTATGTATATAGATATATATATATGTATATAGATATATATATGTATATAGATATATATATATATATATATATATATATATATATATATATATGATATGTATACATAACATGGGGGGAAGAGAGAGAAGTTCCAGCATTTTTAGGAAGGATTCTTGAGGTGATCATCGTTTTCTTTCATTTCGTTTTAGTCTTGATTGTTTGATCCTTGCTATTTCCTTTCATCCACTCTCCCGATTTTGGTTTTCTTAATTTGGGTTCTAAATTTTCAAATTCCGGGATTCTTGTTGGTCTTTGGGTTAAGTTCTTTTTCGATCTTTTCTCGGATTGAATTCAATCTGTTTTTTGAATTCATTCTTCATTTTCTACTTGGTTGGTGTTTTTCTTGAATTCGGAGAGAGAAGCTCCGAATTTTAAGCTTCTATTCGATATCCTCGGGTTCTTGAAATTCGCTTCTCGAATTTCATATTTTTACTCGTCATGGCCGATTCCTCTTCTTTTGCTATTCCCGGCAAGACTTCTTTTGTGGATGTGGTTAATGCTGCTGTAGATTTGATCGATAAGTTGGTTTTTCCCCATTGTTATCATGAGATCGCTGCGGGTAGGGGTAATCGCCCTTTTATCAAACAAGTTAGCAAGAAGGGAGGTAAACCTCGCCTTGATTTTCACCGACTCGAACTTGCTTCTTTGGTGGAAGTTCATCAATTTACTCTTGTGGGGAAGTTTCAATATGGACACCCTAAGATGGAGAGAATAAGGAAATGTTTTGAAGATTTGAAGTTAACCGGCTCATGGAAAGTTGGGTTGTTTGATGGAAGACACATAATGATAAAGCTTTCTAAAGAAGATGACTATGCCAATTTGTTCTCTAAAAATTCTTCGATGTTGGATGGTAAATATATGAAAATCTTGAAATGGTCTCCCGATTTTGATTCTAATCAAGAAGCTCCTATTATTCCAATTTGGTATAGAATTCCTAATCCGAAATTATAATTTTTCAATCACCAAGTGATATATGCTATTGGTACCGCATCGGGAAACCTCTTAAATTGGATATCTCTACTTTCAATTTGTCTAGACCTTCTTTAGCAAGGATCCTTGTTGAAAGGGACATTACTCTTCCCGATGTCGAGGAAATTTGGCTTGGATCCCCTCATAATGGTTATTGACAGCAATTAGTTATAGAACAAAGGCCTCGCATATTGTGGTAATTGCAAGATGTTTGGTCATAATAAGGATAACTCGTTATAGGATTCATCCTAATCTTAGGCCTATTGCCAAAATGAACAATTCTACTAAAGGCAAAATTATATCCGATGTAGTTCCCGCCGTACTCGCTGAATTACATATTGATGCTCCCGCCGTTGAAATGGGTCCTAAGGCTTCGCAGATATGAATACCGGATTAACTGCTATCAATCCTCCTCGCTCGTTGTAATGGGGGCTATGGATTTTGCTCGTTGATGTTCCCGCCGTTACTAGCGCTTTCCCTCAATTCCTAATGTGGTTTCTAATTTTAACCTATCTATATCCGATTCCGTAATTACCAATACATCCTTGTCAAGGATTCCTCGAAGAAGATGTTCTCACCGATAATGAACTCCGTTACAAACATTCCCGTTTTGGAAGTGTTAGATCCCGTTGATAATTCGAGTTTACTTATGCGAAAGCTCTTATCCAATCCGAGAATTCTTCGACTTGGATAATGGAAGTACAGCTTATGGATCCCGTTGGAAGTAATGTGAAACATTCAAATAATATACAATATAATTCAGCTTTTAACTACCCCCATGCCCGTTGATTATCCTATATTTCGAATGCTTCCCAAAATGAGTTAACGACCTCCTTTCGATAATCTTGATTCAAATTCGTTAATGAACTCAAGGATGATTGGTTGATCCAAAAGTCTAAAAAGAAAAAGAAAACTGCTGATTTATTGGCCTTATCCGAATCCAACATTATCCCTTCTTCTTCTAGGCTTACTAGAAGTGGAAGAATTACTTCATGATTAAGTTCATATGCCGGAATATTAGGGGAGTGGCCAATCCCGCTCCCTTAATAGAATTCCGAGTTTAAACAGGATTCACAAGTTCCGGGTGATTGTGATTTTGGAACCCTTGGTGAAATCTAATTTTGGTAGATTCACCGTAAAGTTTCCCGGTTTTTCTTTCTTATCTAATTGTTCTAATAAGATCTCGGATATTATATAGAAAAGAATTATTACCGAATGTTCTTCCGGATCATCCTCGCATTTTACATTTCCATTTTCAGTATTGATCATTTTCAAGGTTTTGCATCATTTGTATATGCCGCTTCTCTTCCAAATGACAGATTGGACCTTTGGGATAAAATTCAAAAGATTAGTTCTACAATGTCTCGAAGGTTGGATGGTGGGTGGAGATTTCAATTGCATTGCTCACCCTAGTGAGAAAAAAGGTAGCAGGAATCCCAATCTAAATGACATGTTAAAATTTACTCGTGACATTTATACTGCCAAGCTTATTGACATTGGTTTTCAAGGTTCTCCTTTCACTTGGAAGAGAGGTTCCTTATATGAAAGGCTTGATAGAATACTTGTTAATCAATCTTGGATTAACATGTTCCCTATCTCTAAAGTTAAACATCTGGCTAGAATGGGTTTTGATCATTCTCCATTGCTCATTTGTCGTGCTCCTTTTCTCGTGGTTAAAGTTAACTCTTTCGTATATCTCAATGTATGGTCTCGAACACCTCGATTTCGCAAACTAATTGAGAGAAATTGGTGTGCTCCTCTAAATCGGTTTCCAAATCCTATTGTTAAATTGTGGCTTTTACGTAAAAGACTAGCTAAGGAACTTAAATCTTGAACCGGATCGTTTTTGGTAATATTCAACAAAAAGTCATTTCTGCCGAGGCTATGGTTTCGCCGTGGAGAAAGAGGTAGAGAATGGGAAGGTTTCGAACAACAATTAACCGTTGCAATGGCCAACCTTAAAGCCGCTATTCATCAAGAGGAAGTTTTTCTCGCAATGTAATCTGTCGCAAAATGGTTCCACCATGGGGACGAAACTCCAAATTTTTTCATGCTATTATCAAACACGAAGAGCCGTTAATACCATTCTTCAAATTAAGACATTGGATAATAGATGTCCGTTAAGTACTAAGGATATTGCAGAGAATGTTGTTTCCCATTTCAAAGAATTATTTGTCGCCTGAGCCACCAAATCTAATCTTTTTCTGCAGCCTATGTTTTCTCGATTCGGGAACATCTCTCAATCTTTGGATTTAGTCGCTTCTCCTAATGACCATGAGATTTTTATTGCCATTAACTCTATGGAAAGTGATAAGATTGTCTGGACCAGTATGGGTTCACACCTGATTTTTATAAAAATTCTGGTATCTTATTAAATCGGATATTACTGCTGCTCGTGAAAAGTTTCTTCCATGGTATTCAATCGACTAAATATTTTGCTTCTTCTACTATAATTCTGATACCGAAGAATACTATGAAAGCTTCTTGGTCTGATTTTAGGCCAATTAGTTTAACTTCCACTTTTTCTAAGATCATAAGTAAGGTTATTGTGGCCAGATTACAACCATTGCTCAATGATTTAATTTCGTAAAATCAAGCCGCATTCTTAAAAGGGAGAAGTATTAGTGAGAATGTACTTTTGGCTCAAGAGCTTTTAAATGACCTGGACAGTAAATTGTAGAGGCTCTAACATTATTTTTAAATTAGATTTGGCCAAGGCTTTTGATACAATTAGTTGGAAATTCATTATCGAGGTATTGGAGGCAAGGGGTTTCAAAGTCGATTTCTCGCAATTTGATTTTTAAATGGCTTACCAACAATTACTATAGTGTTATGATAAATGGGGAATGCCATGGTTTTTTCTCTTCCGGTAGAGGTATTAAACAAGGTGATCCTTTGTCACCTTACATTTTCATCCTTACTTTTGATTATTTATCAAGGATGTTAAATCAAATTCAGCTTATCTCATACATATACTCAATTTCAACATAGATCTTCACAACTAATCTCTCATCTTGCATATGCCGATGATGTTATTGTGTTCTCTAATGGAAGTAAGCAATCCATCAAATGTTTAATGAAAACCTTGGCTATGTTTGAAAGTGTTTCTGGTATGCTCTTCAACAAACCAAAATGTCAATTTTTAGGCAGTGCTCTAAAATCAGTATACCTAGTAAAAACCGGATTGTTGACTTTACTCGGTTTTAAGGAAGCTCATTTTCCTTTGTCTGTATTTGGGGTTTCCTTCGATTAAAGGAAGAAGGAAGTTAAGCCATTATGATGATATTGTTACCAAGATCTCTTCTCAAATTAATTGTTGGTCTAACATTTTTTTATCCAATGGAGGCGTAATAACCCTTCTTAAGAGTATACTATCATCTTTTCCTCTTTACATTCTCCAAATGGTAAGAATGAAGAAGAGTACCCGAAGTTAATTTCACTCATGTTCAATAAATTTTTATGGGAAGGTAATCACAAACAACTACATTGGACAAATTGGGACAAATTGTGTAAGCTCGTTGACTGTGGTGGTCTCTGGGTTTAAAAGCTTTCAACATCTTAGCTTTTCTTTCTATTGCAAACAGTGGCTTAGATTTAGAGCTAAAGATTCTCTTTGGTCTAAATTCATGCATAGCAAATATCGTTATAATACTCATCCTACTCAAGTGCAATACAAAGTGGGTGACTCTAGAACTTGGAAGGAATTGCTCGAAAGTGAGAATGGAAGTCGAAGATCTCTTTACTTGGGAGATTGGTAATGGCCAAATTAATTTTTGGTTTGATAAGTGGTTGTATGATGATTCCTTAGCTCATCTTTTTAATTCTTCTTCAAATATTAAAACCGTTGCTGATTGCCTGGAAAGAGCATAAATGGAATACCGATATGCTTCAAACTCATCTACAGCACTGAAATTATTAACAAAATTTTATCCATTCCTATTCAAATTTGATAACAAGGATAAATTAATTCCCAAAATCCTGCTAACCGGAGCTTATCTAAATTTTTTATCAATCTTGTTTCAAATGCGTAAGAATGATTGGGGAAATAAATTATGGAATAAATATATCACTCCATCCATGTCCTTCTTTTGTTGGAAGTTATTCAAGAAACTACTTCCTACCGATGATATTTTGAAGCTTAAAGGTCTTAGAGGACCTTCTATTTGTCCTTTTTGTCTTATCGAGGAGGAATCTTTATTCCATATCTTTCTTAATTGCAATCGCATTCAACAAATCTGGAAGGAGATTCTGTCCTTATTAGGAAAAAATGGAAACTTTTTTAAGTGGTCATCTATTGATGCTTGTTGGCGATGATTGGAAGGATTTGTCTTATTACTACATTCCTTTGGCTATTTTCTCGGTTCATTTGGTTAGCTCGAAATGAAATCGGACATCTTAATGTCATGTTTTCTCGCTAAATCTATTATTTTAAATTGTTGGACCTATCTCAGCAAAGTGCAGAATTTAATTGCTCCTTCTCGCCTCGAAGAAAAGGAAATTTGTTTTAGTACAATGGAAGACTCCTATGCATCCTTGGTCGAAGATTAATACGTATGGCAGCTTCAAATCTTCCTCTCATTGGAATTGGAGGTCTTTGCAGGGATCTTAAAGGAAAATGTCTATGGTTCTTTGCTGCCTCTATCATGGCTTGTTCCGCACTCGAAGCCGAAATTATTGCTGTCTTTTGGGGTTTAAAGATTCGCTGAAAAACTCGAAGTTAAAATTTCTTCATTTTGAATTTGATTCCATGCTTTTGTTACAGATTTTGACACGTAAATCAGCAATACCTTGGTTCCTTCATATTTGGATAAAAAAGATCAAGTCTATCACTAATTCAATGCACATTATTTGGTCTCACATTTATAGAGAAGGAAATCGACTCGCAAATCGGCTTCGCATCTACCGCCTCTACTTCCTTTAATGTAATTTGTAGTTCGATATTTCTTGCTTTCCTTTATTTAGTTCTCTTGTACATGGGGACTTAATGAAGATTCCTCATGTTAGATGTACCAACTCTTCATCTTAATATAATATTATTATTGGTGCAAAATATATATATATATATATATATATATATATATATGTATATAGATACATATATACATATACATACATATACATATATACATATACATACATATACATATATATACATATACATATACATATATATATATACATATACATATATATATATATATATATATATATATTCAAATTTGATTTACTAATATTTTTTACTATAGGCAAGTAAGCAGTAAGCAGTAAAGTAAGCAGTAATTAAATTCAATGCAAGTATAAAAACGACTTTCTCCTTTTCAGTTATTCCAAGATTTATAAAATGATTATCTTCTGAAGAGAATTTAAATTATGGTATTGTGCCAAATAGAAGCATTCCTATTTTTTATCCTTTGGTGCAGGTGCAAAGAACATTGACTAATCTATAGATAGGCTCAGGATGTTTTATTAGTATAATGAGTTAATCTAGGCTCACACTACTAGATGTCCAAGGGTGGGTATGGTCGGCCCTACCAATGACCCGTTACCTTTCTATAAACCAAATTATTAGAATTTAGTCTGTCACTTAAAAAACTAATTAATTTTAATCCCAATAAATATTATCTTCCTATGTATTTCACTTCACCTTAAATAATCAGCGTATAGCCTGCGATTACCTAAAGATTCATGTGATATCTACTAGTTAAAAAATTATCTCAGAATAGGTCTCGAAATTCTTCAACAGGTTTTAACAATTTAAATGGCCAATTTAAAAAGTAAACTAAGATTAGGTATTTTTATCATCACAATGTTTTAAAATATTTTAAATATAATTCTCCTACAAAATTTAATTAATTTATAATCTTTTCATAGTTGAAAGCAGAAAGATAACTAACTATTCTGAGCACATTGAAATAATACAACAAAACATATTTATAAAATTTTGAACTAAAGTACAAATACTTATCTGAAGTGTTCCTTTAAGTGATCTACTGACTCCTACTGACTCCAAAGCAATGATGAAAGACTCCAACCGCAACAACACACAATAAACACTCAAAATAAACTCATTAGATACAAAATAAAGTAGCACCCTAAGTATGGAAGAGACTAAATAAAACTAAAGAGGAGAGAGAAGATGCTAAAATGGGTATGTGTACCAAGAGGGGGGGTTTTGGTGTCATTTTCTCTGTAGAATGGGCTCCTATTTATAGAGCACTGGATTTGATCAGGGGTTACTTAAGGCACCTCTTCAAAATTCATTCAAATTTGATGTATCTTCTAGAAGGAAACTGTCGCACCTAGGCGTCGGACTCCGTGACCAGGTCTTTTGAACCTCTTCACTTTGGGTCGCACCTCTTCGCAATTCAAACCGTTTCCTTGTGTTCAAATACATTGTATCACATGTCCTATATATTAGGAGTAACTTCTAGTCTTCTAGAAGCTCAAATAACCGCTTAACATCTTCAAAATAACTGCCCAAAGTCATCAAAAATCTTGACAACGTCTGTATCTAACTGGTGCTTAGGCGCCAGGCCAATAATTCCAATATTTTGCTCCATAAGCTCCATTTTTTCTCCTTTTTCCTTCTTTTTCTTTCTTGGACTTCTTTTTAATCGTCTACATCAAAAAACATGAAAATACCTTTCATTAAAGCATAATATCCTTAGAAATTGAATCATAAATAAGGCATAGAAATAGGTATTTTTTAGATAGAACACATACGCAAATATGTCATAAAGAAAAAACATCTAGTCAGCCTCTACTCTTCATTTTCCTCTCCCTCCATCTTGTCATCATTCATGGCACAGAGCTCACATGATGGAGGTATCAGGGTCCTCTAACACAATTTGGGTAAATTGGGACATGTTAAGACCTTTGTTTAGTAGCAGCTTCATCCTTTCATTATATTCACAAGCTGGATCAGATGAAATGTTGATTTCATTAATGTCTCCTCTCAATTTTTTTATTTCTTAAAATAGATTCATCCCCAGGATCTACTATTTCATCAATGTGGCACCTTCTTTGAGTCCGATGAGATAGAAAGCATTAAGAGCTTTATTCTCGTATCATTTGTTTGGAGAGGTCATGTTGACCTCATTTTTTGTGAAGTCTTTTCTTCTCTCCTTAGTGTTTAGGATCTAGCCATAAATTTTCTCCTTGACTATCCTAGAGAACTAGAATTGGGACTCACCCTTTAGCAATTCAGCTACTTCTTGACTCATGTTGGGATCCCACTTGGATGGTTGCAAACCTCTAAATCACCTTAGAAGGTTAAGACCACCATATGGAGAACCAATAGTGAGCTCCTATAAGGTTGTTCAAGCCTTAGGACTACCCTGGGTGGCCTGGTCCTGGTGAGGTCTGGCTTACACACACTGCACTCTCACACACACCATCCTTACCCAATTCTCCCCCTGGTTCACTGGAGCACTTATGTGGCTAAGTCCAAACCCCTAGCTCTTTAGCTAAGAGGGTGGGAACAACCCATGAGAAGTTAAGGGTGGACATTTCTTAGTCCATGGCTTACTTTAAGCTTCATCATGATCAAAATTCAACTTTTGCCAAAATGCCTGCTTTTGACATTGGGTCCTTCAAACCTATCTAAAATTACCTAATTGACCCAAATTTTCCAAAACTTCCAAAAATTACCCAAATTTCCCAAAAATTCTAAAGATCATTTTGAAACAACCCCCACCTTTTTAATTCACCAAAATACCCCAATACCCTCCAAATAACCTCTTGATACCCTAAAATACCCTTTTGGCACAAAATTCCAAAAATCCAAAAATTCCCCAAAAATTCCAGAAAATCCCAAATATTCCCAATTTCATTTTGTTCAACTACACCATAGCCTAATTTTGCTAAAATAATCCACTTTTATTAAAATCTCCAAATTGACTCATTTTTAACCTAAATGGATCCAATGTCACACCAAACCAACCCATATGACCTCGATTTTCCCCAATTTCAATTCTAAACTTCAATTCAACAGCATTACTATCAATCTAAACCAAATCCAAGCCCAATTTGATTCACATTTGAGTTCAATTCCATTTGAAATTCAAAATCCCCAATTATGCCTAATTAATCCAAACCCCCCAATTAACCTAATACCAACTTTTTTTCCCCCAAATTTCAATCCAAAACTTTCCATAACATGCCCATAAAACCTATGCAACTTTCAATTGCCCTAATTTGAGCCTAAGCTTAACCTAAATCTATTTGAAAACCAAAATACCCCCCTTTTAGCCTAAAGTGAATCCATGCCCTAAACCTACCAAATTGATTTGCCAAACCCTAAAATTTCTTCCCAATTGATGTTGGGAACTCTTCACTACATTCCCCTAGACCAATTGAAACTTTCAATTGGGTCTAAACCCCAAAATACCCAACTTGGAGCAAAATTGATTCAACCTTGCCTAAATTAACCAAAATACCAAAATCCACCAAATTGACCTTCCAATTGAACTCAAAACCATTCCATGTCTTCATGAAAGTTTTTCATGGCAATAATTTCTATAATATTACTCAAGACACTTAGAACTAAATCAAACCCAAACCCAAGTTAGCCTAACCCAAACCCAAGTGAGCCAATTTGAACCTATGGCCTAATCAAACCAAATTGAACCAAGTGTGGCTAAACCAACCTTTCCACAGCCACCAAGTGAACCCTAGGAACCACCCTAGGTCCACCTAGCCCAAGCTAAGTGAGCCATGGACTAAGGGTTCCCCATTTTAAGGGATCTCTTCCCTTAATTGGATAAATCCTCTTTTGCCTTACCCCAAAACATCCCCACAACTGCTAATCACCATTAAACCTCTCCATGACTCACCTGACCTCAGGGGCCAGCTCCCCTGTCCTTGACGGCTGGCCTAGCTGCCAGAGGGGGTCAAAACCGAGAGCCACCATCTACCTAAACACACCCAAACTCCACCAAATGGCCACCTCAGCCAAATTAAACATTGGAGCCTCTCTGCCCTCCACCTAAGCAACTGAATCCACCCTTCAATTGAGCCCTAGCTCAGCCCAATGGCCCTGGCCATTTAAGCACCACCTCTCGACCATGAGAGAGGTGTTGAAATTTTTCTCAACAGAAGCCCTCCAAATTGTTCCCAGAGCTCCTCCTAGCCAAGAGAAGCTCATCCCCACTGTTCTCCCCGCCCGAATCTCCTCACTCGAGCCCAATTTCTCGACTGAAAATCGAGCCGAAACGAGACACTCTTTGAAACTTCACCAAATCCAAATTAACTCTTCCCATACCTTCACCAGAGGTAAAGAAGGAGTTTCCCAGTGAAAGCCCCCTCTCCAAGCCACCCAGTTGTTCCAGCCTCCAAGCTTTGTGATTGGGCCTGGTGGAAGTCAAGTCTAGGCATTTCACCACAGTTCTAGGCTTCATCCCTAGCTTCCTTGTACTCCAATGAACGTGCCGAGCATCTCTGATTGAGGCTTCACCTCTCAGAACTAAGGTATGAACTCTGCCTTCCTCCCGAGATTCTGTGAATCCTCCATTTAGTTTGGCTTGATTTCATGGCATGTTAACCATATGGATGTGTTCATCTTCTCAAGAAGAATCCATAGAGCATAAAAACACGAAAATCCATTGAGAAACGAGAGAGATATTAGGGTTAGAAGGTCGACGGTCACGGGTGCACACCAATCGGAGATGATGATCGGCCACCGTCGGATTGCACGTGTATCGAACGAACGGCTTAGATGGTGTCGGAAGAGGAGATGGAACATGAACCGCGGGCCGCGTGGCAGCTGAGTCGGATGGCGGCGCTGAACCAGAAGATGACGCGTGGAGTTCGATCCGCCGTAGGTTGACGCGGCGCCGACGTGGATAAGTAGGAAAATAAGATTTTTCTGATTTAATTAAATAGCTAGAACTTAAAAAATTCATATCTTTACATAGAAAAATCACACAAATAAAAGAAAAAAAACTCATTTGCTCAGTGAACAGAGGAGAATAATGTGAAAAAGAATTGAGTTAATTTGATGAGTATTTTATTTTTAATTAATTATTTACTTATTTTGGTATTTCAATTCCCTATTTGCATAGACATTTCACCATGGCATGAGACCATAGGACTTTTGAAGCCTCTGACTTGGGGAACATTCCCTGAATTTTTCAAGATCAGAGGCCAACCCTATGGCAAGTTATGTATTTTTCAAGTTTGTCACTATTTTTGATATTTTAATTCCAAAAATTAGCATGTTACTTAGAAAATTCCAGAAAATTTTGTGAAGTATCTTAGGACCGCGAGGACCCTAGAAAAATTATGGTTTGATTTAATTCCTTAAAAATAATCCTAATTGGCCTAATCACTCTAAATTGAACTTTAATTAATTAGAGTTAATCACACATTAAAATGACATGAAAATAATTCTCCACTGATCTTTAGAATAAGGGGAACCTCACATAAAAATTTAAAGTCAATTGGAAATGTTTAACCTTATTAAGTGGATCAATTAAGCCACATAATCAAAATTAAACTTTAAAAATTCATAACTTCAAAAATACAATTCAAAAATTCACCAAATTGATTTTGAGACTTCTCTGTTATTAGAGGAGTCTAAAAAAATAAAATTGGAATTTTCTAAAAATTTTCATTTTTAAGCATATTTTAATATTTTCAATAATTAAAAAATAATAAAAATCACAAAAATAATAAAAATCATAAAAATGTCATATTTAGTCCCCTAATCATTTAGAAACCAATCAAATATTTTTCCTAAGTCTCTAGGTTGAGATATTTAATTTCAGAGCCTTAAAACAATTTTTGAATTAAAAAATGTATTTTCTAGCCTTCCCACTAAATTAATTATAATAAATCAAAGAAAAATCATAAAAAATATAAAATTTGTTTCTCTGACATTTTTGAGGTCAGAGGGATTTTTAAAAAAATATAAAATTCATTTTTCAACTTTTATTTTATTTTATAATTAATTAACACTCCAAAACTTAAAATAATTATAATAAATAAAATATAATTTGAAAAATCACCAAAATTGGTCCAAGTGGTCCTCTAGTCATTAGGAACATTCCATAATTTTCTTAAGGACAAAAACTTTACCTTGGTCATGTTAGTAAATTTTCTTTGAAAACCCCTATTTTCCACTAAAAATAATTATATAAATAAATTAAATTCAGAAAAATCACATTTTCTCCTCTAATGTCTTAATTGACATGTGAATGAAGTGGTATAAAAATATTAAGTTCATTTAAGCTTAATTTAATGAGTTATACTATAAATAAGCTTAAAGGGGCATAAAGGTAATTAAAAGATTTTAACCCCTAATTAAAACTTTTGGTTTAATCAAAATGGGGATAAAATATCTGATTTTAATTTTCTCTCAGATCATTGAAACTTTGGGAAATCAAAGGGTAGGAACCCATTAATCACTTTAATAAACCAAAAATGAAACTTTAATTAATTAAATAATTTAAATTTTAGAAGATTAATTGAAATTGGATTATTGAAATGGGGATATAACTTAAGAGGATATTGATTCTTTAATTTAAAAATCCCTAAATGAATCACTTAAAAATACTTAACTCTTAAACTTAAGAGGATAAGTGGAACTAATAATTAAATGATTAAAAGTAAATAACTCTTAATTTAATTAAAACCTACATCATTAAATAATTGAATAATTGATTAAAACCTAAAATGTTAAATAACTAAAAAGTAAATTAAAATATTTGAAACTAATTTAAAATCATTTCAAAACAAATTTAAATCAAAATTAAAAATTTTAAATAATTTTAACACAACTTACCTTAAAACATAATGTTAAAATTAAATTAATTAATATAATTAATCCAAATTAAATCATCAAAATTTAATAAATAATTTGAACACCTCTTTTGACCTAGGTTAATCTAAAAATTTAAATTAACATGAAATATTGATATCATTTATAAAAAGTTTAACTTAAATGAATCAAACATCATTCCAAACTTAAAATCATTGATTAAAATTTCATAATTAAATCACATTAAAGTAAATCATCAACTTTAACTTCAAATCATTAAAATCTTTAACAAATTAACTTGCCCCTGAAAGCTTTAAATTATTATAACTATTAAATGAAGTGTTAAGTGAAATGTGAATTCACTCATAGGATAATCAAACATCCTAATTCACTAAGCAAGGGAATAAAACTTGACTAAATCCTTGGATGATTAATTCACCTGTGTAGTTAAATTCACTCGGACTCAAGACTGTCCCAGAAATATTGAAAAGATGTTTAGGATTTATTATAAGCACTTCCTCAATATATGGGTAGTTTTAAAGAAAAATTGAACTTAATTGTTCTTTGATGAAGAAAATCATCCTTAACCAAAATCAAGAACCCAGACGTCATAGGAAATGACTAGCTATAGGATTAGGATTCTGTTAGACAACCAAAACCCTTCCTTCAGTCTTTACCTAGGTACTTGTTGAAACATTTAAATGCTTTAATATGTGTTCTAAAGTGTAGCTTGGAATGACGGGAAGACCCTCCAGGTGCACTTTTATGTTATTGCAATTTACTTTATTACATTTTCTTTACCAACACTGCGCTTTACTTTTCTTGCATGTTAAACAAGACTGTTGCATGAAAACCAAAACCTTTAGGATACTCCCTAAACTGAAACCAAAATTAAATTAAAAGTCACTACAAGATAAAATCCACCGCCACAATATTCAAAATATAAAACAACTCAAAATTTAATCATAAACAGAACAACAAAACTACAACTTTAACTAAATTAAAACGTCTCGTTGGATGATCGGGAATACCTCAGAGGATGTAACCTATGTGTTGCTAATGGGATTTCCCACGGTCTAAATGAAAGTGTGGAACTCATTCAGTTGAGTTTAGCAAATTCATCTGGACTAAGTGAATCCGATAAAAAAATAACGATGCCGGAAGGATGGAACCGTGGGATCTTAACCGATGTTGTTATAATCAACTTTAAGATTTCCCTAATAAAACATTAAAGACATTTGGATTTTAAGATTTCTCTAAACCAAAACACTTCTCTCATCCTTTAATTTATAACTTCTAAAACTAAACATCTGCAACAACGAGGAGCTGGAGCATAGTGGGCAGCACGGCCATCGTCGTCACCAAAACTGAAATCTACATCAGCAAAACCTTTCCTTAAATTAAACAACCAAAACATAGGATTTTGAGGTAGTTTGTCTAGTGCAACATAAATCCTCAACTTTTCGTTAGGCATTTGCATAATCATGTTATGCAAATTAAGCCCTAACCGGTCTTAGGATTCCGAGGTAGTCGTTTGGTACGACATAAACCCTCACATCTTCGAGGCCATTTGCATGACTATGTCATACAAATATAAGACCTAAATAAATAAAATTGGCAAGATTGCAACATTAAATAAACTCCCAAATTGAAGCCAAACAATAGGATAGTTTGGGAAGTTGCCAAGATTCTTCTTGGATCCCCAGCTTCTCCTACTTCTCTTCCTTTGGACTCTCAAAATAAATTGTTCCAAATTTAAGTTATTCCCTATTGAAATTTTTAAAATCCAATTTGTTTGAAACCTTATACTTTGAAATTCTTGAGAGCAAAACTACTGATCATTATCGAGAGTTTTCTTAAATGATTCCCGTCATTTAAGATGTAATTAACTATAGGGGATTTCCCTTATAGGGAACTTTAAGAACCCAAGTAAAATAAACCCTGCTTAATTCCTTTTATATTAAGCAGGGGAACTTGTCGGCTTATAAAATTGGTTAGCATGCCAAATGGATGTCACAAATCTTCTAGTTTATTTATTGAGCCCCATCATCAAGCAGTGTGTTTATTCTTCGGGATGGATACACGGTTTGTGATGCGGTGCTAGTTTATATAAACTATTTGGGATGTGAGATCAGTTTGATTTTTCATATATTAAAATTTTTCAAAATTAAAATTATTTTCAAAAAATCAAATACTACTTTTCAAATTATATATTTAAATTAAATTAAAAAATTCACCGACAATTTCTGTAGGTAACCCCCTTTTCAAAACACATAACCTAAAAATATGTCGACAACTTTCTGGCGACTCCGCTGGGGACAAGTTCCTCTCTCCATTTTGATCGGATGGTTTTGCTTTCATAAATCGGTAGTAAGTCCATGCCCCTAGTGGATCGTAACTACCATTCTTCCGTTGACATATCTTGTTCATTTTTGTCTTGAACAAGTATGATCAACTCTTCTAGGATTTTGGAGCTACTGTTTAGACATTCCTAAACAGAGAGGTTCTGAAATCCTCCTTTTGTTACCTCCCCGAAGAGGCGAGGTAGACCCCCAATGGGTGTTAGTTTAGGAGCGATCCTTCGAGTTGAGAAATCCTACGAGATTTTCCCTTCCTTTCTAAGCTCTGGATTGGATCCTTTACCCTCTCTAATCTCCTCTCATTTTTTTTAACGAATAAACTAACCTCCTAACAATCAAACTCTTTTCTAAATCGTAAATGCATAAATAAAACTTAAATAAATTGTGTTCGGACTCTTTTAAATTTCTTTTTTTCTTTTTGTCCTGACGAAGGAAGCATAATTCAGGACTGATAATCGAAACTTGCCTTGCAGAAGATGTCTGCACCGAAATTGATCTTCTCTTTCACCAACAGGTTAGACTTAGTTGTCTACCAGGATGAACTGCCTAGCGATGCAATCATCCGCTTTGGACAAGGGTTTGACAATACAGACGTTAAGTATGCCGATGTTACTCTTTTCCTGATGAACAAAGTGCCTGAGACTGAGGAGCCTATGATTGAGTTTAACCTGAAGTCGACTCAAGAATTCCCTCCCCTACAGAGGACCCCAGTTGAAAGGAACACTGATGTTCACATGAAGTTGACTGCTACCCCCCAGAACTGTCGTCTCTACCCCCACCGGTCTAGTCATTAATGCACCTACCCCGGTTCCCGCCAAACTGAAAGGAAAGGAAGTACAAGTCAGTTATGAGCCTGTCACCGTAGAGGGTTCAGACTTCGCTGCGATACCGTCTGTTTTCAAGATAGGGTCCGGTTTGAAGTATAGACCCTTAACCCAGACACAGAGGAGGAATAAAAATAGGAAGTTTGCTAAGATCAAGAAGGTCAGAGAAGTTGAAGCCGCCTGTCATGAAGAAATCCCCGAAGAGAAAGAGGAAGAATTGCCAGAATACTTACCACTGTTGGAAGGAAATAGATTCCACCCTCTCTCTGCTGCATCTGATGAAGTAGATGCCAGAAAGATCTCCACTGTGTTACCCCGGCCTGCATATTACAGTGACAGTAAGAAGAAGAAGAGCAAGGCTACACCACTTGCCCGATTGCGTGCAGTAATCGAGAAATTAGCCAGAAAAGAAGGATGTCCTGTATCAGAGATTTCGAGAAGAACTGGACGAGTGCCAGTTAAGTCTAGCCTCGGTCCATGAGTAGAGCCTGTTATTGTCCCTGAAAGAACAAAGAAAAAGGTGTGAGCTAGCAAGGAAGGCTCACCCGTTGTGATATCGGGTCTCCATATTAGGGAGGACACCACCTACTTACACACTGCCGACTGACCGGCCGGTCCTAGGCCTTCTGCTATAAGAAGGATGGTGTGGCGACCTATTATTGCCGAACCAATACCAATAGAATGTTCTGGAAAGAAAAGCCTCATCAAAGAGCCAGAATCTGAAGAAAGTGTCGCAGTAAAAGAAACGCCTGAAAGAGAGGTTCAACAATCGTCTCCTGACAACCATGAGATCATTCAGAAAAGGCCACTTGAGGATGCCATAGGGCAACTAAGAATGGACATCCGACGGCTAGCAAGAGAAAGAGGAGAAGAATTAAGGGATGAAATGGATTCATCAGAATTCATGGATGAAGAGTATGTTGAGGTCAACATGGTTGAGACACGAGCATCGTCAGCTTCACAGGGAGTTCCGCTAGCTTTAGAAAGAGATGAGCCAGAGTTAATGAGAGCACAGCTTCGGGAATGAGATGATACGATTTCCCAGATGGCGAAAAAGATGGAAGAGATGGCTGCCGCCTTAGCCACTCTCTAGAGTCGAGCCCAACCTCGAAAAGAAATACCCCCGGAGGTCATCCATATTACAGATGGAGGAAAAGAGATTACATCTGTTAACGGAGATGATCAGTTGAAGAAAGATTCTACACAGAACATGATTTCCAAAAAGGATATTAAGAGCATGGTAGAACAGCAGGTAAGAGAAGCCTTAGCTCAATCTAAGAACGGAGTATCTATTCAGACGAGTAGACCTTACCCTGAAGAATTTGATGCAGTCCAATACCCGAAGGGCTTTGTACTACCTCTGTTTAAGACTTTTGACGGTACGGGAAACCCCTAGCAGCATGTAGCACACTTTCATGCTAGTTGCTGCAAGCCGATAGGAGCGACGCCTTACTCTTCCGTCAGTTCGTCAGCAGTTTGTCAGGGATCGCCTTCGACTGGTATGCAGAATTGTCGAATGGATCAGTCAAGACTTTTACGGAATTGGAAAATCTCTTCGTTAAGCAGTTTACCAGAGCTCAGCACCACATCACTATCGGCGATCTAGTGGTGGAGCGACAGAAACCGAACGAAACTTTGGTGGATTACATACTTCGATGGAGGAACCTGAGCATGAAGTGTGAACCACAACTTCAGGAATAGCATGCGGTCGGTATCCTGCTTAAGAGTATCCATGGCCCGATAGCACTTCACCTTAAGGGATTCACCATTTAGACTTTCGAGAAGTTGCTTAGCAAGGCCGGGAGCTTGCAAGAGGAGGCTAAACAGCTAAGTTTCATCGCTAAAACCGATAAGCAGAAGCCTGTGAAAGCTTTTGAGAAGAAATCTGGGACAGTCGCAGCCGTGGACAAAGGTAAACAGCCAGTGCAAATACGGCCACAGCGACCGCAGCCGAGTTCTCAATCACCGCAACAGACTAATCAAGAGCCTCAGCAGAATTATCAGCCTTAGCAGAGTTTTCAGCCTCGACCGAGTTATCAGTCGCCGTGGTACGATCAGCCACCGCCTCATCCGCTCCGTCCCCTGAAGGAACTTTTGAACAAAGAATACCCCTTCAAGACTGAGGCAGTGGCTAAGATGTTTCGCAGTTTGATGAAGACACCCGAATTTCAGTTGCCAGAGCCCAGGAAGCCCGAGGAAGTCGACAAGAAGGATCATCCAAACTACTATCCCTACCACAGGATGCTCGGACATAAGATGAAGACTGCTTCACTTTCAAGAACTGGCTAGAAGATAATCTTCAGAGAGGGAACATAACGATCCCAAAGGAATACGGGAAGGAACCCCAAAAGGAAGGTTCCGTCAATGTTATCTCGACGAAGCCTATTGTTCCGATCGACCTGTGCATGACCAACGATGGATGGAATACAGTTTGGATGAAGTCATCAAAGAAAATCTTGGATCACATCCAGACCGCTTCGGTGCACGCTTCAACTCAAAGTTTGAAACTTGCCAAGACGACGCTATTGCTAGTGATTGAAGAACCGCCCCAGGAGAAGGAGAAGATTGTGGAAGAAGAGAAGACTGAGGTTCCGAGACGTAGACTAGGGGCTGCTTTTCCTCAGATGGTTGTTTCTGATTCGGGGAAGAAATTCCTCGAACCTCTAACTCTGTATGATTATTTGCTCGCCCCGGCAGGATCTTATAATGATAAGAGTTATGTTGTTGGCTACGTTTTGACTGTTTCTAACAATTACGTAACTAACAACAACCAACCTAATCTGAATCTCGATTTTGATATGAACAACGATTCTCAAATCATACAAAACCTAGATAACCGCGACGAAGAGGAGGACATTCACAAAGAAGGCTACAAAAATTCAGTAAGTGACGAGTCTATTTGTGAATTCTGAGGAGCTCTGATCACAATAGAGTTAGAATTGTCAGACGCCGAGGCGACTTCAGAAGGGCCATTCGTTCCGATTCAAGAAGAGACACCGGTAGATTCAGAGGAAATTACCGAAGTCAATCTGAGAAGCGGAAAGGTCCTACCTCCGAGATTGGGTCCAAAGGACAAGGGAAAGTAGGTGGTTTCTCAGGAAGAGCCAACCCCAACAGAAGAATTGCCCGTTCGAGAAGAAATTGAACAGCCTGTTAACAAAGTGGACTATAATGTGCTAGCCCATCTTAGGAAGCTACCGGCCAAACTGAGCATCTACGACCCTTTGATCCTGTCAAAGGAGATGAGAGAATCTCTGGTCAAGGCCTTGCTTGATCCAGAAATTTTCTTAGCTCAAATGGCTGGTAATTCCTTCGACGAGGTTTGCTCATTGAAAGGACAGCACGGTGTTACCTTCACGGACGATGATTTACTACTTGGAACAGCAGATCACAACCGATCGTTATAGATTTCAGTCAGTATTGGAAAGTTCACACTCTCTAGGGTGCTAGTTGATCCAGGAGCGTCAATTAATATAATGAACCTTCGAACGCTAGCCTATTTAGAGATTGATGCCCGTGATCTCGAGGCGGACAAGATGATGCTGAGAGGCTTCAACCAGAAAGGAGAAAGAGCTCTTGGATCGATAACACTGTTAATGAAGATCGGTAAATTAGCCAAGATAATCGTAAAGTTCCACATAATTGATTCTGAGACATCATTCAATGCTCTACTGGGCCGGCCATGGATACATGAGAACGAGATGGTATCGTCGTCTCTACATCAGTGTATAAAGTACTATGAAGGAAGACAAGAGCAGTGTATCAAAGGTGATTTGCAACTGTTCTCCATGCATCAAATTGGAATTCACGAAGATGAAGCTTACTACGCACCCCCAAAGAAAAGTGACTTCTCCAGAAATGCCATACCAAATCAAGAAAAAGAAGCACGAGACGACAAAGAACCTAAAATTCTTGTTCAATAGTTACTCACCACTCCCTTTCAACGAGATGGTGAAGGTTTCTCCAGAACTCGCACCCGAGGTCGAGGCCTGGGACGAGGTTGAGGAAGAAACGGTGGAACAGTTGAACAGAAGAAACCGGTCATCGATGTTGATTGGGAGAATAGCTCTGAAGAAGAAGAAGAAATCAAGAAAGAAGCAGCAACAGTAAACCAAAGGAAATCCCAGTTCAAGATCTCTCTCAAAGATGAAAAGAATGAAGAATACAAAGCAATGTACGAGAAGATTAGCCACTATGTGCATACTATGACCCTGACCCTGATCCATTCTAATAAGATCGAGGGTATGGTGGTCAAGGAAGTGCATGGTGGTGATGCTAAGCCGATCAAGTTCTACGGTGGTGCTTCTTCCTCAAAAACTGAAAAAGATGTACAATTTGAAGATGTTACTACTTCTGAATTAATAGAATTGCCTTTTGAGTGGTATTCTCCCTATATTCAAAATTTAATTCAACGTGGTGTCTGACCCGATATTTGTATTTCCAAATACAAGGATTTGTTACCACTGCTAGGAAATTTAATTTCTGGCAAAGGCGCGAAACACTTGACCTGGAATAACTTGCTATATAGATGTGTACCAAATAAAACTTTTTAAATATATGTTTATATAGAAAAATATAATTTAAAAAGAAAATATTTTATATACTTTTTGGGTACTATGCAAGTATACGTATCGTTTCAAGTAATATAGGGCTTTGAAACAAAGACCCCAGTATCGCTCCCACGGGGAAAAAATATGGTAATAAATTTTTAAATATTGTATTTCAAAAAAATCTTTTTGAATTTTAATCTAACAATAAATTACTTTTAATTTACTAGATGCAGATAAAGAAAACAATAATAAGAAAATGATTTTGTGAAAACTATATAAAACAAACAACTTTCTTCCCTTCAATTAATTTAAGATCTTTAAGATAATTTAATATTCGTTGGAGAATTTGATTAATGGTATTATGCCAAATAGAAGCATTCTTATTCTTTACCCATTGATCTAGGCGCAAAGAACATTGGCTAATTTACAGATCAGGTCCGGATGTATTGTTAGTAGAATGGGTTAATCTAAACTCATACTACTAGATGTCCAAGGGTAGCTATGTTCGGCCCTACTAGTGACCCTTTCCTAATCTATAAATCAAATTATAAGAATTTAGTCTGTCACTCTAAAAAACTTATCAATTCTACACCCTTTAAATCTTATATTCCTATTTATTTGCACTTCACCTTGAATAGCCCGCACATGGCCTTCGACTACCCAAGGATTCATGTGACATTTACAAGTTAAGAGTTTTTCTCCTTCTAGGTCTCAAAACTCTTCAACAGGTTTTAACAATTTAAATGGCCAATTTAAAAAGTAAAGTAAGATCAGGTATTAATGTCATCACACTGTTTTGAAAATATTTTGAATTTCAATTCTCCATGGAATCTTATATTATCTTATCTATCTCTTCATAATTGAAGGAAGAAAGTAAACTAACTACTCAGAACACATTGAATATAAACAGCAAAACATAATAAATAAACTTTGAATCAAATATAAAATAGTTATCTCAAATATTTCTTCTACAGATCTAATGATTCCTACTGACTCCACAGTGTAATGAACTCTAGATGCAATAACTTGAAAGTAAACTCACTAAACTAAAACAAAAGTGGCCCTAAATTTCTCTCTCTATTTCTCTCTCTAAGGATGAGAGATCCTAAAGTGGATAAGAGAAAGGGTTACAATGGGGGGGCACGTTTTCTGAAGAAATGGACTCCTATTTATAGGCCTCAAGGGTTGCCTTGAGGCACCTCTTCAAAGCATGACCACATTCAATGAATCTTCTAGAAGTTCTTTCTGGCGCCTAGGCGCCGGAATCTGGCTCCTAGGAGCCGGACACCGCGTCCAGTTCTTCGCACCTTTTCACTTTGGCTCGCACCCTTTCGCGATTAAAACCTTTTTGGAGCGTCCAAATGCAATGTATCACATGTTCTATTATCAAGGAACAACTGCCAGTCTTCTAGAATGTCCAATAACCGCTCACTCCGTCAAAATAACCGTTCAAACTTTGTCAAAAACTTGACAGTTCTGTATCGAGTCTGGCGCTTATGCGCCAACTTCTGGTGCCTAAAAGCCAGGCCATATTTTTTTATAATTTTTGTATTTTGCTCCATTTTTGCTCCTTTTTGCTCCTTTTTCCTTTTTGGACCTTTTTACATCACCTACATCCAAAAACACAAAAATACCTTTCATTAAAGCATAATATCCTTAGAAATTGATAAGAATTAAGACATAAAAAATAACTATTTTTTATAGATCAAAATCCCCCAAACTTAAATGTTACTTGTCCTCAAGTAACTCTTTCTACTATATAAAATGTATAACTTTTGGAATAAAAGATAAATATTTAAGATTCCTTATAATTTTTTATTTTATAAAGTTTTTAGTAAATTATTAACCCAATTTCACTAACTAGGTTTAACTTTAAGAATTTAAAGAATATTTAACTACCAAATCATAAGATTTCAAACTTTTCATCCATTTTGAAAATAATAGAAGTCTATTATATTAAGATCTCATAGATTATTTACAAGAAAAAAATCTTCTTGAAAAATCTTTCCTAAATAAATATTCATGCATAAAAATTAAGTAAAATATGTAACTAGTTTTTTTCCAATAAAATAATTCAAGTGAAGCCAATTTTTTATTTAGGCATTTCCTCAAGCTTCTCCTCTCTTCTTTTTTTTTCTTTTTCTTTTCTTCTTCTTTTTTTTTTCTTTTCTTTTATTTTTTTTATATATAGAGAGGATTACTATATCTGGATAGCCTGTTAATGGTTTTGAACTTCACTATCCTTAACTTATATTTTCAAAACTTATACATTTCCACTTAATTATTATAACATAAATAAGAATTCAAAATGATTTCCAATCTTTTCTTTTTCAAGTAATAATTTTTTATTACTTAATATTTCTAAAATTCTATTCTTTCTATCATGAATAGAAAAAATTCTTAATCTTATTCTTCTTTAAGTTAAATAACTCTATTCTTAAAATCAATCAAAGTTATTAAAATTTTGGTTAATTTCACTAAATTGTTTATAATTTCAAAAATAAAAGTGATCTCAAATATATTTCATTCCTTAAGTTATGTTAAAAAGTTTTTATTTTTAAGAAAATATTAGCTCTGTAAGGACAAATAAAATTTATATTTGAATGTATTTTCCCTTCCCCCAAACTTAAGTTTTGGTATACTATAAAAATTTGAAAGTATGAGAGAAAGAAAATCATAATTTTAAAAAGGAATTTTTTTAGTAGGTAAAAATGATCTTAAAAAGAAAAATTAACTTCTACTCATGCTTTTATGAATAATTAAGATAAATTTGAAGCATGTATAAAAAGTAAGCAGGCTAATTTTTATGATTATATTAAATTTAAAACAAAATAAAAGCAGAGCAAAATTACTAATTACTAAACAGTAGACTAAAACAAACATAACATAAATTAACTCTAATTTCAGTCTCAACACAATATACTAAGAATATTTTAACAACAAAATCTTAACACTAATCAATCCACTCAGATACTTAAACAAATCAACATACATCAAACATAAAACTAAACAAAACAAACCAACAAAGTAGCACAATATAGAGATCTATAACTACTAGTCATTGGCTGTAGCCTCATCATCATCATCATCACCAAAGGAAAATTCTACATCCTTAGAATCAACAAATGGTGTGAAACTAGGAAAAGTAGGGAAACTAACATCATGTTCACCCTTCAGAAATCTGACTAGGGCTTCACCATACTCAGCATCATAGCTACTCTTCCTCTGGGTATAATCAGATAAATGATCAAGTTTCCTATCAAAAGTATCAATCCTGCAGTGAGTTTGAAATAACTCCTACTGCTGCACTATAAATTGATCATGCATTGATTCCCAGAAACTCGATGGTGGCTCAGCAGAAGTAGAGGGTCGAGAAGTAGAAGGTCTACCTGGAGCAGGTACAGAAGAAGAAGGAGCAGTCGATCTCTTCCCTCGAAGACGATCATAAATGCTAATGCTCTCCTGACCAATCAGCTTAGTAGTCTTCAACCTTTCCTCTGAAATATCTGTAGTGACTCCATTGCTAATACATAATGAATAAATCAGAGATGGGAATCCCAGTCCAACAGAAGTGTTGTATCTTGCAGTAGAATCGACAGAATCATAAATAATATTGCCGATCAATAGGCTTCCTTTCCTGAATGCAGTAATTTAAGATCGCTCAATCTCTTGTCACTTCATTCAGGTGGTTGGAAGGTAACAATCTTGCAGAAATAAAATAGTGTCATGCTTTAGAAATACCATTTAATTTGGAGGATTTAAAGTTTACCCTTTTTCCGTTCCTGATCTTCCAAGATTCAGTACCGTCAGTCAAATAAGCAATGATCATATCCAAATCTCCCTCAGATGGTGATAATCCAGAATAGTGGCATTCAATAGTCGGTAGGTAGCCATAAAAAACATTGATTCTTTTAGGATTAAATCTTACTCCGACACCTCGACAAAAATTTCATAATCTTCGGCATCCAGAAAAATTGCATAAAACTCTCGAACAATAGGGATAACAGCAACAGCAGTGAAATAACAGAATTGTTGCCAATTGTGTGCAATGATAGTGTTTTAAATCATTTCTCCCAGATGATAGAAACTTTGTTCTGAAATGAACTTCCTGGACGTCGCAAATTCGTGGAATCGAAAATGCGCGGCCGTAGTAGAAAATTTGCTGCTATCAAAGTTATCTCGTGCCTTTCCGCGTTTAGATTTCGGAGCCATCTAAACGTGAAAGAAAACAAGAACAAATATAGGAATCAAAGATTTAAACTCTTTTTAAGTTTATAAAACTTAAAATAAGTTTAAAAATCTAAAGAAATCACTAAAAAAAAATTGTTTTTAAAAATTTTGGTTCTTAGCAAAACCTAGGGAAATCTATGGTGAAAATCGAAAATAAATGGTTTAAAGTGTAGATCTGACCTTGAGACAAAGAAATAGAGTGGTTTGGCGCTCAAATCCTTGATGTTTTGATCTCAAAATGGATCTAAAAGGTGTATTTTCTTGAAAATGGGGAAGAACATGAAGCTTAGGTTTCAAAAATGGCTTTTGGGGGTATTTAAGTAAATTTTTGGGTACAGGCCGAACTGGCGCTTAGGCGTCGAATTCTGGCGCCTAGGCGCCAGACTCGCCTTTCACAAAAAATTATTTTTAAATTTAATTTTCCACCAAAATTCATAAATTCAACTTCTAATTACTCAAATTAAAGTAGGGCTTCAGTTTCTAACTTCCACAACATTTTTCAAAAATTTTTAAAAATTAAATATTAAATCCACCAATCAAACATAAAGTTTAAATCAAACTCACTAAATTCCATTTATAATCTTCAATATTGGCTCAATACATTACAGATAAGTATTATACTTGATTCAAGTTCCTAATACACACTCAAACACAACAATTTCTAAGCAAAAACAACACACATTGAACATGAAAGCAAATACACAAACAAACAAAATTGATTCACTAAATCGATACAACGACTCAACAAACCAGATTATAATTAATCTTCACAAGGGAATTTGTGTATTCCACTTGGAAAGAACACTAACGCTCTCGGGAAATCCGTAGCCATCTTTTCATCAATCCACTTGTTCTTCTCAAACATTTCAACTTGAGCATCTTGATAAGCCGCAAAATGATCAAATTGAAATTTCATCTGTCATTCTAGATGTTCAATTTGATGAAACATCTCATGAAGGCAATCTCCAATGCTTTTAAACTCCACTTCAAACTTATCCAAACGACTAGAAATTTTCTCTAAACTTACCGCGATGAAACCATTGCAGTAGGGTTGAGGATCCTTTGAGACCTTGTCCCTAGCCTCTTCTTCATGATTTCTTCCTTCCATTTCTTCAAAAATTTCTCAAATCTCTCAAGAATGAAGTGTAAGGGACGTAAATTTGATTGTTTGATGGTTAGGGAAGAAGATAGGTTGATTTAAAGGTGAAAATCGTGTGAAAAACTAAAAATTTTCGGTTTTTGCACGACCTAGTAACCGTGGCGCTTAGGCGCAGAATCTGGCGCCTAGGCGCCGGACCTATTGATACATAGTTTGACTCTGGAGCTTAGGCGCCGAATCTTGGCGCCTAGGCGCTGAAACTATGTTCAACTCCTTTTCGCCTAATCGTCAAATTTCAAAATTTTGTTCTCCAAGATAGGTAAATTATACTGGTAAGAGTAATCTTGACTCAATAATTCACATTGTAAATAATCATAATGAAAGTTAACTTGATCTCCTTTTTACTCATATTTAGAATAGAGTGATCCAATTTCTAAATCTTACATACTTCAAAATAATCTTCAGCCTAAGTCAACAAAGACTTATAAGCATCAAAAAATTTTAAAGTAATATAAAATTAGTCAAAATCGAGGCATAACCTTACATTAAAACATAAAAACACTCATAACAAAAGTTAATTATGGGTTGCCTCTCACAAAGCGCTTGGTTTAACGTCGTCAGCCCGAATTAAGTAAATCTTTAATCAGGTTGACTCAATTCATAAGCCTCTTTATAAATCTTTTTAATATCTCCCAAATAAGGCTTCAATCTTAATCCATTTACTTTAAAAATTTTTCCTGTTTTGGGATCTTTAATATCCATGACTCCATAATGGTATACTTTCTCAACTATATAGGGTCCAATCCATTTAGATCTTAATTTTCCAGAAAAAGTTTTAAATGAGAGTTAAACAGTAATACTTCTTATCCAGGCACAAAAATTTTTCCTGAAATTTTCTTATCATGCAACATCTTCATTTTCTCTTTATAAATCCTTGCATTTTCATATGATTAATTTCTTATTTCTTCCATCTCATTCAATTGCAATAATCGCTTTTCTCCTTCTTTATTCAAATTAAAATTAAACTCTTTTATCGCTCAATAAGCTTTATGTTCAAGCTCTACAAGTAAGTGACAATGTTTACCATAAATTAAGCAGTAAGGTGACATTCCGATTGGTGTCTTATAAGCTGTTCTATAAGCCCATAATGCAGAATCAAGTCTATCAACCCAATCAGTTCTTTTAGGATTAACAGTCTTCTCTAAAATTCTTTTAATTTCTCTCGTTTGATACTTCACCATTCCACTTGTTTGTGGGTCATAAGTCATTGCAATTCTATGTTTGATTCCAAATTTTTGTAGTAATGATCGAATTCTTATATTCCTGAAATGACTTCCACCATCAGTGATAATTACCTTAGGCATTCCAAATCTTAAAAATATCATTTTCGTTAAAAATTTAGAAACACTTTTGGAATCACAGTTTGGTAAAGCAACAGCTTCAATCCACTTTGAAACATAATCAACAACTGATAAAATATAAATTTTTCCAGATGATGGAACAAATGGTCCCATAAAGTCTAAACCCCATATATCATAAATTTCAACTTCCAATATATAGTTTAAAAGCATTTCATTCTTCCTAGATATATTTCCCATCCTTTGACATCGATCACATGTTTTCACATAATATCTTACATCTTTAAATAAGGTAGGCCAATAAAATCCAGAATTTAAAATTTTAAATGCAGTTTTATCTATGCCAAAGTGTCCTCCAAAATCGAAATCATGACCATTTTTGAATAATAGCAAAAGTTTCCTCATAAGGTGCACATCTTCGAATCATAGAATCTTTACCAATTTTAAATAAATGAGGTTCTTCCCAAATATAAGATTTAGCATCATATTTAAATTTCTTAATAAATTTGTTATCCAATTCATAAGGCAAAATATTGCTAACTAAATAATTAACAATATCAGCAAACCAAGGTGTTTTGCATCCTTGAATAACATATAAAGATTCATTGGGAAATTTCTCATTTATATTTTCTTTCGAAATAATATCATTTTTAATTCTAGATAAATGATCAGCAATTTGGTTTTCAGTTCCTTTTCTATCTACTATTTGAAAATCAAATTCTTGTAGAACTAAAACCCATCTTATAAGTCTAGGTTTAGAATCCTTCTTAAATAATAGATATTTAATAGCAGAATGATCAGTATGAACTATGCATTTAGTACCAAGAAGATAAGGTCTAAATTTATCAAAGGCATATACTATAGCTAGAAGCTCATTCTCAGTGGTAGTGTAATTTCTTTGTGTTTCATTGAGAGTTTTACTAGCATAATATACAACTTTGAAAATCTTCTCATATTTTTGTCCTAATACAGCTCCAATTGCAAAATCACTTGCATCACACATTAATTCAAAAGATTTATTCCAATTAGATGCAACAATGATAGGTGCAGTTATTAATTTTTCTTTTAGAATATTAAAAGCATTAATACATTGTTTGTTAAATTCAAATTTCGCATCTTTTCCAATAAATGACAAAGAGGTTTAGCAATTTTAGAAAAATCCTTTATGTATCTTTTATAAAATCCAGCATGACTTAGAAAACTTCTCACATCAGTAACAGTAGTAGGTGGTTGCAATTCAACAATAATTTTTACTTTTGCTTGATCTACTTCCATCCCTTTTTGTAACACTTTGTGATCAAGTACAATGCCTTCTGTGACCATGAATTGACATTTTTCCCAGTTAAGAACTAAATTTGTTTCTTCACATCTTTTCAGAACTTTGGCAATGTTTTCCAAACAAGATTCAAAAGAAGTTCCAAAAACCGAAAATTGTCCATGAATATTTCAATTCCTTTGTCAATCAAATCACAAAATATTGACATCATACATCTTCGAAAAGTTGCGAGTGCATTACATAAACAAAAAGGCATTCTTCTAAAAGCAAATGTTCCATAAGGACTTGTAAATGTTGTCTTTTCTTGGTCCTCAGGAGCAATAAGTAACTGATGATAACCAGAATATCCATCCAGAAAATAGAAATATGGGTGTCCAGCTAATTTATTGAGCATTTGATCCAAGAAAGGTAAAGGAAAATGATCCTTTCTAGTGGATTTATTTAATTCCTATAGTCAATACAAATTCATCATCCATTAACTTGTCTTGTAGGAATTAGTTCATTTTTATCATTAACAATGACAGTTACACCTCCTTTCTTCGGAACACAATGAATAGGACTTACCCATGGACTATCCGAAATAGGATAAATAATACCAGCATCTAACCACTTAATAATTTCTTTTTTAACAACATCTTTCATGATAGGATTTAATCTTCTTTGTGATTCAATAGTAGGTTTAAAATTTTCTTCCATTAAAATTCTATGCATACAAATGGAAGGGCTTATTCCTCTTATGTCAACAATAGTCCAACCAAAAGCTTTCTTATAATTCTTTAACACACCTAGTAGTTTTTCTTCTTGATCTTTACTCAGTTCAGAAGAAATAAAAACAGGTAAAGTTAACGAATTTCCAAGAAACGCATATTTTAAATGTGAAGGTAATATTTTTAATTCCAGTTCATGGGCTTTTTTAATTGATGGTAAAAGTATATTATTTTGAGTTATGTCTAAAGTTTCCCAGTTTTCTTTAATAAAATGAGTCTCTTCTTCTTCTACTTCTTCATTTTCATCAGTTAAAAATTCAAATTTTTCTTCTGAAATGACTTTACATTTTTCTTGATAATGTTTTTCAATTAAATAATCAATTATATCCATTCGATAACAATTCACTTTATCAGGGTACTTCATTGATTTAAAAACATTGAATTTAATTTCTTGATCATTAACTCTCATGGTTAGTTCTCCCTTTTGCACATCAATCATTGCTCGTCCAGTAGCTAGAAAAGGTCTCCCTAAAGTAATAGGTATCTCTTTATCTTCTTCCATATCAAGTACTATGAAATCTACAGGGAAGATAAATTTATCCACTTTAACAAGGACATCCTCTATAACTCCTTTAGGATAAGTGATAGATCTATCAGCTAACTGAAGGGTTACAGTGGTGGGAGTAATATCTCCTAAATCCAATCTTCGAAAGATAGAAAATGGCATGAGATTAATACTTGCTCCTAAATCACATAAAGCTTTTCCACAAAATTTTCCTCCAATAGCACAGGGTATAGTGAAACTTCCAGGATCCTTAAGCTTTTCATGTAATTTCTTTTGAATTATTGCACTGCATTCTTCACTTAATGAAACAGTTTCAAAAGCTTCAAATTTTCGTTTCTTGCTTAAAATATCCTTCATAAATTTTGCATGAGTTGGCATTTGTTCCAAAGCTTCAGCAAAAGGTTTGTTATTAGTAAGTTTCTTACAAATTTCAAAGAACTTAGAAAATTGATGATCAAGTTTCTGCTGTTTAAGTCTTTGAGGAAAAGGTGGTGGTGGTTTTTTAACTTCCACATTAACAGGTATAACAGTCTGATATTGATAGGAGAGAGAATTTCTTTAGGTTTTTCAATCTCTTCAACCTCAATCTCTTTTTCAATTTCATTATGCATTCTTTCTTTTAATTCCTTTCCACTTCTAAGTTGCACAGCTTTAACTTGTTCATGTTCTTTTCCAGTTTCCTTTGAATTAATTTCAACATTACTAGGAAGTGTTCCTACAGGTCTGTTATTAATTAAAGTAGCAATTTGCCCCATTTGATTTTCAATATTACGAATAACAGTATTTTGATTTGTAATTAATTATTCATTTGTAAAATTAATTCTTCTATTGATAACTTTTACTGTTGATTATTAAATCCAGGAGGTTTATAATTTGGATTAACTTGATTATTCCAATTTCCAGTGGGATGAGATTAATTATTGCCCCATTGTTGTTGTGAATTATTCCAGTTAAAATTAGGATGATTTTTCCACCTGAGATTATAATAATTTGAATAAGTATTATTTTTACTTGCAATAGCTTGTAAAGTTTCAATAGTCTGAGAATCTTCAAAATTAGCAGAGTTATTATGTGAAATATTAATTGCAAGATTATCTAATTTCTTAGACATTGCTGCTACTTGTGAAGCTAAGATAGAATAGGCTTCATTATCATGAATACTTGCCATCTTTTTAGGATTAATCCTTTCGTAAGGCCATTGAAAATTGTTATTAGCCATTTCTTCAATTAAAGTGTAAGCTTCTTCAAATGATTTAGACATTAAAGACCTCCAGCAGCAGCAGCAATAATTGATTTTAAAGATCCAATTAATCCATTATAAAATGTTTGAATAAATAACCAATCAGGTAAAGCATGATGAGGATATTTTCTTAATAGTTCTTTAAACCTTTCCCAAGTTTCATATATTGTCTCCCCGTCAAATTGACTAAACGAAGTAATATCATTTCTTAATTTAGTAGTTTTAGAAGGAGGAAAATATTTAGCAAGGAATTTTTGTGCCATTTCAAGCACATGTTTTAATAGAACCAATTGCTAATGAGTTTAACCACATCTTTGCTTTATCTCTTAAAGAAAAAGGAAAGAGTCTAAGTCTAATAGCATCATCAGAAACATTGTTATATTTAAAGGTAGCACAAAGTTCTAAAATACTAACAAGGTGTAAATTTGGATCCTCATTTGGTGTTCCACCAAATTGATTGTTTTGCACCATTTGAATAATAGAAGGTTTAAGTTCAAAAGAATTAGCATCTATAGTGGGTATTTGAATACTACTATGAAGTTCATCAACAGTAGGGTTAGCATAATCCCTTAATGGTTTATAAACATTTTGATCATTAAGTTCAATTGGATTTTGTAAAGTAGCCATTTCTTGAATATTTTGAATTTGTTTTCCCTTTTTAATTTTTCTAATTGTTCTTTCTAGTTCAGAATCTAAAGGTATTAATCCTTCAAAACCAAAACTTCGCATAAAAAAATGAAACAAGGAATAAAATTTATATATATATATATATATATATATATATATATATATATATATATATATATATATTTATGTTTTTGGAAATATAATATGTAAAAATCTATAACTGTTTTTATTCCTTCCCCATCAACGGCGCCAAAAACTTGGCCCGATTTTTGTATTTCCAAATACAAGGATTAGTTACCACTGTTAGAAAATTTAATTTCTGGCAAAGGCGCGAAACACTTGACCTGGAATAACTTGCTATATAGATGTGTACCAAATAAAACTTTTTAAATATATGTTTATATAGCAAAATATAATTTAAAAAGAAAATATTTTATATACTTTTTGGGAACTACACAAGTATACATATCGTTCCAAGTAATATAGGGCTTTGAAACAAAGACCCCACTATCGATCCCACGGGGAAAAAATATGGTAATAAATTTTTAAATATTGTATTTCAAAAAAATCTTTTTGAATTTTAATATAACTATAAATTACTTTTAATTTACTAGATGCAGATAAAGAAAACAATAATAAGAAAATTATTTTATGAAAACTATATAAAACAAACAACTTTCTTCCCTTCAATTAATCTAAGATCTATAAGATAATTTAATATTCGTTGAAGAATTTCATTAATTGTATTATGCCAAAAAGAAGCATTCCTATTCTTTACCCTTTGATCCAGGCGCAAAGAACATTGGCTAATTTACAGATCAGGTCTGGATGTATTGTTAGTAGAATGGGTTAATCTAGACTCACACTACTAGATGTCCAAGAGTGGCTATGGTCGGCCCTACTAGTGACCCTTTCCTAATCTATAAATCAAATTATAAGAATTTAGTCTGTCACTCTAAAAACTTATCAATTCTACGCCCTTTAAATCTTATCTTCCAATTTATTTGTACTTCACCTTGAATAGCCCGCACATGGTCTTCGACTACCCAAGGATTCATGTGACATTTACAAGTTAAGAGTTCTTCTCCTTCTAGGTCTCAAAACTCTTCAACAGGTTTTAACAATTTAAATGGCCAATTTTAAAAGTAAAGTAAGATCAGGTATTAATGTCATCACAATGTTTTCAAAATATTTTAAATTTCAATTCTCCATCGAATCTTATATTATCTTATCTATCTCTTCATAATTGAAGGAAGAAAGTAAACTAACTACTCAGAACACAATGAATATAAACAAAGAAACATAATAAATAAACTTTGAATCAAATATAAAATAATTATCTCAAATATTCCTTCTACAGATCTTCTGATTCCTGCTGACTCCACAGTGTAATGAACTTCAGATGCAACAATTTGAAAGTAAACTCACTAAACTAAAACAAAAGTGGCCCTAAATTTCTCTCTCTATTTCTCTCTCTAAGGATGAGAGATCCTAAAGTGGATAAGAGAAAGGGTTACAATGGGGGGCCACGTTTTTCTAAAGAAATGGACTCCTATTTATAGGCTTCAAGGGTTGCCTTGAGGCACCTCTTCAAAACATGTCCACATTCAATGAATCTTCTAAAAAGTCTGTCTGGCCCCTAGGAGCCGGAATCTGGCGCCTAGGCGCAGGACACCGCGTCCAGTTCTTCGCTCCTCTTCACTTTGGCTCGCACCTCTTCGCGATTAAAACCATTTTGGAGCGTCCAAATGCTATGTATCACATGTCCTATTATTAAGGAACAACTGCCAGTCTTCTAGAATGTCCAATAACCGCTCACTCCATCAAAATAACCGTTCAAACGTTGTCAAAAACTTGACAGTTCTGTATCGAGTCTGGCGCTTAGGCGCCAACTTCTGGCGCTTAGGCGCCAGGCCATATTTTTTTATATTTTTTGTATTTTGCTCCATTTTTTCTCATTTTTGCTCCTTTTTCCTTTTTTGGACTTTTTTACATCACCTACATCCAAAAACACAAAAATACCTTTCATTAAAGCATAATATCCTTAGAAATTGATAAGAATTAAGACATAAAAAATAGTTTTTTTTTATAAATCAGTGTCTTACCTAAACAATGGTCAAAAGGTCAATCACAGCGCTTCGAAAAATGGTGGAACATTGTTAGTCGGCCTACCAATTCAAAACATGGTCTTGGATTCGGCACAGTAGGATCAGTTGATGATACAGGATTTTGCTTGGTTGTCGCTAGTGAGCCTAATGAAGATTGCTTGGAAACCTCAGATGATCTCGAAGATCTGCCAATCGGAGATGCTCTGCCAGAATTTGAAGAAGAAATTAAATCTATAATAGACGAGTTAATGGAAGTTAACTTAGGTACTAGCGAAGAGCCTAGGCCGACCTTTGTTAGCTCCTTACTCAATAGAGAAGACTCTGAAGAAATAGTCAAGCTATTAATAGAATTCAATGACTGTTTTACTTGGAGTTATGACAAAATGCCAGGATTAGCTCCAGAGGTCGCAGTTCACAAGTTAAGAGTGGATCACACTGCTGTTCCAGTCAGACAAGCTCCCAGAAGAATGTGTCTAAAGATTGAACAACAAGTTATAGCTGAAGTTAAGAAACTAATAGATGCTAAATTTGTCCGTAAAGAAAAATACCCAACTTGGTTAGCCAACGTGGTACCAGTCAGAAAGAAGAATGGTCAGATCAGAATCTGTGTAGATTTCAGAGACTTGAATAAAGCATGCCCGAAGGATGAGTTTCTGCTATCAATTCCAGAATTAATGATCGACATCGCGTCAACACATGAAATCTTCTCATTCATGGATGGGTCTTCAGGATACAACCAGATAAAGATGGCACCAGAAGATGAAAAGCTCACAGCCTTCAGAACGCCAATCGGAATATACTGCTACATGGTAATGCCTTTCGGATTGAAGAATGTGGGAGCAACTTACCAAAGAGTAATGACGAGGATTTTTGATGATCTCATTCACAACCAAGTCGAGTGTTATGTAGATGATGTGGTCATCAAGAGCAAACTGAAGGAAGATCACCTGTATGATTTGAGAATTATTTTCGAGCGATTAAGACAATTTAACCTTAAGATGAATCCCTTAAAATGAGCCTTCGGCGTCACCTACGGGAAAATCTTAGGATTTGTTATTTAACATCGCGAAATTGAAGTCGATCCAAAAAAGATTAAAGCTATCTTAGAAATGCAACCTCCCAAAACCTTGAAGCAATTACGATCCTTTCAAGGAAAATTGGCATATCTTCGACGCTTTATCTCGAATTTGATAGGTAAGTGTCAGCCCTTCTCGGCATTAGTTAAAAAGGATGCTAAATTCTTTTGGGAAGAGAAATGTCAGCTGACCTTTGAGGACATTAAGCAATATCTAAAGAAGCCTCCTGTCTTAGCAGTCCCAGTCTCGGGTAGACCATTGATACTTTATACCGCGGCTTTAGACGACTCCCTTGGAGCCCTGTTAGCCCAGGTCAATGACGAGGGAAAATAAAGTGCTCTTTATTACTTAAGTCATCGTCTGATTCCGACAGAAGTAAAGTACCCTCCAATTGAGAAGCATTGTTTGGCCCTGATCTTCGCCCTCAAAAGCTCAGGCATTACATGCTTTCTCATAAGGTCAACCTTATTTTGAAAGTTAATTCATTGCAATATTTGATGACCCGACGGACGCTTTTCGGCAGACTTGCCAGGTGGTCGATGATACTATTGCAATTCGATATAACTTTCATTCTACTTCATTCTGTAAAAGGGCAAGTCTTAGCAGGCTTCCTCGCAGCACACCCTTTACCGGCAGAGTCGCCTCTCAACGACGACTTACCAGACGAGCAGATAATGAGCCTAGAAGACCCCGATGATCATCGTTGGGAACTATACTTCGATGGAGCATCTTCAGCACAGAAAGACAGAGAATCGCAAATGATAGTGCCCGGTAAGGCAAGAATCAGACTAATCTTTATAACACCGGAGCAAGGGATGTTGAGATACTCCTACCACCTAACAGAACCGTGTACAAATAATGAAGCAGAATACAAAGTCCTCATAACTAGATTAGAATTAACCATTCAGATGGGTATAACAGATATCAACATCTACGGAGATTCACAGTTGATCATTCAGCAGATCGTCGGACAGTACAGAATTCTGAAACCAAGGCTCGAGCAGTACTTTCAGTATGTCATGAAAATATTGTAGCAAATTCCGAATGTAATAATCTACAAGATTCCCAGAAAAGAAAATGTCCTCACAGATGCGTTAGCCCGCCTCGTAAAAGAGTTTACCTGCTTACAGGATGAATCAGTTGAAATGTCAGTTTAGGAACATAAGGTTCTCTCACAGCTCAACATGGATACGATACACAAATCAAAAAAAGAAGAAGAAACAGTTGCAGTAGTAACAGAAAATGCAGAAGACTGGCATCGACCATTAATAGATTACCTGCAAATAGGAAACCTACCAGACGATAAGTCATTAGCCCATTAGATTAAGAAAAAAACTCTGTCTTACGCATTAATAAACAATACGTTATACAGAAGGTCTTTTGACCAGATGTGGCTAAGGTGCCTGAGCGGGTCCGAGGCTCATGAAATCGTTAAAGAAATACACTCAGGACTTTATGGCGCTCATCAGTCCGGTCCGAAGATGAAAATGAAGATTAAAAGACTAGGGTACTACTGGCCCTCAATGATGACCGACTGCATGAAGGTCTCCAAGAGTTATCACAAGTGCCAAGTGCATGGAGTGGTTCTACATCAACCTCCAAATGTGCTACATCCGACAATCGCGTCGTGGCCATTTGAATGTTGGGGCACGGATATCATGGGTCCAATAGAACCGCCTTCTTCAAGAGGACATCGCTTCATTCTTGCAGCTACAGACTACTTTTCCAAGTGGGCAGAAGCAGTACCGCTCAAAGAAGTGAAGGCACATCACGTGCCACAGTTCTTCAAAAATCAGGTCGTCTACCGCTTCGGGGTACAGCGCAAAATTATCTCAGACAATGGGTCCGCGTTTAAAAGAACGAAGATTAATAGTTTTGTCAAAAGACACGGGATCGATTAGCGCTATTCAACGATCTACTACCCAAGAGCTAACGGCTTGGCCGAGGTTTTTAATAAAACTCTCATCCAAATCCTAAAGAAAACCTTGGATGATAAAGAAAGCCTTATGGGCCTACAGAACGACTTTCAGGACTCCTACTCAGTCTACGCCCTATGCTCTAGTGTACGGGTCCGAGGCAGTTCTACCCTTGGAAGTTCAGCTCCCATCACTCAGAATTGCAGTTGCTAACAAGATTACTACTGAAGAGAATGCCAAATTACGATTAGAAGAATTGGAAAGCTTGGAAGGAAGACAACTTTCAGCGCAGTAGAATCTCGAACTGTATCAAGCTAAGATGATCCAGCCCATGACAAACTGGTCCGCCCAAGGACATTCAAAATCCGTGACTTGGTCCTAGTTCTCAGAAGGCCTATTCTTGCACACCGCAAGAAAGGAAGTAAATTTGAACCGACTTGGGAGGGGCCGTTCGTGGTCTAGACAGTCTACTCAGGAGGTTCTTACCAGCTTGTGAATTGTCATGGAGAACGTTTTATGCTTCGAATCAATGGACGATATTTGAAGAAGTATTACGCAACCTGATGTTTCGAAGAATGAAATTTCATTCCTAGAAGCACGGGTAGAGTGATCACTTATAACTGGGTCTGAACCCAAAAGAAAATGAATGATAAAAAGCATAAATAAATAAAAAAAATGTGTGTTAAAGGAAAACATATGCAATTGAAGTAATAATAAAATTTTGACTCTTACTTTCGAGACGAGCTCACTCCTGATCTTTTCTTATCTTCTCTTACTCTTATAATATTCGAAATAATTAAATAAGAATGTTTTTATTAATAAGTAAATTTTCTTATTTTTCTCGTCCCGAGTACTGCCCTCGATCCTTTCGTTATTTTCCTTTCGTGGAAATGTCGAACGGGCCGTCGTTCCTCAACTTTAAGGATGGTGTAAGTCTTGCACTTAACAAAGAAGAGATGAAAGCTGATGCTGTGATAGAGGTTGGCTCGGTCCTTGGAAGAATTGGAAAGCTTGGAAGGAAGACGACTTTCAGCGCAGTAGAATCTCGAACTGTATCAAGCTAAGATGATCCAGACCCACGACAAACTGGTCCGCCCAAGGACATTCAAAATCAGTGACATGGTCCTAGTTCTCAGAAGGCCTATTCTTGCACACCGCAAGATAGGAAGTAAATTTGAACCGACTTGGGAGGGGCTGTTCGTGGTCTAGACAGTCTACTCAGGAGGTTCTTATCAGCTTGTGAATTGCTGTGGATAACGATTTATGCTTCCAATCAATGGATGATATTTAAAGAAGTATTACGCAACCTGATGTTTCAAAGAATGAAATTTCATTCCTAGAAGCATGGGTAGAGTAATCACTTATAACTGGGTCCGAACCCGAAAGAAAATGAATGATAAAAAGCATAAATACATAAAAAAAATGTGTGTTAAAGGAAAACATATGCAATTGAAGTAATAATAAAATTTTGACTCTTCCTTTCGAGACGAGCTCACTCCTGATCTTTTCTTATCTTCTCTTACTCTTATAACATTCGAAATAATTAAATAAGAATGTTTTTATTAATAAGTAAATTTTTTTATTGTTCTCATCCTGAGTACAGCCCCTAATCCTTTCCTTGTTTTTCTTTCAGGGAAATGTCGAACGGGCTGATGTTCCTGAACTTTAAGGATGGTGTAAGTCTTGCACTTAATAAAGAAGAGCTGAAAGCTGATGCTGTGATAGAGGTTGGCTCGGACCTCGCACGACCGGAGTTGGAATATGAGGAAACTTCTTGGACCGCTCGTAGATCCCAAGCGTGTCCGTGGGAAGACAAGTGATGAGGCTCAACAAGAAGGCTCCCAAGCTGCAAACAAGAAGAGGAAGATCAATATGATCGAGGAAAACAAGATGAAATCAGTGATAACGTCTGCAGGAGGAAAGCTTGTCAGTGCTGCCCCTACCGAGATTCAGGGAGAGAGGAGAGCCACCCTGACCCCAACTCAGAGAAGAAACAAGAATCGCCGTATCGCCAAGATGCTAAAGAAATTAACAAAAGAGGAAAACCGGGAAGAAACCCTGACGGCCGTAGCAGTTACCCCAAGGAGGCCAGTCCTCAGGAGCACCATAGCAAAGGTTGTTCCGGAAAAGGTTACTACAGAGCCTACACCTAAGATAGTGACGATCTCAGGAGAGCATGACAGTGTGGAGCCATATATCCTACAGTACGTCACTAGACCCCAAAAACTGCAGATAATTTCAGAGCACGAATTGGAGATGATCCAGAGGGCGCGGAAGCAGAAATTTGAATACTTTCAGAGAATTAGAGGCAGATATGTCAATATCCTGGAAGGACTAGAGTTACATACAGAGTGAAATTGTAGACTACGTCAATGAGCTGAAGAAACAAGGTCGTGCAGGATGATTACGTAGCAGGACCTACTCCGAGCCAAAGAAATGGAAAAGAGGTAAGGGGAGGATTACTATTCAATTTGGATGTTGTTACAACTTCGCTGATGACAAGAAAGGAAATCCGCTAGGGATACTCCGCTACGATGAAGTGGATCCAATGCTAGTTTTAATTAAGAAAATGATAAAAAGGATGGTGGCTTGGCGAGTCCTACCCGCTGATTGCATACCGAACAACTGTATTATCAACATCTATGCAGAAGGAGACTGCATCCCACCTCACACAGATCATCATGATTTTGTAAGGCCCTTTTGTATCGTTTCCTTCATCAATCAATGCAACATTATGTTCGGGACAGAACTTCGGATAATTGGCCCAGGAGAATTCCGAGGACCAGTGGAGATACCTCTACCGGTAGGCTCTGTTCTCGTACTACAAAGAAATGGTGCAGATGTAGCGAAGCACTGCATACCGGGAGTTCCCTACGAGCGAGTCTCCATCACCCTCAGAAGGATGGATGAGAGAAAAATTCGGTCTACTTCCGACCGGATCCGTAACTAGAGAATTTGCAGCCCTACGAGCTGTAGGCTACATAGTAGTAGCACACCTCTAAAATACACTTACATGAGATTCTCCACTGGAAAGTGGCTTAGAAGGTGATGTCATTACCTATGTAGTTTACTTTTCAGACATGGATGAATCAAATAGACAATTTTGTCAGAGTACACAGAGATATCGATGCAATCTGTGTTCAGATGTATATATGAACTTTTGTAAAAGTTTGTTTTCAGAAGGATGTCATCAGAAATGTTTTGATGGAATCACCTGATGTTCTTTGACGTTTTAGTGGAGATAAATCTTGTGTTTTACCTTCAGTTTTGTGCAATTTACTGCAAATGCCACCAGATCTGAGTTTAACTCGGTTTAAAAAGAAAGTTGGACGAAGAACGATTTGAATGAAATAATAACAACAAAATAAAATTTGAATTCAAAGTCTGAATAAAACACAAACCAAAACTCAAAACCGATCAACTTAAAACTTCAAGATGTGATCCAAGTAAATCAATTAAAATCTGAATCGAAGTGAAATTTCAATCGAAAATGAAACTTAAAAAAAAAATCAAATCACGAAAAGCAATGAATAATGAAAATGAAGCTCCTAATCCGATATCCCCAGCCTCTAGTTGTTCTCGAAATCTTTTCAACTCTCTACGATTTCTCCCCTCTTTTGAGAAGGTCACTGAGTCTACTGACACAGAACCACGAGATTCTCGATTTGGTTCTGATGGCGTGGATTCACTTCCTTCGTCAAACTTTCAACCTTTGATGAAATCCTTCAGGACGTGAAACACTTTCATGTCCCATTCCAATCTTCCATTGCGCTTGTAATCATTAAAATCTTCACGAATCAATCGTCAACCTTTCAAGACTGGTACCTAAATTCCAATTCTCTCCTTTTGAGGTCGGTACCTAAATTTTGACTCTCTTTTCGAGATCAGTACCTAAATTCTGATTCTCATCCTTTTCGAGATCGATACCAAAATTTTGATTCTCTTGTGAGACTGGTACCTAAATTCCAGTTCTCTCCTTTCGAGGTCGGTACCTAAATTCCAACTCTCTTTTCGAGATCGATACCTAAATTTTGATTCTCTTCCGAGACTGGTACCTAAATTCCAGTTCTCTCCTTCGAGGTCGGTACCTAAATTCTGACTCTCTTTTTAGATTGATACCTAAATTTTAATTCTCACTCTTTCGAGATCAGTACCTAAATTCTGATTCTCATCTGTTGTGAGTTCGGTACCTAAATTCTGACTCTCTTTTTTAGATTGATACCTAAGTTTCAATTCTCATCCCTTTCGAGATCAGTACCTAAATTCTGATTCTCATCCCTCTCGAGGTCGGTACCTAAATTCCGACTCTCTTTTTGAGATTGAAACCTAAATTTCAATTCTCACTTTTTCGAGATCAGTACCTAAATTATGATTCTCATCCTTTGTGAGGTCGGTACCTAAATTCTGACTCTCTTTTTGAGATTGATACCTAAATTTCAATTCTCATCCACTCAAGGTCGGTACCTAAATTCTGACTCTCTTTTTGAGGTTGATACTTAAATTTCAATTCTCATCTCTTTCGAGATCAGTACCTAAATTCTTATTCTCATCCTTTTTGAGATCGATACCTAAATTTTGATTCTCTTGCGAGACTGGTACCTAAATTCTAGTTCTCTCCTTTCAAGGTCGGTACCCAAATTCTTACTCTCTTTTTGAGATTGATACCTAAATTTCAATTCTCACTCTTTCGAGATCAGTACCTAAATTCTGATTCTCTCATTTGCGAGGTCGGTACCTAAATTCGATTCTCTCTCTGAGTCGGTACTTAAATTCCGGTCCTCATTCCTTTCGATCGAGACTAAATTCCGATCTTCTTTCGAGGTCGGAGCCTAAATTCCAACTCTCTTCTTCAAGACTAGAGCCTAAATTCTAGTTTTCTTTCAAATTCCGAGGTTAGAACCTAGGTTCCGTTTCTCATTCCAAATTCTGAATCTCAATGAACCTCTAAATCACCTACTTCTTGACTCCTCTTGGGATCCCACTTGGATGGTTGCAAACCTCTAAATCACCTTAAAAGGTTAAGACCACCATATAAAGAACCAATAGTGAGCTCCTATAAGGTTGTTCAAGCCTTAGGACTACCCTGGGTGGCCTGGTCCTGGTAAGGTCTGGCTTACACACACTGCACTCTCACACACACCATCCTTACCCAATTCTCCCTCTGGTTCATTAGAGCACTCATGTGGCGAAGTCCAAACCCCTAGCTATTTGGCTAAGAGGGTTGGGAACAACCCATGAGATGTTCTGGGTGGACATTTCTTGGTCCATGGCTCACTTTAAGCTTCATCATGATCAAAATTCAACTTTTGCCAAAATGCCTAGTTTTGACATTGGGTCCTTCAAACCTACCTAAAATTACCGAAATGCCCCAAATTTTCCAAAACTTCCAAAAATTACCTAAAATTCCCATAAATCATAAAGATCATTTTGAAAAAACCCCCACCTTTTAAATTCACCAAAATACCCCGATACCCTCCAAATAACCTCTTGATACCCTAAAATACCCTTTTGGCACAAAATTCCAAAAATTTCAAAAATTCCCAGAAAATTCCAAAAAATCCCAAATATTCTCAATTTCATTTTATTCAACTACACCATAGCCCAATTTTTCCAAAATAACCCAATTTTATCAAAATCTCCAAATTGACCCATTTTTAACCTAAATGGACCCAATGTCACACCAAACCAACCCATTTGACCTCGATTTTGCCCAATTTCAATTCTAAACATCAATTCAACATCATTACTATCAATATAAACCAAATCCAAGCACAATTTGATTCACATTTTAGTTCAATTCCATTTGAAATCCAAAATCCCCAATTTTGCCTAATTAATCGAAAACCCCCAATTAACCTAATACCAACTTTTTTTCCCCCAAATTTCAATCCTAAACTTTCCATAACATGCCCATAAAACCTATGCAACCTTCAATTGCCCTAATTTGAGCCTAAGCTTAACCTAAATCTATTTGAAAACCAAAATACCCCCATTTTAGCCTAAAGTGAATCCATTCCCTAAACCTACCAAATTGACTAACCAAACCCTAAAATTTCTTCCCAATTGATGTTGGGAACTCTTTAATACATTCCCCTAGACCATTTTAAACTTTCAATTGGGTATAAACCCCACAATACCCAACTTGGACCCAAGTTGATTCAACCTAGCCTAAATTAACCAAAATACCAAAATCCACCAAATTGACCTTCCAATTGAACTCAAATCCATTCCATGTCTTCATGAAAGTTTTTCATGGCAATCATTTCCATAATATTTCTTAGGACACTTGGACCTAAATCAAACCCAAACCCAAGTTAGCCTAACCCAAACCCAAGTGAGCCAATTTGAACCTATGGCCTAATCAAACCAAATCGAACCAAGTGTGGCTAAACCAACCTTTCCACGCCCACCAAGTGAACCCCAGGAACCACCCTAGATCCACCTAGCCCAAGCTAAGTGAGCCATGGACCAAGGGTTCCCCATTTTAAGGGATCTCTTCTTTTAAGTGGATAAATCCTCTTTTTCCTTACCCCAAAACATCCCCACAACTGCTAATCACCATTAAACCTCTACATGACTCACCTGACCTTAGGGGCCAGCTCCCCTGTTCTCACCGGCCGGCCTAGCTGCCGGAGGGGGTCAAAACCGAGAACCACCATCTACCTAAACACACCCAAACTCCACTAAATGGCCACCTCAGCCAAATTAAACATTGGAGCCTCACTGCCCTCCACCTAAGCAACTGAATCCACCCTTCAATTGAGCCCTAGCTCAGCCCAATGGCCCTGGCCATTTAAGCACCACCTCTCGGCCATGAGAGAGGTGTTGAAATTTTTTTCAACAGAAGCCCTCCAAATTGTTCCCAGAGCTCCTCCTAGCCAAGAGAAGCTCATCCCCACTGTTCTCCTGCCCTGAATCTCCCCAGCTAAGCCCAATTTCTCAGCTGAAAATCAGGCCAGAAACAGGACACTCTTTGAAACTTCACCAAATCTAAATTAACTCTTCCCACACCTTCACCAGAGGTAGAGAAGGAGTTCCCAGGTGAAATCCCCCTCTCCGGGCCACCCGATTGTTCCGGCCCTCCAAGCTTTGTGATCGGGCTCGGTGGAAGTCAAGTCTAGGCATTTCACCACAGCTCTAGGCTTCATCCCTAGCTTCTTTGGACTCCAACGAACGTGTTGAGCATCTATGATTGAGGCTTCACCTCTCAGAACCAAGGTATGAACTCTGCCTTCCTCCCGAGCTTCTGTGTATCCTCCATTTAGTTTAGCTTAATTTCATGTCATGTTAACCTTATGGATGTGTTCGTTGAGAAACGAGAGAGATATTAGAGCATAAAAACATGAAAATCCGTTGAGAAACGAGAGAGATATTAGGGTTAGAAGGTCGACGATCATGGGTTCACACCAGTCGGAGATGATGATCAGCTGCAGTCAGATTGCGCATGTATCGAACGAACGACTCAGATGGCGTTGGACGAGGAGATGGAACGTGAACCGCGGGCCGCATGGAAGCTGAGTCGGATGGCGGCGCCGAACCAGAAGACGATGAGTGGAGTTCAATCTGTCGTAGGTTGACGCGGTGCCGACGTGGATAAGTAGGAAAAAAGGATTTTTCTAATTTAATTAAATAGCCAGAACTTAAAGAATTCATATCTTTGCATAGAAAAATCACAAAAATAAAAAAAATACCCTCTTACTCAATGAGCAGAGGAGAATAATGTGAAAAAAGAATTGAGTTAATTTGACGAGTATTTTATTTTTAATTAATTATTTACTTATTTTGGTAATTCAATTCTCCATTTGCATAGGCATTTCCCCATGGCATGAGACTATAGAGCTTTTGAAGCCTCTCAGTTGGGGAACATTCCCTTAATTTTTCAAGGTCAGAGGCTAACCCTATGACAAGTTATGTATTTTTCAAGTTTATGTCACTATTTTTGACATTTTAATTCCAAAAATTAGCATCTTGCTTAGAAAATTCAAGGAAAATTTGGTGAAGTATCTTAGGACCAGAGGACCCTAGGAAAATAATGGTTTGATTTAATTCCTTAAAAATAATCCTAATTGGCCTAATCACTCTAAACTAAACTTTAATTAATTAGAGTTAATCACACATTAAAATGACTTGAAAATAATTCTCCACTGATCTTAAGGATCAGGGGAACCTCACATAAAAATTTGAAGTCAATTGGAAATCATTAACACTATTAAATGGATCAATTAGGCCACATAATCAGAATTAAACTTTAAAAATTCATAACATCAAAAATACATTTCAAAAATTCACCAATTTGATTTTGAGACTTCTCTATATCAAAGGAGTCTAAGAAAAATAAAATTGAAATTTTCTAAAAATTTCAATTTTTAAGCATATTTTAATATTTTCAATAATTAAAAAATAATAAAAATCAAAAAAATAATAAAAATCACAAAAATGTCATATTTGGTCCCCTAATCACTTAGGAATCAATCAAATATTTTTCATAAGTCTCTAGGTTGAGATATTTAATTTTAGAGCCTTAAAACAATTTTTAAATTAAAAAATGTATTTTCTAGCCTTCCCACTAAATTAATTCTAATAAATCAAAGAAAAATCATAAAAAATATAAATTTTGTTTCTCTGACCTTTTTGAGGTTAGAGGGATTTTTGAAAAATATAAAATTCATTTTTCAAATTTTATTTTATTTTATAATTAATTAACACTCCAAAACTTAAAATAATTATAATAAATAAAATATAATTTGAAAAATCACCAAAATTGGTCCAAATGGTCCTCTGATCATTAGAAACATCCCATAATTTTCTTAAGGACAGAAACTTTACCTTGGTCATGTTAGTAAATTTTCTTTAAAAACCCCCTGTTTTCCATTAAAAATAATTATATAAATAAATTAAATTCAAAAAAATCACATTTTCTCCTCTAATGTCTTAATTGACATGTGAGTGAATTGGCATAAAAATCTTAAGTTCATTTAAGCTTAATTTAATGAGTTATTAAATAAATAAGCTTAAAGGGGCATAAAGGTAATTAAAAGATTTTAACCCCTAATTAAAACTTTAGGTTTAATATAAATGGGGGTAAAATATTTGATTTTAATTTTCTTTCAGATGATTGAAACTTTAGGAAATCATTAATCACTTTAATAAACCAAAAATGAAACTTTAATTAATTAAATAATTTAAATTTTAGAAGATTAATTAAAATTGGATTATTGAAATGGGGATATAACTTAAGAGGATATTGATTCTTTAGTTTAAAAATCCCTAAATGAATCACTTAATAATACTTAACTCTTAAACTTAAGAGGATAAGTGGAACTAATAATTAAATGATTAAAAGTAAATAACTCTTAATTTAATTAAAACCTACATCATTAAATAATTGAATAATTGATTAAAACCTAAAATGTTAAATAACTAAAAAGTAAATTAAAATATTTGAAACTAATTTAAAATCATTTCAAAACAAATTTAAATCAAAATTAAAAATTTTAAATAATTTTAACACAACTTACCTTAAAACATAATGTAAAAATTAAATTAATTAATATAATTAATCCAAATTAAATCATCAAAATTTAATAAATAATTTGAACACCTCTTTTCGACCTAGGTTGATCTAAAAATTTAAATTAACATGAAATATTGATATCATTTATAAAAAGTTTAACTTAAATGAATCAAACATCATTCCAAACTTAAAATCATTGATTAAAATTTCATAATTAAATCACATTAAAGTAAATCATCAACTTTAACTTCAAATCATTAAAATCTTTAACAAATTAACTTGCCCCTGAAAGCTTTAAATTATTATAACTATTAAATGAAGCGTTAAGTGAAATGTCACTTCACTCATAGGATAATCAAACATCCTAATTCACTAAGTTAAAACATAGGATAATCAAACATCCTAAATAAATGTTAAACAAGACTGTTGCATGAAAACCAAAACCTTTAGGATAGTCCCTGAACTGAAACCAAAATTAAATTAAAAGTCACTACAAGATAAAACAACTCAAAATTTAATCACAAACAGAACAACAAAACTACAACTTTAACTAAATTAAAACGTCTCGTTGGATGATCGGGAATACCTCGGATGATGTAACCTATGTGTTGCTAACAGGATTTCTCATGGTCTAAATGAAAGTGTGGAACTCATTCAGTTGAGTTTAGCAAATTCATCTGGACTAAGTGAATCCGATAAAAAAATAACGATGCCGGAAGGATGGAACCGTGGGATCTTAAGCGGTGTTGTTATAATCAACTTTAAGATTTCCCTAATAAAACATTAAAGACATTTGGATTTTAAGATGTCTCTAAACAAAAACACTTCTCTCATCCTTTGATTTATAACTTCTAAAACTAAACCTCTGCAACAACGAGGAGCTGGAGCATAGTGGGCAGCACGGCCATCGTCGTCAGCAAAACTGGAATCTACATCAGCAAAACCTTTCCTTAGAATTAAACAACCAAACCATAGGATTTTGAGGTAGTTTGTCCAGTGCAACATAAATCCTCAACTCTTCGTTAGGCTCTTGCATAATCATGTTATGCAAATTAAGCCCTAACCGGTCTTAGGATTCCGAGGTAGTCGTTTGGTACGACATAAACCCTCACATCTTCGAGGCCATTTGCATGACTATGTCATACAAATATAAGACCTAAATAAATAAAATTGGCAAGATTGCAACATTAAATAAACTCCCAAATTGAAGCCAAACAATAGGATAGTTTGGGAAGTTGCCAAGATTCTTCTTGGATCCTCAGCTTCTCCTACTTCTCTTCCTTTGGACTCTCAAAATAAACTGTTCCAAATTTGAGTTATTCCCTATTGAAATTTCCAAAATCTAATTTGTTTGAAACCTTAAACTTTGAAATTCTTGAGAGCAAAACCACTGATCATTATCGAGAGTTTTCTTAAATGATTCCCGTCATTTAAGATGTAATTAACTATAGGGGCTTGCCCTTATAGGGAACTTTAAGAACCCAGGTAATATAAACCTCGCTTAATTCCTTTATATTAAGCGTGGGAACTTGTCGGCTTATAAAATTGGTTCACAGGCCAAACGGATGTCACAAATCTTCTAGTTTATTTAATTGAGCCCCATCATCAAGCAGTGTGTCTACTATTCGGGATGGATGCACGGTTTGTGATGCGCTGCTCGTTTATATAAACTATTTGGGATGTGAGATCGGTTTGATTTTTCATATCTTAAAATTTTTCAAACTTAAAATTATTTTCAAAAAATCAAATACTACTTTTCAAATTATATATTTAAATTAAATTAAAAAATTTGTCTGCAATTTATCTAGGCGACCCCTTTTTCAAAACACATAACCTAAAAGTATGCCGACAGGTCATTTACAAATTTTGGTTGGTGACTTAATGTACATCTGAGATACTTTTTTTTAATATTTTAAAGAAAATGTGGAATGTCAGAAGGACTGTCAGGTGACAAATAGCGCGTTGCAAAGGTTTTTGAAAGATACTTTGGGACAAATGGAGGTGCACCAAGCGATAATCAATATGATGGATACACTAACAATTTTGTGAAGTCTTTTCTTGATTAACCAGGTATAATATTTTCTTATTTTTGGATCCTTCTTTTCTCCTTATAGAAAAAGAATATATCCCACAACGTGGAGGATCTCTACAATAGAGGGCCCTTCTTGCTTTGAGATATTTTGAAATATGCTCTTGAGTCAAGCTACCAAAGATTTCTCTTTTTCATGCTATAGGCTTTGCATTTAGGTATAAGTGGATGTAATTCTAGTATGTTTTGGAAGTTTTCTTATCCTTGTGAAGTATATAGCAAACGAAACCTACTTCTTCTCATAATATGAGAGGTTTCAAGTTCAGTATCATCCAGATCTTTTGTTATTTGTGTGGCTCTTTTATGGAGCCTCCTATTTTGATTTCATCTTTGACTTCTAGTTAATGCATGTGTACATTTATTGAATGGTCCAATCTTGAATATTATTGGTTTCTTAAGTATTTCAAGCATTGAATCAAGATTTTTCTTGATTTCTACTTTCTCAGGACACAAGAGAACACTAGAGGCAGTCACAATAGTAGTGATCTTCACAGCTCTTTTTTAAAATGGTAAAAATTCTATTTTGATTCAATGTTAAATTTAGGTGAAGGTTCCTTCATGAGATCCATCCCAAACTTGAATGAGAACCTACCGTTTAGATGAGTTGTGTCAAAGGCTAGTCTACTTCCACTTCAAAGAGAAAAAATGAGTTTAGGAGACATCTTGTCTTAATGGGGTATAGAAAAGATATCAACAAAAATTTTACTGTAGAATCTTTTGAAAAATTTTTAAATGAGACTAAGAATAGATTTAAATCAAAAAAGCTTTTGATGAAGAGAATTGATAATGCATCATGTCGTAGAAACCCCTCATTAAATAAAGTTTAAATTAGCAAGTAGGAATATGAAGATTAAAGATACAGGATAGAACCCATAGATTTAGGTAAGTTTGATGGATCAATGAAAAGTATGATAGAAGGATGAATACTTTAATTCATTACAGAAGATGGAGAGAAGAACAAGTCCCCTGGAAAGTTGCCAGAGAAAATCCTTGTTGAGGGATTTTTGTGTGTCGCCACACATCATAGAACTTTCGAAATACTTTATGTAGATGACTGGGCAAGGTATTTTGAATAATAACATATCTTCCCAAAAGAAGAAAAAATTACCTTAAAAAGATCTTGACCACTTGGATGATGAAAGTCTTTGTAAGTTTATGGAGCCTTTTTTTTCCTTTACCTTGTAAAATAATGTTTATTTTAATTATGGATTCTCGTTCCCTACAATGGCAAGCATCCGTAGTTAATTACATCTTTAGAGTCGTAAGCCCTAAACAAAACTCTTGATTAATGTAACTAATGAAATCATCATAGGTCAGACATTCATGATTGAAGTAGGAGAAGATAAGATTAGGATCTAAAATGGAAGAATTAAATTCAAATTAGTGAGTTGGAAAGGCCCAACTATGGGGATTGGTAATCCAATGGAAGTGATCTATATCCAAAGAGTGCTGATTAACGAGTTTGAAAAAGACTGATAATGAGTTTGTATTGATCTGATGAAGTCAAAAGATGAATTAGTAATAGTTGATTTTGACTTGCAGAGATGAATGGAATCCGTAAGAAAAGGACAGAGTCAGAGGAGAAGTATTTCTAATTGAGAATGAAGAGCATCCTATGCTCTAAGAGAAATTTTAATGGGTAGACAAACCTAGACTTTGGGAATAACATCCCTGATCAGGATGCCCATAGCTTGTCAGTGTTATGGGAACATTAGTGTATTTCATCTATAACTAACCTCATAGCCAGGAACCCTTCTTGAATGCTAAAGTAATGAGGATATGGTCTAAAATATCTTCGTCAGCAACCATGGGTCACATCATTCTATGGTATTCCCTCAAATTTTAAGAGGAAGTTTTTTTTTTCTTTGTATGTCTTAATCCTTAGCACTAACTAGGGTACCTATTAAACTAACATAGGTTTCTATACTATGGAAAACATGGGGTAAGTGTATAATCCTCATTTTGATTTCTAACTTAGATAACCTAAGGTTCATTTATGATCTACCTAGGTTTTGTTACTATTCATCATATTAGTGTACTTTAAATGTTATATGAGATCAATTTTTTAGTGTAATTTTTGTTTCAACTCCTAAGTTTTTTAGTCATGATGAGAAACTAAAGTATTCTTAAATTTCTTTATTTGAGTTTAGTTATGTTTAGAATTTGATTTTGATGATTGTGGAGAAAAGCATCTTGTGAGAAATTTTCATCATTCATTTGTTTTATATACTTTTTTTGTTATTTTTATTTTATTTTTGATGGCTACATGTCGGCATATTTTTTTAGGTTGTGTGTTTTATTTTGAAAAGGGGGTCGCCTAACAGAAATTGTCGGCGAATTTTTAATTTAAATTAAATTAATTATTTGAAAAGTAGTATTTGATTTCGAAAATAATTTTAAATTTGAAAATTTTAAGATATGAAATCAAACTTATCTCACATCCTGAATAGTTTATATAAACGAGCACCGCATCACAAACTGTGTATCTATCTCGAAGAATAGACACACTGTTTGGTGATGGGGCTCGATTAAATAAACTAGAAGATTTGTGACATCCGTTTGGTCCGCGAACCAATTTTATAAGCCGACAAATTCCCTCGCTTAATATGAAAGCATTAAACGGGGTTTATATTACTCGGGTTCTTAAAATTCCCTATAAGGGCAAGCCCCTATAGTTAATTACATCTTAAGTGACGGGAATCATCTAAGAAAACTCTCGATAATAATCAATAATTCGCTCTCAAGAATCTCAAAGTTTAAGTTTTCAAGGGATTGAATTTTGGAATTTCAATAGGGAATGGATCAAATTTGGAACATTTATTTTCAGGAGTCCAATGGAAGAGGAGTAGGAGAAGCTGAGGATCCAAGAAGATTCTTGGTAACTTTCCAAACTATCCTATTGTTTGGCTCAGATTTAAGAAAATCCTAATATTATCTAATATTTCAATCTTGCCAATTTTAATTAATTTTGGACTTATTTTTGTATGATAAAATCATACAAATAGCCTCAAAGATATGAGGGTTTATGTCATATCGGATGACTACCTCAGAATCCTAAGACCGGTTAGGGCTTAATTTGCAATGCAAATGCCTAACAGAAGATTGAGGATTTATGTTGCACTAGGCAAACTACCTCGAAGTCCTATGGTTTTGTTATTTAATTCTAAGAAAGTTTTGCTGAAGTAGATCTGAGTTTTGCTGATGACGATAGTCGTGCTGCCCACCATGCTCCGAGCTCCTTGTTGTTGCAGAGGTTTAGTTTTAGAAGTCATAAATCAGGAGATGAGAAAAGTGTTTTGGTTTAGAGAAATTCTTAATTTCCAAGTGTTTTTTATGTTTTATTTAAAACAAATTTTAAAGTTGATTATAACAACACCGGTTAAGATCCCACGGTTCCATCCTTCCGGCATCGTTATTTTTATCGGATTCACTTAGTCCAGATGAATTTACTAAACTCAACTAAATGAGTTCCACACTTTCATTTAGACCGTGGGAAATCCCGTTAGCAACACATAGGTTACATCATCCGAGGTATTCCCGATCATCCAACAAGACGTTTTAATTTAGTTGTAATTGTAGTTTTGTGTTCGTTTGTGATTAAATTTTGAGTTGTTTTATATTTTGAAATGTTGTGGCGGTGAATTTTATCTTGCAATGACTTTTAATTTAGTTTTGGTTTCAGTTTTAGGGACTATCCTAAAAGTGTGGGTTTTCATGCAACAGTTGTTTATCATGCAAGAAAAGTAAGTGTGATGCGGTGCAACAAAATAAAAGCGTACCTGGAGGGTCTTCCCGTCATCACAAGCTGCACTTAAACACAATTTAGAATATTTAAGCAAGTTCCTAGGTAAAGCTAAGGGAAGGGTTATGGTTTTCTACCAAATTCCTAATCCTATAGCTAGTCATTTCCTATGACGTCTAGGTTCTTATGTTTTGGTTTGAGGACGATTTTCTTCATCAAAGAACAATTATGTTCAGTTGTTCTTACAAACATCCTATCATATTGAGAAAGTTTTTAAGAAGAATCTCAAACATCTTTTCAATATTGCTAGAATTGTTTTAAGTCCAAATGAATTTAATTATACAAATGAATTAATCGTCCGGGAATCGAAGTTTTGTTGTTATCTTACTCGAGTGAACTAGGACATTTGAATATCCTATGAGGGAAGTAACATTTCATTTAACGTTCGTTTAGGAGTTATGACAACAAAAGCTTTCGAGGGCAAATTGATGTTCAAATGGTTTGTGATTTAATTTAATTTCACTTAACGGGTTTAAATTTGGAATAGTGTTCAAGTTGCTTCATATTTATTTTTGAATTTCTTTATGTCTTAGGTGATGTTATTTTTAATTCAATTTAATTTAACTTTAATTTAATTTAATTTGGTTTAGTTTTAATTTTAACTTAATTTAATTTGATTTGATTTTAATTTTAATTTGATTCTATTATTTAATTTAATTTAATTCAATTTAGTTTGATTTGATATGATTTAATTTAATTTAATTTAATTTGATTTAATTTAATTTGATTTAACTTACTTTAATTTAATTTAATTTAATTTAATTTAATTTAATTTAACTTAATTTAATTTAATTTAATTTAATTTAATTTAATTTAATTTAATTTAATTTAATTTAAATTTAAATTTAATTTGATTTAATTTGATTTAATTTACTTTACTTTAATTTAATTTAATTTAATTTAATTTAATTTAATTTAATTTAATTTAATTTAATTTAATTTGATTTAATTTAATTTAATTTGATTTAATTTAATTTTATTTAATTTAATTTTATTTTTAATTTTAATTTAATATTTTATTTTTATTTTTAATTTAATATTTTATTTTTAATTTTAATTTAATATTTTATTTTTAATTTTAATTTAATATTTTATTTTTATGTTTTAAAAATGATTTAATTTTAATTGTTAAAGTATTAATTTAATTGAAATTTTAAAAGGGTTTAATTTAAATAATTTAACTTTAATTTAATTTAATGATTAAGTCTTTTAGCATTTTAAATCTTAAATTTGGATTATCATTTTAATTAGGAATTAAATATTATTGAGATGATTAATTTAGGGATTCTTAAATTAAAGAACAAATCTCTTCCTAATAATATCCCTATTTTAATAATTCCAATTTTATTATTCTTCCAAATTTAATCAATTATTTAATTAAGGTTTATTTTAATTATTTTTAAATTGTTTAGTAGGTTTCTACCCTTTAATTATTTAAATTTCAATCATCCAAATCAGATTAGGATCAAATATTTTACTCTTTAATTTTATTAAGCCTAAAGTTTTAATTAAAGGTTAAAATTTTAATTACCATTTTGCCCTTCAAGCTTAATAATTTCATAACTCACTAAATTGAGCTTAAATGAACTTGAAATTTTTGTGTGACTTCACTCATATGTCAATAAAGACATGAGAGGAGAAAATGTGATTTTTCTGTATTTAATTTATTTATGCAATTATTTTTGGTGGAAAATAGGGATTTCCAAGGAAAATTTAATAATATGACAAAGGGAAAGTTTCTGTCCTTAGGAAAATTATGGGACATTCCTAATGACAAGAGGACCACTTCGACCAATTTTGGTGATTTTTTGAATTATATTCTTTTTATTATAATTATTTTGAGTTTTGGGGTATTAATTAATTTAAAAAATAAAATAAAGGTTGAAAAATGAATTTTATATTTTTCAAAAATCTCTCTGATATCAAGGAAATCAAAGAATTAATTTTTACAATTTTCTAATTTTTTTTTTATTTATTAGAATTATTTTAGTGGAAATGCTAAAAAAATACATTTTTTTTAATTTTAAAATTACCCTAGGGCTTTAAAATTTAATATCTCATTATAGAGACTTAAGAAAAATATGGGGTTTGTTCCTAAGTGATTAAAATTCAAAATGTGACATTTGGGTGAATTTTATTATTTTTGTGATTTTTATTATTTTTTAATTTTTAAAAATATTAAAATAATGCAAAAAATCAACTTTTTTAGAAAATTGAAATTTTAGTTTTCTTGAATTCCCCTAATATCAGAGATGCTCCAAAACCAATTTGGTGAATTTTTGAAAAGTATTTTGAAAGTTATGAATTTTTAAAGTTTAAATTGGCTAAATGGCTTAATCAACCCATTTAGTAGGGTTAACCAAGTCCAATTGACTTCAAATTTTTATGGTGGGTTCCTCTGATCCTAAAGGTCGGTGGAGAATTGATTTCAAGTCAATTTGATGTATGATTAGTCTAATTAATTAGGGACCTATTTTGGGAGTTTAAGCCAATTAGGATTATTCCAAGTGGATTAATTCAAAACCTATTTTTCCTAGAGTCCTCTGGTCATAAGAAACATCACCAAATTTTCCTAGAATTTATTTCACAACATGCTAATTATTGGATTTAAAATACTCAAAACAGCAACATGAATTTGAAAAATCAATAACTTCTCATAGGGATGGCCTCGACCTTGGAAAATTCGGGGAATATTCCCAAGTTCGAGGCTTCAAAAGCCATATGGTCTCATGCCATGGTGAATTTCCTATATGCATGGAGAATTAAAACAATGCAGAGAGTAAATAAATCATTAAAAATAAAGTATTTGATGAAATTAAATGATTTCTTTTCCACATTATTCTCCTCTGTTCACTGAGCAAGAAGATATTTTTATTTTATTTTTCTGATTTTCCTACACAAAGTTATGCATTTTTGAAGTTTAGGGAATTAAATAAATGAGAAAATAACCTATTTTTCTACTTATCCACGCGGCGCCAACTCAACCTAGGCATCTCCGAAGCGCCGCGTGTCGTCTTCTGATTCGGCGTCGCCATCCGACTCAGCGCTCCAGGGGCCCGCTGTATCGTTTCGTCTCCTCATCCGACGCGATCCTGGCCGTCTGTCCGTGCGTGTATTAAATGAACGGCATGTTGACCTCATTTTTGATGAGGTCTTCTCTTCTTCTTTTTAGTACTTAGGATCTAGCCTTAGGCTTTTCCTTTGACTATCTTAGAGGACTGGAATTGGGATCCACCATCTAGAATTTCAAACCACTTCTTAACTCCTCGCAAACTCCACGAACTTGACCGTAGACCCCTAATCACTTAGAGGGTTGAAATCGAATGTGGAAGTTTAAAGGATGAGTTCCTATAGGACTCTTTGGCCTTAGGATCGCCTACGGGTGGCTCGGTCGCGGTGAAGGGCTGACCCGCACACACACTACATTTATACACTACACTTTCACACACCTCCTAAAACCACACCCATACCTAACTCGACCTCCCGACTCATGTAGGTGATTCGCATGGATGGTCCTTAACCCCTAAGCCCTTGGGCAAGAGGGTTAGGAACAACATAGTGAATGCCTCAAATGAGTCCCTTCATGGCTCATGTGGGCTTGATATGGCTTCATGGCTCAACCAAAATGATCTTATTCCACTTACATTTATCCAATCTTCAATTTTCTAAATTTTCAATTTTTGACTCCCGGGACCCTACACCCGTCTAGCCTACCCAAAACCCTTGAAATCCCCCAAAATTTCCAAATCACCCAAAATTCCTCAAAAACCAATCCCAAACATTTCCACATTACTCAAATTGATCATTCATAGCCAAAAATACCAAAAATTCCAGAAATACCTCTCAATACCCTCCAAATACCCAAAATACCCCTCTTGACCCAAAAATCTAAAAATTCAGAAAATTCCCAGAAAATTCCAAAAAATCCCAAATATTCTCAATTTCATTTTGTTCAACTACACCATGGGCCAATTTTGTCAATTTACCCCACTTTTATCAAAACCCCCAATTTGACCCATTTTAACCCAAAGTGAACTCAATGTCAAACCAAACCTACCCAATTGACCCAAATTCTGGTCCAATTCAATTCTAAACTTCAATTCAACATTCCCAATACCAATCTAGACCAAATCCAAGTCCAATTTTATTGACATTTGGATCCAATTTCACTTTTGGCCTTAAAGCCCAATTTGGACCCATGACCCAAACTCACCCAATTCAACTCCAATTAACCCCAAATCTTTTCTAAATCTTCCTTAACATTCCCACAAACAAAACACTTACATGATTTTCCCAACATTTAGACCCAAACCCCACTCAAATTCAATCCAAAGCTAAAAGGCCCAATTTTGACCTAAACCCAAACCTAACCCAAATGAGCCCAAATCCCAAAATCAAAGCCCAACCAAAGTCAAAACCTCTTTGAAACACTCCCATAAACATTTCCCAACATTAATTTTACATCAATTTCAACCCTAGACCAACATTGGCCCAAGTTAGCCCAATTTGACCTATATTGGCCCATTCACCAAAGGAGCCCAAGTTCAACCCAATTCAAACCCAAATCACTCCCAATTTGCTCCAAGTCACTCATGACACATCTATGAGCTAAACCCAACAATTATTTGGCCCAAGCCTTTGCCAAAATGCTATCCTAAAATCCATTTTAAAATCCAAAAGCCCACTTCCCTAAACTATTTTAAAAGCCCATTTCCACCAAATACAAAAGCCCAAAATTGGCCCTAAAGCCCACATGACATTTCCATTTGCCATCCATTTAATCAAAGCCATTCCCTAAGTTATAATCCCATCATCAAATAATTTCAAATCAAGCCTCATGCCAAATCACCCCTAAATACCAAAATTTTTCTTAAATCCATTTCCATGAAATTGACCAAGCTTTTCCCCAAGCCAAAGACAAGCCATGCAAGCCATGGACAAGCCACATGAAGCCATGGAAGGTTTGACTTGTGATCAAGCCATTAATGGCAAAAGGAGGGCCCCCTTTCCTAATCCTTCTTAAGCCCTTTTTTACCTTAAGCATGTCACAAACTAAACCATGCTTAGCCACCTCATCATGGATGGAGACCATACTATTTTCTCTTGGTCGACCCAAGTGATCCTTTTCGGCCAAAACCGAGGCCTTGGGTGGTGAACCCAAAATAGCCTTCCCCCATTCCATTTCAATCCAAGCTCTTTACACATGGCATTGGCCAATTGATCGCACTAAGCTCCAGCCTCGACCTCCCCGGTGACAACGATGACTCGACCACGGCCGGCCAGCCACCACGGCCGCCGGAAACCACCAAGCCGAGAGCTCACATGTGAGCCCAAACTTGGAATTCTCACCTGCTGAGCTGCCCCATCCCCAGTGGCCATTGTAGCTGTTCTTCTCTTGCCAAGAGCAGCTGATCTCAAGCCCTAACTCTCCCTGGGAGGCCCTCCACCCTCTTTTATTTAAACACCACCCCCTCTCAGCCATGGGAGGTGCTGAACCAGACCTATCGAAACTCGCCAAAATTGCTCCGCATCACTCTCCATACTTAGAGCAGTTGATCCCTAGTGCCAATTTGCCCTAATCCCCACCAACAGAACCCAATTTCTCAGCCAAAATTCCACCCAAAACCAGGACACTTCTCCATAGTGGATCAATCCTCAAATTGATTGGTCCTACACCTTCACCGGACCGAGGGAAGGAGTCCACCGAGCAAAAGCCCCTCTCCGAAGCCACCCGGTTGCTCCGACCTCCAAGCTTTGTGATCGGCTGTGGTCGAAATCATACCTAGGCGATTTATCAGACCAGGAGACTTCATCTGGAGCTTGTTCGGATCCAATCGAAGGTGACACAACTCTCAGATTGAAGCCACACTTCTCTGAGCAAAGGTATGAGCTAATTCTTCATCCCGAGCTTCTGGAGATTCTTCATTTCAAATGCTTTAATTTCAATGCATGATCACCGTATAGATGTGTTCGTCTCTTCAAGACGAATCCATAGAGCACAAGAACACGAAAATCCGTTAAGTATTGAGTGAGTTCTTAGGGTTTTAGTGTGGACGGCTCTCGGGTGAGGATGCTTGGGGACGATGAACGGATGCCGTTCATTTAATACAAGCGCGGATGGACGGCTCAGATTAGGTCGGATCAACGGATGATACGCGGAAGGCGGGACCCGGGCTGCTGACTCAAGTGGTGGCATCGAATGGGAGCGCACCACGCGGCACTTCGGAGATGTTAAGGTTGACGCGGCGCCGACTCGGATAAATAGAAAATTAGGGATTTTCTGATTTATTTAATTCCCTAAACTTCAAAAATGCATAACTTTGTGTAGAAAAATCGGAAAAATAAAATAAAAATACCCTCTTGCTCGAGTGAACGAGAGGAGAATAATGTGGAAAATAAATCATTTAATTTCATCAAGTATTTTATTTTTAATGATTTATTTCCCTTCTACATTGTTTTAATTCTCCATGCATATAGGAAATTCACCATGGCATGAGACCATAGGGCTTTTGAAGCCTCCGAATTTGGGAACATTCCCCGAATTTTCCAAAGTCGAGGCCATCCCTATGAGAAGTTATTGATTTTTCAAATTCATGTTGCTGTTTTAAGTATTTTAATTCCAATAATTAGCATTTTGTGAAATAAATTCTAGGAAAATTTGGTGATGTCTCTTATGACCAGCGAACCCTAGGAAAAATAGGTTTTGAGTTAACTCATTTAAAATAACCCTAATTGGCTTAAACACTCAAAATAGCTCCTTAATTACTTAGAGCTAACCATATATCAAATTGGCTTGAAATCAATTCTCCCTTGAACTTTAGGATCAGAGGAACCCACCATAAAAATTTGAAGTCAATTGGACTTGGTTAGCCCTACTAAATGGGTTGATTAAGCCATTTAACAATTTTAAACTTCAGAAATTCATAACTTTCAAAATACCTTTCAAAAACTCACCAAATTGGTTTTGGAGCCTCTCTGATATCAGGGGAATTTAAGAAAATTAAATTTTCAATTTTCTAAAAAAAGTTGATTTTTTTTGTATTATTTTAATATTTTAATAATTAAAAAATAATAAAAATCATAAAAATAATAAAATTCACCAAAATGTCACATTTTGAATTTTAATCACTTAGGAACAAACCCCATATTTTTCTTAGGTCTATTTAATGAGATATTAAATTTTAAAGCCCTAAGGTAATTTAAAAATTAAAAAATACATTTTTTGGCATTTTCACTAAAATAATTATAATAAATCATAGAAAAATCAGAAAATTGCAAAAATTGATTCTCTGATTTCCTTGATATCAGAGAGAGTTTTGAAAAATATAAAATTAATTTTTCAACCTTTATTTTATTTTTAAATTAATTAATAATCCAAAACTTAAAATAATTATAATAAAAATAATATAATTCAAAAAATCACCAAAATTGGTCCAAGTGGTCCTCTAGTCATTACGAATGTCCCATAATTTTCTTAAGGACAGAAACTCTCCCTTGGTCATGTTATTAAATCTTCCTTGGAAATCCCTATTTTCTACCAAAAATAATTACATAAATAAATTAAATACAGAAAAATCACATTTTCTCCTCTCATGTCTTTATTGACATATGAGTGAAGTCACATAAAAATTTCAAGTTCATTTAAGCTCAATTTAGTGAGTTATGAAATTATTAAGCTTGAAGAGCAAAGTGGTAATTAAATTTTTTTAACCCTTAATTAAAACTTTAGGTTTAATAAAATTAACAAATAAAATATTTGATCTTAATCTGATTTGGATGATTGAAATTTAAATAATTAAAGGGTAGAAACCTATTAAACAATTTGAAGATAATTAAATTAAACCTTAATTAAATAATTGATTAAATTTGGAAGAATAATAAAGTTAGAATTATTAAAATAGGGGTATTATTAGGAAGAGATTTATTCTTTAATTTAAAAATCCCTAAATTAATCATCTCATTAATATTTAATTCCTAATTAAAAATGATAATTTAAATTTAAGTTTTAAAATGTTAAAGGACTTAATCATTAAATTAAATTAAAAAAAATAATTAAATTATTAAACTCTTTTTAAATTTTCAATTAAATTAAAATTAAAAATTAAATTAAATTAAAGATTAAATTAAATTAAATTAAATTAATAAATTAAATTAAATTAAAAAAAATTAATTAAATTGAATTAAATTAAACTAAATTAAATTAAAAAATATTAAATTAAATTAAATTAAATTAAATTAAAACATATCAAATTAAATTAAATTGAATTAAATTAAATTAAATTAAAATTAAATCAAATTAAATTAAATTGAAGGAAATTAAATTAAATTAAATTAAATCAAGTTAAATTAAATTAAATTAATTTATATCAAATCAAACTAAATTAAATTAAAATTAAATTAAATTAAAATTAAATTGAATTAAATAACATCACCTAAGTCATAAAGAAATTAAATATAAAGCAACTTGAACACTATTCCAAATTTAAACTCTTTAACTGAAGTTAAACTAAATCACAAATCATTGGAACACCAATTTGCCCTCGAAAATCTTTATCGTCATAACTCCTAAACAGAACGTTAAATGAAATGCTACTTCACTTATAGGATATTCAAATGTCCTAGTTCACTGAGCAAGATAACAAAACTTGAATTCCCGGACGATTAATTCATTTGTATAATTAAATTCATTTGGACTTAAAACAATCCTAGAAATATTGAAAAGATGTTTAAGATTTGTCTTAAGAACTTCCTCGATATGATAGGATCTTCATAAGAACAATTGAACTTAATTATTCTTTGATGAAGAAAATCGTCCTCAAACCAAAACACAAGAACCTAGACGTCATAGGAAATGACTAGCTATAGGATTAGGAACTTGGTAGAAAACCATAACCCTTCCCTTAGCTTTACCTAGGAACTTGCTTAAATATTCTAATTGTGTTTTAAGTGCGGCTTGGGATGACGGGAAGACCCTCCAAGTACGCTTTTATTTTATTGCAATTTACCTTATTGCAATTTATTTAATCGCATCGCACTTACTTTTCTTGCATGATAAACAAGCTGTTGCATGAAAACCCACACCTTTAGGATAGTCCACGAAACTGAAACTAAAACTAAGTTAAAAGTCATTGCAAGATAAAATCCACCGCCACAACATTTCAAAATATAAAACAACTCAAAATTTAATCACAAACAGAACACAAAACTACAATTACAACTAAATTAAAACGTCCTGTTGGATGATCGGGAATACCTCGGATGATGTAACCTACGTGTTGCTAACGGGATTTCCCACGGTCTAAATGAAAGTGTGGAACTCATTCGATTGAGTTTAGCAAATTCATCTGGACTAAGTGAATCCGATAAAAATAACGATGCCGGAAGGATGGAACCGTGGGATCTTAACCGGTGTTGTTATAATCAACTTTAAGATTTGTTTTAATTAAAACACAAAAAACACTTGGAAATTAAGATTTGTCTAAACCAAAACACTTTTCTCTTCTCCTGATTTATGACTTCTAAAACTAAACTTCTGCAACAACAAGGAGCTTCGAGCATGGTGGGCAGCACGGCCATCGTCGTCAGCAAAACTTGAATCTACATCAGCAAAACTTTCCTAGAATTAAACAACAAAGCCATAGGATTTCGAGGTAGTTTGCTTAGTGCAACATAAATCCTCAACTTTTCGTTAGGCATTTACATAATCATGTTATGCAAATTAAGCCCTAACCGGACTTAGGATTCCGAGGTAGTCGTCCGATACGACATAAACCCTCACATCTTCCAGGCTATTTGTATGATTCTATCATATAAATATAAGTCCTAATTAATTAAAATTGGCAAGATCAAAACATTAAATAAATATTAGGACTTTCCTAAATTCAAGCCAAACAATAGGATAGACGGAAATTGCCGAAGTTCGCTTCGAATCCGTAATTTCTCCTACCTTTCTTCCTTTGAAATCCCAAAATAAAATCTTCCAAATTTGATCCATTCCCTATTGAAATTCCAAAATTCGATCCCTTGAAAACTTAAACCTTGAAATTCACGAGAGCGAATTATCGATTATTATCGAGAGTTTTCTTAGGTGATTCCCGTCACTTAAGATGTAATTAACTATATGGGCTTGCCCTTATAGGTAATTTTAAAGAACCTGAGTAATATAAACCCCGTTTAATGCTTTCATATTAAGCGGGGAATTTGTCGGCTTATAAAATTGGTTCGCAGACCAAACGGATGTCACAAACCTTTCTAGTTTATCTAATCGAGCCCAATTATCAAGCAGTGTGTCTATTCTTTGGGATAGATACATGGTTTGTGGTGCGGCGCTCGTTTATGTGAACTATTTGGGATGTGAAATCAGTTTGATTTCATATCTTAAAAATTTTCAAATTTAAAATTATTTTCAAAATCAAATGCTACTTTTCAAATTATATATATTTAAACTAAATTTAAAATTTTAAAAATTTGCCGACAATTTCTGTTAGGCGACCCCTTTTCAAAATAAAACACAACCTAAAAATATGCCGACACGGCATCCGTTCATCGTCCCCAAGCCTCCTAGCCCGAGAACCGTCCACACTAAATCCTTAATATCTCACTCAATACTTAACGGATTTTCGTGTTCTTGTGCTCTATGGATTCATCTTGAAGAGACGAATACATCTATACGGTGATCATGCATTGAAATTAAGGCATTTGAAATGGAGAAAATCCAGAAGCTCGGGATAAAGATTTAGCTCATACCTTTGCTCAGAGAAGTGTGGCTTCAATCTGAGGGTTGTGTCACCTTCAATTGGGTCCTAGCAAGCTCCAGATGAAGTCTCCTGGTCTGGTGAATTGTCTAGGTAGGATTTCAACCACGGTGATTACAAAGCTTGGAGTACGGAACGGATGGGTGGCCTGGAGAGGGGGCTTTTGCTTGGTGGACTTCTTCCCTCAGTCCGGTGAAGGTGTAGGACCAATCAGTTTCGGGATTGGTCCACTGTGAAGAAGTGTCCTGGTTTTTGTGCTGAAATTTGAACTCAAAATTGAGCTCAGCTAGAGGGAATTGGGGCTGGAATCCAGTGGGGATCAAGTGCTCTAAGTGTAGAGAGTGGTCTGGAATGATTTTGGCAGAGTTTCCTTAAGGTTGGTTCAGCACCTCCTCCATGGCCGAGAGATGGGGTGTTTAAATAGGAGAGGGTGGAGGGCCTCCAAGGGGGGCTTAAGGCTTGGGATCAGCTGCTTAGGTCAAGGGAAGAATAGCCATGGTGGCTGGCCGGCAGGCAAGGGTCACCCTCAAGGTCAGGGAGGTCAGGGGTTGAAGTTGGTGAATTCAATTGAAGCCTTACATGTGTAAAGTGGTTGGATCAAAATGGCATGGGGAGGTGGCTTCTTTTGCACTTGGTTTGGTCAACCCATGGAAATGGGCTTGGTTCACCTCCCCATGGCTGACTTGGGCTGAGGGAGGATCGGATGAATCAGCTAGTAAAGGGTAGAGAAGTCGCCATCCATGAATATTTTGATTAATCATGGATTAAGGTGAAGCATTAAAAGGGTTAAAACCTTTTTAAGGGGGCTTAAAAGAGGCTCCTCCTTTTGCCATTAATGGCTTGGTCACATGTCAAACCTTCCATGGCTTCATGTGGCTTGTCCATGGCTTGCATGTGGCTTCATTTGGCTCATCCTTGACTTAGGAAAAGTGGATCCATTTATATGAAAAAGGAATTTGGAGATTTTGGCAATTTAGTGAAAAATTTAGATGGTGCTTGATTTAGGTTGATTTGATGATTGATTTGGGACTTAGGAATTGATTTTAATTGAATGCATGATGAAGAAGAGTGTCATATGGACTTTGAATGAATTTTGGGCCTTTGAAATTTAGTGAAGATGGGCTTTTAAAATGGTTTAGAGAAGTGGGCTTTTAGATTTCAAAACAAATTTTAGGATGAGAATTTTGCAAAGGATTGGGTCCAATAAGTGTTGAATTTAATTTAGGAATGTTTCATAAATGATTTGGAACAAATTTGAAGTGTTTTGGGCTTGAATTGGGTTGGATTTGGACCTCTTTGGTAAATGGGCCAATGTAGGTCAAATTGGGCTAACTTGGGCCAATATTGGGCTAGGGTTCAAATTGATGTAAAATTAATGTTGGGAAATGTTTATGGGAATGTTTCAAAGAGGTTTTGACTTTGGTTGGGTTTTGATTTTGGGGTTTGGGCTTATTTGGGTTAGGTTTGGGTTTAGGTCAAAATTGGGCTTTTTGGCTTTGGGTTGAATTTGAGTGGGGTTTGAGTCTAAATTTTGGGTAAATCATGTTAGTGTTTTGTTTTTGGGGATGTTAGGGAAGTTTTAGAAAAGGTTTGGGGTTAATTGGGGTTGAATTGGGTTAGTTTGGGTTAGGTTTGGGTCATGGGTCCAATTTGGGCTTTAAGGCCAAAAGTGAAATTGGATTCAAATGTCAATCAAATTGGACTTGGATCTGATCTATATTGGTGTTGGGAATGACAAATTGAAGTTTAGAATTGAATTGGACCAGAATTTGGGTCAATTGGGTAGGTTTGGCTTGACATTAGGTTCACTTAGGGTTAAAATGGGTCAAATTAGGGGTTTTGACAAAAGTGGGGTAAATTGACAAAATTGGCCCATGGTGTAGTTGAATAAAATGAAATTGAGAATATTTGGGATTTTATGAAATTTTTTGGGAATTTTCTGAATTTTTGGATTTTTGGGTCAAGAGGGGTATTTTGGGTATTTGGAGGGTATTGGGAGGTATTTTTGGAATTTTTGATATTTTTGGATATGGATGATCAACTTGATTGGTGAGGAAATGTTCAAGGTTAATTTTGGAAAATTTTGGGTGATTTAGAAATTTTGAAAAATTTGGGTAATTTCAAGGGCTTTGGGTAGGCTAGGCGGGTGTAGGGTCCCGGGGGTCAAAAATTGAAAATTTGCAAAATTGAAGATTGGGTAATTGTAAGTGGAATGAAATCATTTTGGTTGAGCCATAAAGCCATATCAAGCCCACATGAACCATGAAGGGACTCATTTGAGGCATCCACTATGTTGTTCCTAACCTCTTGCCGAGGGCTTAGGGGTTAAGGACCATCCATGTGAATCACCTTTATGAGTCGGGAGGTCAAGTTAGGTATGGGTGTGTTTTTAGGATGTTTGTGAAAGTGTAGTGTATAGGTGTAGTGTGTGTGTAAGTCAGCCCTTCACTGCGACCGAGCCACTCGAGGCGATCCTAAGGCCAAAGAGTCCTATAGGAACTCATCCTTTAAACTTCCACATTTAATTTCAACCCTCTAGGTGATTAGGGGTCTACAGTCAAGTTTATGGAGTTTGCAGGGAGTTAAGAAGTGGTTTGAATTTCTAGGTGGTGGGTCTCAATTCTAATCCTCTAAGATAGTCAAAGGAAAAGCCTAAGGCTAGATCCTAAGTATTAAAGAGAAGAAGAGAAGACCTCATCAAAAATGAGGTCAACAAATGGACCCCCAATAGGTGTGGTGTGCTAATCCAAGCACACCGCGCATATTGGCGTTGACCGAAAAGATCAACAAAACCAACACGGATGTCTAAGTGACAAACTTAGGACGAAGTAGAAGAATTTCCATCGGGGAGTGTCGAGTATATCTGCGAGACCGGAGATCCCCGAACTCTCGGCGGGGAAAGGAAAAGGAGGTGAATCCCAAATCACATGACTCGGGGAATTTCAATTTAGATTTTATTTTGCTTTAGTTTAAGTTTTGATGTGTGAGCTTAGATTTCAATTTGGAGTTTTAATTTAAATTGAGGTTTTGTCAAAGTTAATTTGAAGGGATTCGAACTTGAAATGAGAATTGGAATTTTGTGGTTTTAGATGTAACATCTTCAACCTCAAAAGAAAATTGAATTGATTGGATTGAACCACTACAATGAGGAGAGATCTCAGAGTAATGCGGTATTGGATGTAAAATCCTTAACCTCAAGAGTTTGATTTTGATGTATTTCATCGCAATAGGGAAAGAATCCTAAAACGATGCGGTCTCGGATGTAAAATCCTCAACCCCAAGAATTTGATTCGATGTATTTCATTGCAATAGGGAAAGAATCCTAAAGCAATGCGATCTCGGATGTAAAATCCTCGACCCCAAAAGTTTGAATTTGATGTATTTCATTGCGATAGGGAAAGAATCCTAAGGCGATGCGATCTCGGATGTAAAATCCTTAACCCCAAGAATTTGAATTTGATGTATTTCATTGCAATAGGAAAGAATTCTAAAGCAATGCGGTCTCGGATGTAAAATCCTCAACCCCAAGAATTTGAATTTGATGTATTTCATTGCGATAGGGAAAGAATCCTAAAGCAATGCAGTCTCGAATGTAAAATCCTTAACGCCAAGAATTTGAATTTGATGTATTTCATTGCGATAGGGAAAGAATCCTAAAGCGATGCGGTCTCGAGTGTAAAATCCTCGACCCCAAGAATTTGAATTTGATGTATTTCATTGCGATAGGGAAAGAATCCTAAAGCAATGCAGTCTCGGATGTAAAATCCTCAACCCCAAAAGTTGGATTTTGATGTATTTCATTGCAATATGGAAAGAATCCTAAAGCAATGCAGTCTCGGATGTAAAATCCTCAACCCCAAAAGTTGGATTTTGATGTATTTCATTGCAATATGGAAAGAATCCTAAAGCAATGCAGTCTCGGATGTAAAATCCTCAACCCCAAAAGTTTGAATTTGATTTTGATGTATTTCATTGCGATAGGGAAAGAATCCTAAAGTAATGCAGTCTCGAATGTAAAATCCTCAACCCCAAAAGTTTGAATTTTGATGTAAATGATTTTGTAAAGATTTGTAGTGTTGATTTGAAAAGTGTGGAATTTTGGTGTTTCGAGAATTTCATTAAAGTTGTAAAAGATTTTTTTTTTGGAAAGAAACAAATTAGGAGGGAATATGTAGATGCTACATATCCCAATCAAAAGAGTTCATTGAGAGTTGCTGGTTTGGATTGGATATAATTCCTTGCCACTAGATTCGAATCGAAAACCTCGTGGCTCCATGTCAATGGAATTGACCGCTTCCAACCCAGACAAAGGAGAGAGCAGAACGGATTGGATTTCAGATTTGGAAGATTGAGTTTGAAATTGATTGAGATTTGATTTGAGATCTGGAAGGTTGAATTTGAATTTGATTGAGATTTGATTTGGAATCTGGAAAGTTGAATTTAAATTTTTGATTGAGATTTGATTTGAAATTTGGAAAGTTGAATTTGAATTTGATTTAAAATTTGTGTTCATTTTGTTTATTTTTTTTAAACGATTTATCGTTCATTAAATGTTCATGCGAATTTGGAGTTCATCATTTTTTTTTAGATTTTTAAGGAAAGTTTTTCTTTTATTCTTTTTGTTTCTTTTCTGTTCTTTGTTCGAAGTTCATTTAACTTTAATGGCGTTTCCCGATCAACTTGCACAAAAGAGGTGAAGGCCAAAAATGTGACATGGTCACTTTCATTCCAATCATGTTGAAGATACATCATACAACTCGATCTGGAATACATCTCATACAATCCATATAGACTCAAAACGGACTATGTATGATCTTTGTTGATCCATCCAAAAGGTATCTGTCAAAAATCCATGTCTGAATAGTGAGGTACATGGTCAATAACATCACCTTCCAAGCCATCCTTGGCAAGGATGCATTATGGATGTACGTTGGAGGTGTGATATTTTCCATGTAACTCACAGCTCGTAAGGCGGAGGCTCTCTAGCTCCGGGTCTTGTTGGAAGTGGTAAGGTGCTTTCCTGTCATCCATCCTTCTGAAAGTAACTGAGATCCGCTTCATTGGTACTCCCGGTATGCAATGTTTAGCGACATCTGCTCCGTTTCCCTTCGGTATCATGACGGAACCTACCGGTAATGGTATCTTTACTGGCCCTCGGAACTCACTCGGGCCTGCTATTTGGAGGTCGGATCCGAACATGATATTACACTCGTTCGGAAAAGAAGCCGTGCGAAAGGTCCGACAAAGTCGTGGTGATCGATATGCGGGGGTATGTAGTCACCACCGCTTGTAAATGTTAATGATGCAAGCGTTGGGTATGCAATCGCGGCAGTACCCTCCATGTTATCATTCTCTTTACCATCCTTTTGATGACTAATGGCATTGGATCCACTCGGCCATGACGGAGTATTCCCGGTGGGTTTCCTTCCCGTCTTCTCGCGAAGTTGTAGCGGCATCCACATTGTATTGTAATTCTACCTTTCCACGGCATCCATCTACGGGGTTCCGAGTAAGTGTTTTCTCTTAGGCGGCCCGCTCGGCCCATTCTTTTCAAATCCCGGATGCGGTCCACGATTTGTTGTTGTTCGTATTCCGAGAACACGTACGTATGTAGCTCGAGGCCTTCTAGTATATTGATCCTCTTGCCTCTGATTCTCTTGAAGTATTCAAAAGTTTTCTTCTCGACATTCTGCATTTTTTTTAGCTCGTATTCTGGAATAATCTGCAAATGGCGAGGTCTGGTTACGTACTGTGGGATATATGGCTCAATCCCTTCACGTTCTTCTGCATACCTCGGCTCCTCGGGGATGGTGTCCGTCGGGACATCCTCCGGGGTTGCTTCTGCAACAAGGTTATGCATTGCGGTGGCTTTATCCGGTGGCGTTATAGCCTTCCTTCTTCGTTCTTCTTAAGATTTCCCTGGTCTCTTACGTTATCCTCGGAGCTGGCCTCCTTTCTTCGAGTACACAGTGAAGCTGGCGTCCTTGAAGTATACGTGCGCGTGCATGCAATCGCCTCGTCGAGCCGGTCCGTTGCTAGTTTGGTTAACATCTTGTGGATATGGCGATTTTTATTTCTTCGCCGAGTTCGTTGTGAGAGTAGCTCTTCGTACTTCCTGAATCTCCGTGGGCGCGGCGCCGACAAGCTCGCCCTCTGCCGTAGCGACCACGGACTTGATTCTCTTGTCCTCCTCGGTGTTTTTTTCCTTTTCTTCTTCGTCGGATTGGTGGCTTGGGCCACCCACTTTCATTACGGTCCGATCGGGCGGTTCCTCTCGGTCGGTGGGACCCGGTCACCTTCCTCGTATTGCGAGCCTGCTGGTGCGAAGTCCGAGTCAATCTCTATTATCGCTCCATCTTTCACCCTCTTTTCGTCGAGTGCAAGGCTTACGCCATTTCTAAAGTTCAGGACCAACCGCCCGTTCGACATGTCCCAGTGAAAAGACAAGGAAAAGGATCAGGGGCTGTACTAAGAACAAGAACATTAAGAAAATGTTTATTAAAGAAAGTTTTTTTTATTACTTTTTTTTTATTTTAAATTCAACAGGAATGAAGTGGGATAAGATCAGGAAAGAGATTTTGATATGGAAGAGAAAACAAGGAAAACTTTATTATCAAGATTTTATTTATTTTAGCACATTTTTTATTATTTTTGTTTGTTCGGACCCAGTCATAAGTAACTACTTCGCCCGTGCTTCTAGGGATGAAGAATTCATTCCTTCGAAACATCAGGTAGCGTAATACTTCTTCAAGTATCGTCCGTTGATCGGAAGCATATGTCGTTCTCCTTGGCAGTTCACTAGCCGGTAGGAGCCTCTCGAGTAGACCGCCTCGACCACAAACGGCCCTTCCCAAGTGGGTTCAAATTTTCCTCCTATCTTGCGGTGTGAAAGGATAGGTCTCTTGAGAATGAGAACTAAGTCACCAACTTTGAAGGTTCTTGGGCGGACCCGATCTGTCATGGGCTTGAACCATCTTGGCTTGGTATAGTTCTAAATTCCGTTGCGCTGCAAGTCTTTTCCCTTCCGGGCTTTCTAATTCCTCTAGTCGTAATTTGGCATTCTCTTCTATCGTGATTTTGTTTGCAATCGCGATTCCGAGTGAAGGAAGTCTGGACCTCTAAGGGTAACACTACCTCGGACCCATACACCGGAGCGTAAGGTGTAGCTTGAGTAGGAGTTACGAAGGTTGTCCGGTAGGCCCATAAGGCTTCTAATAACTTCTCGTGCCAATTTCTCTTATTATCGTCCAAGATTTTCTTTAAAATTTGAACGAGAGTTTTATTAAAAGCCTCGGCTAGGCCGTTTGCTCTTGGGTAGTAAATTGTTGAATATCGCCGGTCGATTCGTGTCTCCGACGAAATTGTTGATTTGTGTGCTTCGAATGCCGACCCATTATACGAGATGATCCTGCGCGGCACTCCGAAACGGTAGACAACTTGGTTCTTGAAAAGCCGTAGCACGTGGTGTGCTTTCACTTCTCCGAGTGGAGCTGCCTCTGCCACTTGGAAAAGTAATCGTAGCCGCAAGAATGAAGCGATTTCCTTTTGAAGACGGTGGTTCTATTGGACCCACTATATCTATGCCCCAACATTCAAATGGCCACGACGCAATTGTCGGATGTAGCACATTTGGATGTTGGTGTAGAACCACTTCGTGCACTTAGCATTGATGACAGCTCTTGGCGATTTTCATGCAGTCGGTCATCATCGAGGGCCAGTAGTACCCTAATCTTTTAATTTTCATTTTCATCTTCGGACCCGATCGGTGAGCGCCACGGAGTCCTGAATGGACCTCTTTAACAATTTCACGGGCCTCGGACCCGCTTAGGCACCTTAGCCACATTTGATCGAAAGACCTTACGTATAACGTGTTGTTTATTAATGCGTAGGACGGAGTTTTTCTTAATCCGATGGGCTAGCGACCTATCGTCCGGTAGTTTTCCTGTTTGCGAGTAATCCATTAATGGTCGTCGCCAATCTTCCGTGTTTTCACGTCACTGTTGCAACTGATTCTTCTCTTTTTTCTGATTTGTGTATTGTGTCTATGTCGAGCTGTGATAGGACCTGACGTCCGTGAACTGATACTTCCACTGATTCATCTTGCAAACAGGGAAATTCTTTTGCTAGACGGGCTAGTGCATCTGCTAAAGTGTTTTCTTTTCTGGGAATTTTGTAGATCGTCACATTCGGAATCTGTTCCAACAACCGTATGGCATACGGAAGTATTGCTCGAGTCTTGGTTTTAAAATTACTATCTTGTCCGACGATCCGTTGAATGATTAACTGCGAATCCCCGTAGATGTTGATGTCCGTTATCCCCATTTGAATAGTTAATTCCAGTCTTGTTATGAGGGCTTCGTATTTTGCTTCGTTGTTTGTACACGGCTCTTTCAAGTGGTAGGAGTATCTTAACATCCCCCGCTCCGGTGTTATAAAGATTAATCGATTCCCGCCTTACGAGCACTATCACTTGCGATTCTTCATCTTTGTGTCTTGAAGATGCTCCGTCGAAATATAATTCCCAACGTCGATCATCGGGGTCTTCTAAATTCATTATTTGTTCATCCGGCAAGTCGTCATTGAGAGGAGATTCTGCCGGCAAAGGGTGTCTTTGCGAGGAAGTCTGCTAAGACTTGACCCTTTACAGCACGAAGAGGCACGAAAGTTATATTGAATTGCAATAATATCATTGACCATCTAGCAAGTCTACCAGAAAGCGTTGGACGGGTCATCAAGTATTGCAATGAATTAAATTTCGAGATCAGGTTGACCTTATGAGAAAGCATGTAGTGCCTGAGCTTTTGAGCGGCGAAGATCAGGGCCAAACAATGCTTTTCAATTGCGGGATACCTTATTTCCGTCGGAAGTAAAAGACGACTTAGGTAGTAAAGAGCATTTTCTTTACCCTCATCATTGACCCAGCTAATGAGGCTCCGAGAGAGTCGTCTAAAGCCGCGGTATAAAGTATCAACGGTCTACCCGAGGCCGGGGCTGCTAAGACAGGAGGTGTCATTAAATATTGTTTAATGTCCTCGAAGGCCCTCCGGCATTTCTCTTCCCAAATAAATTTGGCCTCCTTTTTAACTAATGCGAGAAAGGCTGACACCTACTCGACAAGTTTGAGATAAAGCGTCGAAGATATGCCAGCTTCCCTTGAAAAGATCGTAGTTGCTTTAAGGTTTTGGGAGGTGGCATTTCTAAGATAGCTTTAATCTATTCCGGGTCGATTTCAATTCCACGATGTCGGACAACGAATCCTAAGAATTTCCCAGAGGTGACGTCGAAGGCGGATTTTAAGGGATTCATCTTAAGGTTAAATTGTCTTAATCGTTCGAAAACAATTCTCAAATCATATAGGTGGTTTTCCTTTACTTTGCTTTTGATGACCATATCATCCACGTAGCATTCGACTTGATTGTGGATGAGATCATCAAAAATTCTTGTCATCTCTCTCTGGTATGTTGCTCCTACGTTCTTCAGTCCGAATGGCATCACTGTGTAGCAATATACTCCGATCGGCGTTCGAATGCTTGTAAGTTTTTCATCTTACGGAGCCATTTTTATCTGGTTGTATCCTGAAGATCCATCCATGAATGAGAATATTTCATGTGTTGAAGCAATGTCGATCATTAATTCTGGGATCGGTAGAGGAAATTCATCTTTTGGACATGCCTTGTTTAATTCTCTGAAATCCACACAAATTCAGATCTGACCATTCTTCTTTCTAACTGGTACCACATTGGCTAACCAAGTCGGGTATTGTTCTTCACGGACAAATTTAGCGTCTATTAGCTTTTTAACTTCAGCTATGACTTGTTGTTCGATTTCTAGACGCATTCTTCTGAGACCTTGTCTGGCCGGGACGAAGTAGGATCCACTCCTAGCTTATGGACTGCGACCTCTTGAGCTAAACCCGGCATCTCATCGTAGCTCCAAGCAAAACGATCATTAAATTCCATTAATAACTTGATTATTTCTTCGGAGTCTTCTTTATTGAGTAAGGAGCTAACAAAGGTAGGTCTAGGCTCTTCGCTAGTACCTAAGTTAACTTCCGTTAACTCATCTATTGTAGATTTGATCTCTTCTTCGAACTCTGGTGGAGCGTTTCCAATTTGTAAATCTTCAAATTCTTCTGTAGTTTCCATGCAGTTTTCATTAGACTCGCAAGTGATAACCAAGCAAAGTTCAGTATCATCAACTGATCCTACTGTGCCGAATCCGAGACCATGCTTTGAATTGGGTGGACGACCGGAGTTATTCCATAATTTTTCAAAATGTTGTGATTGACCTTTTGTCCATTGTCGAGGTAAGAAACCACATTGAATTAAATTTTGAACACAGGGAGAGTACCACTCAAAAGGTAATTCCATTAATTCGATGAAGTGACATCTTCAAATTGTACATTATTTTCGGTTTTGGAGGAAGGAGCACCACGGTAGAATTTGATTGGCTTTGCACCGCCGCTACGTACCTCTTTGACCACCATACCCTCGATCTTATTAGAATGGATCGGGGTCAGGGTCATAGTATGTACATAGTGGTTAATCTTCTCGTACATCGATTTATATTCTTCATTCTTTTCATCTTCGAGTGGGATCCTGAATTGCGGCTTCTTCCGACTTATTGTTGCTGCTTCTTGTTTGATCTCTTTTTCTTCTTCAGAACTATCTTCCCAATCAACATTGATGGCTGGTTTCCTCTGTCCAACTGTCCTAACGTCTCTGCCACGACCTCGTCCCCGGCCTCGACCTCGGATGTGAGTTGTGGAGAAACCTTCACCATCTCGCCGTAAGGGAGTGGTGAGTGACTGTTGGACTAGAACTTCAGGTTCTTCGTCATCCCGAATTTCCTTTGCTTCATTCATTATAGTATCTCTGGAGAAGATTGTTTTCTTCGGGGGTGCGTAATAAGCTGCATCTTCGTGGATTCCAATCTCATGTACGGAGAATGGTTGTAAGTCACCTTTGATGCACTGTTCCCCTCCATCGTAGTATTTGATGCACTAATGTAGGGATGATGGTACCATTCGGTTCTCATGTATCCATGATCGGCCCAGTAGAGCGTTGAATGACGTTTCTGAATCGATTATGTGAAATTTCGCGGTTGTCTTTGCCAAGTCACTGGTCTTCATTAGCAGTGTTATTGATCCGAGGGCTCTTTCTCCTTTCTGGTTGAATCCTCTTAATAACATTTTGTCCGCTTCGAGCTCGCGAGCATCAATTTCCAAGTATGCTAGCGTTCGAAGATTCATTATGTTGATTGATGCTCCCGGATCAACCAACACTCTGGAGAGCGTAAACTTTCCAATAGTAACTGAAATGTATAACGGTCGGTTGTGGTCTGCTATCCCAAGTAGTAGGTCATTGTCCGTGAAGGTGACATCTCGATGTTCCTTTAACGAACAAACCTCATCTAAGGAATCTCCGGCCATTTGAGTTAAGCAAATTTCCGGATCAAGTAAGGCCTTGATCAGAGCTTCTCTCATCTCCTTTGATAAGATGAGAGCGTCGTAGATGCTCAGTTTGGCCGGTAGTTTCCTAAGATGGGCTAGCACGTTGTAGTCCACTTTATTTTCATGTTTCTTAATTTCTTCCCGAATGGGTATTTCTTCAGCCGGGATTGGTTCTTCCTGAACAACCACCTACTTTCCTTTGTCCTTTGGACCCATTCTCGGAGGTAGAACTCTTCCACTTCTCAAGTTGACTTTTGTGATTTCTTCTGAATATAGTATTGAGTTTGCTAGTGTCTCCTCTTGAATTGGAATGACAGGTTCTTCTAGATTAGCTTCAGAGTCTAAAGGCTCTAACTCTATCGTGACTGGAGCTCCTCGAAACTCATAAATAGATTCGTTGCTTGTTGAACTCTTGTAGCCTCCTTGGTGGATGTCTTCTTTGTCATTGTGACCGTCGAGATTGTGTGTGATTTGAGAATTGTCATTTGTATCTGAATCGATGTCCGGATTGTCGCTAGTTACGCAATCGTTAGAAACAGTCAAAACGTAGCCAACGCTATAACTCTTATCATTATAAGATCCCACCGGAGTGGGAAGATAATCAAACAGAGTCAGAGGTTCGAGAGATTTCTCCCCCGAATCGGAAACAACTATCCTACGATAAGCAGCCCCTAGTCTAGCCTTAGGAGCCTCGGTCTTCTCTTCTTCGTCAATTCTCTTCTTTTCTTCAATCGTCTCCTGTTGAGGTGGTTCTTCTATCGCAAGTGATAGTGCCGACTTGACAGGTTTCGAACTCTAAATTGAGGCTCGCACCGAAGCGGTTTGGATGTGATCCAAAATCTTCTTCGAAGACTTTGTCCAAGCGGTAGTCCATCCATCATTAGTCGCATAGGGATCTATTGGAACAAGGGGATCCGCCGAGATAACATTGACGGAACCTCCTTTCTGGGGTTCCTTCATGTACTCTTTCGGGATCATTATATTCCCTTTCCGAAGATTGTCGTTGAGCCAACTTTTGAAGGTAATACAATCTTCTATCTTATGCCCAAGCATCTGGTGGTAAGGGCAAAAGTTGGGATCACCTTTCTTGTCGACTTCTTCCGGTCTCTTAGGCTCGGCGAGTTGGAAATCCGGAGTCTTCATCGGACTCGCGGAACATTTTTGCACTCGCCTCATTCTTGAATGGATACTCCCCGCTCGAAGCTCCCTTAACGTACGTTGTGGACGAGGCGGTTGTTCATACTGTTGAGATGACTGATAGCTGGGTAGGGTTGCTGGTAATTCTGTTGAGGTTGCTGTGGCCGTTCTGACGATATTTGTATCGGTTGCTTGCCTTTATCGACTGCTGCAACGATCCCGGACTTCTTTTCAAAAGTTTTCACGGGCTTCTGTTTGTCTGTTTTGTCGGTGAAACTTAATTGCTTCGCCTCCTCTTGCAAGCTTCTGGCCTTGCTTAACAACTTCTCGAAAGTCTTAATAGTAAATCCCTTGAGGAGAAGTGCTATCGGGCCATGAATGCTCCTAAGTAAAATGCCGACTGCATGTTGTTCTTGTAGTTGTGGCTCACACTTCATACTTAGGTTCCTCCATCGAAGTATGTAGTCCACCAAGGTTTCGTTGGGTTTACTGCTTCTCTACCACTAAATCACCTATAGTGATGTGGTGCTCGAGCTCCGACAATTCGCTTGATGAAGAGGTTCTCTAGTTACGAAAATGTCTTCACCGAAGCTGTTAGGTAATTCGCATACCAATCAAAGGCGATCCACGATAGAGCTGCCGACAAATTGTACGAAGAGTAAGGCATCACTTCCGTCGGCATTGCAACAAGCGGCACGAAAATGTGCAACATGCTGCCGAAGGTTTCCGGTTCCATCAAAGGTCTTGAACAGAGGTGGTACAAAGCCTTTCGGATATTGGACAGCATCGAATTCTTCAGGGTAAGGTCTACCTGTCCGAATGGATGTCCCGCTCTTTGATTATGCCAAGGCTTCTCGCACCTGCTGTTCCACCATGCTCTTAATATCCTTTTCCGGAATCATGCTTTGTGTTGCATCCTTTTTTAATTGATCATCCCCGTTGACGGATGTAATCTCCTTTCCTCCGTCTACAATGTGAATGACTTCTGGGGGTGTTTCTCTTTGGGGTTGAACTTGACTCTGGAGAGTGGCTAGGGCTACAGCCATCTCTTCCATCCTTTTTGCCATTTGGGCGATCGTATCATCTTTCTCTTGAAGCTGCCTCCTCATTACTTCTGGTTCCTCTCTTTCTCAGCTGCAGGGGCACCTTGTGAAGGCGACGAAGCTCGTGTTTCAACCATGTTAATTTACGCATATTCATCATCCATGAACTCTGACGAGTCAACTTCATCTCCGAATTTCTCTTCTCTTTCCCTTGCTAGTCGCCGAATATCAGTTGTTAGCTTTTCCCTAGCATCTTCTAGTGGTCTTTTTTGTACCTCCTTGCAGTTGTCATGTGATAACTGTCGGGTTTCTTTCTCATGAGTCCCTTTCACTGCGGTAGTGCTTTCTTCGGACTCAAGTCTCCTGACGAGACTTTCTTTCTCAGGTTTTTCTTTTAATCTTAATTGTCCGGTAGTGGGACGCCATACCATCCTTCTAGCGGCGAAGGTGCGGGACCGGATGGTGCGTCGACCAAATCTTTGGAAGGTGGTATCCTCCCTAATTTGTAGTCCTGAAACAACAACAGGCGGACTAGCTTTCATTCTCTTATTCGGCTTTTCTGCAACGATAGTAGGCTCTACTCGTGGCCCAAGATGAGATTTGGCCGGCACCCGCCCTATCCTTCTTAAAATCTCTGACACAGGGCATTTTTCTTTCTTCACTAACTTCTCTATCAAGGTTCGCAGTCGAGCAAATGGCGTAATTCTAGCCCTTTTCTTACGACTATCGTTGTAATATACGGGCTGAGGCAATGCGGCAGCAATCTTGCGAATATTTTCTTCATCCTCTGTGGCGAAGAGGGGATGGAACCTGCTTCCTCCCAAAAGTGGTATGTATTCGAGCAGCGGTGTATACTCGGGTAGTTACGGGATTTCTTCTAGGAAAGCAACTTCGGCGGCTACGGCTTCTCTAGCGATCCTTCCACTTCTGTTCCTTCTGCCGAGTCCATGTCGGCGATGGAATTCTCGAGGCTGGACCCGATTTCAAAAACGAAGGTTTCACAGGAAGGTCTGTACCCTCCACGGTAACAGGTTCATCACAGTTCTGAATTTCCTTTCCTTTTAGTTTGGCAGAAGCTGGCGTAGGTGCAGAGACAACTAGACCAGTGGGGGTAGCAACAACAGTCCTTCTGCGAACAACAGTACTCCTCTCAGTTGGAATCTTTTGTAGAGGAGGAAATTCATGAGTTGACTTGAGGTTAAACTCAATCAATGACTTCTCAGTTTCTGGTACTTTGCTTGTGAGTGAAAAGAGAGTGACGTCGGGGATTTTGATGTCGGTGTCCCCGAATCCTTGTCCGAATCGAATGATTCCATTATCGAGCGGTTCGTCCTTGAACACGGCCGAGTCCAGGTCCGTTGACGAAGGAGAAGATCGAGTTTGGGGCTTCCATTTCGCAGGCGGATTCCAAGTGTTAGTCCCCGAATCGTGCTTCTTCTTATCGTACAACTTATGACGAAAAAGAAAGAGTCCGAACACATTTCTGTTTATCTTAGTGTATTTGTGATTTTAAAAGAAAATTGTTTTTTCAAAAAGATTTGTCTAGTAGGAAGGAGAATTATTAAAAGAAGAAGAGTCGTAGGAAGGGTAAAAGGAATTGATTAGGAACTGGAAAAGGAAGAGAAAGTCTTGTAGAAACTTCTCGACCCGCAAGACCGCTCCTAAACTAATACCTATTGGGGGGTCCACCCCACCTCAGAAATGAGGTAAAAGGATCTTGGAACCTCTCTGTTTAGGAGTGTCTAAACAGTGGCTCCTAAATCCGAGAGAATGTTGGCTATACTTGTTCAAGGTAAAAATGAACATAGTATTCCAACGGAAAGAAGGGTAGTTTGATCCACAAGGAACATGGATACACTATCGATTTTTGAAAGCAGAATTGTCTGATTAAAATGAAGAGTGGAATTTTCCCCAGCGGAGTCGTCAGAAGTTGTCGGCATATTTTTTTAGGTTGTGTGTTTTATTTTGAAAAGGGGGTCGCCTAACAGAAATTGTCAGCGAATTTTTAATTTAATTTAAATTAATTATTTAAAAAGTAGTATTTGATTTTGAAAATAATTTTAAATTTGAAAATTTTAAGATATGAAATCAAGCTGATCTCACATCCCGAATAGTTTATATAAACGAGCATCGCATCACAAGCCGTGTATCTATCTCGAAGAATAGACACACTTGTTTGGTGATGGGGCTCGATTAAATAAACTAGAAGATTTGCGACATCCGTTTGGTCCGCGAACCAATTTTATAAGCCGACAAATTCCCCGCTTAATATGAAAGCATTAAACGGGGTTTATATTACTCAGGTTCTTAAAATTCCATATAAGGGCAAGCCCCTATAGTTAATTAATTCTTAAGTGACGGGAATCACCTAAGAAAACTCTCGATAATAATCAATAATTCGCTCTCAAGAATCTCAAAGTTTAAGTTTTCAAGGGATTGAATTTTGGAATTTCAATAGGGAATGGATCAAATTTGGAACATTTATTTTCAGGAGTCCAATGGAAGAGGAGTAGGAGAAGCTGAGGATCCAAGAAGATTCTTGACAACTTCCCAAACTATCCTATTGTTTGGCTCAGATTTAAGAAAATCCTAATATTATCTGATATTTCAATCTTGCCAATTTTAATTAATTTTGGACTTATTTTTGTATGATAAAATCATACAAATAGCCTCGAAGATATGAGGGTTTATGTCATATCGGATGACTACCTCGGAATCCTAAGACCGGTTAGGGCTTAATTTGCAATGCAAATGCCTAACAGAAGATTGAGGATTAATGTTGCACTAGACAAACTACCTCGAAGTCCTATGGTTTGGTTATTTAATTCTAAGAAAGTTTTGTTGAAGTAGATCTGAGTTTTGCTGATGACGATGGTCGTGCTGCCCACCATGCTCCGAGCTCCTTGTTGTTGCAGAGGTTTAGTTTTAGAAGTCATAAATCAGGAGATGAGAAAAGTGTTTTGGTTTAGAGAAATTCTTAATTTCCAAGTTTTTTTTATGTTTTATTTAAAACAAATTTTAAAGTTGATTATAACAACACCGGTTAAGATCCCACGGTTCCATCCTTCCGGCATCGTTATTTTTATCGGATTCACTTAGTCCAGATGAATTTGCTAAACTCAACTAAATGAGTTCCACACTTTCATTTAGACCGTGGGAAATCCCGTTAGCAACACGTAGGTTACATCATCCGAGGTATTCCCGATCATCCAACAAGACGTTTTAATTTAGTTGTAATTGTAGTTTTGTGTTCTGTTTGTGATTAAATTTTGAGTTGTTTTATATTTTGAAATGTTGTGGCGGTGAATTTTATCTTGCAATGACTTTTAATTTAGTTTTGGTTTCAGTTTTAGGGACTATCCTAAAAGTGTGGGTTTTCATGCAACAGTTGTTTATCATGCAAGAAAAGTAAGTGCGATGCGATTAAATAAATTGCAACAAAATAAAAGCATACCTGGAGGGTCTTCCCGTCATCCCAAGCTGCACTTAAACACAATTTAGAATATTTAAGCAAGTTCCTAGGTAAAGCTAAGGGAAGGGTTATGGTTTTCTACCAAATTCCTAATCCTATAGCTAGTCATTTCCTATGACGTCTAGGTTCTTACGAATTGTATTCGACTACCTAAGGTCTGATCGTCAGGATAAGCCTTCTTAAATTCTTGACTCCACAACATGTTATAAGGTTCTGGTAATTTATAAAAATAAGAATCTAAATATAGTGGTTTGTCCTTATCTAATATATCATAATAGAACTTTTGATAATCGCAACTATATTCATTGAGATAGCAGATGTTACAAATATTTAAATTTGTTATTTTTTGCTTAACGGTATCGGCTTGCATTTTTCTTTTTCTATTTCGAGTATTATGAGCCAAGTATCCTAGAAATTCGCTTTTTAGGAAACTTCCATAAATATTAGGCCATCTACCTGAGGTATTTATTGTTTCTGGTGCTTGACAGATTCCTCTAATGGTCTGTCTTTGTTCATCTTCAAGTCCAATAAACAATTTTTTTGCTATACCTGTTAGAGTATTTTCTATGAATGCGAAAGCATCTTCACCTTTTAGATTATAATTATAGATTGCTAAACTATTTTCTATGATCCATCTGTCTATTATTTCAGTCACATCCTTAGCGCAATCTAAGTTCAAATAAATTCCATGACCACTAATTGGTTCTGGTATATTACTTCTTTTTTCTGGTCTGTTAGAAGGAATGCGTTTAACAGTTGGAGGTAAATATCGTCTTGATGAGCTGGGGTTAGTTGATTGATTTACATAAACAAAATAAAAAATATAAACAATCTCTTTGCTGCGAAAAATCTGACTTAATTATTCACCAGTGGGGATGTACAACTTCAAAAGAAGCTTGTAATTGCTCTCAAAAGATAAAAAGAAAAAATTCTTTAGAAAAATAAATAAATAACAATATAATCCAAATAAAAGAACATTCAGAAAAATAAGCAATTATTCAAACAATAAAAATAACAATAGATGTTGGATTTGCAAGAAAGAAGGACATTATGCGAATAAATGTCCACAAAAGAATAAATTAACCCACGTCTCATCTGTTTCAATTATTAACGAGCATGAATTAGAACCTATCTTCAATTTTTCAGATATTGACACTGACGAAGAATTATATCAATTATCAGAAACAGAAAATAATATGATTGAAATGTTAAACTCTGATCATGAAATAGATGAATACTTATATTCTGATTAAATGAATCAAAATTCTCACATTGACATATCTAATGATGACTCAATAGAATACGAAAGACACGTAACCCTATCTGAAGAATCTTATAATAAAATAAGAAAAAGAAAATTATCTTTAGGAACTAAAGACTGCTTCGATATGCCTATGTTTTCATGGAAAAGATATATACATTATAGCATTAGACAGGGAGAACACCCTATCGATATAAACCAAACGAAGGAAACATTAAAATACCACTCTACAACCAACAAATAAAATTACAAGATTTACGAGAGAATAAAAAACCACGAAAAATATAAACATATATTTTTTGGAGGAATTCAAATATTAATCAAAGCATATTTTCGAAAAGGAATTGATAGCCCAATTACCATCTGGATATACGACGATAGAATTATACATTCTAAAAAAGATGCATTACTTGGCGTAGTACAAGGAAATTTATGTTATCAGACACTAATATTTAATTTACATCCAAACTATGCTATTAACATAAATGATAGACATATTGATCGCTCGCTAACCTTAAGACACAAATTAGACAGAATCAAAATGAGAGAAGGTAGCGCCGTTTATAGTATAACTTATCAAGCCGCCTATGCTTACAGTAACCAACACAATACTGTAGCATTTAAAACACAAAATATACCACTTCACATAGACCCAATTTTTTCTAATATAGGACAAACTATTCAACCTGAAGAAGTACAAGAATTAGACATTACCACACCAAATATATTCTTAAACTTTGACGAAGGAACAAATACAAACCAAACATTTCCAAAACTTACATATTTCGAAAATAATAACTCATTAATCATTACTCCAAGAAAATCCATCGACCATGGAAAACAAATAATCCACAGACACACTTTTGAAATAAAAGAACATCAAAACAACCAATTATTAGTTCTCGGATACTACATCACTCCAGAAAATAAATGCAAAATACTACTAGATACAGGATCCCACAAATCACACATAGATCAAAATTTAATCCCACAAAACCTAAAAATCTTAAAAGATAAACCATACACATATCAAGATTATTTACAAAAACAACACATTTGTACTCATGAAGCAAATATCCTCTTCGGATTTTGGGATGTAAATAATACAAGAATAGATTTCCAACACACATTTTTAACTGATGATATAAATTCAAATCGAATTTTAGTAGGAATGGATTTCCTACAACAACATAACATCACATTTAATTACAACTATGCAAATATAGATAATTATACTTTACCAAGAAATACTTTACCATAGCTACATCAGATTACATTTATACATTCCAACATATGAACTTATACCAGTACATGCACTATGCGACACTGGTAGTGATATTACAGTATGTAAAAAATTAATAATACCAGATCATATTCAACTCCATTCACAAACATTGTTGCTACAAACATTTAATGGAAATACAACAATAAATCAATATTGGCAAAACCAATTACTATATCTTGAAACCAGTTTAATAAAAATCCAAAAACTATGGTGTCTAAACGATAACGGACCAGACATAATACTAGGAAATAACTTCTTTAAATCCTTTTCATCATTCACACAAACAGAAAACTCCATTATCTTAGTAACACTTGACGGTTACTCACTCAACTGTCCAATTATACAAAACCTAAACTTCTATACAACACAACCAACATTACGCAGCCAACGTGGTGATTACCCATTAGATCAAAGTATGAAAAAATCTTTTCCCAACATATTTACAAATGAACTAAGCTTGCATAGCATAAATTCAACTTCCTCTAAGCTAGAAAAACTTAGAACCTTTTCTAATTCCTTGTTCAAAACATTTTCTGAAAACCCACTTGAATTTTGGAATAATGACGAACCACTTGCATCCATAGAACTTATTAATCCTGCTCTTACTATTAGAGTAAAACTGATGAAATATAATTTAGAAGATAAGAACGAATTCGAAATACAAATCAAAGAATTATTAAATCTCAGACTAATAGAACCCAGTAAAAGTCCACATAGTAGCCCAGCTTTTTTAGTCAGAAATCACGCTGAACAAATTAGAGGAAAAGCAAGGTTAGTTATAAACTACAAAAAACTAAACGACAACACTAAATTTGACGGATATTATCTACCTAACAAAGAAGTATTAATTAATCTCATCAAAAATGCTAAATGGTTTTCTAAGCTCGATTGTAAATCCGGATTCTGGCAGATAAAAATGCACCCAAATAGTAAAGAATATACGGCATTTAGTACCCCACGAGGACATTATCAATGGAATGTCGAAGCCATTTGGGTTAAAAAACGCACCTCAAATATTCCAGAGGAGAATGGATAATATATTTAAAGAACTATCTCATTTTTGTTTAATTTATGTTGATGACATTTTAATATTTAGCGAAAATATTACTGAACATTTAAAATATTTATCTTTACTTGCTCAAAAAGCCCAAAAACATGGAATCGTATTAAGTAAGAAGAAAGCTGTATTTCTGGTTAATTCTATTAATTTCCTAGGACTTATAATTAATCACGGCTCGATTGAATTACAGGAACATATTCTAACAAAAATAAATTATTTTAAACAAATTACCAATCAGAAAGACCTACAACGGTTTTTAGGATGCGTTAATTACGCAGAAGCATTTGTAAAAAATTTAGCTGAACTAAGAGCGCCATTACAGAAAAAATTAAAGAAAAATTTAGCTTGGAACTGGAATGATGAAGATACTAACACCTTAAATCAAATTAAAGAGGTCTGTATGAACTTACCAAAGTTACACTTACCCATACAAGGTGACTATCTAATTATAGAAACTGATAGTTCTGAAATATCATGGGGAGCCATCCTTAAAGCAAGAAGAGAAAAAATAGAATTATTATGTAGATATGCCTCAGGAACATACACCCAAACTGAACAAAATTATCACATAAATGAGAAAGAACTATTAGCTATCAAAACGGCAATTAAGAAATTTGAAATATTTCTTAATGAAACATTTTTAATACGAACAGATAATAAAACGGCCATTTCTTTTATAAAAGGAAAAATTATAGACTCTCTTCCTAATAAAAGACTTATTCGTTGGCAAAGCTGGTTTTCTGCATATAATTTTGATATAGAATATATAGAAGGAAATAAAAATAATCTTGCTGATGTATTATCTCGTGAATTATGCAGGAAATAAATATGGAAATAGAAGATACTACTGAAATATGCAAAAATGATGAGAAGTACAGGCTCGAATTAAACTCATATTTAGAAACTGTGGATTTACAAATCTGGAAAATAGAATGCGAGATTTCTCTTGCAAGCAACGTACTTATTGAATTAAGAAAGCTGAAGAATTATCTATGTGGAGAAAATATTGGCGAAGAAATATCGTCTATTGCAGAATTAAGAAAGATAAGAGATTTTGCAGATCTCTTAATTAGTAAAAATAAAGGAGAAGAAATTCCCAAAGAAATAAATACTGCAGGAAGTACTTCGTCCCAAGTTATTCCAACTTATTCAAAGATACTCCAGACCGATTACAAAAAAATTACTGATATTTCAGATGAATGGCAGCAATTATCATTTTATGAAGAGCGTATAAATCCTCAAATATACTTCCACACAGCTGGAAGAAATCAGGTAGTATATATTTATGGAAATACTGATGTTAAATTAGTTTCAGAATTATATAGATGTGGATTGATCCGAATGATTTATCTAGAAGATGAAAGTCTTCTGAAAGAATTACCCAAACCAATTATTGAGGCAATTGATGCCTTTCATTAAATATTAAAACATTGGAATATATTCTTAAAATTATATCAAACTTATCCAGAAGGAGGAATATCTCTCTAGTTCAAATCGGAATTAGCAGCGAATCATTCACTCCGAAATATAAACCAAATGAAGTTATGCATGCCCGATCAACTGCTGATGATCTCTATCAAATATGGATAGAAACTAAAAAGATAGATGCCACAAATATCTGGGTATACCATTCATCTGATAAATTATTTATTTACAGTCACAGCAAGTAGCCTACAAAGAAAATACATGAGGCTCTTTATCTAAAGTGGGTAAATATTCTCAAGAAAAATAATGCCGCAGTTAATAAGGAGACGAAGAAATTATTTTGCGAAAAAATACAAAAAGATAAGACGCACAAATATTCCAACTGCCAGAAGAAAGAAAGCATCGAAGAAATACGTATTAAATTACAAGCAGGAAAAGTATAATACGTACCAGATTGCAATTATTTGTGAACACTTACAAGAAAGGACGCTTTCCAGCTATGAAGATTCCAACCGTAACAATTAAGAAAACCTTTGGTCAGAAAGGACACTTTCCAGCTAAGAGCCGTAACAATTAAGAAGATCTTTTCAGAATTAAGGGTACAATTATTCACTGCCTTTCCAGCTAAGAAGATTCTCAATTATGTAAGATTGTATGCTTATAAATTGCAACCTCCCTCTATTGTAAGGGTATCTCTGGCAATCCTCTCTTCTTTTCTCTATTGTAATGTGTGCAAGCCCCCAAGGCTAATTAACTTCTTCTTGCGTCTATGTCTGTAAGTCTGTTTTAATATAAGTCTTATTATGCTTCCGTTATCTTTTAATACTGAATGTTTATTATCATTGTCGTTATTTTCTTAGTTACGCTTTAAGGTAGGAAACGAATTAAAGCTGTGTTCTGCGTCTTTAAAGTAGTTACAGAGGGGAGTGGTTTGATTCTTCGACCTCTTGTCATCTTTAGAAAGCCAAAAAGATGAATGTAACATGAACCGAAGACGTATGGATCAAACCCTAGGAGAAGAACAGTAATAATAATATCAGGTCAGTATCATTATATAATAGGAAGCGTAATGGACCCTTATTAAGATAAATTTATAGATTATAGATGCAGGAAGAACTTTTATTAATAATGCATAAGAATAATATTGAGACAATAATAAGCGAAGACTAAAAATGTTTTGGTTTGAGGACGATTTTCTTCATCAAAGAACAATTAAGTTCAGTTGTTTTTATAAACATCCTATCATATTGAGAAAGTGTTTAAGAAGAATCTCAAACATCTTTTCAATATTGCTAGAATTGTTTTAAGTCCAAATGAATTTAATTATACAAATGAATTAATCGTCCGGGAATTGAAGTTTTGTTGTTATCTTACTCAGTGAACTAGGACATTTGAATATCCTATGAGGGAAGTAACATTTCATTTAACGTTATGTTTAGGAGTTATGACAACAAAAGCTTTCGAGGGCAAATTAATGTTCAAATGGTTTGTGATTTAATTTAATTTCAATTAACGGGTTTAAATTTGGAATAGTGTTCAAGTTGCTTCATATTTATTTTTGAATTTCTTTATGTCTTAGGTGATGTTATTTTTAATTTAATTTAATTTAACTTTAATTTAATTTAATTTGGTTTAGTTTTAATTTTAACTTAATTTAACTTGATTTGATTTTAATTTTAATTTGATTCTATTATTTAATTTAATTTAATTCAATTTAGTTTGATTTGATATGATTTAATTTAATTTAATTTAATTTGATTTAATTTAATTTGATTTAACTTACTTTAATTTAATTTAATTTAATTTAATTTAATTTAATTTAAATTTAAATTTAATTTGATTTAATTTACTTTAATTTAATTTATTTTAATTTAATTTAATTTAATTTAATTTAATTCAATTTAATTTAATTTAATTTAATTTAATTTGATTTAATTTAATTTAATTTTATTTTATTTTATTTTATTTTTAATTTTAATTTAATATTTTATTTTTAATTTTAATTTAATATTTTATTTTTAATTTTAATTTAATATTTTATTTTTAATTTTAATTTAATATTTTATTTTTAATTTTAATTTAATATTTTATTTTTTATGTTTTAAAGATGATTTAATTTTAATTGTTAAAGTATTAATTTAATTGAAATTTTAAAAGGGTTTAATTTAAATAATTTAACTTTAATTTAATTTAATGATTAAGTCTTTTAGCATTTTAAATCTTAAATTTGGATTATCATTTTAATTAGGAATTAAATATTATTGAGATGATTAATTTAGGGATTCTTAAATTAAAGAACAAATCTCTTCCTAATAATATCCCTATTTTAATAATTCCAATTTTATTATTCTTCCAAATTTAATCAATTATTTAATTAAGGTTTATTTTAATTATTTTTAAATTGTTTAGTAGGTTTCACCCCTTTAATTATTTAAATTTCAATCATCCAAATCAGATTAGGATCAAATATTTTACTCTTTAATTTTATTAAGCCTAAAGTTTTAATTAAAGGTTAAAATTTTAATTACCATTTTGCCCTTCAAGCTTAATAATTTCATAACTCACTAAATTGAGCTTAAATGAACTTGAAATTTTTATGTGACTTCACTCATATGTCAATAAAGACATGAGAGGAGAAAATGTGATTTTTCTGTATTTAATTTATTTATGCAATTATTTTTGATGGAAAATAGGGATTTCCAAGGAAAATTTAATAATATGACCAAGGGAAAGTTTCTATCCTTAGGAAACTTATGGGACATTCCTAATGACAAGAGGACTACTTGGACCAATTTTGGTGATTTTTTGAATTATATTCTTTTTATTATAATAATTTTGATTTTTGGGATATTAATTAATTTAAAAAATAAAATAAAGGTTGAAAAATGAATTTTATATTTTTCAAAAATCTCTCTGATATCAAGGAAATCAAAGAATTAATTTTTACAATTTTCTGATTTTTTTATTTATTAGAATTATTTTAGTGGAAATGCTAAAAAAATACATTTTTTTTAATTTTAAAATTACCCTAGGGCTTTAAAATTTAATATCTCATTATAAAGACTTAAGAAAAATATGGGGTTTGTTCCTAAGTGATTAAAATTCAAATTTTGAGTTGTTTTATATTTTGAAATGATGTGGCGGTGAATTTTATCTTGCAATGACTTGTAATTTAGTTTTGGTTTCAGTTTTAGGGACTATCCTAAAAGTGTGGGTTTTCATGCAACAGTTGTTTATCATGCAAGAAAAGTAAGTGCGATGCGGTGCAACAAAATAAAAGCGTACCTGGAGGGTCTTCCCGTCATCCCAAGCTGCACTTAAACACAATTTAGAATATTTAAGCAAGTTCCTAGGTAAAGCTAAGGGAAGGGTTATGGTTTTCTACCAAATTCCTAATCTTATAGCTAGTCATTTCCTATGACGTCTAGGTTCTTATGTTTTGGTTTGAGGACGATTTTCTTCATCAAAGAACAATTATGTTCAGTTGTTCTTATAAACATCCTATCATATTGAGAAAGTTTTTAAGAAGAATCTCAAACATCTTTTCAATATTGCTAGAATTGTTTTAAGTCCAAATGAATTTAATTATACAAATGAATTAATCGTCCGGGAATTGAAGTTTTGTTGTTATCTTACTCAGTGAACTAGGACATTTGAATATCCTATGAGGGAAGTAACATTTCATTTAACGTTCTGTTTAGGAGTTATGACAACAAAAGCTTTCGAGGGCAAATTGATGTTCAAATGGTTTGTGATTTAATTTAATTTCAGTTAACGATTTAAATTTGGAATAGTGTTCAAGTTGCTTCATATTTATTTTTGAATTTCTTTATGTCTTAGGTGATGTTATTTTTAATTAAATTTAATTTAACTTTAATTTAATTTAATTTGGTTTAGTTTTAATTTTAACTTAATTTAATTTGATTTAATTTTAATTTTAATTTGATTCTATTATTTAATTTAATTTAATTCAATTTAGTTTGATTTGATATGATTTAATTTAATTTTATTTAATTTATTTAATTTAATTTGATTTAACTTACATTAATTTAATTTAATTTAATTTAATTTAATTTAATTTAATTTTAATTTTAATTTAATTTGATTTAATTTGATTTAATTTACTTTAATTTAATTTAATTTAATTTAATTTAATTTAATTTAATTTAATTTAATTTAATTTAATTTAATTTGATTTGATTTAATTTAAATTTGATTTAATTTTATTTTTAATTTTAATTTAATATTTTATTTTTAATTTTAATTTAATATTTTATTTTTAATTTTAATTTAATATTTTATTTTTAATTTTAATTTAATATTTTATTTTTTATGTTTTAAAGATGATTTAATTTTAATTGTTAAAGTATTAATTTAATTGAAATTTTAAAAGGGTTTAATTTAAATAATTTAACTTTAATTTAATTTAATGATTAAGTCTTTTAGCATTTTAAATCTTAAATTTGGATTATCATTTTAATTAGGAATTAAATATTATTGAGATGATTAATTTAGGGATTCTTAAATTAATGAACAAATCTCTTCCTAATAATATCCCTATTTTAATAATTCCAATTTTATTATTCTTCCAAATTTAATCAATTATTTAATTAAGGTTTATTTTAATTATTTTTAAATTGTTTAGTAGGTTTCTACCCTTTAATTATTTAAATTTCAATCATCCAAATCAGATTAGGATCAAATATTTTACTCTTTAATTTTATTAAGCCTAAAGTTTTAATTAAAGGTTAAAATTTTAATTACCATTTTGCCCTTCAAGCTTAATAATTTCATAACTCACTAAATTGAGCTTAAATAAACTTGAAATTTTTGTGTGACTTCACTCATATGTCAATAAAGACATGAGCAGAGAAAATGTGATTTTTCTGTATTTAATTTATTTATGCAATTATTTTTGGTGGAAAATAGGGATTTCCAAGGAAAATTTAATAATATGACAAAGGGAAAGTTTCTGTCCTTAGGAAAATTATGGGACATTCCTAATGATAAGAGGACCACTTGGACCAATTTTGGTGATTTTTTGAATTATATTCTTTTTATTATAATTATTTTAAGTTTTGGGGTATTAATTAATTTAAAAAATAAAATAAAGGTTGAAAAATGAATTTTATATTTTTCAAAAATCTCTCTGATATCAAGGAAATCATAGAATCAATTTTTACAATTTTCTGATTTTTTTTTATTTATTAGAATTATTTTAGTGGAAATGCTAAAAAAATACATTTTTTTTTAATTTTAAAATTACCCTAGGGCTTTAAAATTTAATATCTCATTATAGAGACTTAAGAAAAATATGGGGTTTGTTCCTAAGTGATTAAAATTCAAAATGTGACATTTTGGTGAATTTTATTATTTTTGTGATTTTTATTATTTTTTAATTATTAAACATATTAAAATAATGCAAAAACTTAACTTTTTTAGAAAATTGAAATTTTAATTTTCTTAAATTCCCCTAATATCAGAGAGGCTCCAAAACTAATTTGGTGAATTTTTTAAAAATATTTTGAAAGTTATGAATTTTTAAAGTTTAAATTGGCTAAATGGCTTAATCAACCCATTTAGTAGGGTTAACCAAGTCAAATTGACTTCAAATTTTTATGGTGGGTTCCTCTGACCCTAAAGGTCAGTGGAGAATTGATTTCAAGTCAATTTGATGTATGATTAGCTCTAATTAATTAGGGACCTATTTTGGGTGTTTAAGCCAATTAGGATTATTCCAAGTGGATTAATTCAAAACCTATTTTTCCTAGAGTCCTCTAGTCATAAGAAACATCACCAAATTTTTCTAGAATTTATTTCACAACATGCTAATTATTGGATTTAAAATACTCAAAACAGCAACATGAATTTGAAAAATCAATAACTTCTCATAGGGATGGCCCCTGACCTTGGAAAATTCAAGGAATATTCCCAAGTTCAGAGGCTTCAAAAGCCCTATGGTCTCATGCCATGGTGAATTTCCTATATGCATGGAGAATTAAAAAAATTAAGAGAGTAAATAAATCATTAAAAATAAAGTACTTGATGAAATTAAATGATTTCTTTTCCACATTATTCTCCTCTGTTCACTGAGCAAAAGGATATTTTTATTTTATTTTTCTGATTTTCTTACACAAAGTTATGCATTTTTGAAGTTTAGGGAATTAAATAAATAAGAAAATAACCTATTTTTCTACTTATCCACGCGGCGTTAACTCAACCTAGGCATCTCCGAAGCGCCGCGTGTCGTCTTCTGATTCGGCGCCGCCATCCGACTCAGTGCTCCAGGGGCCCGCTGTATCGTTCCGTCTCCTCATCCGACGCGATCCTGGTCGTCCGTCCGCGCGTGTATTAAATGAACGGCATCCGTTCATCGTCCCCAAGCCTCCTAGCCCGAGAACCGTCCACACTAAATCCTTAATATCTCACTCAATACTTAACGGATTTTCGTGTTCTTGTACTTCTATGGATTCGTCTTGAAGAGACGAATACATCTATACTTGTAATCATGCATTGAAATTAAGGCATTTGAAATGGAGAATCTCCGAAGCTCGGGATAAAGAGTTAGCTCATACCTTTGCTCAGAGAAGTGTGGCTTCAATCTGAGGGTTGTGTCACCTTCGATTGGGTCCCAGCAAGCTCCAGATGAAGTCTCCTGGTCTGGTGAATTGTCTAGGTAGGATTTCAACCACAGCTGATTACAAAGCTTGGAGTCTGGAACAGATGGGTGGCCTGGAGAGGGGGCTTTTGCTGGTGGACTTCTTCCCTTGGTCTGGTGAAGGTGTAGGACCAATCAATTTGGGGATTGGTCCACTGTGAAGAAGTGTCCTGGTTTTTGTGCTGAAATTTGAACTTAAAATTGAGCTCAGCTAGAGGGAATTGGGGTTGGAATCCAGTGGGGATCAAGTGCTCTAAGTGTAGAGAGTGGTCTGGAATGATTTTGGCAGAATTTCCTTAAGGTTGGTTCAGCACCTCCTCCATGGCCGAGAGATGGGGTGTTTAAATAGGAGAGGGTGGAGGGCCTCCCAGGGGGGCTTAAGGCTTGGGATCAACTGCTTAGGTCAAGGGAAGAATAGCCATGGTGGCCATTGGGCATGGGGCAGCTCAGCAAGGTGGAATTTCAATGCTTGGCTCCTGCCCATGTCTCGGCCATGGTGTTTTTCGGCGGCTCAGGTGGTCGGCCGGCAGGCAAGGGTCACCCTCAAGGTCAGGGAGGTCAGGGGTTGAAGTTGGTGAATTCGATTGAAGCCTTACATGTGTAAAGTGGTTGGATCAAAATGGCATGGGGAGGTGGCTTCTTTTGCACTTGGTTTGGTCAACCCATGGAAATGGGCTTGGTTCACCTCCCCATGGCTGACTTGGGCTGAGGGAGGATCAGATGAATCAGCTAGTAAAGGGTAGAGAAGTCGCCATCCATGAATATTTTGATTAATCATGGATTAAGGTGAAGCATTAAAAGGGTTAAAACCTTTTTAAGGGGGCTTAAAAGAGGCTCCTCCTTTTTCCATTAATGGCTTGGTCACATGTCAAACCTTCCATGGCTTCATGTGGCTTGTCCATGGCTTGCATGTGGCTTCATTTGGCTCATCCTTGACTTAGGAAAAGTGGATCCATTTATATGAAAAAGGAATTTGGAGATTTTGGCAATTTAGTGAAAAATTTAGATGGTGCTTGATTTAGGTTGATTTGATGATTGATTTGGGACTTAGGAATTGATTTTAATTGAATGCATGATGAAGAAGAGTGTCATATGGACTTTGAATGAATTTTGGGCCTTTGAAATTTAGTGAAGATGGGCTTTTAAAATGGTTTAGAGAAGTGGGCTTTTAGATTTCAAAACAAATTTTAGGATGATAATTTTGCAAAGGATTGGGTCCAATAAGTGTTGAATTTAATTTAGGAATGTTTCATGAATGATTTGGAACAAATTTGAAGTGTTTTGGGCTTGAATTGGGTTGGATTTGGACCTCTTTGGTAAATGGGCCAATGTAGGTCAAATTGGGCTAACTTGGGCCAATGTTGGGCTAGGGTTCAAATTGATGTAAAATTAATGTTGGGAAATGTTTATGGGAATGTTTCAAAGAGGTTTTGACTTTGGTTGGGTTTTGATTTTGGGGTTTGGGCTTAATTGGGTTAGGTTTGGGTTTAGGTCAAAATTGGGCTTTTTGGCTTTGGGTTGAATTTGAGTCGGGTTTGAGTCTAAATTTTGGGTAAATTATGTTAGTATTTTGTTTTTGGGGATGTTAGGGAAGGTTTAGAAAAGGTTTGGGGTTAATTGGGGTTGAATTGGGTTAGTTTGGGTTAGGTTTGGGTCATGGGTCCAATTTGGGCTTTAAGGCCAAAAGTGAAATTGGATTCAAATTTCAATCAAATTGGACTTGGATCTGATCTTGATTGGTGTTGGGAATGACAAATTGAAGTTTAGAATTGAATTAGACTAGAATTTGTGTCAATTGGGTAGGTTTGGCTTGACATTGGGTTCACTTAGGGTTAAAATGGGTCAAATTAGGGGTTTTGACAAAAGTGGGGTAAATTGACAAAATTGGCCCATGGTGTAGTTGAATAAAATGAAATTAAGAATATTTGAGATTTTCTGGAATTTTCTGGGAATTTTCTGAATTTTTGGATTTTTGGGTCAAGAGGGGTATTTTGGGTATTTGGAGGGTATTGGGAGGTATTTTTGGAATTTTTGATATTTTTGGCTATGGATGATCAACTTGATTGGTGAGGAAATGTTCAAGGTTGATTTTGGGAAATTTTGGGTGATTTGGAAATTTTGAAAAATTTGGGTAATTTCAAGGGCTTTGGGCAGGCTAGGCGGGTGTAGGGTCCCGGGGGTCAAAAATTGAAAATTTGCAAAATTGAAGATTGGGTAATTGTAAGTGGAATGAAATCATTTTTGTTGAGCCATAAAGCCATATCAAGCCCACATGAGCCATGAAGGGACTCATTTGAGGCATCCACTATGTTGTTCCTAACCCTCTTGCCGAGGGCTTAGGGGTTAAGGACCATCCATGTGAATCACCTTTATGAGTCGGGAGGTCAAGTTAGGTATGGGTGTGTTTTTAGGATGTGTGTGAAAGCGTAGTGTATAGGTGTAGTGTGTGTGTAAGTCGGCCCTTCACCGGACTGAGCCACCTGAGGCGGTCCTAAGGCCAAAGAGTCCTATAGGAACTCATCCTTTAAACTTCCACATTTGATTTCAACCCTCTAGGTGATTAGGGGTCTACAGTCAAGTTTATGGAGTTTGCAGGGAGTTAAGAAGTTGTTTGAATTTCTAGGTGGTGGGTCTCAATTCTAATCCTCTAAGATAGTCAAAGGAAAAGCCTAAGGCTAGATCCTAAGTACTAAAGAGAAGAAGAGAAGACCTCATCAAAAATGAGGTCAACACTACACATGAGGTGAAACATGAAAATGACACATGAAATAAGACAAACAACATATATATGGCTTTAGATTAGACTTGGGCTAGGATTGAGCTGAGGTGAAATAGATTTTCAGCACTGGTCAGCTCAGATATGATATGAGTTACCTAGTTTAAACTTGATTTTATGATATCATGAATCTGAGTTGGACCTGAGTAGACCTAGGTTGACATGGACTAGACCTAGGTAGACCCAGGTTAGACATAGGTTAAAACTGGGTTGGACCAGGGTCAAACCTAAGCTAACTTGGGTCAGACTTGGGACTTGTGTTGACTAAGGTTAGACCTAGGTCAGACCTAAGTAAGACTTGCGTTGACCTAGATTGACTTGTATTGGACCTGGGCTAATCTAGGATGACATGGGTTGGACTTGAGTTGGCCTAGGTTGACCTGGGTCATACTTGGGTTGTAACTGGGTTTACCCGGGTCAGACCTATGTTAATGTAGGTTGAACCTGGGTAAGGTCAGAATGGGTTTGAGTTGATTCAGGTTAGATCTGGGTCAGGTTAGGTTTGAGATTGCGCTATGTCGGGTCTATATTAGGTTAGGTTTTAGCCTAGATTGAGTTAGACTTTATGATGAATCTTGGTACTCAACTACAAGATGGGTTCGGATTAGGCTAGATTTGGGTTGAGATTAAGACTAGGATAGGATAGGGTTTCGACAAGTTTAGGTCAAGCTAAATCAAACGCAAACCCAAACCTCATCCAAGGCTTTCAAGTGGGTTATCCTAGCCTAAGCTTAAGTTAAAAATAAAATACTTGAATGTAAAATAAAAGAGGAGGAAAAGGAGAACTTACAAGAGAGGAGACTGCTCAGAGGAGGATGCTTCACCAGAAGATTTTTCATCCTTCATTTCACTCTGTCATAAGCACTCGAAGTGTGTAAGCTTTCAGAGAAAATAGAAATACCATTTATTAGCATGAAGTTTGTTAGTGACTATTGATTGGATAGTGAGCTGACGACCATGAGCATTTTGATGGTTGGAAGTGTAATGGATCACCGCCACCAAAACAACACAATGAATTGTTGCCAAGTTCATGGGCTAATGCTTTGGGTCGCTGGTGTGGCATGGGAAGTGACCTTGCTAGCCTAGGTCGTGATCACATAAAGGAATACCTAGGCATAGTCACGCCTAGACTTAGTGTGACCACTTTGTGATACTCCTGAGCATGCTCATGCCTGTACTGGGTGTGACCATGTCGTGATACTGTTGAGTGTGATCACGCCTAGATTGGGCATTACCACACCTAGGTTCTTCTGTTTGTGGTCATGCCCAGGCCTAACGTGAGCACGCCAGGCCAAAAATTGACATGACTACATTTTGGTCCCACGTGGCTACAGTAGACTAAGGGTAATGTACATGTAAGTCATATGTGACCAATAAAGAGGTCAACAATAATAAGCATGCTAAAAAAGTATATAATTTTTGCAACATTTTGAAACTCCATATTTTTTGCTCTGTATCAAAATTTTATTTAATTTATACAATTATTTTAATGCAAAAATAGGGATTTTCAAAGGTAATTTTATAACTTTATCAAAACATAATAGTTAATTTTAAGAACATTGCTGGAGGTTCACCTAGACCAATGGACCACTTGGACCAAATTTCATGATTTATTGAATCTTATTTTAATAAATATAACTTTTTTTTAATTTTTGGTGTATTAATTAAATATAAAATATTATTTAATTTGAAATTAAGTTTTACATTTTAAAAAAATCTCTTTGAGGTTAGGAACCCAGAGAACCATGTTTCATATTTTTGTGATTTAATTATTAAAATTATTTTAGTGATAAATTATGGAAAATCTATTTTAAGCTTTAGGAATTATTTTTAACCTTTTAAAATTTAATATCTTTACTTAGAGGATTAGGAAAATCATTCTAATTGTTTCTAAGTGATTAGGAGGTAATTTAGAACATTTCCATCAATTTTATTAATTTTGTGATTTTGATGAATTTTTAATTAATTAAATATTTAAAATAACCTTAAAAATGAAAGTTTTACTTTAATATTAATTTTATTTTTCTTATGTCCCTCTGATCACAGTGAACCCCCAAAACCAATTTGGTAGTTTATTTAGTTGCATTTTAATTATTAGAATTATTTCAATGTCAAAGGTGATATTTAACTTAGACAATTCATTTAAGTAGCCAAATCAATTCCAAATATCTTCAAAATTTTTATGAGAGTTCCCCTGACCCTAGACCATAGTGGAGAACCTATTTTATGTTACTTACACTTATATTTAGCCCAATTCAATTTCATTTAAGTTTTAGGGTTTAATGATAATTAGGAATATATTTAGTGAGTTAAGCCATGTTATAATTTTTCTATGGTCCTCTGGTCTCAAGTAACCTGCCAAAATATTCTTATATTTTTATGATGGATATTTTAATTTTTATAATTATTTTATTAAAACAGATACAGTAATCTTGAAAAATAGGGATCTCTTCATAGAGATCCCCTTTTACCTTGGAAAAATTAGAGAAGATCCCTCATTACAGAGAGAACAAGAGCCCTAAGTTTCATGCCATGGTGAAATATGTATAAAAATGGAGAATTAAAATACCAAATACTGTATTTAAATAATTAAAAATCACACATGCATCAAACAAACGTGAAATTATTTCCACATTGTTCTAATTTGTTCACTGAGTAAGAGGTTAGTTTTTTTTATTTTTATGATTTTTTTGCACCAAGTTATGATTTTTTAAAGGTGGACTGATTTAAATAAATCAAAAATCCCTATTTTTCTATTTAAAACCACGCGGCACTAACTGGCTCCTTGGTAGCTCTGAACTCCCACGCAGCGTGCTCCTATTCGATGCCGCCATCTGACTCAGCGGCCACGCATCCCGCATTTTATACATTGCAACTTTGTCCAATGTAGTCAGAGTCGTCTGTTGAATACACGCTCAATCGAACAGCTGCGGGTCATCATCTTCACCTGGTTCATCCTGAGAGTCGTCCACATTCTAGACTAAGAACTCAAGCTAGACTCAACTAAATCGCATAGGGTTTGATCCTATGGACTCATCTAGGTGATATGAACCTATATATACAGCTAAAACACCATGAAATAAAGTAAAAATACATGGAGAATAAAAATAGTCTCTAGATAAAGAGTGAGATTAATACATTCGTCTGAGAGGGGAGCCCTCAATCAGATGGTTGTGGTAGCTTCTATTGGACCCAACGAACCTCCAGATGGAGCCTTTTGTTGTGGTGAAGTGTCTAGACTTGGATTCGACAAAGGACGAATTCAAGTGTTGATCAAAATCTGGTATGGGGGCTCTCTGTGATGGGGCTTTGATGAAGAAGCTTCTTCTTTCAGTGTGGTGAAGATGTGGGTGCAAATAATTTGGATTTGGTGCACTGTGGAGCTGTGATGGAAAATGTACTGGTTTCGGCTAGAGTTTCAAAGGGGAAATTGGCTCTAGACAGTAGGGATTAGGGCTGGGAGATAGTGGAGTTGCACTTAGGGGATCTCAAGGAAGATGTGGAAGGAATTTGGCAGAGTTTCCTTAAGAAATTTTCAGCAGCTCTCTTTAGCCGTTGAGAGTACTATTTATGGCCATGGCTGCATGGTGGAGCTCAGGGTTTGGCTATGGGTGGAATTAGCTGCTTAGGGGGAGTGCTGAAGAGGTCTAGTGAACAATCAGTGTTGGACTGCCAGGATGAGTGAAGTTGGGTTTAAAGTGGAGCAAGTGGCTCTCATTTTGAGCTCCTCAGGTGACTAGCTGGCTGGACAGGCCAGGGGAGGTGGCCAGAAGTCAGGTGGTCAAGTGGGCAAGCTATAATGGTGAGGATCTAAAGTGGTTGATGGTTTATTGTAAATCTCCTTAGGTTTAGCCATTTAAGTAAGGGGATCCCTTAATTTAGGGAACCCTTGGTTCATGCTCTACTAGAGTTGGCTAGGTGATTCCTAGGGTTCACTTGGTGGCTGTGGTGGACTTAGGTTAGTCACATTTGACTTAGTTTGGTCACCTTAGGGTCATAGGTTAAATTTGGATCACTTGGGTTTGCGTTTGGGCTAGGTTGGGTTCAATCTTAGGTTAGGTCTAATTGATTGTTCAATATGGTGTATATGATTGTCATAAAGTGTTCAGGAGAGGATTGGAGGGGTTTTGAATAGGTTTGGGGTGTTAATTTAGCATGTTTTGAGTATTTGGTCAATTTAGGGACATTTGGGCTAACTTAGGTTTAGGTTAGGTGAGGGTTGGATCCAAGACCAATTGAAGGTTCACAAATGTCTATGCGAATGTTATAAAGAGTTATCAACATTAAATAAGTGGAAATTTTAGGGTTAAGATATTCAATTTGATATATTTTGGACATGTAATCAACTTGGGGTAAAAATGGGATTTTATGGATTTGGTTGGACTTGGGTGAGGTTTGGGCTCAAACTGGGTGAAATTAATGGTTCAATTTTGTTTAGGGGAATGTCATGAAGAGTTTAGAATTCAAAATTTTGGGTGAAGTGGTTGACATTAGGTTTAATTTGGGGGAATTATGCCATAAGTTCAAAATTGGGGTTTTTTGGTTTTGGTTGAAATTGGGTTCTAATGGGGTCAAATTCGGCTTGGATTTGGTTTGGATTGGCAATAGGGATGTTAATTTAAATTTTGGATTTGGATTGAGGAAAATTAAATTCAATTTGGTGGACATTGGGGGTGATTTGGGCATTTTGGGCTTTAAAGGGCAATTTGGGGATTTTGGTTAAATTGGGTTAATGTGGTGATTTAATATTGAAATTGAGAATATTTTGAGGGTTTTGGGAATTTTTGGAACTTTTGGGCTAGGAGGGGAAATGTGGTAATTTTGGGGATTTTGGAGCTATCTTGGGAATTTTGGTAAATTTGAGGTGTTATGGGTATTTTTAGTGGTGAGAACATTTTGTGGTGATTTTTGAGGGGTTTAGGTAATTATGGTTGATTTTGGGAATTTTGGACAATATTAGGGTGGGCAATTTGGTCATTTGGTGGAGTTTTGGGGTAAAGGGGTCAAAAAGTTTATATTTTTGGTAAAATTGAGGTTGAATGAGATTGATAACCCGTTTGGGCCATGGACCAAGGGAATTCTCCATTTGAATCCTCCATGTCCTGGTACTAGCTAAACCCTAGCTTGGGGCTAAGAGCTTGGGGAAACCATCTACATGAGTTTCCAAAAAAACTAGGGGATTAAGTGTAAGGAAGCTTTGTTTTGGGTTGTGAGGTAGTGTGTGAGAGTGAAATGTGCAAGTGTGTGTGTGAGCCTCACCCAGACCAGACCTTGCAGGGTAAGTTCTAAGGCTTGACCATCCTGTAGGGAAAAGCTTTCTAATGCTTGGTCTCATCCTCCTAAGCATTTAGAGGTTAGGCATTGAGCATTTTAAAACTTCAAGTGAAGTAAATAATTTTTTTTTTAATTTTATGGGGTAAGGGTCCCATCACTAGTCTTCTAAGATAATCACCAGGAAAGTCCTATGGCTAGACCCTAGGCTATTCTAAAGAAATACTAGACCTCAACAAAACTGGGGTCAACAAGTACTGATAATCAGATTTTTTTTATCATTTTTCAAGGCTTGAATAGTAAAATAATGTTGATTTCAATTGTGAAATAAATTAAAATTTTTCTTGATGAACAATTATATGCGATCAATGAATGGAAAATTTTGTGGTATGCTAATATAGTTAATTACTTGGTTAGTAATATTTTACCCTAGGGATTAGATAGCCATCAAATCAAAAAGTTCATTAATGATTCAAATTTTTATTTCTAGGATGACCCATATTTGTAAAAGTAATGTAAGGACCCAGTTATTTGAAGATGTGTACTAATTGAAAAAACCAATGAGATAATACAGAATTGTCATGAATCAAATTTTGGGGTACATTTTGGGTTACATTTTGGGGTTGATAAAACTGCATCAAGATTTTACAAACTTGACTATATTGGCCTACATTATGCAAAGATGTTAATAATTACATAAAATCATTTGATAGATGTCAATGAGTGGTAATATTTCTAGAAGAAATGAAATGCCCCTAAATTTTACTCTAGAGGTTAAATTTTTTATGTTGGGTTTTAGATTTTATGGGACAATTTATACCATTTTTTGGAAAAAATTACATTTTGATAGTTGTGGATCATGTTTCAAAATAGATTGAAGCAGTTTCTTTACCTTGTTGTGATGCTAAGTGATGTGAGATTTTTATGGAAAAAAATATTTTTACAAGATTTGGAATGCTTAGAGTAATCATTTCAAATAGAAGAAGTCATTTTAGGAATAGAATATTTGAAAGCTTAAGTCAGTGGTATGGAATCAAACACATAATTGCCACAGCTTATCGCCCTCAAACCAGTTAAGTTAAAAGTATATTGGCAAAAATGGTAGATCCTAATAGGTTTAATTAGTCTGCTAGACTTGATAGTGTTTTATGGGCCTACAAGACTACTTACAAAACTTTTATAGGAATGTCACTAAATAGGCTCATATATGGGAAAGCTTGTCACTTACCAATTAAATTGGAGCATAAAGCTTACTAGGCTATTAAAGAGTTTAATTATAATTTGAAAGATGCTAGAGATAAGCAATTATTGCAATTAAATGAGTTGGATGAGGTAAGAAATGAATCTTATGAGAATGTCAGAATTTATAAGGAGAAATGAAGTTGAGGCATGATCAGAGAATTTTGAAAAAGCATTTTTAGCCTCGACAAGAAGTTTTGCTATATAATGCATTATTGAAATTTTTTCAAGGAAAAATTAAGTCCAGGTGGTCGGGACCATTTATTGTGGAGATATTTTATCCATATGGAGTTGTTGATCTTGAAGATCTTGAAACTGGGAGGGTGAGTAAGGTAAATGGACACAAGTTAAAAGCTTATATAAGTGAAGAGGGTCTTGCATTTGAAGAGATCCTAAAGTTAGGTCAAACTTAATTAAAACATTGGTTAAGTCGGGCTGATGACGTCAAACTATGCGCTTTATGGGAGGCAATCTGACTATGGGTTGCCTCCTACAAAAATAAAATCCACATGAATAACCCATAATCATCTTGGCTTTGTAAATTTTGTCATGGATTTCTTCGAAATTGTGGATTAGACTGAAAATCTTAAAATGTGATGAAAATAGTGAGAATCCATGGTTGAATAATTATTTGGTCTAGATCATGTTTGTAGGAGTCTCATGAAGCTGCATTTATGATTATTTTGAGTTTTCCTTAAAAATTTTTAGGTTGATCATGGCTCTGAAATTGAAGAGAGGAAATGAAATGACCACTTTTAATTCTGATAAGTTCGCTAGTACAAATGCACAGGAGAGGTACTTAGATCTGCAATCAAAGAAAATGATTGCAGAACGAAGTTTTCTTCATCCTTGAGAAATAATTAAGTATTTTATTATTGTACGATAGTGGTAAAACTTCTGTGACTTCACTACTGTTTATGTGATTTATGTGGTATGTGAGTTTCATGCTAATTTATCGGTTGAATCTGATGATCTGGTATTTGTGAGAGGGCAATATGTGGATATCAGCTCTGTTTGGATTAACCACATTTACAAGCTACATAGTCTCCCTACCTATTTTTTTACTGAGTTCAATCCTACTGATGTTGAACTGGATGAGATTATGGGATTTTTTACTATTTGAAATGGATTTGGAAGATAAAGAATGGACATCAAATAAACTTTTCATTTTCTAAGCTTAATGTTCATTCTCGAGCCTAGCATTATTTTATTTCTACTAGATTGCTTCCAACTAACCAATTTAGTGAGGTAACCCAAGAGAGATCCACATTGAATTATTGTATTCAGATGAATAAACCCATTAATATTGGTTCTCTGATTTACAAGAATATGTTTATTTCCCCAAGAGAAGGAACTACTGGAGGAATGGGTTACCCTTCTCTTATTACCACGCTGTGTGTTGATTCTGGTGTTAAATATAAGACATGGGAGGAGATTTTACCATCTCATAAGTCTATTGAGGAGACAAACTTGGAGAAATATAGAAAACATTTTGGGACAAGGCCTAGGACTAGAGGATCTGACATACGCTCTACTTCTGCTTCTGCTCTTACTTCTTCTTCTAAACCATCTATTTCTGATACTACTCCTTTGGATACTATTTTGGAGTAATTATTTATACAGCATGAAGATATCATATCATTATAGAATCAAATGAAAGGCATTGAAGCTCATATGTACCATAATGATGAGTATACACTGAGGAGTGTTGAGTATGATTTTTCTTTTCATGAGGCTATGGTGAGAATCATGAGGGGCGATCAGTCTGTAGAATTTCCTACTTGCCCTCATTTTACACCATATCGGCCTAATGAGATGGATGAAGATATAGGTTTGGATGAAGATGATGATGATGAAGATGATGAGTAGTTTGTTTTTTTTTTCTTTTGATCTATTTGTATATTTGGACGTTCTTTCGTTGGTGATTAGTTGTTTTTATGTAGAAGTGTTGTGCTTATATTTGTTTGTGTTTAAACTGTTGTGTTGTTCCTTTTATTCTATTGTTCTATTGTTTACAATTTCCTCCATTTTTTATGTTAGAGTAGTCTTTTCCTTTATGTCTTTATTGTTATACATGTTAATCATAGATTTACTACTACTCAAGACTTGTCTTTATTACTTGTACCTGATTCTCTTGTTTTAAATTTTAAAAGTTTTCTCTTTCTTCTTGCTTCATCAACTTTTCTGTTTTAAATTAATCAAAAATTTAAGTTTGAGGGAAGGGAGAAAACTTTTTCAGAACTAAACTTTATTTGTCCTCAGAGAACTGCATTTTTAAAATTATTTTAACATAACTTGACGTATGTAGGGTTAACTTTAGATAACTATATTTTTGATTTTATGAATGTCATGGAAGACCTAAGTAAAAGTTTTTAATTATAAAGGTTAGTTCTAAAATTAAGATATGTAGTATAAAAGTATAAGGTTACGCTTTTACTATTTAAAGTAAAGAAAATTGTAATTTTTTTAATATTAAGGATCTTAAATTTACACTGGAAAAGAAAGAATTGAGACTTTATGAAAAATCATTTTCAAAGCTAATACACATTTTTTAATTAAAGAAATGTGGGATGTTTTCAATTCTAAGTAGAGGATGGTGGAGTTTAAAATTATTAAAGGATATCCAGATATAGTAATTCTCACATGACATGAAAAAAAAATGTAAAGATTAAAAATGATCCTAGAAGAAAAAAAATGGGGGAAGGGGAAGAAAAATCAAAAGAAGAATAAAAGCAAAAAATAAAAATGTGTGAGGAGGAGCTTAAAGAGATGTGTAATCAAAAAATTAGCTTCACTTGAAGCACGTTAAGGAAAAGAACTTAAGTACATTCTGAACTTAGACAAAGTATTAACACCCTTAATAATGAGTTCTCATGAGATTCTTTTTCTGTAGTATTTTTAAGCATCCTGAGTATAACAAATTGCAGTTACACTTGAAATGAATAGAAAATCATAACTTTTAGACTTGACTGCTAGATATTCATATATTTTAGTTTTAACCTGAGTTGTTAAAAATCTTTCTATAGTTTCATTATTGAATTTAAAAGACAAAAATTATAGAAATCTTTAAGTTAAACTCACTACCATATATTATAAAGTTTTATGTAATATAAGGAGTTACTTGAGGACAATTAACATTTAAGTTTGGAGGAATTGATCCACCTAAAATTTATTTGTTTTTAATGCAATTTTTTTTAGCATTTTATGTATATATTTTGCGATATTGCACTTTAGATGAATGTATTTTGCATGTTTTTGGTTTTAGGTACATGGAATGGACTTTTAGAGAAAATGAGGACAAAATAGAGCAAAATTAGGCCACTTTAAGTGGCACTATAGCGCCATAGTGCCAATAACTATCCTTTTATAAGATACATTGAATTTGACCGAATTTTGAAGAGGTGTTTGAAGCAACCCTTTGTTATTTTCAGATATCTATTAAATGGGAACAATTTGGCTGAAAAAGAGAGACTTTTGGAGGCTTGGGAAAGTACTTTTGGAGAGTTCTTAGTGTTTTTGTTGTGTGTGTAAGTGTGTGTGAGTAATTTTTGTGTAAGTGTTTGGATATTGCTGGAAGGAAACTCCAAAAATTTTCTTAAGAAGAAGACATAAGGTATTTTGTATTTGTCTTTAAGTTTTTGTTGTATGACTTGAATTTTAATATAAATAATGCGTTTTTGTTTTATCTCTATGAATCCTGAGTAGTTCCCTTTCATTCTCCTTGCATATGGGAATTAATCTTGTGGGATGAGTATGATTTAAATACTTCTTTTTATTCTAAAAAATTGTGATGGTATTTTCACCAATTCTTCATTGACTTTGCAAATTGGCCACTTGTGAGGTTAAAATCCGTTGAGAAACATAATGACCCGGGAGAGCTATAATTTTACCCAACTAGTGAATACCACATTTCAACTTTAGCAGAGTCATTGCAATCACTTGAGGGGAGTGCAAATAGATAGGGATATAAGTTTTGATGGGTGTGAATTGATATTTCTAAGCTGAGACTTAATTCTTTTATCAATTTGGTTTAGAATTTAGATCTTAAGGGTCCCTAGTAGGTCTTATGAAGAGGGCACAATGTGTTATCTGAAGATGAGAGACCGGAATCTGCTCAGCACTGCTAAACAAGCTGGCGAAAACCCCTAAATTAGACAAGTTCTCTGCTAGCACCGAGAGGGGGCAAAGAATATGAATGTTTCTATTTATCATAATACCACATTTTGTATTTTAAATCATTCAAATCCTACAGTGATTAACATCTCTATTGCAAGAGGAATGATCTTTTCATAATATTCAAACTCATTTTTACATTTAATTAGCCTTCTGAACTTTAGCAAACTTTTAAATCTTGTTGTTACATTTTGTTTAAAATTAGTTTTTACTATTGCAAACATATCGACTTTGTTCTCCTGACATATTTATCTGCAATATAGATATAAATTTGCAAGTTAATATTTACGACATTCCTTGTGGAGATCGATATTGGGGATTTTAAGGAAAATCATATATTACTTAAACGATATGTATACTTGTGTAGTACCTCTAGTGTGAAAACTTACTATATTATTTCTAAATCATTATATTTATTCACACTAGCCGCCAAACATAATTTAAGACAATATTTTGGTAATTTTAAGAATTGTGAATTATCACGTAATTATGGGTTGGGTCACTTGTGCTTAATAGACTCAACCAGTCGTTCCCTGATATTTCACAAGAAATTCTACACATTTAAAGAACTTTTAGAGATGACCGTTTTTTTTATTTTGATTATCTGTTAAGATATTTTATGTTCTCAAGCTTCATTGGTAGAATTCTCTAATGTATATTTTAGGAAAATAGAGGCCAGTTGTTTTTAATGAGCTCGTTGTTTATTTCTGTAACTTTTATTTCCTTTTGCTCATTTCATGTCTATATGTTTTTAAATTCAACATTTTTACAACGGATTTTTCAGCTTTAACCTTTTTTCGGATTCTACAATTGTTATTTAACCACATAAATGTTGGGCACGTATCTCATTATTCCTAATAAATTATTTTAGTAATTAAAATATTTAACGTTGAATTGTTATAATAGTGTACAAATTAATATTTTTAATGCCTTTTTTTTTAATATTTAGCAAAACTAATAGGCCGAAATCAACCTTATTTTCTATAGGAAAATGTGAAAATAAGCTTACTACTAAATTTTAGTGAAGAAACATATTCTAGATTTCATATCAAATCAAACAAAATAATCTTCTGTATTTTACTAGCAACAGCCGTGAAATTTAGAATAACAGTATATCAACCACTTTTATAAATGAATACATTATTTATACTTCCAACTCAAAGGCCCCAAGTGCCTAAATATTTAGCTTCCCATTTTTGTGCCGGAAAAAATTTAGCTAATGATGTTAAAAATTAGAATATATATTTTTACGATAAAATTAAACATAAATTACTTTTTATTTTAGAATAGATCATTGCTAATAGCATATAAATATATAGAAAAACAAACCAAAGTTTATATAGTTCACACAGCCTCAGAAGCTTGATCTAAACTCAGCTCAGATTTTAAAAACAAGCATAGGCTTTAACTTCACTCTACTCGCGCAGTTTATTTGCAGTCCTGACTCAGCATCTGGAGAAACTATTGCATTAAGAGTCTTGATATAATTTTGCATCAGAATGACAATCAGGGTCTACCACATGTACAAAAAGATTCTCAATCTAATACATGAGTGAGTGTTTATAAACATGACAGACCCTAATTAGAATCTTGATGCGAAACTGCATCAGGATGCATTAATTTTTCCAATATCTGAGCTCCTCCCACTAGTGAGGGGCAAATTAAGATGTCCTATACACGCCAAAAAATTTTGAAACTGTAGAGATGCTATATATGTAAAGTTTCTCAGTGCAAATAATTATTTTATTTGATGTTAGTGCAAATTTTAACGCTCATATTATTCTAAACTTGATAGCACAACTCATTGACATAATTTACAAAATGGTTGTGTAGAACCAGTGGTGCACTTGAAACCAAGAGCAGCACATCCAGCATCATAATTCCAAAGAGCCCCAACTACAATTAACTCTCAACCTGTAAAGCTATTAACAGCAGAGTTCTCAGCATGCCTGCAGTAACCGACGTCAATCCTAAAAGAAATTTACAATGTTTAATCAAATATGGATAGAACTTTTACAATGAAAAATTGTCAATCTCAGGTGTCAATTCACCGTCTTTAACTTGCTATGTACATGAATCCTAAAATAACATTGTCCATTACAATCCCTACCATATAACACTCGTCCAAATCACTTGCTCGATAAAAATAAAAATAAAAAATAAAAATAAAAATTGGAATTCACTTACAGCATTGCAATGTTCCATGAATTCCATCCACCACAAAAAACTGATAGTCTCACACTAAAAATCAAACTCCCCATTAGCCTGTTAAAAAAGAATATAAAAAATTGTCGTCAATATCTCCAGATAGAATTAATAAAAATAATAGAAATAAATGAAGGGTTTCGGATGGCAATATCCTTTAGCTTGACAGCAATACAATACACAACCAATTTCTAAAAGAACGTTATGGCAATACATGGAATACCATCCTCTTTGAGTATGTGCGTCGTCGAGGGGAAAGTAACACATTTTATGTGCCGAAAATAATGAAAATCAGAACATGCAAGTCCCCCATAAATACACACTCCTCTGTTAACACCACTTCTAGGAAATCCAGTTTCTAATACATCGATGATCCTTAACATGAAAACCCGCACAAAAACATAGTGAAAATAATCAAGTGCGTTATGGGAGTAGCCTAGAGAAAAAAAAATGATATTAATAACGACAAGGATGAAAATGCAATAAGGCCTAATAGCAAGTTCCGCTCAAATAATAAAAGGAAGAGCACAGAAGACTAACCCACGAAAAAAATATCCCAAGCAAAATTATCCAGGTTATAACTTTTGGGCAATCGAAGTGTTCCATTTGAACGCATAAGTTCCCAAAGTCATCCGACCACTGAAGCTAAAAACCAATGATTGGAACTATAGTAGTATGCTTTTGACTAGCTTTTTATGCTGCCATTCTGCTTCTGATATCTTCTAATAGTGATTAAGCACCCACATCCCACACGTTTGAAAAAAATCCTTATAATTATATAAGTTTTGCTCATATTTTAGGGTAAATCATGTATTGGCTCTCACATCAAATTTTTATTCCATCACTGCTTCTAAACTTCTAAAGTGTCCATGATAAGAATGAAAGCAAAACATAGAAACAGATTAATTGGGGGGGGGGGGGGGGGGGGGCCGGGGGCAGTGGGGGGTGTGAAATGGGGACAATGAACTTTTAAAAGTCCTGCCTTATCAAGGACAGTACTACTCTCAATACTGTTTTATAAGGGTAGTATTTGCATAAATGTTTACATAACTCCACTTGGCCAATTTGTTTCAATGTCGACTCTTGGAAGTGATTTGACATTCAGAAGCCATTTCATTAAAGTTTGTTTCAATAATTTTTAGAAACTCACTTTATATAAAACTCAGAGTTCATCTTTGTTTGTGGTACAGTGAATGTTATTTTTACCCACTCTTATCTTAATAGTATAATATTCTATTAGAAGCATTATTATAACCCATAAAAAAGTTAATTAGTATTATTCTACATTAAACAAAAAAAGGTAATAGTGTAGGCTATGAAGGACACTCATCACTGCTCCGGCCATGCACTATGTCGAAGCATACTTGATCCTGACCTTTACCAATAAGTGATCCCAACCCTGTAATCCACTTGAGTGTATGTGCAATCGCCTTTGTGTAAATGGTCATGGCTAAACATGCTCATAAATTTGCACTTATACGCACAACCTCCTATAGGGGTCGCTTATGGGTCGAGTCGACTTCATGATACGTGAACATGATGTGTGCAAGTGAATCTATGATGCACATACATGAACAGGACATAGACAAAGGGACATGAAAATAAGAACATGGGGATATGGACAGGACAGGACAAGACAATACAATATGGGGACACGACATAATTGAAAAAAATATGATACAACACATCATGGAAACGTTTTAATTTTTAGTTAATTATTAATATAAAATATATATTTTTCATTTTCCTTTGTTAAAATAAAACATGCAAAAAAAATTATTTTTAAATTAACTTGTATTATGAAACCTCATGCCTATAAAGATTAATTTTCAAAATTAGACAGAGAATATGTTTCAAAAGAATTCCTCCTATCTTATCTACTAAATTTTAGATTATCCTACCTATTTAATTAATTAAGAAAAAAATTAACTTTAAAATTAGAATAAGTAAAGATTTATAACTATTGACTCATTAACGGTCATAAAGAAAATTATCACTTAAAAAACTAGGGCAACTTTGACTCCACTTGGCTTCGACGAATAGAAACTTCAGTGCAAGCATCACAAAGTTTGCAGAGTATTTGGATCATCTTCAATGAACATGTTAGACTCCTGCTCAGGCTGCGACAAAGAAGCTTACGGCTTCCGCTGTAGCAGGTGCAAGCTCAGCTTTGATGAACTAAAATGCTCGGCTTCGACAACAAAGGTGGGAACTATTGATGCTCAACTTTGACGAATATTAGATGCACATTAGATGCTCAATTTTAATTAGTTTTAGAAGGAGCTTCGAGATGAGAGAAGAGATGACTTCCACTATGAGGTATGATTAGGGCTATGTATATTTATGATTTTTTTACTTGTGTTCCATTTTTCCCTAAATTGTGTTGAGCTCGTATCTGATGCAGTCTCTAGGTGTATCCTGAATGTATTTGAGCCCGAAAAAAATTCACAAATTTTATAATGTCGGACAAGTGTCGGTGTCTGATACGCGTCCAACACGAGTATGACACATTTTTAGAAGTGTCCGTGTTAAATAGGTGTGAATGTCTAAGCTTACTTCAACTTTGTCATACACGACCAAATATAAGTTCAATTAAAAATCTAGTGGATTAAACTTAGATTATTAGGGTTAGAACAAGCCAATTGAAAATCAATCATTTTCAAATCAAGTCAGCTCACTTGATTTGAAATCAACCCAATATAGAAGAACAAAATTTTAAATGAATGTAAATGAGTGGAAAAATGAATTTCTTACAAACTTCCGCCTGACAATTAAATGTTGATTTTCGTTTAAACACCGATATACATAATTTTGTCTTTATAGATTGCTATTCATGGCCTTTGAAGACATTAATATTGTTAAAAAAAAAAAAAAAAAAAAAAACGATAATTTGTAAAACCGTGAAATGAAAAGGTGAACGCTCTTTCCAACTGAACAATGCTCACAAAGCTTAACAATAAAAATTATTTTTTTCCTAAAATGCAAAAAATAAAAAAATAGTAAAAGAAAGTGAAGATTGGCTCCAAAATAAGCAATGAAAACAAGTTATAACTTTAGATATGAATCCAATCCTCCATTCACGGCTACAAAATTGGTGTAATTTTCGGGTGGGGTGGTATTCTGATAGAGAAGTAGGAGAGAGGACCCATTATGAAAAACAAAACTGATAATTACAGACGTTCTTAATAAAGTTGTAGAATAACAGAGCCAAGTCAATAACAAAGACAATATGTCATGCTGAAGTCGAAGTTTGACTGGTAGGGAGAAGCGAGGTTACTTCAAATGTGATCTTCTCCGTGAATACTTTGCCATTCATTTATTTAAGTATTGCCTGAATTGCAAATTCTAGTTTAAGTAAAAACCCTTTTTTGATAACTTTAAGCTGAGGGGACGGTTGGAATCACTTTTTTCTTTTTATGTTTTGATTTGAAGCAAAGCATATTTGGCTATTTGATTAAAACATGATAGTTAAAAATATTCAAAACAACTAAAAGTTAATTATAGTGTTTTTAAAAACATATTAGTTTGTTTTAAAAAATAAATAATAAAAACATGTAAAAAATATACTAAACAAATATGTTCCAAAAAAAAAAGAAAAAATAAAAAACAAAATTGATCCCAGACAAGCCCCAAAGTTATTCATTGGTATACGCCTTTCCAACTCCTCCCATAATAAGTTCAACTCAAAAAGGTGAAATTATCATGTAGAAATAACTTCACATCCACCATCACTTAGAAGTAGAAGCATTCTAATTTTCAAGTAGGTGTTAGCAGCAAGCATAAATCCTTAAACGTGTTAAAATTACTACAACACAACTGTAGAGTGTAGACTAGCAGTTAATGCACGTAAGATTACACAAAATAGACTTGAGTTGGTTTAGCATGCATGACAGCGCATAACACACCACTAAGACACGGAGATTGAACAAGAAAGTAAGAAAAATGAAGAAAAAGAACGGATAAACTACAAAGATATCAAGGCTCGCTCAAACTAGTGAAAAACAACTTCCAAAAGCTAGTAAACAATGGAAGTAGCTAGAACAAGCTGATGATGGTGATGATTTTTTTTCTTTGCATATGAACCATAGACTTCAAAAAGCATCATAGCAATCTAATATTTTCAGAATGAAAAAATAAAATAGACAATAAAATTTTTTAACTTAATTCATTATTAGACATCTAAAAACTCATGCACTGAATGAATTGAACACTGAAATCAACATAGACAAACAACAGGAAACTATCAAATCTAATCAGCTAACAACCAGTCTACAACGTTTTGTAAAATCAATTACAAATATCATGCATGGGGCCATACACAGGAGAGCATAGGTAAGCCAAGTACAAGTCAAATTTGAACAATTAGGGTAGCATCGATAAATGCTCTATAATTGCATTGGTTATGCGCCTGAAAACTTGAGATTTTATGAGGGTCAAATACTGCCAAATCCGTGCAGGTTGTATCAAGCGGATCCTTGGTTTGCATTCTGACCATATGCCGCAGTACTTCATGAATTGTCTTAAAATCATGGGTCTGTGGCAAATGCCAAGGGTGGGCTTTACCAAGTCAATTTCCAAAAATCCCATTGGTATTTTGTATGAATTTAATTTATTACAGCATTGATTGCACTCTTCCAATCATCTTCAGCATCTAGGGAAGTTACGTTGACACCAAAATTCATCCAAAATTATCAATTTCTACATACTAGGAAAGAACTAGTTATTACCAAATTTCTTATTTGCTCTTGCTGGTTATTATCAGCACTAGTATATCTGTTACAGATCATCAAAAAATCCATTAGGATTAATATTCAGATCCACTCAAACGAGGTGCAAATAAAAGATAGGTAATCGACCCAACACCTAACCTTGTCTGCACCTGATCAAGAGAATCATTTAGGATTAAGAGGATACTTGCAAAAACTAAGCAAGACAAGCCTGAAGCAATGATATCTAGCTCAGTAATACCTGATTAAGATTTTAAACAAATGTAAAATTTATTTTGGAAGAAAACTGTTGATATTATTTGCAAAGATAATAAAATAATAATGCAAAAGGTATATAGAAAGCTTTAAGAAAAGATTCCATGACGGAAATGGTGTCTTTCTTGTGAAGAAACTTTGACCTAAAAGAGCAATTCACATTCTATTTGTTATCACTTGCCTATGTCTAAGATTCCTCGTCTACCATCAAAGAAATAATTTAATATTGACAACCAGAGAAAATGATGCATTTAATAGTTAACCAAGACAAAATCCATCTAAATTAGATGACCCCAAACAATTTTATTTTAACAGGCAATAAAAGCAAATGGAAAAGCAAGGGTGTTTCTACCAACGGCTAAAGTCAAACAACCTTTAGAAGAGCAGGGAAAAATCATCTCTCCTACTTTGACATTTCTAAAATAACAATGCCACGAATACAAGAGTTGATTTTAGCTACTGAAAAAAAAAAGTAACGTCCAGTATAGAACATTAACTTGTTTGCACTCACAAAGGATAAATTTCTTTTTCTTCTTGCTTGAAAGTTTAACACCGTTTTTCTAACATATAAATGATGCACAAAGGCTCCAAATTCATCTTAAAACAGACAATAAATTTTCAATTAAAAAAAAAATTGCCACAAAGTCAAGAAGTAAACCTGTATAATTTCCATAGAGATGTCCACATAAGAAACACATAAAACTCATGGGATATCGCACTATGGAACAAATTTACATCTAAAATTTTTCTCAAAAAAAAAAAAAAATTCCATAGATCATTCCATCCTGTCAGTAAAGAATTGCGGAAAACAAATTTAAATATGATCAAACATAACCTAGAGTCATACCTTGTTGAAAAGAATATCTCGGCTGTTAATGTGCATAATACCATCCTTAAGAGTGCATTTCCACCTACTCTTTGTCCTTGTCACCTGTTCCAGATTGCCATTAGCATATTTTTTCCAAGAATAGAACTCTTTTTTTTTCTAATTCTAGACAAGAAGCAAGACCTTGTCAAACTGAGCTAAAACTAAATGTTGTGTGTTCGGCTCTTCCTCTCCCTGATCAAAATCATCAAGATCATCATCATCATCATCATCTTCATTTAATGGAGGCTCATCATCCTCTGCAGTTTCATTATTGGGTGGCTTTGGAGTACCAACTAACGGAGTAGGTGCTCGCAAATCTACTGACCAAAAAAATGCATCCAGATAAAATCCAAGCACTTTTAATTGAATAAAGACACAAGATACAGTATATATAAACTAAGGCAACAAATATACCATGTTCTGCTGGTGTGGGAGTGTTGTAATCTTCATTTGTAACTCCTTGGAAATGGAACAACTTTAAAGGGTAAAAAAAGATCTGAGTCGGGGAAAAAAGGGGGAAAAAAGGGGGAAAATTATAAATAAAATGACAAAAAATAAGAAATTACATCATCATATTCATCGTGAGCACCATCTTGCTGAGGAAGCACATTGGATTGAGTTTCAGATCTGATTCTTCTCGAAACTCCAGTGGATGAAAAGTGGCGTTCCTAAACTCCCAAGACAGTAATATTGGTAATTGGTAATTTTAATACTGAAACGTGAGATGAAGACAGCAATAGCTTGACAAGTTTATACAACCCATCCACAAGAACATCAAGAGCTTCAAAAATTCAGTAGCAATACACTAATATACATATAATTAAGCTGACAATAACTACCCTCAAATGCATCTGTAAATACAATAATATACATATCTGAAAAGGCTTAATATATATAAGCTTTATCCCTTTTTTGCCATTGTTTTTCCTGCCCTGAAAAGGCCTACTATATTTCTATCTATCAATACACATATACATACATACATCTATATACATACGTACATGCGTATACATACATATATATATATATATATATATATATATATATATATATATAGATATAGATATATATATATATAGATATAGATATATATACATACATATATATATATATATATATACATATATATATATATATATATATATATAGTCTTTATCAAGCTCTTGGGCAATCCAAGAGCGAGGCAGAGTGAGGTGATTGCTGGAAGCAGCGAAATTGAGAGTGATTGCTCTAGGTTAGGCGTTGGGGAAGGAGAAATCAAAGCATTGAAGAGATTTTTGGGAAGTTAACGAAAGTGTGATTGACTTGAGAATTCATAAAATTTATATAAAATTGCTATTGCTAGACCATATATATAAGCAAGCGAGCTCGCAGTGGGACATGGGAAAGAAATTTTTTACAAGGCTGACCCAACGATTGAGATGTAAAAACTTAAATCTTAAATTTATATGGTCTAGCAATACTTAAATATTAAGGTTGACGATCAATATGAAATACTTAAATATTAAAATAATTAAAAAATTATCTATAAGACTAATTTTTGCTACTACTAATTAAAAAATCCACTTGCTATGTAATGTCATTTGATATCCATTCTTCCATACTGAGCATAATTATTTTTGTTAACAAAATTTAATTTATATAAACGATCATATACTTATTCCTAATTCAGGGTATTTTATAAAGATGCATAATCAGATATAGATGTCACTTTACATTACTGATACATGTTATCAAAATTGATTATTAATAGGTACATGCATATTAAACAAGAATTGGATAGAAAAAAATTGCATATTAAACAAGAATTGGATAGAAAAAAATAAAGTAAAAATGACCAAGGAAATATCATGTATTTGTGATAGGTCGGCGGCTATAATAATGACTTGTGCAGGGAAAGACAAAAATGCAGATAAAATGAAACAGTAAAAAATAATTGAATTTTAAACACTTGATATTAAGTTTGGGACAATCCAGTTGGCTACAAAGGGTTGTTAATAAGTGCAATGTTATGACTGAGCAACCTATCAACGAATATTTTGGTCAACAGGCTGAGTAACAAAATAATGTATTAAATGTATCAAAGCCTAAGAAAACTTATTGACATTCATAAAATAAAGAATGTTGAGAACAAGAGTGAAAATGAAAGAGAAGTAAATACATGTATGACATAGTTTAGTAAAATGAATTAAACACAAACAGTATCATTTATTAATGACCAACTATTATATCTACTTCTTCATGTTCACTTTAATGACTAATTATTAAAGCATGTATTCATTATTGCTGCCATACTAAGTCGATTTTAAATGAAATTTCGTGCTAGTCTCAGAACAGCATACATATTATTTCTTTCTTATTTGTTTAGATCTTATTTTAGCATTTCTTATCACATTGAGTACAGAGCTTACCAGATATTTCAAAAATAGTTTCAAGGAGAAAGCAATAGGTAAACATGTGGTCAGGTGACACGTCTATCTATATAATTTTTTATTGTACAGTATTAGATGTTTAGAGAATACAATAATATCTAATGTAAATAGTTTTTTGTGCATGCATATGATTTTATATTTAAAGTATTTTTGGAAGTTTGGTATTTTATTTGAGAATTATTTTATGCATGTTTTCATGTTTATATTTTTCAATGAATATTGGAATAATAAAAATGTAAAAGTTTACTTAGAGATGAATCAGTAAAACTAATTCTCCATTTACTTGATCCTAATCAGTACAAATCAAAATGAGTGTCGATGGATGGAACTTAGTCTGACCGAAAAATCATCCTCTAATACACCTCTTGTTGAAGTGGTGCTGTGTAATGGGGTGTGACAATAACTGCCTAATATTTGCTTCAAACTTGTTCTCGGCTCAATAATGGAAACTACAGAACCAAGTTTACACCTAATGTAAGAACTTAACCTTAAAAAACTATTACTAATAAAAATAAATTGAAGCATGCCGTATATTAGCTTTCTCGCACAACAGGCGAGCAAAAAGACCAAAGAAATGTTAAAATAAACTTTCATTTTAACGTTTTTGCATCAATCATTTCCATACTCATTCAACTAATTCTATGTCTTAAATTGCTTCCGCGGACGATTCATGGCAAGTTGCATGATCACCATTTCCATTTTCACTATCAATTTAAAAATATATAATTCTAAAAATACAAGGGTTTAAGTTTCATAAAATGAGAATATAAAAAAATAATCAATAGTTTTATTTTAGTTCTAACACAATATTTAAATACAAATGAACAATCATATTAAAAACTCGTCCCATTTAGCAAATTGATGTCCCAACTTCTTTACATCAACAACAATAAGCCTTTATCTCACTACTACATGCATCCTTTTTCTCCATTGTGTCCTAGTGAGGATCATATTTTCATTTAATTCTAATAAATTAAGATCATTTTTTATACAACATGCCCAAGTCTTTTTAGGTTCACCTCTACATTTCGTAACATAAGCCAAATCTAAAACATATACTCTCCTAACCGAATCATCAGATGGTCGGCGTTTAATGTGATTAAACCATCTAAGATGACTCTCAAATCTTATCTGTCATTGGAGCTGCAACAACCCTTTCAAGGATACATTCGTTTCGCATTTTTTCTTTAAGTGTAAAGCAGCTTGTTGATTCCAAAGGAATAGAGCGCGAGGGAGATAAGAAAAGAGTAGAGAGACCATAGTAATGAACAGTAAAATACCGTAACCTTTATTCATGAAAGGAGGCCTTATTTATAAAAATGGAGGATAAAAAACCTAGTAAAAAGGGTACAGTATGGGGCATTTTGGAAAATACAAAGTTATATGGTCAGAAGCCTGAAATGGCATCCGGTCAGATCGTGATCCAGGCGGCTACATGTCGGAGTCTGAGATAGTGTCTGGTCGGGTCATGACTTGGGCGGCTATAGTTAAAGAGTTGACCGGAAAGTATAGGCCACCTGCCTAAGATTCGAGCAGTTCATGTCATCCGCCCGGCTTAGTTGAGGAATCTCAACGGATTCGCCCGCACGAGTTTAGTATCAGTGACTCTTTGAGAGGATATCGAGTTCCGACCCCCACGAGGTTATTTTTCTCCCACCAGCAAGAGCCGAGTGGGTAAATGCAGGCCCTCGAACCACCACATCATCTTCATTGGTAGTTTTTAGATTTCTTTGATATTCTTGATAACAAATTTTTGATGTACACTACTCATCCACCTAAATATTCTCATTTTAGCAACGCTTTACTTTTATGCTTCTCTTTTATAAGCCAACATTCTGCATTATAAATCATTGCATATCTCACCATCTTATAAAATTTTCCTCAAGTATTACTTTTTTATCACACGATAGGCTAGATATAGTCCTCCACTTCAACGAACCAAATTAGATTCTACTAATAACATCCTCATCTATATCACTATCACATTGAACAATTACTAAGATATCTAAAATGCTCACATCTTTTTAATGATTTGATCACCATAGTTATAACTCTACCACTAGATCATCTACTACTAAAATTACATTTCATATATTCAGCTCAAGATCTACTCAAATGAAGGCCATCAGACTCTAATGTAGACCTCCATAATTCAAGTTTTTCCTGAAATCATTCTCTAGTCTTATCCACAAGAAGGATATCATCAACAAAAAACACAAACCAAGGTACATAGTTCTGTAAATGTCTAATAGAGCATCCATAACTAAAGGAAAAAGATATTGGTTTAAAGAGCCCCCAATATAATCCAACTGAAATAGGAAAATACTTGGTCAATCCTCGTTCTTTTCGAACACAAGTAACAACTCTAGTATAGATATCTTTAATGACTTGAATATAAGTTATATCAATACTTTCTTTTCTAGAATTCTCCAACGAACTTCTCTTGAAATTTTATCATAAAATTTTCTCTAAATAAATAAAAACTATATGTAGATCCTCCTTACTCTCTCTGTAGAGCTCTATCAAACCTCTCAATAAAAATATAGTTCCATAGTAGACTTGTCAGGCCTAAATACAAACTGATTATGAGAAATCTTCGTAACACGTCTTAACATATATTCAATTACTCTCACATAATCTTAATGTACGGCACATTAACTTAATTCCTCTATAATTTGCACAGTCTTGTGCAGCCCACTTCTTATTAAAAATAGGGATCAAACTACTCTTACTCCACTCCTCGAACATCTTTTTAGAATATTAAAAAGTTTATAGAGAAAAAAACTTCCAAAATTTCTTAAATATTTTCACACTTATTAATACACCACCAGGACCTGCTGAGTTTCCACCCTCGAGTTTCTTTAAAGTCTACTCAACTTCCTTTTTACTAATACGACGGCAAAAATAAAGTTTTATTACTATTAACAATATTAAGATTACTAAAATCGATCGTATTTTCTAAAACTTCATTGAAAATTTATCTCACCTATGTTGAATATCTTTATCTAAGAAAACTACTTTTTAATCTTCATCTTTAATATACTATACTTCAATTAAATCTCTACTTTTTTTTTCTCTTAGTTTGATTAGTTTATACATCTATCTTTCATACTCTTTAGTATTTAATCTATTACAAAGATCACTACAAACAGAAATCTTAGCATCACAAATGATTCTCTTAGACTCCTTACAAGCAACCTTATATTTTTCTCAAATTTATAAACTTTTACATTTAAACTAATTTCTAAAATAAAACTTCTTATATGTTATCTTTTCTTGCATAATATTATTCGAGCAATATATTTATTTATAATTTTTTTTTAAACTCTCCAAAGTACAACTATTGTCATTTGTTTAATAGTGCTTGTTATTTTAACCCACAAAGAATTAGCTTCTTCATGAATATCCTAAATCTTAAAATCTTAAAGTTTACTTATAAAATACTTCAATTTGTTTTTCAAGTAGCACCATCAAATTATATGACAATATTTTATTGTATTTTTTATCTTTTAACTCGTCGACCTAAAATCCAAAACTAATTATCGATATTGAGTTCTTAAATTTTCACATGGAATGACCTTTACAATCTTTACAGTCAATGATCTATTTTTCTAATAAGAAAATAATCGGTTTGTGTTTTATTAGATTTATTATTTTAAGTAATAATATGTTATCTCTTTTCTTAAATAAAATATTAACGTTAAAACAAAACATAAGCTAAAGTAAAATCCAATTTTTTTGTACAATCTTTATTAATCACTCCAAAATCATAACCACCATAAATATTTTTAAAATCTTCTAGCACTCTATTAATATGTCAATTTAAATCTCCTCCAATAAAAATCCTCTAGCACTCTATCAATATGTCAATTTAAGTCTCCAATAAATTTTTTTCCTTCAAAAGATATTACTTGTATTAATTCTTTTAGGTCATTCAAAAAAAAATTTTAACATATATCTAAACCTACTTGAAGAGCATAAGTATTTATAATATTAAAAATCTTACTATCAACAACCTTTAAGGCTATAATTTATCTCTAATTCTATTAGTTTTTAAAATATTATCTTTCAAACTCTTATCTATAATTACACCTACGTTATTTCTAATATAACTCCCACCTCAATACCAAAATTTTAAAACCTAAGCTATAACTCTTTAGTCTTTTTTTTCAAACCATTAAGTTTCTTGAATGCATAAGATATTTATATTCTTATAAACCATAATATTTATTAATTCCAGAAATTTAAATTTGAGAGCACATATATTCCAAGATCATATCTTAATATTAGTTTCATTGACTACTTTGCCTGCATCCGTCCATAATTTGAGAGACATTGCTTATTTAACACTGTACTCGGGCACCAGTGTAGCGGCTCCTAGCACACTTTTTAATGTATCCATGTCATAAAGAGCGCCGCTTCTAAAGGACGCCCTGGCATTTACACAATGATTTAAAAGATTCATGTCAAGATCTTTTTAATAAAAATTTTATGCTGGTTGTTGACTACCTATGCAACCCTTCACTTTTCGTATGCAGGGCTTGGAACACGATGATGAACGTGTTGATGACACAACTTCTTTGGCGGGCTTATATATTTCAAGGCTAGAAGATCGAATTAAAGTAGAAAAACAATTTAGGCAATAGATAAAATCTCAAATGCACAACATGGAATTCCCCGCCATAGTTTAAATATTTCCATATTCACTCCTGAACGTAGAGGGATGGCCTTCTGAGTTTAACACTCATCAAATAACTACACTAGATGCATCATAAAAAACCTCAAACACTTCATTAAAAGTAGGTGTTTAAAAATGAGTGCACTTATAAGCCTTTCATCCGAAGAAAACCACAATCAGCAAACATAATCCATTTTTAAAGTTTCTTACAAAATAACACCAAAAAAAAAACTGTTAATAAAACAACAATAAAAAGCTATGAATACTTTGAATCCCATGCACATTTATTGCCTTGCCAATTATTAATTGCTTTAAGCTTATCAAAATAAATGGACAACTCTCCCCATACACACTAAACCCAAATATCATGTATGTGATCACTGACCAATATTTTCTTCGTATTAAAATACAATTTCTCAGATATCAAACCTCAAGTACTCTTTAAGTTCCACTAAATTACGCCTCATGCCATAGCATAAATAAAGTATCATCAAAATAAATATTTTTTTTTCCAAGAAAAAGTGTAGGACATGATTTATTTTCCTCATGAAAGTACTGTATAAAAGTTAATCAAAAAGGCATCAAGCATCTCTAATCATTTCTTTAATTCATTTTTTTAGCTTGAAAGTAATTTTCACTCATCACCTTTTCTTATTCTTGATGGTAGCAGCTTTCTCAGATTCTTAGAAATGATCACATGTATGACATGATTCCTTATCATCATGAAAGTACTGTATAATCAATTAATGAAAAATAGCATCACTAATCATTTCTTTAATTCAGGTTTTTAGCTTAAAAGCAATTTTTACTCATCACCTTTTTTTAATCTTAATGATAGTCACTTCTCAGATCCTTAGAAATGATCACAATATGTTTCATAATACCCAGAATATCAACCAAACAAGGAATGAAACATAGGGGACTTTCCATCTTTCTTCGAGCTAAATAAAGCAAATATAGTACAAGATCTCGTGATTTCTCTAACAAATCCTTCAAGTAAATCATTAACCTGTTTTTTAAGCCAAACATGCTCTATTTAATTCATCCTATCACTAGGCAAATTAGGTAAAGATAATCTAACAACTGAATCAATGTAAGATATCTTCAACTTATTGTAATTCATTATGAAGCTCGTCAAGATAAATGTCGTCACAATGAGCTAATATTTAATTAGCATCATCAAGTCATAATCTCATGTATGGCATTCTTCAATTTTATAGTTTGTATGACATAAGATCACGCTCTCTTGTCGACTCTCACTTTAAAATGCATGTTGGTTTACGCAATGCAAGGACTTTTCCACATCATTGGAGCACCATAACCGTTTACTTGTTCTAATTTACTCTTAGATTTTGCACATTTCAAAAGTAACCTTCTCCCAATAGTCTGTAAAGCATATGTATTAAACCTTCCAAAGTAAGTAAAATATAAATCATATAGCCAAAATCTACTCAAAATAAAACAAACATACACGAGAAGCACATTATGTATGTCTGATCATGGTAGGCCAACCAACTAAAGAGAAACTAAATAGCTCTAAGCTTAAAATAACAGCTTTATTTACCTAGGCTATAGCTTACAAGGATATGAATCTGATCCAGGTCTCAAATTCATGCGGCCTATGTCAAAGTTAGACATAACATTAATGAAATCACATTTTCAATGTAAGTCAGCAAAGCATTTCAACAAGTTTAAAATAGGTAAGAAATTTTCTAATTTTCTTTCAATTAGATTCAAACTTAAGAGGGTGGAATTGAGCCAACCTAACTCATGAGTCGAGTCGAACTCAACTAGCTTGTAAACTTATGAGTCGAACTCAACTAGCTTGTAAACTTATAAGTAGACCTTAAGCTCGAACTCGAGCTTGTTAACTCAAAGTTGTATATAAACAAGATCGTGTTCAAGCTCGTTTAAGCTCAACTGTTCGACTAATATATCAAACCATTGATCATGTCGATGTCATCTCCGGTGTGCTCCTATAGCGAATTCTCCTCCTCCAGCCAGTGGTCACATTGATGACTTCTCCAATAAACTCTCATGACACTTTCTTTGGCTTAAACTTAAAAGTCGGCTCGCAGACCCAGTTTATTACAGTGACCCAAGGTCATGCTCAAATTAAGCATGACTTAAATTCGACTAGACTCATGTACACTATCATGACCTGACCCGGGGCTTAGAATTAAATAGTAACAAACGGACTGACAGTATTAACATTTAAACAACTAACCACATAATTACAAAATCTTCCTAAATATAATAAAGCTACTAAGAATTTCATAATTTCATATAAGGAAATTTAAATCACGCAACAATAACAAAAATAATTTGGAGTAAAATTTCAATCCATACAACATTAAATCATTATCCAATAAAAACAGTGAAAAAATAAACTATAAACATATTATAAATCAGTACTTATCAGCTGCAGCCCTCCTCCTGTAAATTAAATCTCTCCTACCAGTCATATCAACTTAAAGTTTTTTTTTTTTCCTTGAAAGAAAGCATTAATTGCAACAGTAAGTTAGATTTAGTGAGGAACAATAATCTTAATATGCATTAAATTGTTATGTCAATATTATACATGAATGACTAAAAGAAAATATAGTTCATTACTTTACAAACCTATAAACTTTCACTTTAATTGTTTCCCTTCTTATTTTACGTTTAAGTATTTACCAATTTTGACATTTTTAAAAGTCATAACAAGATTATCATCATACCAGAATGTATCTTAAAAAATGTACGCAAAACTACCCTCAAGATTGCATCCAAAAGTACATATTTATCATTTTCATTAAAGTATACGGATATATTGCATCCCTTGTCTGTGTCATTTGGGGGGCAATCGTGTATGACTTAACCTTAAAATTTCATTTAATACAACAACAAGCCTTTATCTCACTAAGTGGGGTCGGTACATGAATCCTTTTTCACCATGAGTCCTATTCAGTGTCATATTTTTATTTATTTCTAATAAATTAAGATCATTTTTATACAATATGCCCAAATCTCTCTAGGTCGACTACCCCTACCTTTCTTATCATAAGTCAAATCTAAAACATTTACTCTCCTATCGGAGCATCAGATGGCCGACATTTCTCTCTAATATTGTCCTCCACTCGAGCTACACCAACCTTATCACGGATATATTCATGTCGCATTTTGTCTCTAAGTGTAGAGCCACTCATCCCCCTAAACATTCTCATCTCAACAACACTTAACTTAGTTTTATGCTTCTCTTTTAAAGGGCAACATTTTATGTCATAGGGCATTGCAAGTCTCGCCACCATCTTATAAATTTTTTCTTTCAGTCTAAGCGATATTTTTTTATCACGCAATAGGCCCATACCATTCCTCCACTTCAACCAACCAACTTGAATTCTACTAATAACAACCCCATCTATATTACCATCACTTTGAACAATAAGTCTGAGATGCCTAAAGTGTTCACAACTTGTAATAATTTAATCACCCATAACTAAAACTATGTCACTATAGCTATTACTACTAAAATTACATTCTATATATTCAGATTTAGTTATACTCAAACGAAGGCCTTTAAACTCCAATGTAGACCTCCATAATTCAAGTATTTTAAAAAACTCTTTCTCCAGTCTCATCCACAAGAAGGATATCATCAGCGAAAAGAATACACCAAGGTACATCCTCCAGTAAATGTCCACTAAGAGCATCCAATACTAAAGCAAAAAGATATGGGCTTAAAGCTGACCCCTAATGTTATCCAACTGAAATAGAAAAATATTTGGTCAATCCTCCTGTTCGAACACAGTAATAGCTCTAGTATGCATATCTTTAATGAATTGAATATAAGTCGTACCGACACTTTTCTTCTCTAGAACTCTCCAAAGGATATCTTCTGCAACCTTATCGTACGTTTTTTCTAAATCAATAAAAACCAAACCCTCCTTATTCTCTCTGTACTTCTCCATCAAACCTCTCAATAAATATATAGCTTCCATAGTAGACCTGTCTGGCATAAATCCAAACTGATTATGAGAAATCTTTGTAATACATCAAGTAAGACACATCAACTTAATTCCTCTATAATTTGCACACATTTGTGCATCCCCTTTATTCTTAAAAATGAGGATCAAAATACTCTTCCACCACCCCTCAGGTATCTTTCCATTTTTAAAAATAATATTAAAAAGTTTAGTAAGCCAAGAAACTCCCAAATCTCCAAGATATTTTCACGCTTCAATTGGGATATCATCAGGTCCTACAAACTTTCCACCCTTGAATTTCTTTGAAGCCATCTCAACTTTTTTTTAACTAATATGAAGGTAAAAATGAAATATTTTTTTTATTATTAACGATATTAAGATTACTAAGATCATTCGTATTTTCAGAAACTTCATTGAAATGTTTATCAAAATAACTCAGCCACCTATGTTGAATATATTTTTCTAAGAAAAATACTATTTTATTTTCATCTTTAATACACTTGAGCTAAATCTTTTTGTCTCTTTCTTTTATGTTCGTATAATTTATACATATATTTTTCATCATCTTTAGTATCTAATCTATTATAAAGATCACTAAAAGCAGAATTTTTAGTGTCACAGAATGTTCTCTTAGACTTCATACAGATCATTTTAAATTTTTCCCAATTCTCTGAATTTTTATATTTAAATCAATTTTTATAACAAAACTTCAGATTTATCTTTTCTTGGACATTATTTCACCGCCAACTATTTTTATTCAAATAAAATTTTTCTTTTGATCCACCATGTATATATTTTGTCACTTGTTTAATAGTGTTTGTTATTTTACCCACATGGAATGTGTTTCTTGATAAACATCCCAAATCATAAACTCTTAAAATTTACTTATAAAAATAATTTTGTCTTTTACATGCCCTCAACCAATTCTATGACAATGACTCCTAGTATTTTATATTTTACAACTCATTAATATAAATTCTAAAACCAATAATCGATATTAAGTACTTAAGTTATCACTTGAAATGACCTTACAATCTTTACATTCTCGGCGATCTCTTCTTTTCATAAGAAAAAATCAACTTTTGTTTTGTTAGATCCATTATTAGAAGTAATAATATATGTGTTCATCACTTTTCTTGAACAAAGTATTAGCAATAACAAAATCATACACTAAAGTAAAATCTAATATGGCTCTATCTTTTTCATTAATCACTCCAAAATCATAGCCACCATGAATATTTCTAAAATCTTCTATCACTCTACCGACATGCTTATTTCTATCTCTTCAAATAAAAATTATTTCTTCAAGAAGTATCTTTAGTATTCATTCTACTAGATCATTCTAGAATTTTTCTTTAGAACTTATATTTAATCCTACTTGAAGAGCATAAACACTTCTAATATTAAAAATGTAAGTATCAACAATAATCTTAAGGGTTATAATTTTAGCTTCAATTCTATTAATTTTTACAACATCATCTTTCAAACTCTTATGAATAATTACACCTATAACATTTCTAGTGTGACTCTTACCTGAATACCAAAGTTTAAAATCTAAGCTATCAATCTCCTTAGTCTTTTCTCCAACCCATTTAGTCTCATGAATACAAAAGATATTTATCTTTTTACGAATTATAATATCAACTAATTAGATTAATTTACTTGTGAGAGTAACTATATTCCAAGATTTTATCCTAATATTAGTATCATGGACTAACTTATTTGCTAGCATATGTCTGTAATGAGGGAATCATTGCTTATTAGACATTACACCTGAGCGCCGGTGTAGCGGCCCTTACACACTTTTCACTGTATTAAAGGTCATACAGCATGTCGCTTCCAGGGGACACCCTAGAATTTACACAATGATCAAAAAGATTCATGTTATGATTTTTTGATAAATTTTACGTTGGCTGTCAATTATCTAATGCAACCCTACACTTTTCACATCCAGGGCATAGAACTTGGCAATGGCAATGTTTCTTTAGAATCCTTAAAATTATACTTTCATATATCTGTTAATTTATTCCCATTTATGATACAATTTCAGACTTTCAAAATGTCATACATAAATTAAAAACACTTATTTTAAACCGTTAAACCATTTAATAAAATAGTTATTCATTTAATAAAATATTAATTTAATACATACCAGAAAATAAATAGTCACATTAGCCTTAAAGGGCCGGTTTAAAAGTTTAATTTCTCAATTCACTTCTTTTGATTGCCAGCTATAATAAATGAAAATACATACCTTACATAAGAATCTTGTTCCAAAAAAGAATGACTAAAATATGAGTAATATATATCTATATATATATATATATATATATATATATATATATTTTAAAGGAAAGGCCTAAGGCCAATTTCATTGAAATAGGGAAGATACAACAAAAAGTTTTTTTAGGAGAGGACCCAACAAGTGAAGTCTTACCCCTAAGTTACAAAATATAAGGATGGCTTAAAGTGAGTATGATACATAAGACATCAAAGAAATAAAACATGCAAATATGCAAATAATAAAGACTAAGGAGTAGATCGCCTAGTCTTTCCCCTTCCTTAGGATTTTAAGTGGAAGTCAGAAAGCAAGTTTTGAAGTATTGTTCCATCGTCATTAGAGACCTGAGTATAATCTATCTTTGAATCAAAATTTCTCCTCAATTCTACTCGTAAAATTAATATGTACCTCGTGCTATTAAAATAGGCGTGTAAATAAAAATATAAACCTCCCCTTATCTCTTGCCTGCTCCTTACAAAATTCAAAATCCAAAAGAATCTTCGAATCAAATTTTCTCAAATTCCTAATTCATATCATAATAAATACAAAATTATTAATTAATATAAAATATTTAACTTGTACCTAATTAAACAAAACTCTTAGCTTATTTACCATTTTCAGCCATTAAACCCACACACGCCTAAAATTCCTCCCCCTTCAACTCGACTCAACCTAATAGAGTTGCATGCGAGCACTGCAGATCTTTCCTTCTTCGATCTCGTCGCGATCCGATAGAGCAGCGCACGTAGAGTTCTGCCTTCAGTCATGAAGATGATAAGGCTCCCTCCTTCGGTCGCAGATCTTCCCGCAATGATTTCTTCACTAGGCTCAATCCAGTGCAGCACACGCGTCTTTCCTCTTAAACCTTGATTGGGGCTTGAACTTCACACAGAGACCTCAGCTTTCCTTCCTCAGACTTTGAACTCGAACCACAACAGTGTGCAACGCCGCATAATATTCTTCCTCCATTGACTAGAGCATGACGTCGAATCAGGTGAGAGACACTCCCCTTTTTTAATCCCCTTCACTATCATTGCTTCCTTTTTCCTGTAGCTTCTTCCTTTGCTCACAGACAAGTCGCAAATTAAGGCTGGAATGAACTTCTCTTCTTCCATTCTCCTTTGTTGCTCTCTCTCCTTTCTCGTTTGATGGTTCAAATGAGGTAACGTGCGAAGTAGTAAGCAATATGTTTCTTACGAATGGATGTGTCTCCTCTTACCACCTAAACCACTTATTTATTAATTTATTTTATTATTATTATTCTTTTATTTTATTTAAGTTATTATAATCCCTCTTATAAAAATTTGATCCTCGAAATTTGAAAATGATTATGAGAGTAAACATACCTCAAAAGAAAAGCTAAAGATAAATTCTTTGCATCTCAGAGACTTTCTCTCAAATAACATACTTCTCTGACTCATGCTTCCACAAAATCTTTATAAAAGTGATTAGGAGTGTAAGTGAGTCAAGTCGATGCATGCGGCTCGAGCTTGGCTCGATAAGTGGCTCATGAACTGTGCTTGATGAGTAACAACCTAAGCTCAAGCTAGCCCCGACTCAACTTATTTGCTCATGAGCCGACTACTTAAAAAATATTAATATAAAATATATACAAAATATACAAAATTTAAAGAGTTTTAAAAGTAAAAAATGTTTAAAAAATAATATTTGGTATATAATATTAGGTGATTTATTATTATTTCTTTCATAATTACTCATTTTATTAGTTATTTTATTATAACACAACCTTAAATTTATAGTATTTTCTCTATTTTATGATAAACGAGTCGGCTCGAACTCATAGTCTTAAGCTCGAGCTCAAGTCGAAGTCGATAAATTAATCAAGCTCAAGCTAAGGGTAGCTCGAGCTCGACTCGATTAAATCCCTAAAAGGAATCTCTGTTTCGCAACTTCAAATCAAAATCCAGAATCCTTTCAGGCTTCTCAAGTCAAATCTAGATGAATTTCAATTGAGATTGCTATTACCCTACTAGCTTCATCTACAATATACATTCTAAGTGAGGAAATGTGAAAAGTATTATGCACTCCCTAGATATGAGCTGGTAAAGTCAATCTGTAAGCAAACTTCTCAATTCTCTCCACAATCTCATATGGACCGACAAATCTGGGGCTAAATTTTCCAGTCTTCCCAAAATGTTGCACACCCTTCGATGAGCTAACTTTGATAAAAATAAAACTCTCCAACTTCAAGCTCAACAGATCTATTCCTGGCATCATAATATTTTTTAATCAATCTTGCACTATCTTCAATCTGTTTCTGATCAATCAAATTTTCTCAGTAGCATAATCAATCAAATCAGCTCCAATAATCTTTCTTTCACCTGTTTTAGCCCAACATAGAGGAGTTTGACACTACCTTCCATACAAGACTTCATATGGATTCATCCCAAGTGTAGCATGGTAAGTTGGAATTGTAAGCAAATTCTACTAAAGGTAAATGTGATTCCCAAGCTCCACCAAAGTAAATGACACATAAGATTAGTAGATCCTCCAAAATCTAAATAGTCCTGTATGACTGACATCTGTCTAAGGGTGAAATGTTGTGTTGAAAGCCAATTTAGAGACCAAAACTTCCTGAACATTCTTCTACAATTTAAAAGTAAACCTGTAATCATTGTTGGAGACAAAAGACTTGCACAGTCCATGCAACCTCTCAATTTGATCGATACATAATTTGGCTAATCTCTCCACTAAATATGTCTGTCTGATAGACAATAAATGGGCAGATTTAGTCAATCTGTCAACGATTACCCATAAAAATAACCTTTTATATCTCAATAATTTATCTTGATCTAGCACATACCTCTCCAAACCGCTTGTCTTAACCTGTTCAACGATTTTCTGAATGTTGTTATCTCTCGCTAAAGAATCTCCAATTATGCACTTCAAAGTTGACTGCACTGTGAATTACTATAATTGAATCATATTGTCATCACCATAATCAACACTAGATAGGTTCAACTTCTCTGAATCTTTAATTAACTGCTCTTGTTGAGTAAATAAAAAGTATAAATTACCTTTCCTACTCAGCGCACATGCCACCACATTTGCTTCCCAAGATGGTACTAAATATCTAAATCATAATCTTTTATAAATTTCAATCATTTCCTCCCGCACCTTTAGTTCTTTCTGAGTTAAAATATACTTCCAACTCTAGTGGTTAGTAAAAGCTTCGCATCTAACTCCATACATGTTGTCTCCAAATCTCAAATGCAAAAACAATTGTCGCAAGCTCCAAATCATTTGTGGGATAATTCATTTCATGTTTCTTCAATTGTTGTAATGCATAGGAAATGACTCTTACATGCTGCATAAGCACACAACCTAAACCACTCAAAGATGCATTGTTGAAAATCTGACACCCACTAGAACCTGAACAAATAGTTAATACTGGAGCAGACATTAAGCAAGGCTTCAATTTCTAGAAAGCCTGCTCACAACGATCAAAGCAGTAAAAATCCACTGCCTTCTAAGACAATCATGATAACGACATAGAAATCTGTGAAAATCCCTCAACAAATATTAGGTAATAACCAACCAAAACTAGAAAACTTCTAAACTCAGTAACAGTAGTAGATCTTGGCCAATCTGTAACAATGACCCAATCCTGATCCACAAATATGTTGACTTCACCGATAATGTGCCCAAGAAAAGCAACACAGTTAAGCAAAATTCACATTTGAAAAAGTTTGGTATAAAGTGTATTCTCCTTCAGAACCTGTAGCACGGCATGTAAATGATCTAAATGACTGACTTCATCCATCGAATACACCAGAATATTATATATAAAGATAATCACAAAAGTATATAAAAATTACTTGAAGACAATGTTCATCGGGTCCATGAAAACTGTTGGAGCATTTGTTAGCCCAAACGGTATCACCACGAACTCATAGTGCCCATATATGGTTTTCGCTATGTTTTCTTCTTTAATCCTCAACTGATGATAGTCTGACCTCAAATTAATTTTTGAAAATAGAAAGACCACTTCTAACTGATCAAGCAAATCGTCAATTCTCTACAGTGGATGTGAATTTTAAATTATGCTCTAATGATTTCATAGAGAATTCATCTTTAAATAGGTGAGTACAAGTACAAGAATAAGGAAAGAAATTAAGTACTTCCTACAATTATGGAATAACATAAATAGTTACAATTAGGGAATTAAAACAATTAGGGAATTAAAATAATGACTAAATATAGAAGATATTAAAGTATATTTATGAGCGTAATTCCACACTCCCCATCAAGTTGCGTTGCATGATTGTACATGCCCAACTTCGTTGCTTAGCTTCATCAAAGCTCGACTTAGTGAGAGCCTCGGTGAGAATGTTCGTGGTTTGGTCTCTAGAAGGAGTATGCACCAATTCAATGATTTCATTGTCCACTTTCTCCGAAATGAAGTTCCGATCAATCTCAATGTGTTTTGTTCGATCATGATGAATGTGGTTCTTTGCGATACTAATCGTCAGTTGATTGTCGCAGCAGCATCCCGATAGGATGTTCTCCCATAATCCCAAGTTCCTTGAGAAATCTTTTGATCCATATTCTTTCACAGATACCCTGTGCTAATGCTCTGTATTCTGCTTCTGCACTACTCCGAGATACCACCGATTGCTTCTTGCTTCTCCATGTCACTAGATTGTCGCATACATAAGAGCAATACCTGGAGGTTGATCGTTCGAGTGGATATGTCTCCCCGCCTACCAAGATCGGTGAAAACTTCTACCTTTGACTATCATTCTTTTTGAATAATAATCCTTCTCCTGGAGCCATCTTTAAAAATCTTAAGATTCGGTTAACAGCTCCCATATGTTCCTCAGTAGGACAGTTTATGAATTGACTCACTTTACTTACTGAAAAACTTATGTCCTGGTCTCAGTGTGGATAAGTAATAAGTCTTCCAACAAGTCGTCGATATCGTCCTTTCGTCGATCGGTAAACTATCATTCTCCATTCCAATTTTATTATACGGTCTATCGGAGTATCTATTGGCTTCTGCATCCAAGCATACCAGCTTCTTTCAATAGGTCCAGCATGTGTACTTCCTTCGAGTTACGGCTATCCCCATTTCGGATCTCGCAACTTCCATTCCCAAGAAGAACTTCAAGTTACCGAGGTCCTCGATTTCGAATTCATGGGCTAGAAACTTCTTCGCTCCGTCAATTCTTCATGTGATCACTCGTAAGAATGATTTCATCAACATACACGATGAGTACAAGCAATCTTCTTCTGATCTTTTGTGAACATCAGTATGATCGGGCCCATTGCAAGTATAACCGCATTTGATTACCGAATCGGTGAATCGGCAAACCACGCACGGGAGATTGTTTGAGGCCATACAGTAGATTTTTGAGCTTCGCATACTTTGCCACTAGTGGAAGGATTCTTCTGCACCGTGAGGTAAATCCATGTATACATCCTCTTCAAGATCTTCATTAAGGAAAGCATTTTTGGCATCAAGTCGCATTAGCGGCGACCTCAATTTGTCGCAATGGAGAGTATGACTCTAATGGAGTTCGGCTTGCCATCGGGGCGAATGTCTCTAGATAATCAATTTCGTATGATCGCAGTATAACCTTTAGCAATCCGACGGCTTTCAACCGATCTATGCTTCCGTCCGCATTACATTCGATCGTAAATAACCACCCGCATCCTACCGGTCTCGTATTCTCGGGCAAATCGACACAACCCACGTCCCATTCTTTTCTAGAGCGAAGAACTTCTTCATTCATGCACTTTTCTCCATCCCGGTGCGAGAGTGCTTCCCGAATAGACTTTGGAATCTCTATGTTGTTAATAAGCAATGACAAATGCATGATAGGGAGGAGATAACATCTCATACGAAACAAATCGAGAGATGGGATGTCGAGTGCAAGGAACATCGTAATCATCTCTCACAAAGGGGTAAGTCTCATAATAACTAAGTGTCTATCGATTTCGTACCTGAGTGAGTTTCAGAGAGGTTTGGAGCCGGATTAGATTCTTGGACAGCAGCTAGAAGCGGTGTTTGGTTCTCTATTCTTTCAGCGGTTCTGTTCCTTCTTGTATAGGTGCGGGATGTGTAGATGGGTTTAGCATAGGAGATGGAGGACGTTTGACAGTCGGAGAAAGACCTGTGTCAGTCGGTAAAAGAACACAGGGCTGTTGTTCACTACGACTCTCCCCCGAACAACGTACTGCGGTAGTATGACCGACGCTCAAAAAGCGTGACATCCATAGAATTATAGCATCTTTTTAGTTGAAGGGCAATAACACTCGTAGCCTTCTTATTGGTCGAATACCCTATGAAGATGCATTCGACCGATCCTGGGTCTAATTCACTCGCGGTTTTGTTTCGTGAATATGAACAAAGACGGAGCAACCAAATAATTTGGTAGGGATAACCGAAGCGAGAATACGTGTAGTTGGAAATGAGCGAAGGAGGACATCAATCGGACTAAGGAAACCTGTATCACGAGAGGGCATCCGGATTATGAGATAGGCAAGAAGCATCGTTGCCTCGCCCCAATAACATTTAGGGACCGATGCGGTGAATACGAGACTCGCGGCTACCTCCAATAGGTGACGATTTTTCCGCTCGGCAACCCCATTTTGTTGGGGAGTATCAACACAAGTGCCAAGGTGAAGGATGTCATTTTGAGTAAGAAAAGTTCCTAGGGAGGTGTTGAAAAAATCTCATGCATTATCTGTTTTAAGAGTCTGAATTTTTGTGTCAAATCGAGTGAAGTATCATTTGATGTAGCGCATGAAATATCGGGCCTACTTCGGATTTATCACGCATTAGATAAATCAAGGTCACGCGTGTGTGATCATCAATAAAGGATACGAACCATCGGGCCCCGTAAATATTTTTTTCACGAGAAGGACCCCGTACATCACTATGGATTGTGAGAAAATGGACGAGTGGGTCCAGTATGATAAACGATGAAACGAAATACGAGTGTGTTTTGCGAGTTGACAAAATTCGCAATTAAAGGCAGTAGGACTTTTATTAATAAATAAACGAGGAATAGCTTCCTACAGTACATAAAATCGGATGACCTAAACGATAACGAAGAATACGATTTCACTATCATTATTAACACCTGAATGAAAGACGGATGTACTTAAGGGATTTAAGTAAGACGGACTTGATACAGAGAGCACAACCAGAAGGTGAAACAAGACCAACAGAGGGTTTGTTGAGAAGATAGAGACCACTGCGCAACTCAAGATCGCCAATCATCTCCCCGACTTCAAATCCTTAAATTCACAAACATATGTAAAAAATTTAAGCAACACAACGACAATCATGAGTGAGACTTACTAATAGAGACCGGATTACAATCCAAAGTAGGAACATGAAGCACGTGACCGAGAAATAGGTCCGGAGCGATGCGGACGTAACCACGACCAAGCAACTTTAGAGGCCGATCCATCGACAATCCGAACAAGTGAGGGTCGGATTACACTGGCCGGTAATCCACTAATAAGGAGAGACCCCTGGCCATATGATCTGGAGGCACCCGAGTCAACAATCCATGGGCGAGAAGAAGTCGAATCCAAGACGAAAGCAGATGAGGAAATACCTTGTTGGCAACAGAGGCCGGTGGCACCTCGATGTTACACTAGGAGGATGGATCGGAGACACTCGACCGAGCATCTTCCGGAGGGCATGAATCTGTTCTTCGCTGAACGGGCTCGTACCTGGAGAGGCTTCGGTGGTGATGGTGGTAGCTGCCCGAGAATCACGTTTGGTCTTTCCATTTGCAGGTTTTCCATGAATCCGCCAACAAGTATCCCGAGTGTGGCCAGGACGGCGGCAGTGATCACACCAAGGGCGGCTCTGGCGTTGGCGGTTGTCAGTGGGTGGGATGTGAGCAGCAAGGGCGGATCCGTCAAGGACTAAAGTGGAAGATGAAGCACCTAACATGACCTTTTGGCGACTCTCTTCGCGGCGCACATCGGAAAAAACTTCACGGATTGTTGGGAGAGGTTTCGAACTCAAAATCCGCGAGCGAGTCTGGTCAAACTCAGATTTGAGGCCGAGGAGAAATTTGAAGGTGCGCTTCTATTCTATGATTTGGCGAAATATGATAGTACACTTCCAAGGGTACACTTCGAATAGATCTAGTTACTGCCAATACCGAGTAAGAGTATTGAAGTATTGAGTGACGGAGAGATCATTTTGACGAAAGTCATGAAGAAGGGTCTCAACCGCAAAGCGTTCGGCTGTATTATCCGAACTAGAATATGTCTCACGGGCAAAGATCCCGTATATCCTTACCGTGTCGTAGAGAAGAAAATTCTCGCCAATATCAAGGGCCATCGAGTTAACAAGCTGTGCCATAACCATATTATTCTCGGATTTCTAAGTTTTGTATGACGGATCCGTCGTCGCCGGAGCCGGAGCATCACCGCTGAGGTAGTCATCTTCGCTTTTGCCGCATACAAACATCATGACCGACCGCGACCATCGGAGATAATTATGGCCGGTGAGTTTGTGGCCGGTGATGAGGACAGAGTTATTGTCCGAATCGCTAGTGCAGTCGGAGACCCAGCCATGGAGGGGTGGCTGGAAGTGACATCACTAGTGGAGGATGAGTTGCAGGCATGGCCGTACTTAGTCATCGGAGAGGAGTCCAGCGGAATGACCAGAGAATAGGTTGTGTCGACAAGGAGCACGGCTGGAACGTGTCGGCGATCGGAAGAGACAATGGCGGGATAAGCGCGATTGTCGGGAGAAAGCAGACGAACGAGCCGGAGATGAACAAGCCGGAGACGAACGAGCCGGAGAAAGCAGAGCAGGCGATCGCAGATGAACGAGCCGGAGACGATCGCAGGAGACGATCCCAGAACGGAGAAAGCAGAGCGGGCGATCTCAGATGAACGAGCCGGAGACGATCGCAGATCGCAGAGACGGGAGACGATCTGGAGACGATCGCAGACGAACGAGCCGGACGATCGCAGGAGGCGATCGCAGACGGGAGACGATCGCAGGAGACGAACGAGCGGGACGTAGACGAGCGGACGATCGAACGGGAGGAAGCAGACTAGCGGACGATCGAACTGGAAAAAGCAGTCGCGCGGGAAGCAAACGATCGAGCGGGACGCAGACGATCGAGCGGGACGCAGACGATCGATCGAGCGGGAGAGCTTCACCTATGGCTCTGATACCATGTAAATTTTAAATTATGCTCTAATGATTTCATAGAGAATTCACCTTTAAATAGGTGAGTACAAGTACAAGAATAAGGAAAGAAATTAAGTACTTCCTACAATTATGGAATAACATAAATAGCTACAATTAGGGAATTAAAATAATGACTAAATATAGAAGATATTAAAGTATATTTATGAGCGTAATTCCACAGTGGATATTTGTTTTTAACTGTTTTCATATCCAAGCCCCTGTAGTCCATGCACATCTTGAAGCTCCCATCCTTCTTCACAAATAATACTGGAGCTCCTTAAGATAAGATGCTAGGTCTGAAGAAACACTTATCTAGTAATTCCTGCAGCTGGCTCTTCAACTGATGCAACTCCTTAACATTTTGTAAGGTGCCTTGGATACAAGATCAGAATCTGGCAAGAACTCAATAGTGAAATCAATCTCTTGCACTGTTGTAACCTTGATAAATCATCAACGAAACACTTTTGGATATTCTCTTATCACTGGAATATCAACTACAGACTGTACTTACTTAGAAGTATTCTTACCTGAGCAAGAAAACCATGATTTTTACGAATCAACAATTTCAAGCTTGTAATAATCATGGATGTAAATCCTCGGGTATATTTATTTTAACAGTTTTTTATTGCAATTAATGGTAACAAAATTATTAGACATCCAATCCACGCCTATAATCATATCAAATTCCACAAAAAGTAAAATAATAAGTTGGGTGTCAAAATTATTTCCACTAATCATAAGCTTGAGGAGCTCTCTCACTAGAGCATATGTTGCTCAGGGCTTTCAGGGCAGATGTGATACCTAATCATCAAAATCATTATATTGAAAATTTAAAGTCAGCTTATTAATATATTTAAATTCCTATTTTGTTTAATGTGACATGACATGAATTCTATGATGATTAAAATGCATTGGCTTAAAATTATCAATAGTAAAACATACTCGTGATGGTGTCAAGAGAGTTCTTAGCTTCCTATTATGAAAGTCCATATGCTCTATGCGGGACATTTTATTGATTCTGGCCTGCATTTGGCACTGATTTTGAAGATTCAGTTGTCCTCTGTGGTGGTGTAACACTACCTCTAAAATCAGCTGAAGACCTAAGACCCAATCTAGGGCAGTTATTCATCATATGTCATGATTGGTGGTACCAAAAGCTAGTTTTTGATCCAGAGAAACACTCACCTTTACGAGAACTTCACACTTGTCACATTTCTTACCTTCAAATTGAGTGTCAACGCTACTGGATCTAGCCTTCTTATCACCTGTATTACCTGACTGGAAGGATTGTCTGCTCTGAAAGCCCTGAGAAATTTTAGATCCCTTCTGAATGCCCCTCGTATGAGTAGCTTCAAGATCCAACTCAATCATCTTAGCTCTCTCTACCAGCACAGAATAATCAACAATTCCAAGAGGAATCAATGGTTGTTTAATTACATCTCTCACTCAAAGACAAAATCGTTGGCGCTTCTCTATATTTAGAGTAAACTAAGGTGCATATCTTAAGATCACAATGAATTCAACTTTGTATTAAATTATCTAGCGATCACCCTGTACCAACCAGACAAATCAGCCCTAATTCACCTACTCGCAGGCAATGGTACGAATCAGTCTCTAAAAGTGCTCACAACCCCACCCCGCTGAATCAAGTGGTTGACCTACCCCCACATGTTTCCTGCAATTGTCCTTGCCACCATCTCTCTGCTTCTCCTTTTACTGCCAATGTGGCTAGTGTATACATCCTCTCGGGATGACAAGACAATACATCTAAGATTTTCTACACTCTCAACAACTAGTTTTCATCATCCACCGCATCTTCTCCTTAGAAGAGAGACAGCAACATATCATGAAATGATTTTAAGTACTTATTCATCTGGCCTCTCTCACTAGAACTGGCCTAAGTCTGAGAATTTATAATCAAATGTGTTACTGCAGTCATCATCTCAGTAAATGTATCTATATTCACAGTAATCTATAGAGCTACATCAACTTCTACAATATCATTTCTAGCTTCAACCCTTGATTTTTCATTTTTTTTTGAAATAATATAAGAACGATTATAATCATACATAATTTAACCCTTCATTAAAATTACTTATGAATTAATTTAATCATTCTAATAGCTCTTTTAGATTATGATCCAGCCTAATCAATCTTATACCACTTTTATCAAAACTCAGCCCGAGGCTTAAAATTAACTAAGACAAGAACAAAATGTCTAACGATATTAACATATAAACAATTATCCACAAAATTATAGAATCCTCCTAAATATAAAAGAGCCACTAAGAATTCCATAATTTCATATAAGAAATTTAAATTATCCAACAATAACAGAAATAATCTACGAGTAAAATCTCAATCCACACAATAGTATTCCACTATCTAATAGAAATAATGCAAAACTAAACTACAAACACAACATAAACTAGCACATATCAACTGCAGTCCTCCTCTTATGAACCAAGTCTCTCCTACTAGACATATTAATCTAAAACTTTTATTTTCCTGAAAGAAAAAAGTAATTGCAACACTAAGTTAGACTTAGTGAGCAATTATAATCTTAATATATATTAAATTATTTTCCAATTGTGTAAGAACGACTAAAAAGAAATGCAGTTCATTACTTTATAAAACTCCTTTCGATTTCACTTTTAAATATTTACCTTTTTTAACATTTTTAAAATTCGTAACAGTAAAATATATACCCCTAAAAAATTATACCCAAAATTATATACCCAAAGGTACCCTCAAAATTGCATCCGAAGATACAGTTTTACCATTTTTATTAACATGCACTGCTACATCGCATCCCCTGTCAATATCATCTAAGAGTAATCTTGTATGGCTTAATATTACGTTTTATTTCATATCAGTTTAAAATCATTTAAAATGTATATTCATATGTCTGTTATTTTTCTCATTTGTGATACTATTTCAAAGTTTTAAAATGTCAGAAAAAAATGAAATATTTGTTTTAAACTATTAAATCATTTAATAAAGTAGTCCTTCATTTAATAAAATATTAATTTAATACATACCAAAAAATAATTACTCACCTTATCCTTAACAAACCATTGTAAAAGATTAGTTCCTCACTTTACTTCCTTCAATTGCCACTTATAATAAATGAAAGTGCATACCTTATATAAGAATCTTATTCCAAAAAAGAATGACTAAAATATGACTAATTTATTTAAATATATATATCTATACATATCTTTGAATCAAGTATTCTCCTCATGCTATTAAAATAGGTGTATAAATAAAAATATAAAGAATTACCTCCACTTATCATTTTGTCTGCTCCTTACAAAATTCACGATCCAAAGATCTAATCTTTGAATCAAACTTTCTCAAATTATTGATTTGGATCATAATATTAATATTAATACAAAATTATTCATTAATATAAAATTTTTAACTTAAACCTAATTAAACAAAGCTCTTACCTTATTTACCTTTTTTAGCCTTGAAACTCACGCATGCCCGAAACTCCTCCCCCTTTGGTATCGGCTCAACCTAACAGATTCATGCATGAGCACTGCAAATCTTCTCTTCCCTCTTCTTTGATCTCGCCATGATCCAATATAGCAACACACACAGAGTTTTTTCATCGGTTGCGGCTTCCTCTGCACGTGAAGACGACATGGCTCCGTCCTCTTCAGTCGCTAATCTTCCCGTAGGGATTCCTTCACACGGCTCAATCCAAAGCAGCACACGTGTCTTCCCTCTTCGGCCTTGATCTTCATATAGAGAACTCGGCTTTCCTTCCTCAGCCTTCGGTCTCGACCCAGAATAGTGCGTATAGCCGCACGATCTTCTTCCTCCTTCAACTAGGGCAGGACGTTGAATTAGGTAGAAGACACGCATTCCTTTTTTTCTCTCCCTTCACTATCATTACTTCAGCTTCTTCCTTAGCTCGCAGAGAAGTCACAAATTAGGGTTGGAATGAAACTTATCCCTTCTTCCCTTCTCCTCTGTTGCTCTCTCCCTTTCTCATTCGATGGTTCTAATGAGGAAATGTGTGAAGAAGTAAGCAATATGTTTCTTACAAGGGGATGTGTCTCTTCTAACCACCTGTACCATTTATTTATTTACTTATTTTATTATTATAATTCTTTTTCTTTTTAGTTATTAAATACACTCCTAAAGACAATAAATAGCATTTAAATAATGATCAATTAAAGCATCTTCAGGATCATTAATTTTCTTATCAAACTTATGAATATTATAATTTTATCATTATTGCAAGTTCCTACTAAGACATCCATTGACATGATGACTGATTTAATGACACATAAATACAAATAATTTCCCCATAGTTCCTTTATTACTTGTATTGCTACACCCTTAGAAGCAATCGGTGCAATAAACTGAACAATATCACTTTAGTAAAACAATACCCTACTATAACATGTCGCGCCCTTTTTAGTTTACTTTTCAAGAGACTAAAGTTATCAATGAAAGGATCGCAATACTACAACGACTAAAATTTCTCTTTTAGATGTTTTTACATTTCAACATAAGTAGTATTAGGATATCTTCCAACCTTCCCTTCTATTTTCTTTCACACTCATCCAATTTCTCCTAGCTTGCCGAATAAATTTCATTTTCGTAAATCTCACTTGTTGCTCATAAGACTATTTACCATTCAAAAAAATTATCCCAATCTACCATACAGTTAGACAGAACATTAAAATCAACTTTACATCATATGTAATATTTCAATTTTGACCCATTTTGTTTTCTTAGTATCTAGAGCAAAATCTTGACATCAATATTTCCGTAAGGCTTATTGTTTTGAACTTGAATCTACAACAAAATCTTGACATCTATATTTCCATAAAAAATTTACATTTCTTCAATCATCAATCAATATTCCAACCAAGGATTCCTGTTTAAAGATTAGGATTAGAAAGATAAAGCCAAATATCTAGCTGTTAATTCATGTTTTAACCATATTAATGCCCTCAAAAATTTAATCGTGTTTATCCAACCAATTATTTTGCGAAGTGATCAACTCTCACCATTTAATGATACTATAAATTACCTTGATTATTAGCCCTGCAACTAAGTGGCATGTTGAACACCTAAAGCTCTAATTACCAATTTGATGCTTGACAGATTAGAGTATACATTTCCTAATGCAACTAGAAAGATGCAATGAATGTGTGACTAGAATTTGAAAATTAAGGATAACAAAATATGCAAAAAAATTACTTTTTTAATGAGCAAACGAGAAAATATGAAAATTAGAACCTAAATGATAATGCAATGAACGAACACATAAAAAAAAAATTAAAAAAAAAAAAAAATTGAAACAACACAAACACATTGAGCAATTGCAACTTTTAACGCCAACTAGAATTCCAGTTGAATCAAATTTGAACACAATTAAGAACTCTAGCAAGCAAATAACAAATTATATAAAAGAAAATGGATAATGTAAAAAATTTCACAACAACAACAACAACAACAACAAAGCCTTAATCCCACTAAGTGGGGTCGGCTACATGAATCCTTTTTCTCCATTGTGTCCGATTTAGTGTCAAATTTTCGTTCAATTCTAATAAATTAAGATCATTTTTTATGCAATAAGCCCAAGTTTTCCTAGGTCTGCCTCTGCCTTTCTTAACATAAGTTGTATTTAAAACATCTACTCTCCTAATCGGATCATCAGTGTGGTCGACGTTTAATGTGACCAAACCATCTAAGGCGACTCTCTCTAATTTTATCCGTCACTCGGTGCAACTCCAACCCTTTTACGGATATATTCATTTCGCATTTTGTCTCTAAGAGTAAAGCCACTCATCCACCTAATCATTCTCATCTCGGCAACACTTAACTTAACATTATGCTTCTCTTTTAAAGGCCAACATTCAGCACCATAGAGCATTGAAGGTCTCACCACCATCTTGTAAAATTTTCCTTTCAGCCTAAGTGGTACTTTCTTATCACACAATAGGCCGGACGCATTCCTCCACTTCAACCAACCAACCTGAATTCTACTATTCACATCCCCATCTATATCACCATCGCTTTGAACAATGGACCCAAGATATCTAAATCGTTCACACCTTTTAATAATTTGATCACCCAAAGTTACACTGCTGTCACTAGACCTACTATTACTAAAATTACATTCCATGTATTCAGCTTTAGTTCTACTCAAACGAAGACCTTTAGACTCCAATGTAGACCTCCATAATTCAAGTTTTTCCTGGACTTTTTCTCTTGTCTTATCCACAAGGAGGATATCATCAGCAAAAAGCATACACCAAGGTACATCCTCTTGTAAATGCCCGAGTAAGACCATCCATAAATAAAGCAAAAAGATATGGGCTTAAAGCCGATCCTTGATGTAAACCAACGAAATAGTAAAATACTTGGTCAATCCTCCTTCGAGCTCGAACACATGTAACGACTCTAGCATACATATCTTTAATGACTTGAATATAAGTTATATCAACACCTTTCTTCTCGAGGACTCTCCAAAGAACATCTCTAGGAACCTTATCGTAAGCTTTTTCTAAATCAATAAAAATCAAATGTAGATCCTCCTTATTATCTCTATACTTCTCCATCAAACCTCTCAATAAATGTATAGCTTCCATGGTAGACTTGCCGGCATAAATCCAAATTGATTATGAGAAATCTTCGTAATACGTCTTAACCTATGTTCAATTACCCTCTCCCATAATTTTAAAGTATGACACATCAATTTAATTCCTCTATAATTTGCACACTCTTGTGCATCTCCTTTATTCTTAAAAATGGGGACCAAAATGCTCTTTCTCCACTCCTCGGGCATCCTTTTAGTTTTTAAAATAATATTAAAAAGTTTAGTAAGCCGGAAACCCCCAAATCACCTAAACATTTCCACACTTCAATTGGGATATCATCGGGTCCTACGGACTTGCCCCCTTAGTTTTCTTTAAAGCCTCATCAACTTCTTTTTACTAATGCGACGGTAAAAATGAAAAGTTTTATTATTATTAACGATATTAAGATCACTAAGGTCAATCGTACTTTCAGCATCATCATTAAAAAGTTTATCAAAATAACTCACCCACCTATGTTGAATAAAATTTTAGCCTCACAACAATACAACTGGATGACTCCAATTGAAATTAGAGTCACATTTACCACACTCGAAGGAATCAAGCATTCAACATAACAACAACAACAACAACAAAGCCTTAATCCCACTAAGTGGGGTTGGCTACATAAATCCTTTTTCTTCAATGCGTCCTATTTAGTGTCAAATTTTCGTTTAATTCCATAAACATAAATAAAATTGAAATCAGAATTGAATTCAAAAGCTCGATGATTACATGACCGACTATCTATTGATATAGATTTCCCAACCATAACTTAATAGATAAGATTGATTCCTGAAAATTAATGTCGTAGGAAAATAGAAATGCTTTATAATAAACAAATAATAATTAACATAACTGCTTAGCTCAAGGAACCAAGAAAAATGGGAGTCAAAACAGGAACCGCAAAAACGAATAGCAAGGGAGACACAAATGTACCTCATCACAACCACTAATGAAGAATAAACCTAATACAAGTGATCAAACAAAGTATAGCCATTGTATGTAATAATTGGCATAACGGTTAAATTAAATGATAGCATAACCATTTAATGTTCTCTTTCTTAAATTCAGCTGCTTTAACTAGTATTGATTCTACAAACTGAGAAAAGAATTTTGAATCCAAAATATATATATATAGCAAGATTATTTAAACTGGCATACCTTCGCTTGCTAAAAAATAAAATCAAGCAAACCACTAAGTAAGGTGATAGGGCCTCAGCAACTAAATAAGAAAGGCACTGCCCATGTTGAGGTAGGAACCACAGCCAAGCACAGCTTTATTTGGGCAAACCACTAAATACTTCAATCAATTCAATTAATTCCCCACACTAATGGTAAACAATAAACACTATAGTAATGTCAGCCAAACTCAATTTACATCTGATTGCCTCGTCCTTCATTTTTAATTTTTTCTTGCAAGCTCCTCTGTTTGGCTATTCTGGTTTTATTATTTTTATTGAGGGTGAAAAAACCGCGTAACATACACTTTATCTTTCTTTGTTACACTTTTTTCAATTCCACGCATATTACTTGGCCACCAAATTGATATGTTATTATATAGAGTTTGGCGCATAAATGCAAATTAGTATGAAGTTACTTCTACTCACATTTTGGTTAAGTAGAAAAATAATAAATATTAATTGTTTCATTATTAAAATTGATTAAATTGTGAAACGCAAGTTCTTATGCTCCATGGATTTGGAAAATTTGATGGAGGAAGTTTAGAAATTTAGCTTTGAACAAGCTTAAATGTCAACCTCCTAAGCTAATGCAAAAAATAGCTTATAATACTTTATATAAATACATTTAAAAAAATCACTTCCTTAAAAAATTGCTAGCATTCTGCTGTTCAAATTACATGGAGATCACGATTTGTCAATTGTCACAATATAGTAAATCTTTGAGATCTAGCAAATAATTGATGGCATGAATCCAAATTAATTTTAAGAAATTTTTGTATCACGTCATAACCTATGTTTTCAATTGCTCTCGCCCATAACTTTAATGTATGGCACATTGAATTAATTCCTATAATTTGCACATTTTTGTGCATCCTCTTTATTCATAAAAATAGGAACCATTACTACTACTCCACACATCAGACATTTTTACAGTTTTTAAAATAATATTAAAAACTTTAATAAGCCTAGAAATTCTCAGATCTTATACACATTTCCACACTTCTATGGAAATGCTTTAAGCTCCAACTACTTGTTCACACATCATTTTCTATAAAGCTTTCTCAATTTAAATTTTACTAATGCGATAGTCGAAATAAAAAGTTTTGTTATTATTTTGATATTAAAATCACTGAAGTACATCTTATTTTCACAATCCACATTGAAAAAATTATCAAAATATCGCACACACTTATGTTGAAAACCCTCATCTAAAAAAAAATATTTTTTTATTTTCATCCTTAATACACTTGAACTAAATCCTTTTTTTTTCTCTTTGTTTAGCTATATATATCTATCTATATCTATCTATCTATCTATCTATATATATATATATATATATATATATATATATATATATATATATCTATATATCAATTTATTTAGAATCTAATCTATTATAAATATCATTAAAAATAAAATTCTTAACATTACAGACTTTTCAATCAGACTCCTACAAGCCACCATACATATTTATTAATTTTCTAAATTTTTACTTCTAAAGAAATTTTTATAACAAAACTAATTCTTTTCTTACAAATATTTCATCACTAATTATTTTTATCATAAGAATTCTTCATTTTGATTCTCCAAACACATCATTTGCAACTTATTTGAATAGAACTCGTTATTTCAACCAGCAAAATATGTTTACTTCTTCATGAAAATCCAAAATCTTAAGATCTTGAATTATACACATAAAAATAATTTTATTTGTATCTTTTAAGTGCCGTCATCTAATTTATTATAATAATTTATCATATTTTTATCTTCCAAACATTTGTCCTGAAATCTAAATCAATAATCAATATTTAATACTTAAATTTTCACTTGGAATGACCTTATAATAATTAATCTCGATAAATTATTTTCCTATAGAAACATAATCAATGTATTTTATTAGATACATCCCTATAAGTGATCATACTCTCACCTATTTTCTTAAATAAAGTATTAACAATAATAAAATTATAAGTTAAAGCAAAGTTCAATATGATTATATCATCTTATTAGTCAGCCCAAATAACCACCATAAATACTTTTAAAATCATTTCGTTCTAGCAATATAGCTATTTAAGTTTTCCCCAATTAAAATTCTTTATTCCAAAGGTGTCTTTCGTATTTATTCTTCTAGGTCATTACAAAATTCTTTTTTCAAAAATATATTCAAACCTACTTGAGGAAGAAGCACTTAAAGCATTAAGAGTTTTAGTATCAACAACAATATTTATAATTCTATCTCCAATTCTATTAATTTTTACTACATTATCTATCAAATTTTTATCTATAATTACACCTACATCATTTCTAGTAAGACACATACTTGAAATTCAAAGTTTAAAATCAAAGCTATCAATCTCCTTAATCTCTTCTCTAACATATTTCATTTTTTGAATGCATAAGAGATTTATCTTCCTATGAATTATAATATCTAGTAATTTTATTAATTTACTTATGAGGTTACCAATATTCTAAATTTTGTTCCTAATAATAGTTTTATGAACTACGAAGACTTGGGTTTATTGTATAAAAAATTATCTTAATTTATTAGAATTAATTGAAAATATGTCACTAATTAAGACGCAAGGAGAAAAGGATTCATGTAGCCGACCCCACTTAGTGGGTTTAAGGCTTTGTTGTTGTTGTTGTTGTTGTTGTTCTTGTAATAGTTTCATGAACTAATGTTTTTGCCAACATCTGTCTAGAATTTGGAAACCCTTTCTTTCTTGAAACTCCAAGAAGTATTAACTGATGAATTAAGAAATATACTAGAGAGTTTCAAGATTTTTTAAAAATTTATCTTTTGTGATTTAAAGAAAATTTAGCTTCAAAGAATTACTTGTAGCCGAGAGAACAAATTGAAGTTGGCTTTGGAAAATTAACTAAGGGAAATGGACTACAAACACATGAAAATTAAATTTTATGGTTTCTAGTAAATCTAAAATTTTTTATAATGTTTCAAAAAATTTTGATCCACCAAGTCTAAGTCGTGGTACATAATAGTTTTCCATAGATTTTTATAGCAAATTTTTTAGGAAAATTTCCAACACACTTAGATGAAAAAAGAGCAAAACGACAGCAAAATTCAAAAAGAAAAAATAGCGAAGGATAAAATTGCTATTACTCACCAAAATAGTAGAAATAAGAGGAGTCCCAAAAGTAATCTCATTAGAGAAAATGGTTACCAACCCAAATCTCCTTCGGAATGGCTCCAAAAAATATTCTAGAAACAATGACCTTTCTTACTTCATTGTCCAACAATAATAACAAGATTTTATATCAGTAATTCAAAATGCAAAAAAGGGAAAGAGTGGAGCCGACAACAAGGAAAAGTTGTAAATTCCAAAAAACTTCCCTAGCTTTCTTTGAACCTCCTTTTAACTCTTTGGCCAGTCACTCCAAGATTTGCAATGATATTTATTAAAGAATTTAATACAAATAATCATTTTTCAATAAAATTACATGATTCTTGTATGGTAATTGAAAGAAAGATTTACATACATAGCACTCAATTCTTATGTAATTAAATAATCAGCACCTAAACTTCAATGTTTTGCATATATGTCAACTTGTCTATGCATGAAAAGATATTTTTCACTTTTTAATAGTTAAAATAGTGGTATTTTTCATGTGATATGAAACATTTGGGTGGTATTAATATAAAAGGCAAATTTTATGTTATAAATATATAAATACATAGGAAAAGCGTGGCATGTATGTAAATGACCTTAATTCAAAATCTGATTCCGAAATTCCAAGGATTTGAATTTTTGGATTACTAAGAATATCTACAAATACATCACAAATATATAATTTTACACATATCATCCATACAAACAAAAATACAAATAGAAATCCTAAATAAGATTCTTCACACATTCCTAGTTGATGGACCTTGACAAAATATATTCTTTCTAACTGCTGTCGAAAATCCTCTGCTCATTTGATAAGCATCTTGTGCCATCAAAGAGCTACAAACTACTAATCTCAAGAAAGATTGATTCTCATCTTTAGAAGCATTACTTTTGTGCTTCTTCAAATTTCTTTTTTTTCTTTTCTTTTTTTTAAATCATCGTTTATCAGTGAGATAAGCCAACAATCTGGCAGAAAAACTGAGAAAGTACACCAACATATCTTCATTCACAAAGTTCCTAAGAAATTTATTAAGTGAACAACAAAAACAACAAACTTTTATCCCACTAAATGGCATCGACTACATGATTCTTTTTTATCCATTGTGTCCAATCGAATGTCATGTATTCTTTTAATTCTAATAAATGAAGATCATTTTTATACAACATGCCCAAGTCTTTTTAGGTCGACCTCCACTTATCTTAGCATAAGTTGAATCTAAAATATCTACTCTCCTAATTAATAATCTGATGCTCGACGTTTAATGTAACCAAACCACCTAAGATGACTCTCTCAAATCTTGTCTGGTACTAGAGCTACACAACCTTTTCACGGATACATTCGTTTCTCATTTTGTTTCAAAATGTATCTCATTTTGTTTCAAAGTGTAAAACCACTCATCCACATAAGCATTCTTATGTCACCAACACTTAACTTGGTTTTATTCTTCTCTTTTAGGCCAACATTCTCTCATAAAGCATTACAAGTCTCACCGCCATCTTATAAAATTTTACTTTAAGTCTAAGAAATATATTTCTATCACACAATAGGCTCGATGCATTCCTCTGCTTCAATCAACTTGAATTCTACTAATAGCATCCACATCTATATCCCATCACTTTGAACAATAGACAAAAGATATCTAAAATGCTCACAACGTTTAAAGATTTGATCACCCATAGTTATAACTCTGTCACTAGATCAACTACTACTAAAATTACATTTCATATATTCAGGTTTAGATCTATTCAAACAAAGGCCTTTAAACTCTAATGTAGACCACCATAATTCAAGTTTTTTCCTGAGCTCTATCTCTAGTCTTATCCATATGAAGGATATCATCATCGAAAAGCATACACCAAGGTACTTCCTCTTATAAATGTCTAGTAAGAGCTTCATAACTAAAGCAAAAAGATATGGGCTTAAAACCGATCCCTGATGTAATCCAACGAAATAGAAAAATACTTGGTCAATTCTCCTGTTCGAACACAAGTAACAATTCTAGTATACATATGTTTAGTGGCTTGAATATAAGTCATATCAACACCTTTCTTTTCCAGAACTCACAAAAGAACTTCTCTTAGACCTCATCGTAAGCTTTTTCTAAATCAATAAAAATCACATGTACATCCTCCTTACTCTCTCTACACTTCACCATCAAACCTCTCAAAAAAAGTATAGCTTCAATAATAGACTTTTCCAGCATAAACAAAAACTGATTATGAGAAATCTTTGCATCATGTCTTAATGTTTATTCAATTATTTTCTCCCATAATTTTAATGAATGACACATTAACTTAATTCTTCTATAACCTTAACTATTGTGCATCCCCTTTATTCTTAGAAATGGAGACCATACTGATACTTTAAGTCATTAAGTGTACACTAATAAGAATTTATATAATAATTTATCATGAAAATGTATATTGAATTTAAGGTTATCTATTTGCATATCATATGTTGCAACTGACCATACTAATACTTTATTCAATATTAGCACTACCATTGGCACTACCATAAATAATTACATTCCATAGATTCAGTTTTAATTCTGCTCAAACGAAAAATCTTTAGACTCTAAAGTTGACTTCAATAATTCAAGTTTTTTTTTCTGAAATCTTATCCACAAGAAGAATCTCATATGCGAAAAGCATACATCAAGGTCCATTCTCATGTAAATGTCCGTAAGAACATCCATAACCAAAGTAAAAAGATATTGGCTTAAAGTTGATCCATAATGTAATCCAACTTAGAAAGAAAAATACTTGGTCAATCCTATTGTGTTCATAGCTCTAGCATTCATATATTTAATAACTTGAATATAAACAATATCAATACCTCTTTTTTTTTAGAACTCTCCAAAGTACTTTTGGAATCTTATCATAAGTTTTTTTTCTAAATCAACATATATCATATGTAGATCATCCTCACTCTCTCTATACTTCTCCATCAAACACCACAATAAATGCAGACTTTTCCACAGTAGACTTTTCCGACATAAATTCAAACTAACATATGTTCAATTAATTTCTCCCATAACTTTAATGTGTGGCACATTAACTCAATTCCATTATAATTTGCACTTTTGTGCATCCCATTTATTCTTAAAAATAAGAACAGATAGACTCTTTCTCCACTCATCAGGCATCTTTTTAGTTTTTAAAATAATATTAAAAAATTTAGTAACCCAAAAAGTTCGACAAAAGTTGCTCTTGCAAATACGATAGCATGTATACCATAATGGCAAACTCATCTGCAAATTTCTGTGTTTCCGAAACTGTAATGCTCCAGAAGCTTCCAGGATTGAAACACAGCCACAAATTCTTCCGGCTTCAAGGGTCCAGAAAAACATTTCCCTACAATCTTTCTTCTTTATACATTACTTACTAATGAAAACTGATCATTACTAAATATTTCTCCTTATAATATTGTTCAACATTATTTTAATACAAAAGTCTCCTGACATACCCAGTGCATGTAGCTCCCACTACTCAAAGAGGGGCAGTTGCAACAAAATATGTTCCTCCAAAAATAAATTATTTCTGCGCCTTAGTATTTATCATTATACTAAAGTAAATATGTATCAATGAAATCAACCTAATTAAAACAAATGAAACAAATGATAAAAAAATAGTAATAACAATCTTTTAGAAAAAAAATAGCGTTCATTCAAGCATAACAAAGAAAAAATATCTCAATCTTGGCATTATAATAAAACTGAAACCTGCTTCTGTATTCTGTGCTCAAACCAAATCAAAAAGTACATTTTTTCCTTCTCAAGGGACATCACAATAATTTTATTAGTGTCATATTTCAAGTCTCGGATACTTTCATTGGTTTCATTTTAGTTGAAAGACAGAACGAAAGCTCACCACAGTATTCAGAAAAGCTTGAACAGTAACCTGAACATCTTTTCCAAAACAAAATTTGCATATCAAGCAGGTTGTAGTGGAGCTCAAATGAATCATGTAAACGAGTATATTTTGGAAAGCAGACTAATAACATGCATCAGTAAGTAATAAGGTAATATGATGTTTTTGAGTTACGTAAACAAAGTTTTTAAATGAGCCATGACACGAGATTTTGAAGTCTAGAATTGAAACTGCGTGGGAAGATATGAAAGAATTTATGGCACTTTGATGAATATATGAGCATCTAATAAAAGGCCAACAATTTCAAGAAATGATAGAACACCCTAGAAGAAGGCGATAAGTTTGAGTAAAGAGAAGCAGCAAAATGACTGATACAACTATTTTAGACCTACCTACTAAATGGATCTATATCTTAATGTTCAAACTTATGAATTTTGAACCATAAAACTTGGTTAGCAAAGAAGCAAATATTGCTTGAAATTTAGACATTTTAAATGTTTAGTTCATTCAACTTTCTACTTCTTGATTGATGATTAGTTAAAATTACAACTGTTTTACCATTGAAATATTTGTATTTATTCATTCATCTTTCTAGTTTTGAATGCTTACATGACACCGCTACACATATTTCCACTATCCTAACTTCTGGAGCGTATAAACTGATTCTTTTTCATCTTTATTCATATTAATTCATGTTATCTCTGAGATATTGTCATTTCAAGTACATTAAAACCAATTTAGTCCAACAAAGGAAACTATAACAGATTATGAAAGCCAATTTAGCTGTCAGTAACAACGCCAAAATCAAACTTATATCCTTAGATGAAAAAAGACACAAAGAACTAAGGGACCAGCTTTTGAGATGATACAAAAGCAAAAAGAGACAATAAGAAGGAAAAATATCAATTCAAGGCTGGCAATTAGCTTCCGGATCTCATGGTGTACGCAAACACATGGCCACTCAGTATATAAGCTTCAATTAGTTAAATGCAGTCTTTAGCATGAGCTCTTCCAAATTTTACATTCAATTATTCTCTACAATGTCAAATCTGGATTTAATCAAATTGAAAGTTCCATTCATGGATCACTCCAATTGTTTCAATTTCAGTTTTACAGTATAGTAGATTGCCTTGTGAAATAACAAATGTAAATTCAAATAATCGCTTGCCAAGTATTGTAATAAAATATTTCACCAAATGGCAGAAAATTGATGCCTTGTGAAAGTTTAAAGAAGAAAAATGAATCCACGAAAATCTTATGAGGAAAAAATAGAAAATTAACTATCTTTCACATGAAATACAATTCAATAGATGTAGCGTCAATAATACTGAACGATATATGCACAAGTATAGTAAGCAGCCATAATTGCAAATACATATGTAATAATGTATCTTCAATAAGTAAGCAAAATTCATTATTAACATTTCATAAAAGAAAATATAAATGTTACGCACAAATCAGCATTTAAGCATGCAAAGAAAGTCTGAAATAGTGTTGCCAATACTACTATTATAAGAAACCTAATAAAAACCTGATACAAGAAAAACTGAGCCAGCAGTGCAACAGGTGCAGTTTACTATAGTGCCTGCTTTTATTAGGCTTCATCTCTGTTTGGAAATGATTATTTTGATTGGAAAAGTGATTAAACAAGGAGAATAATTGCTTTCGCATTCTTGGGAAGTTGATGAGAGGGAAATTCATCTTATTTTCTTCTATTCTTTTTTTTTTCTTTTTTTGTCCCTATTTGACAGGTATTTATTCCAAATTGATAAAATCTTCCGAATACACGTTAATTTTTTGAGAGATGATGTCTTATTATTCATCTCACTTTGTACCATTGCATTCATTTGATGGTGAATTTATATGAGACTCCTCATCCCATGAATGCATGTTATTCTTAATTGAACAACAGAAATCCTGGTATTCTTGTCTTTGTAGCTGTGTATTATTTTATGTCATACAAATCAGCTTTCAAGCAAGCAAAGAAAGTCTGAAATGGTGTTGCCTACCTATTATTATAAGGCAACCCAACACGTTAGATTTATCTCAAATAACCTCGAGTCTAAGATTGTAATAGCCTAATAAAAACCCGATACAAGAAAAACTGAACCAGCAGTGCCACAGGTGAGGTTTGCTATAGTGCCTGCTTTTATTAGGCTTCATCTTTGTTTGGAAAATGATTAAACAAGAAGAATGATTGCTTTCGCATTCTTGGGAAGTTGATGAGAGGGACTATTCTAATTTTCTTTTCTTTGTTTATCCCTATTTGATAAGGATTCCTTCCAAATTGATAAAAAAATTCCGACTGCACGTTAATTTTTTGAGATATGATTTCTTGTTACTCATCTCACTTTGTACCATTGCATTCATTTAATGGTGAATTTATATGAGACTCCTCACCCCATGAATGCACGTTATTCTTAATTGAACAATATAAATCCTAGTATTCTTGTCTTTGTGGTTGTGTATTATTTTAAGTCATACAAATCAGCTTTCAAGCATGTTAACTAGACTACTATTATAAGGCAACCCAACACGTTATATTTATCTCAAATAACCTTAAATCTAATATTGTAATACCCTAATAAAAACCCGATACTAGAAAACTGAACCAGCAGTGCAACAAGTGTGGTTTGCTGTAGTGCCTGCTTTTATTAGGCTTCATCTTTGTTTGAAAAAACTATTATATGGTTTGGAAAATCATTAAACAAGGAGAATGATTGCTTTCGCATTTTTGGGAAGTTGATGAGAGAGAAATTCACCTTATTTTCTTCTATTCTACTTTACTTTTCTTTTTTTATCCCTATTTGATAAGGATTTCTTCTAAATTGATAAAATCTTCCGACTGTACGTTAACGTTTTGAGAGATGATGTCTTGTTATTCATCTCACTTTTAACCAATGCATTCATTTGATGGTGAATTTATGAGACTCCTCACCCCATGAATGCAGGTTATTCTTAATTTAACAACATAAACTGGGTATTCTTGTCTTTGTGGCTGTGTATTATTTTATGTCATACAAATCAGCTTTCAAGCACGCAAAGAAAGTCTAAATAGTGTTAGCTAGACTACTATTATAAGGCAACCCAGCACGTTAGATTTATTTCAAATAACCTCAAGTCTAATATTGTAATAGGCTAAAAAAAACCCGATACTAGAAAAACTGAACAAGCAGTGCAGCAGGTGCGGTTTGCTATAGTACCTGCTTTTATTAGGCTTCATCTTTGTTAAGAAAATGATTATTTTTTTCTGGAAAATGATTAAGCAAGGAGAATGATTGCGTTCGCATTCTTGGGGAGTTGATGAGAGGGAAATTCATCTTATTTTCTTCTATTCTACTTTGCTTTTTCTTTTTTTATCCCTGTTTAAAAAGAATTTCTTCCAAATTGATAAAATTTTCCGACTGCACGTTAAGTTTTTGAGATATGATGTCTTATTATTCATCTCACTTTGTACCATTGAATTTATTTGAAGGTGAATTTATATGAGACTCCGCACCCCATGAATGCAGGTTATTCTTAATTGAACAACATAAATCCTGGTATTCTTGTCTTTGTGGTTGTGTGTATTATTTTATGTCATATTATGTGTGGTACTAATTTTATTTCATCGTGAGGTTCATCTAAGCAATCTTTTTTACACATATAAACAAAGGTGTTTTAGGCAGTTTAGTTACAACATTATATTATTAGACTAGACAAGTTGAACGTAATAGATAGCATCATCAAAACCTTCCGCAACATAATGTTTTTTTCGCAATCCATCAAATCATCACAACTAGCAGATGAGAATTTATGTCAATGGCATCATTCAAATACGGCAGATGCCATGAATTCAAAAAGGTTAGCACATGTAAGAACTGTGATAACAAATTCAAAATGTCATGTGCATGTGCCTCGACATCAACACAACACTTCACCCAGACTTGACAAGCAGATGAAGATGGCAATTAAAATGTTGGATGATTTATTGAGAATGAGTTGCCTTGATTTTGGTGATTGGAGATGACACTATTCTTTAATAAAGTATGCTTTAGAATAATAGCTACTACGCTAACCTTTGAACAGTGCCATTTAAGGCTTTATATCTGCAAACAAGTCAACATTAAATTTGATGGAGCCAAGAGGGAGAGAAATTATTAGAGTAGAGCTGGAGAATAAAATAGCCAACAAAATTTAAGTTTATCCGGCAACTACTCACAGCATAGCGAAGGGCACAAAAATAAATAATAGCCTGCTGACTACTACTAAGCCGACAATGGCAAAAATTTGCAATGTTTTTCATGTCATAAATCTCAAAAAGTACTTGTCAGGCCCAATGTACATTCTCCAACAAATAACTTGCAACTGTAGCCCGATCTTAATTATAATCAAGAAGAATCAAATAAAATTTTAAACTAGCAAGTCCATCACATTTCCAAAGCATTTTTAGGGTTGTTAGTTAGTGCAATGCGAAGTCTCCGTTGTTAAGGCCAAAGACTCCAAGCAAGTGAATAATGCAAAACCTTTAGGCCTGCATGCAGGGTTGGGATTTAGAATTTACAAACCCCTAATTGTGGATTTACTTTTCACCATCAACCATTATGGTTACAATTAAAGAGCCATTCTATCACTATCATAGCATAAAAAACCATTTTCTATTACATGCATGGAATTAGAGCCCAATAGCATCACATGAATGTATGAAAAAGGTGTTGACTTAAAAAATGGATTAATTCTATTGTAATAGGCAAATGCATCTGAGTTAAAATACTCATGGATGCTAGTTAATGACAACACTACGAAGGTGTCAACTATCAAACTAAGAGGCTAATGAGTATCAAGGAACTCCTCAAAAGGAAGTTGCACTCATCAAGTTAGCTACGTGAATGACAATGTTCATGTTATGTTAAAAACCAATGGCCATAATCCTACCAAGTTGCATTGTTTATTGCCATCATTGCATAATGCCGACAACTATTGACAAGTTTTCTTGTTTTATTATCATGTTTCATTTTCTTTCCACTTTATTGTCATTTTCTCATCCAGGCCTTGAGACACAAAGATATCTATAGTTATTATTTTATATGTTTTTATTGATTTGTATTTTCCAGTTGTTATTTCTCAAGTCGGGTCAACATGAGATAAGAGAGAAAGGGAGCTAAAAAGAAGAGAGCCAATAAGTGAAAATCGACTTGGGAGCTAACAGATAAGATGGTGTTGATTGACCAAATAGGTTTCAGGGTAAATTTCATAGATTTCTTTTTGTACTTCTAACTTGGGAACTGCTATACCGAGCCAATTTTAATCTTGATCTAATGTCCCTTTTGATGAATCTTGAATTACATATTTAACTGTATGAATACAAATTCCTTTCTCATTTTCATTGCATTTTATTTCTCATATGTTATCCGTACGGGAATCAAAAGGTGAGCTAAAGTGTCATATCAGGGCACCAAAACCGGAGACAACTCTAGACCTTACGTGTCAATGAATGTTAGCTCCAACACGTCAAACCACTTCACTGCACCCTCAATGGGTAGGCACAAGTTGATAGGCTTTTTGAGTCCCAACAGTTTAAATCAATGGAATCCTAGGGGATGTGACACAAGATATGTAAAAAATATTAACATCCCACGAAAAATGCGAATTAACTTATCAATTAACTTTATTTGAAGCAACAATTGTTTGCATTTCACATGAAAAAGACTACATCATTATAAGAGCACTCAGATGCTTGCAACAAGCTACTTATGGGTCTGGCAAACATGGATATGAAAATCAAAAAAGAAATATAAAGCTTTGTTCTTACTATATGGTTTCTTCTATCCACTTCTTTGCAAATTATCACCATTTTGTTGTATAAAAAAGATGCAATTTCCATGATAAAAGTGCAGTCTACCTTTCTATTAAATGAGAAGAAAAAGGAACAGCAAGAAAGCCTAGATAAGATCTTAATTGTAAAAAGCAAGGTAAAAAGATGTGAAATAAGTCCAAAGAAATTTAATAGAACTCATATTACAAATTATCACGAGGAAGCTCAAAATAAAAGTTGATCATGAACGCAAATGTGGCTAAAAGCATCTATTGCAAAGAAGCAGAAAGACGGCTCTAATTTATTTCTTATCATATGACCTCGAATAAGATTTTTGTTTTTATGAGTATGTCCATGGAGAGAATATCTTTACAGGACAATATAAGCTTTAAAATTATTAGGATGAGTTAAAATAAAGACACATAATGAAGTTGTAAATATTTTGGGAGAGACAATGTTTTGGCTTTGAAGAAGCATCTAAGGTATTTGGGTTGTAATGCTTCAAATATTATTATGGGATGACAATATCGATAGACGTTTCCAAAAGAGTTTATAAAACCAAGAGTACTTCCGACAATATTCATTATGATATTAGATTCCTAAAAGAGTTTATAAAACTAAAAGTATTTCACACAATATTCATTATAATATTATATTCTGCTATTGTTAAATCAAGTGGTGGATCAAGATGCATGCATACCTGCATAGATGATAGCTCAAAAAAAGATACCGATTTCATGCTTAAGCAAAAGATTGATGTAATTGAGGAATTCAAGGGGTAGAAGCCAAAGATTAAGAAGAAAGCATCAAATAAAATCAAGAGGTTGAGAAATAATAACTTGTCTTTTGAGCATGATACCTTCTGTCAAAAGTTGTGCACTAATAGAGTTAGAATTATGTTGGGTGCACCTTAATAGAGTGGAATGGCAGAAAAAAGAAAAAAAAAACAATATACTTATAGCAGGCAATATGTGTCATAGAACGCCAGTTTGAGCAAACAATTTTTAGATAAGAGATAGTTAATACTACCCGTAACTAGGTGCAAAAATCTCCTGTTACTACTGCTGAGCTGAAAAATCCTAAGAAGATATGGTCAGGTCATCCTGCAAATTCAACAATATCAGGGGTATTTGATTATCTACTGTATGCTCAAATCAAAAGAATAAGAAGACTTTAAGAGCTAAGAAAAGCATATTCCTTGGATATCTTAATGAAATGAAAAGATGTGGGCATTGATCTATTGATATTGTCAAATGAATTCTTGATCAAAAAGAATGTCTAGTTTAATTTGTAAGACATGCTTCAACATATGTGAACATATATTGATGATTTAGAAGGAAGTTTGATAGTAAAAAATGTCTGATTTAAAGTAGAGCATGAACAATCATAGGATAGCTCATTATAACATCCTACAAAGAATGGATCTGAATAGGAGGTGATGGCACCAAAACTTCATGAACAAAAAAGATAAAATAAAACACCTCAAAGATTTGGTGAATACCTCTTGTTCACATGTAGTTTCTTATACTATGAGCAGTGTAGAGTTTGATGGTAATCAAGAGTCATCCTTTATTTTTAAGCTATTAGAGGAAGAAAATCAAGATGATGAACCGTAGATATGATAAAGATGTTTTAGTCTTTGCAAAAGAGTGAAACATGAAATGCAGTTCAACTCTCTAAAGGCAAAAGAATGTTGGTTGCCAATGAATATTCAATCACAAGGATTAAAGATAACATCAAATACAAAACATAATTGGTTTTAATGGCTTGAAATTAGAAATGTATGTACTTTATAAACATTCTACAAGTTGTTAAGCATGGTACTATTTTTTGTTTATCAATAATGATTTTAGAGGACAATCAATTATAATGGCTGAATAAAATGGCAATTTTTGTCCATGGTGATTTTGACTAGAAGATTCATATGCAACACAGAAACTAGGTTTCAAGTTGTAGAAAAAGAAGATTAGATGCGTCAATTGAATAAGTCTTTAAAGGACATGAAGTAGTTTCCTAGACAGTGGTAAAAAATTTAATAATATATTTTTTTTTTATAATTTGCTGAATTGCCATGGATTTAGAAAGAGGCCCATTCATTATTTATATCACAAGTAGCTTAAAAATGGATCAAGTGTGTCTCCTCATATATGCTCATGATATGCAAATTGCAGCTAGAAATCTATAAAATATGATTTTAAGACAAGTACCTTACAAATGGACCATTCATATATCAACCTCTTAAATATTGATGAAATGCAGATTGTAGCCAAAAACTTGCTAGAGATTCATAATGTAAAGATTCATAATGTAAGAGATAGTTCAAGCAAAATACTTAAAATGAAAGAGTTTGGTCCTACTAAAAAAAATTTACGTTGGAGACGGTCATAAATAAAAAAACAAAACAGACACTTCACATCTAGCACAATAAAGACACGTTAAGAATGTCTAACAAAATTTTACTTTGCAATACACAGCCTAGCACTTGATATAAATATCTATTGCAATGTTTTGAATTTTTTTTTTTTAAATTGGCATTATACTAATGATCTTGACAGGAGATATCAGATCGAGTTATGTCCCCAGTCTCACTTGATGTGAGGTGATATAGAGATAGAATATGAAAGTTTCCATAGCCATCAAAATTATTTTATTGAGAGGAATAGTTGAAGATATGGACTTTTATCATGACAATTATGTAGATGTTTGATGATAATGATAGCTCTCTTCACTTGGCCCAGAATCGCATGTAGCATATTAATGTTTGGTATCACTTTCTCAAAGATAAAATTCAAGATAGTGAGCATTTAGTCTAAAATATATACTTAGAGCACAAACATGCCTTACCAAAGATCACAAATTTTAAGTTCAAGTAAGACTTGGACTTATTTGGTTTTTTTATCTTTTTTTTCTTTTTTTCCTTTTTGAAGCAACAGAAATTTATAAAAGTCAATATAAAAAGATTTATGATAAAATAGTAATATAAGACTACAACCAAAAAAGATCATAAAATTGAATCCGATCAAGATAAATAAAGAGAGAGAAATGATATCCTAGAGAAGTGGTTTATGTGAACACTTAAATATCAACCAAATACAACCAAAATCATCAACGGAGTTATCATGTTTTGCTTGAAATCTAGTAAATTAAGGAGAATAAAAAAAATCTGATTAACCTTCGACTAGAAAATACCAACTAAAATCTTTTGTCCCTAAAACCACAAAACTTATAATAGAATCACGAGATTGAACCAAGCTCAAATTGTCAAAACACTTCACTCCAAACAATCTCATCAAGCATTGATGAACATAACTTCAATATCACTTGGAGAAGAAAATTAAGAATAGGAAGAGTAATAGCAGCATTCTCAATAGGCTAAAAAATGTATAACCTAAGCATGGCTCAAAAACCCTGATGGAGTACTAAGGGGTTTCACCAACCAATAAACCATTAACAACAAAAGAATGCACTACCTCGATAAATAAATCCCAAGCAGCATTCAAAAAATATGAAGACCCCAAAGGGATAGAGAGAGTAGCAACCACACCCAGTAACCTAGAATGTGGCCAGTGGATGAGGGTCTGCGGGTTGGGCTGGCGCAGGTAATGGGGAAGGAGGTGTGAGTATAGCAGAGATAGCAGGCAGAGGTTGTGGCTACTAGGGGCAGCTAGGAGGGAGGGCAGCTTTTGGTTTGGGGAAGCAACTGATAGAGGTCGTGGGAAAGGCGGTACAAAATGAAGGAGGAGATTGACTGGGGAGCTGGTCACTATGACATGTTGCAAGGAAGGGAAATCTAGTGGAAAGGCGGCAGCAAACAGATGAGATACAGGTGGACATAAGCAGAAACAGGAAGAGGGAAACAAACGAGAGAAAGAGAAGATACATACCACCTCAAGTCGAGTTATAGCCGGAGAACATTCACACCATAGGATACAACCCTAGAAAGGGAAAAAAGATGTCAAAGGCTGTTATGATAAAAACTCAAAGCAAAAACTAAACTCTAACATAAAAAACAACCTATTTATAATAAAATGATAACTAGGAGGAGTCCCCCTTGGCAGCAACAGCTCCCCCCTAATCAGGGCCGGCCGGTTCAACCTCTCTGTTGAACCAACACCCCTTACTGAATCTTGGGACTGTTCAGTCACAGAAACCCCACATCAGTCTCTTGGGGTTGGGAGAGCTTCAACTTCATTCGTCGAAATATATTATGACAGTAGTGAGGAGATATGTATTTTCTCTGCATTGCCTTCCTCATCTTCTCCCACTTTGTAATCTTGCAATTGTCTTCTCTCTTCTTCTACCTCTACAAGTTTTCCCACCACAAGGAGTCACTCTTTCTCAATTTGATGGTTACAAGTTTACTATTTATCTTCTGGTACATCTTTGTACTAAAAGATCCTGTCATCTAATTATAGCAATTTGAAAAAGTAGTCAAGATCCATAACTCCATTTAATTCTGGTATATCCATATTTATTGTGAAGTCCCTATGTCCTTCATAAGTGGGCTCCTCTCTTGGCATACTCTAATACTGAATTCCAAAGCATTATGGTATGTCGTCTTCTTCACTGAAATCCTCCCTATGGAAAGGGTTGAAATTCTCATCCCTTTCAACCCTTAGACTTCTTCTGTCATGATCAAAAGTAATTTCCTCCTGGCTTTCATCCTAAATGTTTGCAAACCCTCCGCTGAAATCGGCGGATCTCTCGTTGTATCTCTTTCTGAGTAGGCTTGGACATGTATCTCCTTGGTGGCATGGTTAGGGTTTAGAGTTGATAAATGAAAGATGGCGGAAAATGATTTAGGGTTGTTGATTTTGAAAATAAACGGAAATTAAGGTTAAGTCAAAGGTTGGCTATGGTTTGAGAGTAACAGAAAAATTTTTGGTAGAGGTGGTTGGGCTAGGTGTGGATGCTAGAAAACCCTAGGATAGGATTAGGGTCATGCTAGCTCTGACAACAAATGATATCAGAGCTGACCCAAAAATCTAATAGAAAATCATAACTTCATTACTCAAACAAAAATGGGGTTACAATCAAGATCCAAAATAGAATAAAAAACACATAACAGAATAATATATAGCTAGGGCGGGGCAGGACAGCCCTGAGGAATGGTGTTGAGGGAGCTGGGATGCGTAGCAGCAAGTAGGGCTGGTACAAGGAGATGGGGAAGGAGGCGCAGTTAAAGCAGAGATGGCATAGGTTGCGGCTAACAGGAGCTGCTAGGAGTTAGGGCAGGGTCTGGTTTGGGGAAGCAGTGGGTAGAGGTCGTGGGAAGGATGGCAGAAAATAGAGGGGTTTCACTGGGGAGCAGGTCACAGAGAATTGCCTCAGGGAGCGTGAGGAGGTGGCAACAAACAGGGGAGATGTGAGTGGACTTAGGCGGCAACAAGAAGAGAGAAAAAAACAAGAAAAAGGAAGATACACATCACCTCCGGTTAAGTTACAGTCGGAGCACATTCTCGCTGTGAGATACAACTCTAAAAAAAGAAACGGGGCACCAGAGGCTATCCTGTCAGAAATCTCAATGCAAAAGCTAAACATTAACACAACAAACAACCTATTTATAACAAAAGGATAATTAGAAGAGGTCCCCCTTGGACGGCAGTAGCTCCCAAACCTAATTAGGGTCGGTCGGTTTAGCCACCCAGCTGAACTGTCACCCCCTTGCTAAACCTTCGCCCGGTTCAGCCCTAGCGGCCCCAAGTCACACCAGTAACCTAGAAGACCCTAATTGATCATGAGTAATTATAACACAATTACTATGTGGGTTCATAGAGGGCAAACCTTATAAATGGAACCTTCAAGGATGATTTCTTTAATTTTGGGTGGGCCTTAAAGCAGTCAATAAAATCATAACAAAAAAAAAAACTTAACAAGATTTGTAATATAAGGGCGAACTTTCAAATTTCATTCTTTGGTAATAATGGCAGCATGAAAAAATGTCAATCCATACCTCTCGAGCAAAAAGGATAGAAATATCCATATCAACTAGAACACAGGCCATAGATAGTCTAGAAAGTCTAGCAATCGTAACATCCTCATGTAATAATTTGTTAAAGATTAAATCCAAGAGTATAGTGTCGATTTATTGATGTAATGAAGCCTAAGATAAGATAAATTAACCAAAACATGGGAAATAAGAAGTTTCTCAACAGCATCAAAAAAAGAAGACTGCTTCAGTATCTACATCCATAAGAAATTCATAAAGTATAAATATACTAAGAAAAGCTTATAAAAAGCACATGGAAACTATAAACTAAATCGATAGAGTGGTCTTTTGACAAACAAATATCAAATAATACACAAACTTGGGCAATCAAATGAGAACTTTTAAATTGAAGTGTGGAAAAAAAAAGCTATCAGGTAAAAAATCTCTGCCTCGTAAAAAATGGAAAATGACTTACCAAGGAGTTAATGGTTGGCTTGAGGCATGCAAAATTTGTATCATGATGAATAAATATATAATAGAAGGCAAGATCAATCAGGTAAAGCCTTACCCTTAATATATCGGTGAAAAAATAGAAATTGGCAATAGACTTAGGAGATTGAGCACTAGCATCAGAAGGAATCTGGCCAGAGGAGTAAAAAAGATCAACGCCAACCACCACACTTACCAGAGATGTTGGCAGAAAGACAAGTGACAACAAGAAGTGGACAACAACCCCAAAGAAAGCGATAAAGAAAAATTGACAAGAAAAGGCTCTAGATCAAATAAGAAGGATGAAAAAGTGATATTGAGAGGATTCAAAGTTAATGACGCAATTAAGCACAATTCAAGGCCTAATAAGAGCAAAATTCCAATGAATGTAAGAGCGACAATGCATCCAGAGGCACGTGCCTTGTACTAGAATGGGATGTTGATGCCATGAGGTTTCATGCGACTGAAGTAAAGTGTAATGGGCAACGCATGCGAATGCAAAAAGTTTCATGAAAGAAATCGGGATGATCATCCATTAATGCAGTAACAAACACAACGCTCATGAGCTTGGGCAATAATTTAATGGATGTAAGGTCGGAGTGCAGCCAGAAGCACAAGCATTGAACAAGAATAGGTTGTTGATGCAATGAGGAGTCATGTGACTGGAGTAAAATGGAATAGATGATGTGAGGGAATGCAAAAAGATTAATGAAAGGGAGTGGGATGATCAAGCACTAGTGCGGGAAAACTCGTAAGCATAAGTGCTTGTGAGCTCAGGCAAGCATATCAAGTCAGGTCAATCCCAAAGAAGGGGACATGCATGGCAATGATGCCCTAGCGGAGTTGTGCTGGAATTGGATTGTCTGTATGGCTGTTAATGTCCTTTAAAGTATTGAGTGAGGAGAATTTGGTGATTTGAGTAAGACCTAATTTCTATTTGTGGTGGTTGTGGCTTTTTAAAATGATGGTTGTAAAGCTATGATGGAGAAAGTACTTCTTAGAAAGTTGTGGGAATTATAAACATATTCTTTTTCAAAAAATTCATACAGTAGTTTCTTACATCCACCGCACTTTAATAGATCAAGTTAAAAAAAAACTTCCCACCACATAAATTTTTAGAAAGCAACACCAATAAAATTCCCGAAACGAAGTTGTGGTGGCGGTCTGAAAGGCAAAGCAGGCAAAAAATCGTCCCAAATAGACCCTTAGTTGTCTACTTTGTTTCTTTTTTACATGAAGACATAGAAAAAGATTATTAGGGTCATATCAAATGACTTCAAGATTAATATTATAATTACATGACAAAAATCCTTTAACAATACTACAAAATTTTAATTGGATGTTTAATGGATAATTTGCTATAATGTTTGATTATTTGTTACAATATCTTAAAAATAAAATGCTCGGAAAAAATTAAGGTTTGTGATTTTAGGAGATCGAGCACTTGCTAGATGAGAGGAAGAGGAAGAAATGCACTTCTTGTTCATTTGAAATTTGCATAAAGAAGGAGATTCATTGCTTTTATGTTCCTAGAGATTTGAGGGAAATCATTCTTTTTCACTTCTTTATTTGCCTTTCTCTTTAAGCAAGATTGCCCTAAATTAAATAAGATTTTATTTACAACTTGATAGTTTTATAAGAGAGGATTTGATCTATCTCGTTATTCATCATACATATAACCATGCATTGATATGTACCTCATCATTGCATAGATGTAGAAACTTGTTATCCAGCCCACATAAATCATGGTGTTCTTCTCTCAAATGTATATAGTTGATTTATGATTTTTCGGCAAATTTACAAGCAATGCTAGTTTTCTTGTATCCAAGATTAATTCAATAGATCACTTCGGTGTTCTCAAACAAAAAATTTTTTAGCACTTTAGTAACTACTCATTTAAAGTAGGTAGATCATGTCATATAAAAAGTAAGAGCAAAGGGGTTGCATCATTTTGGCAATTTGAGAAAGGACCAACCTTTGGTGGATTAAACTCTATTGTCATATCTCCGCTACCATCTTGTTGGGGCATATAACCTCCAGGTGCCAAATTAGAAGCATAATCATCTCTTTTGCGCTTCCCAGCTGACATCATGAAAAAATCCTATATATGCAAACCCAAAAGTCAAAGAAATTCAAGTAACCGAAACATATAACATATGGCAAAGACTTAACAATAGCAATAATTGATGAAAATAATTTAAATAAATGTTTAAGATTTCAAATCAGACAGAGAGAAAACTTTCAGTACAATTAACCACTAAACAACAGCTAGACAATACCTCAAAATATGCCTGGTTCTAAGAAGAAGTTACATGAGCAATAAATGGCATTCAAAAAATGATTAATCTATATTTAGAATTTATATTGTCCATAAAATGAAAGAAAGGACTACCTGGGTCATTGGTTGATGAGGAGCTCCTCTATCGATCTCCTCACGACCCTCAACATAAGCTAAAACATCCCATTGTGAAAGAATAATGCTCATGTTAAACAAGCATATCATTGACATCATGATATATGATGCAAGTTTATTATAATATGGTACATACCCACATTGACATCAACTCCTAAAGGCCTTTGGTTCATCCATGGAGATGGGGGTGGCTGTGCAAATGAAATTAATATCTCATTAGTTACATTATTCATGCAGACATATGAACGAAATTAATCTTTTCTTCATGGCTGAAGTCATCCACATAATTTTCTACCATCAAACATTCAATAAAACGTAATGTATCCATGTATAGCAGATCTAAAATGAATATTTCAGCAAGACATTTGCATTTAAATGAAGTTTTCATAACTGAAAACAGAAGGATTAGACTGCTGTTACCATGTAGGGACTTGGCCTTCCAGGTTTCATATCACCACCATTCCTACCATCGCTAACCAGAGCATAATCAGAGGGTCCAGTTGGTATGTTATACATCTGATCTATTCCAGGCAATGGAGTTTGAATTGGAGTTTGTGGCAATGGGGTTTGTGGCACCGGAGTTTGCATAGGAGTCTATATCCGTTAACCCACAAAAAAGCAATAAATCACCAGAATAACAAGGCAAAGGGGCTTTTCTCTAAAATAAGGCAAATAAAAGTAAATTTTACTGGTGGGAAGAGCATCTCGGCTGTGGGGGTCTCATACTCCTCCGCAGGCGGCACGTTAAGGTCATGCACCGGCGTAATCGGGCCGACTTGCTTCTGAAGCGAAGGCCGTTCCATATTAGGCGATATAACTCCACACTGCATCATTCTCGCCTCCCAAAGCTGAAATTGCCGAAGTTAACATATCGAAGCTCCAAAACCGGATCAAAACCCTAGGAATCAGTCAGATCGAATAGAAAATAAATTACCGCTTGAAGCTCGCTGAGGACATTCTCTCCAGCGCCCGAATTGATAAACTCATCCCGGACCTTACTGATGACGTCTTCAATTACCTGGAGATAAACGGAAGAGACGCTACCCGCCATCGATCACCCCAGGCCCTTAGGATCACAAAGGCGGGGGAGGGACCACTCCGGCGAATTCCAGCTGGAAGTGATCCAATATTTGATGTTGTCAAACTCAATGGCATCAAAGGATCCGAGGCTTGGAGCTCTAGGGTTTCGAGTTCGGCTTTCAGTGTAGAGAGAGAGAGAGAGGGAACGAGAGATGGGGGAGCTGCGGACTAGAAAGCTGGGAATTAAAAGAGGAGAATATAAATAGGTTTGCATCCGTTTGCGGAGTGGGGCCACGTGTAAAACATCCGGGCAACTCGGGTCGATGGGCAACATCAAAAATAAGGAGCCCATGGGCAAGAGTCACAGCGGTGCCCATTTCTCAAAGGCGACGATGACTTCCAAGTAGCTTTCTAGCCAATAAAATAATGTTTTTTTTTTTTTCTTTGAGAAGGTAAAATAAAGTTAATTTGAATTACAAATTTACAACTTTCATAGCTTATTTTAAATTTATTTTTAAAATTTAATTTTTAGAAAAATATATTTGAGATCGGGAAATAAACTTTTAAAAGCTAAAAACTGATAAATCATATATTGCTCTAAATGACTCATTAGAAGGTTCGAATACTGATTATTCTTGAGGTACAACAACTCACAGAAGTTTTTTGTGTCTCATATGATTGTTTTTTTATTTTTTATTATAGTAGAGAAAAAACATATCCATTATTCATTCTCTTGAGAAAATTTACTTGAAATTATACTTTGAATGAAAATATCCTTTTAAACATTGAGTACATGTAGTGACTATTGGTGAAGTACTATAACTCACTAAAATTTTTTACGCCTCATATGATTGCTTGTGTCCGCCTTATAATAGTAGGAAAAAATATATATACCTATTATTAATTTTATTGAGAAAATGCACTCAAAATTGTTTTTTGGATCAAAATATCACCCCTTCAAAGAAAGGCTACTTCTTTCATGCTTATCATAGTAACTATTGATTTGAACAAAATTCAAGCTACATTGCAACAAATTTAAACTCATATTTATTGAGTGAGATGAATGAATAATAAAAAAAATTCTTAAAAATTAAATTATTATACGGCTTATTATCATTAATTTTATTATTTTTAACAGTAATTTCTATATGGTAAGGCTTAAAAATAAATTCTCGAATCATCAAGGTACCTATCCGAAATTGCATCTATAATGTCGTAGTGTTATATTAAGCAGAAAATAGCCAACAAAATAAACAGTGTAGCTTATTTATGTTGAATCATGAGAGCTTATAAAATTAGTGTCTCAACACTAATCGTATGGCACCATGATACTAGAGATGTTGAAAAAGTTCAAGAACTTGAGAGTTGATATAAATGGCACCATAATGCCATTATATCAAGATAAAATGGTTTGAAAGGTGAGAACAATGTGCCACAACTTTTCATTTCTGGTTGACACAAGAATAGCAAGTTCATATAAAATGATGGAGAGCTTAACACGTCAATAATAGATATGAGCATTGTCTCACTAGAAGTAGTGTTGCAACACTGCCTTCTCAATATCAAAGCACGACAGCCCCAACGTTACAGTTTTAAGATAATTTAAGAGCGAAGTTAATATGATGGAATAGTTTTAAGAAAGTTATGATTGTAGGGTCAAAGACTATAGAGTAAAAGTGGGTTATGTCTAGTATTGTGAAGTATTTTATTTTTTCTAGTGTTGTTTTCTAATGTCTAAGTATTATATCTCTTTTTTTCTTTTATAAACATGAACTAATAATTTTGCTTTGAATTTGTGGAAACTTAAATTTTCAATTTAATTGTAATGATGAATTTATAAATGAAATTATGTAGTTTATTTTGTTTCACCTTGTTCTTAAATTAGTTCTCTATTGGCCATACATATCTTAAAATTTGGTGTGATTTATAGGCATTGAAAGAGTCATAGTGGAATAATTAAAGTGAGTCAAATAGATCCTAAGTATAAAGACATACTGCATGAAGATTTACAACCTAATAAGAAATATATTTTCTAAGATCGCTTAAAGTAATCATTATAGGTATATACCTAGTTGGTTAAACCATTAGGTTTCTTAACTATCCATGGAAAGTATGAGATAATTATGTTCTTGTTTGATTAAATATTTTGAAAGAATATTCTAAAATAACTGTTCATATATTTAGTTTACGCAAATATTAAACTTAACGTTGTTTCCCTCCATTTTAAAGTTAAAATTATTATATTGCATAGATTCTAGTTCTATAACTTTTCATATCTCAATTTATGAATTAATTAAATAAAAATTAGGATAATATAAAATTAATAATTAACTTTTAAAATTTTAATTTTGATTCCCATGTGAATGATGTTTTATTCACTTATATATTATTTAAATGGATTATTTATGTACAATATTTTTATCAATCAAAATTTTTGTTTCATTGTGGGCGAACAAAAAATATTATATAATTTAATATTAATTTGATTATCTTTTTTTAGTTAAAACATTTATTTGTTTATATTTTAGTTAATTGCAGTGTATCATTCAGTTGTGAATTTATTGTGGTTAATAGTTATTTTGTTTTTGCAATTTGTTTGTATATTATTGTATGCATCGAGTAGTTTATAAAGATTTGGTGTTGTTTAATCCACTAAATAAAATTACTTAGAAAATAAAAAGAAAATAATATATATATATATATATATATATATATATATATATATATATATATATATATTAAACCATGAATACCAATCTATTAAAGTAGGTCAACATAGACTTTCAAGGGATTATGTAATACCCTTAATAGATGGAGTATACCAAATCATTAATAAGTTAAACATTCAATCCAAAAACTTTGTATTGAAACCTACAATTATTCATTAAGCTTTTACCCAAAAAAGATTTAGATTTACATTTAACAATTTTTTTAGAAATTTGTGTAACTTTTAGGTATAATGGAGTTTTTAATAGTGTCAATAGATTTGGGTTATGTTGACCTCACTTTTGTTGAGGTCTAGTCTTTCCTCCTTAGAAGCCTAGGATCTAGCCATAGGACTTTTCTGTTGACTATCCTAGAGGTAGAGGACTAGTGATGGAATCCTACTGGATTAGAAATTCTAAACATCTCTTTACACTTCTTGGAGTTCCACATGCATGGTTTTGATCTCTAGCACTTAGTAAGATGAAACCAGCATGAGGGAGCTCAAGAGGAGTCCCCATAGAACTGGCGGGCCTTAAGGTAACCCTGGGTGGCTTGGTTTAGTCTTGGTCTCACTCAAGCACACACCTCACCACACTTTCACTTATAACCTAAAACCCTAAACCAATCTTGCTTAGCATGGTTCCCCACTCTTTTGGAAACTCATGTGGGTGCCCCTAAACCCTTAGCCTTGTGCTAGGGTGACTAAGACCAACACATGGAAATTCCAAAGGGGGTCCTTAATGGCATGGCTCAAAGAAGGCAACACTGTGATTAGCGTCCTCAATTGACACCAATTCCACCAAAACACCCATCATTGGCCTTCTACCCCCAAACTTTTCCAAAATTACAAAAATGTCCCTCAAAGCCTAATTTTCTCAAAATTTTTCAAATTCCTAATTTTCACCTATAAAATCATTTTAAAACATTCCAAGCCACTCAAGTTGCCCAAAATACCACATTTTCCTCAAAAATCCCAAATACCCACAAATCTACCAAAATTATCAAAATACCCCTTAAGCTCCAAAAATCCCTAAAATATCCAAATTCACACTAAATGACCCTGAAATCAATCCTAACCACCGAATGTCCCCAATTGTGCCCAAACCCACCAAAATTGGCCAAAATTCCAAATTACCCCTAAGTGCCTAAAGTCTCCAAATCACCCTCAATTTCCACCAATTGATTTCAAACTTCAAATCCAAATCAAATTCAATCATGTCCAAACCTAAATGGAACCAAATTCAAAATCAATTGCATCAAAATCCAAACCATAAATCCAAGTCCAAATGAATTGCCCCAAATTGACTTCACCCTCAAATTTCATCAAATTCAACTCCATCACCAATCCAATTTCACCTATTTGGTATCTTAAACTCTTTATAACATCCCCCTAGACCAATTCAAACCCCCAATTGACCCAAATATAAACCCAAGACAAACTTAAATTTGAAGCCTAAATCAATGGATCTAGTTTGACTCTAAGCCAAAATTTCATCACATCAAACCACATAACCAATCCAATTCAATGAAATTTGTTTCTTAAATGCTTCATGACATTCTCCAAGATGAAATTGAACCTTTAAATAGTTTGGACCCAAACCCAAGTCAAGCCCAAATCCAATCTTAAGCTTAAACCCCCATTTTGAACCTAAATCCAAATCCATCTAAAACCTTTTGGAATTAACCCATGCTTAATCCTTTTTTGCCTTGATTAACCTCATAGGATGCTAATCACATCAATTAAAACCCTAAATTGGAACCATGGACCAAGGGTCCCTCAAATTAGGGAGCCTCTTCCCAAATTTTGCTAAGGGCCCCTAAGCTTGTCATCACTAGATTAAACCTCAATCCTGATCATAATTAAAATCTCCACTAAGCTTCCTGCACCAACTAGCTGCAACCAGTCCTAGCCGACTGGTCTAGTCACCAAAAAACCTATAATCGAGAAGACCTCCCCATGGCACCAACCCAATTTGCACCCATCCAATGTGGTTTACCCCGATTGGTCAATTGCACTGCTCAACTCTCCACCTAAGCAGCCTCTTCCGCCCACTGGCTTGGCCAATTGAGTTATAATTCCATGGCTATAAATACACCACCACCCCATGGACAAACATAGAGAGAATCCAATTCCTTAAAGAAACTATGACAAAATCTTTTCAGAGCTTCTCCAGACCCTCCTGAGTTCAATCCCACCATTTTTTCAGCCACCCATTCCCACTGTCTAAGCTCAATTTTAGAGCTACAAAACAGGAAATTTTTCTGTCATGCCCTAATCCTCCACCAATATCCAAATTAACTCACTTTTGAGCTTCAACCAAGCAGAAGAGGAAGTTTCCCACTGAAATCCCCATCTTTATAGCTCTCTGTACTAGCAAATAGGATGCACCACCCTCAGGTGGAAATCTTACACAGCTTCAACCCCTACTCAAACTGACACTTGAAAGAGGTTCACCAGCTCACAATGAGCTGCAGAATCATTCCAATCGAGGCTACACCTCTTGTACAAAGGTATGGACCATTTCCCCCAAATCTGAGCTTTTGCCTTTGTGAAGAAAAGTTTAAATTCATAGGCATTTGACCGTATAGATAGGTTTTTCTTTAATAGATGAAGGTGTAGGAAAAAACCCTATGCACTTAGTTAAGTATCAAGTGAGATCTTAGGGTTTTAGTGTGAATGGTTCTCAGGTTAGACCACTTAGGGACGAAGATCAGGGACCATTAGATCGCGCGTGTATCGAGCGGATGGCTAGGATTATGCCAAACAAGTGAATGGAGTGGTAAAAGTAGGACACGTTGTAGCGAAAATGGAAAGCAGCATCAAATCAAAATGCACCGCGTGTGTTTTAGCAACCGCTAAGGTTAGCGTGAATAAGTAAGAAATTAGGTTATTTTTTATTTAAAATAATTCAGAAACTTCAAAAAATTCATAAATTGGTGTAAAAAAATATAAAAATAAAATAAAAATACCCTTGTGCTAAGTGAAAAGAGGAGAATAATGTGAACTAAAAATAAAAAAATATATTTACCTTGTATTTTATTTTTAATTAATTAAATACTCCAAAATCTATTTTAATCATAAAAAATTAAATTTTTATCAACATGATATGAAAATTGGAGGGGATGTTTCTCATGTGCTTAAGGTTGTTTTCTGATTTATCCAAAGTCAGAGAACACCTCTAGCATTGAAAGCCCCAATTTTTCATATAAATCACCCTTATTTGGCTTAAAATAGTTTAAAAAACTAAAATATAAATCAAAAAAATTATGAGAATAAGTTTGGTAGGTTCATTGTGGTCAGAGGAACTTAGGAAAAATAAAAATCAAATTTACAAAATTTAAAACCTATTGTGCTATTTTAAAATTAAGAAAAATCACTAAAATTAAGAAAAAAATGCAAAATAATTCAAATAATCACCAAGTTGGGCCAAATGAGGCTTATCTCCTTGGGAAGCTCATGTAAAAATCCTAAGGTCATAAAAATGATTTTTAATGTAAAAATAAATTTTCCAAGTAAATATGAATTATTGTTTAAAATAATTATATAAATAAAAATAAAAATTAGCAATTTACAAAAAAAGTGATTTGAAGTGATCCTTGTGTCTAGAAGCACTCAAGAAAAATAAAATTATTTTTTAGATAACAAGTTTATTTTTCACTATTTTTTCTTAATTTTAAATAATTAAAAAATACTAAAAACCATAAAAATACAAAAATGCACCAAAATGTCACAAATTGTTCTCTGATCACTTGGGACCACTTAAAATATTTTTTCAAAATTTCTAAATATAGTTATGCATTTTTTAAGGCATAAAGTATTTGTTTCCTAATTTTGCATTAAAATAATTATAATAAATAAAATAAAAACTATAAAAATATAAAATTTATTTCTTCGAGTTCTCTGAACTCAGAGGGACTAAAGAAAAATATAAGAGGTAATTTTCAAAATTAAATTAAATTTTTTATTTAATTAATCCCTAAAATCAACAAATAATTATATAAATTAAAATATAATTCAAAAAGTTCACAAAATATAATTCTTAGAGGTCCTCCGACTTAGGTGAATCTTCGATAATTTTCCTAATGATAGACAATTTGTTTTGATTAACTAAATTATTTAACATTAAAAATCCTTATTTTTTGATTAAAATAATTATTAAAAATTAAATAAAAATCAGAAAAATATAATTTTTTCTCTGATATTTTAATTGACCCATGAGTGGAGTAAAAATAAAATTTAAAAGTCATTTGAGTAAATTTAAGGAATTATGAAGTGGAAAGCTTTAAGGGCAAAATGGTAATTATGGGATTTTAAGCTCTAATTGAAAAGAGGTTAAATTAAAGGGTGAATGGGTAATGTTGATCTTAATTAACTTTCTTGAATCATTAAAATTTAAGGGATTGAAAGGTAGAAACCAATTCTTCACCTTTCTATTATAAGGGCAAAATTATAATTTTTTGAATTGTTGTGATTTGGACGTTAATATGATTAGAATTATCTCAGTATAGTGGGCTTAAGTTAAGAAGAAAGTAATTCACTAATTTCGAGCCCCCTAATCGGTGATCAAATCATCGGTACAATCTTTTAGTAGGAGTTAAATCCAATGAATTTAATACCTTCGAAAATTATGAATTTACCTTTATGATCTTAAGGGCTTAGTAGTGTACTATGCTTGATTTAAGATGTTTAATAAGGTTTAGAAAATGAAATATAATTAAATCTAAATACCCTTAAAATACTACAAACCCAACCTTAATTGAAAGAGCAAAAGCCCTTAATAATTCAAATTGCCTCTAAAAGCATACACCAACATAATCCCTAAGCAGAACATCAAGTGAATGCTTAGTTACCCCGCTCTTGGGACAATTAATACATCAGGGTTCATTGAGCACATGTAAAAAAATTAACACCACTAAAACTTAATTTAAATGCGGATGAATGATTTAACATGTTAAGTTCAGAAGAACTTGAAATGATTCAAAGTATTTTAAAAGTCATTTTGGGTCATACCTCGAACACTTTCACAGTATTTTGGATGTTTTGAATGACAGTTGGACTTATTATGATTTGATGAAGAAAATCATCCTCGAAACTTTTAAAGACCCACCAAGTTATTCAGTGGGACTGTTAATTCACATAAATTAATATAAATTCCCTAAAGTATTTATCCTACATTTATAACCCAATGCTCGAATAAATAAGTCTTCTCTAAGGTATTTAAATCTTTGTGAGAAAATGATAACATTTCTTTTTGCCACATATAGATCATCGGACTGGTGTTAGGCTGCGTTTGGTTCTGCTTTTTGGTGCTGCAGCGCAGCAATGTGCCTCAGTTTTTACGTCGCGGGGTTTGATTCGGGAGGAATTCGCAGTGTATCACCGAGAAGTCGAGCGAAAGTGGGCCGCAGGATAAACCCCATGGTCTCGAATTTCACTCAGCTTTTGACAGGTTTACCTTTCGTTGCCCTTGCTCGTCCGCACTCCCGAGCTCTGCGCTCCCGAACTCCTTCTCCACCCTAGAACTTCTCGCGAGATCTGGACTAGTTCTCCACCGAGAAACGACCAAATTGAAGGTAACCTACCTCTAATCTAATTGCTATCCTTCTCTCTCAAGGCTTCGTCTCCCTCTTCCTCTCTCTTTCTCGTTCCTTCCTTCACCATCTTTCGTTAATTCTTTGATCTTGAAGAGTTCGAAGCATGAAGTTAGGAAAGATCCTGATCTATGGCAGTTTTATTTCTCTATTGTATGAAATGTGTTTGATATTTTCTCTTTCAAGATCATGTAGGGAAGATCTATGATAGTTTTTATTTTTGTTTCTATAGGAGTTTAGCAAGTTTTTATCCTGATCTATGGCAGTTTTATTAGCAGTTTTTATTTTTGTATTATTTCAATGAAGCACATGTAGGGAAAGCTCATGTAGGAAGATCTATGGCAGTTTTTATTAATTCTATAGGGAAATGTTATCTCAAATAACTGGTGTTGGGAAGAGGCTCATGATGTTGATTGGGAAAAGAAAATCTTAATTTTGTCACATTGTATTTGTTTCAAATGTTCCAGGTTATCTTGTTCTGATCTTGATAAATTGCCATGGATCCAGATAAAAACTGCTCTGTTGTGGAGTTTTGGTTATGCAATTCCACAGTTTATTTCTTGATGCTTGTTGCACTATTCGGTTGAATTTGTTAAGTGTATGTCTGCTCATGCTTGTAACCCTATTCGGTTTGAACTTGGGGAGTTTTGGTCATGCTTGTAAACCCATAGCTGTAGGTGCTAAAATCTTCTAACTGTAACCCTATTCGGTTATGACTATTTCTTTCCTTCTTTTACTAAAACTGCACGACAATTTTATTGGGGAGTTGGAACATATGAGTGAGCAACACAAATTATAAAAACAGTTTCTCAAAAATGTGCTGGATGCTATAGATATTTGCACTGCGGAAGTTTTTACAGTAGTATGGAAAGGCAATTGTTTATTGTAAAATGCTGATCTTTGTCCCAAGCATCAAATGACTGCAGTCGTTTATTGAAAAAACTTCAAATTTTAAATGCATGAAAATTTGAAGTTTTGAAAGGCAATGGTAGTGGAAATTACAAGTTTTGAAAGGCTGTGGTTTATTGAAAAAACTTCTACATTTCAAAGGCAATGGCTTTTACAGTTTTTTTGTTGTTCTTTTGGGATGCATGTATTTATTTGGAAAGGCATGTATGTAAAGGCCTGTTTACAGTTGATTGTTAGAGCAGAATTGAAATGCTAATGCCACTGAAATTAATTCATTGCTTTGGAACAGTTATATATAGCTTTTGTGCAAGGAATATTTGTCCCAAGCATCAATTGCATGGAGTTTTTAGTTTAGGAGTTGTTATGGAGTTAATATAGTTTGCTCCTTAGAATCCTTGCTTACTTTCTATTAGGAAGGGCATATGAACAACAAACACATGTTATAGAAATTGTTATGTATATGGAATTCTTGTCGTTGCAAATGCTATTTCATTATATTCTGTAACATCTGCTGTAATCGGTGTGTAACCCAGGGTAAATTGGAAATGCTATGTACATGTTGTCTATTTCAGCAATAAAGAAATATCATTTGTTTCTCGTGGATGTAGATCAATTTGACCGAACCACGTAAATTATTGTCTCCTTCTGTGCTTAACTGTATTATTTGGTTAAATTCAATTTATATCTCTCCAAGCTAATATAAGTAAATGTATTACTAATATTTCTCCTATTCATAGTATGTCTAATAAGAACAAAGAAGTTGCTACTCCTGCACTGTGGGAGAAGGATATAAAAATAATATTCTGCGATCTGTGCATAACTGAAGTCGAAAAGGGGAATAGGCCAAATTCTTTTTTCAGCAAAGAAGGTTGACAAAACATTGTTACGAAGTTTAGGGAGGTCACAGGCAAGGATTATGAGAGGCTCCGGCTAAAAAATAAGTGGGACCAACTGAAGAAAGAGTGGAAACTTTGTAATGATTTAAAAAAAAGGACCGACTGGCTTGGGATGGGATCCGATAAAGCGAACAATTGCTGCTTCAGAAGCATGGTGGACTGGAAGGCTTGCGGTAAGATTTTTTTGAATTAATTTTTATTATGTTAAGAAGTTTTATTTTTATTTTTCTAAAAAAATTTCATTATCTTTTACAGATTTATCCTGCGGTAAAGAAGTTTAAATTGGGTGGGATAGAGCTGGAATTGGAGGAGAAGCTCGATAAGATGTTTGGTGGGGTGGTAGCTACAGGGAAATATTCAGCTGCCCCTAGCTAAGCAATCTTTGAAACAACTCTTGAATAAGTGGTCGTTGAATTATCAAACGATTCAGCAGAGTTCTGCATGTACGAGCAACCTGAGATCCAGTCAACAAACCGTGCGAAGCAACCCCTGAACAGAAGGAAGAGAAAGAGTTCTGCTGCATGTATGAGAGATCATCTCTCATACCTAGTGGAGTCAACTAATGATGCCCCACACAGAGTTTAAAAAAGCGACGTCCATGAGGTCATTAGACTTTTTTAGGATGACCCAGACTTTACAGGGGATCGTGATCTTTCTTCTTTGCTGTCGACCTCTTCCGTGATTCTCTAAATCGAGACTTCTTCACTGCACTAAGTAAAGATCGACGAATAGATTACATTTGTTATTATTATAATCGTCGCACCATCTAATTTTTCCAGCAACTGTTTAATTTTATTGCATCTATGAGTACTGCTGCTAGTAATGTAGTTGTTTGGACAAGTTCTATTTCATTGAACTAAAGTTTTAGTTTAATTTCATCTAAAGTTTAAGTTCATTTCTTTTCCAAATATAGTTCATTCATGTGATTGTTTTTTTAGTCCATTTATGATTTATATTTTCCAAATATAGTTTATATCGTCATGGACCCAGAGAATGTCTGACGCTGAAGGCGAAATGTAGCGTAAAATATACTAGTGCAGTACTATAATACATACGTCGATCGTGAGCCCTGTTACACATCATCTCAGATTGGGGAAAAATGGATGGCGGAAATTATTTCAGGACACCCAACGAGATTTCGAAACATCTTCCAAATGTCCCATGAAGTATTCAGTGATCTTTTAATTGAGCTAACAACATCTCATGGACTTCACGGGTCCTCCAGGACAACAGACCTTGAAGTATTGGGGATAACACTTTACATACTAGCACAGAACGAGTCAATGCGCGGAGCCATGGAACGCTTCCAACACTCGTCAGAAACCATAAGCAGATATTTCTCAGTTGGTTTGAGTTCTCTTGTCAGTCTAGCACAAGCCATAATAAAACTAACCAATCCAACTTTTGCAAGGACGCCAGTAGAAATTCGCTACGATGACCGATATATGTCATATTTCAAGGTACATCTCTATAGTACAACTACATATTAATGGATTGCATATTGAAATGATTTCTGTTGTTTCTAAAGGATTGTAATCGATGGAACGCACGTTCATGCTATAATGCCGGATAACGAGAAAGTTGCATTTATCGGCCGTTCTGGAAGAACAACTCAGAATATCATGGAGGCTTGTGATTTTAACACGTGTTTCACCTTTACATTGGCTGGATGAGAGGGCAGCTCACATGATAGTAGAGTTTTTAAAACTGCAACAAAAAATCCGGAGTACAATTTTCCTCACCCACCGCAAGGTGAGTTCCTTCATAATATAAAAAGTAGATATTTACTTTATCTGCTTAGCTAAGTTTCTTAATATTACAGGAAAGTATTATTTGGTGGATGATGGCTACCCAATGCAGATGGGGTACTTTAAACCCTATCCTGACACAAGGTATCATATTCCAGATTTCGAAAGAGCCAGTAATCATACAAGAACTAGAAAAGAGGTGTTCAATAAAAGACATTCATCCTTGTGAGGCATAATTGAGAGGACATTTGGAGTTTGGAAGAAGAAATGGGTCATACTTTGAGATATGCCACCTTATCCGTTTCCCAAACAGGTACAGATAGTGTTAGCAACTATGGCCCTACATAATTATATTAGGTGGCATCCAACTCGAGCTGATGTAGATTTCGAGTGTTTCGAGCTAAATGACGAGGTAGTTACAGTTGAAGGTTATGAAGACCACATTGGCCAATCTCTGGCACGAGAGGAGAATAAAAATGCACCAATTTGCACGAAAGATGGGGAGGGTGCGAACGAAATGACAGCCCTTCGAGAAGAGATTACGCGCTCATTAGTTGGAGGGTGATTCTATTGAGCAGTGTTATATTTGTCTTTTACCTCTGTTGAGCACTTTCCTTCACATTAACTGATCTATAAGAGTAATGTTTGTCTTCTGTCTAGCTTGATTATTATCATTTTGTTTGAGCATTTGGTACACAAATTAATTTAGTTGTATATCTGCTTGCATTTCAGGTAGACATAAGCTCCAGCATGTCAGCTACCTCTCGCCGAGTGCTATGTCACTGTGGCCTCCAGACATCTCTTTTGGCATCACGACAGACACACAGCTTTCACCAAAAGTTTTATGCCTATCCTCGGAACATTCCAGAGCAGTGTAGTTTTTTCCGATGGGTAGACAGTTTACCGGATTCTCAGGAGTTCGATGCTAGGGAGTGGACGGCTTCACCAGAAGAAGGTGTGACACGGGAGCTACATCAACTCAAAACTAAAGTGAACATTATTATCGTGTTAATTGTTGTTGTAATAGTCCTATAGTTTTTTTTCACTATACTGCTACTAGCACATGCTTGAGAGGACTCTATGTTCATCTGTAGAACTTTATGACTTTTTTGAGATATATTAGTATGAAGTATTCACATCTCTGGTTCATGCCTTTATGGCTATCATCATTACAACAACATTGTGATCATTTTGCTGAGAATCTCATTAGTGCCTCGGGCCTGAATTCCATTGCCTTTAAATTGCAGAATATTGGCTTAAATTCTCATAGAGGGAAAGTTACATACATTATACCATTTTTTATTTACCTAAAGCTTCATATTTACCTACATAAATCTCGATTCGCGTAACTCAATTAAAAACTATCTTTATCACTAATTTTTAGAAATGAAAGAAATATATTCATGCATATATTTTTAGTAAGATGGTATAAATGCAACCATGAAATTTTAGTTATTAGATTTGTAAAGTGTTAATATGTTTATAAAATTATTAAAGTTTATATACTATAATTAATAATTATAAAATGTAAAATGTGATTTAAAAGTTGATTTTTTTAAAAAATGTAGTGTAATATCTAATTTGATTGCAAATAGTAATAATTATATATTTTGATACTTTTTAATAATATATTGTAATATATTAAAACTTAAAAATTACAAAAAAAATTATAACTCAAAACAAATCTATATTTTAAAGGATAACTAATCTAATGAAGTCATAATCATCATAAAATAAAATAAATTAACTAAGTAGCTCTTTATGCTCTCTTGATAAACTTTAAAATAAGTCAATTGTTTTACATTAGCGCTTTAAAATGAGCCTCAACTTACAAACATAAATTTCAAACAGTTTTAACAGACAGGGGCAGTCTGGTCATTTTTACAAAAAATTGCTCCGCAGCTGTTTTCCCACAGCTGCAACCAAACAGACACCCAGCTTCCCCGCAGCTGCTTCCCCGCAGGAGCTTCCTAGGGCAGCGCAGCTGCAGCTGCAAAGCTGAAAAGCTGCAGCTGAACCAAACAGGCCCTAATTGTAAGGTCTAGGTGGCTAGGGTGATGACGATAATGCTTATGTGTGCTAAACGAGGGATACATAGTGGGGTTATTTTTAGAATAGTATCTCCTACCTCAAGGATCTTCAATAAGGGAGAGGATAAGGACCGACGATACTATTCACCGACTCTTGGTGGGATTGTTAACCTCTATGCTCTTAGTTTGCTAGTGGTCTTAGCTTGATTAGTGTGACTAGTCTGTAGACTACACCACTTTACAAAAATAAATAAAACAAAGTTTATTTTTCTTATAAAAAAAAACTCTAAATGAAAATTTAAACTTTTGTGTGAAAAATTAAAGATTTTTGATGAAATTTTGTACTGGTCCATGGTTAGTCGGTTGGATCTGGTTAGGACTGCCCTCCATAGATAGTCGGGCTTGTAGCTCTTACCCAAGGTTGGGAAGCACACAGTCCAGCTTTGAGCTCCCTCTTTCACCAAATTCTTACATTTAGTCCTGGCCATTCATTTGTACTGCGGGTTTTCATTCACCTAATATTGTTTTAATACGTTTCATTTTCTTTGCATTAGGTTTTCCTACTCTCCTTTTCTGCAATTTATTTAAATTTCCTACAAATTATATTATGCTTTATTAACTAACCATGCAGCGGTAGTAGAAACCCAGGTACAAATTTTATTTTATATACTGTGAATTCCTTACATTTTACTTTACAACATTTCTTTACTTGCACTTACTTTCTTTGCATGCAAAAATAAAAATAAAACTAAAAAAAATCAAAAATACACATTTGAAATATTAAAACACTTTCAAAATAATAAATAAACATAATAAACCCCTTATTATTTATGAGGATTCCTCATATGAGGTAATATACGGTTGCTAACGAGAGTTTTTCGGTCTAAATGAGCCTAACAACTCATTTAAACTAAGTAAATTCAAAAGAAAATAGTGAGGAAGGAATGAGGGAACCGTGTGATCCTAACCGGTGTCGCTCTAATTAAATTAAAATTCCCCTAAATAAGACACTTAAAAAATTACAACAAAACCGCAACTTTGAAACATGCATTGTAAAACCTTTTGAACCTTAAATCTTAGAAATGCTATTTCGACTAGGAGCGTGAAGCAAATTTTTTGGGTAGCACAATGCAGACATATAGAAGAACATCTTTGAAAGAGAGAAAAAGTCTACAACAGCAAACCTTTCCTTAGTTTAAATAACATAAGTCATAGGACTTCGAGGTGGTCGGCCTAATACGAAATAAATCCTCACCTTATCTATTAGGCTTTTGCACATCATGCAATATAATCCTTAGCTCATCTTAGGATTCTAAGGTTCTCATTTGGTACGACGTAAGCCCTCCTATCTTCCAGGCTATTATGCATGATCGGTATCATGCAAATGTAAGCCATACATAATAAAATTGGTAGGATGAAATATTAAATAATAATCTCTTCAAAGGTGAAGCTAAACCATAGGATAATTTGAGAAATCACCGAGGTTCTCCTCAAGATCCGTGACATCCCCTACCTTTCTTTCTTTGGATTTCATACTAACTGTTCCAATTTGATCCCTTCCCATTTGAATTTCCTATGTCCGACGTTGAAAATCATAAACTTTAAAATTAATTAAGACAATACCTCTAATCTAAATTGAGTGTTTTCTTAGGTGACTTCAGTCATTTAAGATGTAAACTATAGGGACTTGCTCTTATAGCAAACTTCAGAACCCAACTTAATATAAACCATGTCTATTCTTCTATATTAGATAGGTGAACCTGTCGCTCAACATAAAAAGTTTCACAGACTAAAAAAGATGTCTTAAATTTCTTTATTTTGTTTAATCAAGCCTCACTATCAAGCAATGTGTCTATTCCTCGAGACAGATGCATGCTTGCAGTGTAGTGCTTATTTATTGAAACTATTGTATATATGAAATTGGTCTAGTCTCATATTTTCAAATTAAAATGTTACTTTCAAAATTATATATATATATATATATATATATATATATATATTTAATTTAATATTTTTTAAAGAAACTGATGGGATTCCCATTCTGACTGCTTGATAAATTCTAATTTTGGCAATCAACGGGTTGTTATAATTTTATTTAAGAGAGAAAGCTAAAGTTTGGTTGATTTCTTACCCCTAGGTACTATCAAAATATGTAATGATGTAGTAAAGAAGTTATTTACCAAATATTTACCTAATAAAAAAAAATCTTATGAATGACACCACCTCATTTACCTAATTAGAGAATGAGTTAATTTATGAAACTTGAGAGAGATTCAATAACTTATAAAAAAAGATCCAACTATGTTGTACTTAACTAATAATAATTCAAATCTTTTTTAATAGATTAGTGGATTATTTAAGGATAGTTATAGAAGCTACAATTGGTAGTGTTCAATGTTTAAGCCATGTAAGGAAGTAAATTTATTGATTAGTACATTATCAAAAGAGATATGCATACTTCTTGATAATGAGCTCGATCATATAACTAAATAATTTACGACATCAGTTTGGTGTGTGAACCTTTTATATGATCGGTAGGTTCCCCTAACTATTACTGAAGTTTAGATTAGTACCCTATTGAGGCAAACCCCTATAGTTAATTACATCCTAAGGGACTGAAATGACTAAAGAAAACTCTCGATAACGATCAGAAATTCTGTATTTAAGATTTCAAAGTTTAGTATTCAAGGTTGGACACGAAAAATCAAATGGGAATAACCAAGTGGGAATAATTATTTTTAAGAGTCAAAAGGAACGAGAAGTAGGGATGTCACGGACTTTGAGGCGAACCTCAGTGACTTCCCAAACTATCCTACTATTTAGCTTCAATTTTGAAGATTATGTTATTTGATGTTTCAATCCAACCAATATTTATTATTTAGGACATACATTTGCAAAATATTTGATCATGCAAGGAGCCTGAAAGATAGAAAGATTTACGTCATACCAAATGCCGACCTCTGATACAAAAAGGTTGACTTAAGTTCAATATGGGTTGAACTCAAGTTAAGTATTAAGTTCAAGTTAAGTTAGGTTCAAGTTAGGTTGAACCTAGACTTAAGGGTTGAACTTGGGTTCATGTTAGGTTGAACCTAAGTTAAAGGTTGAACTTGGGTTCAAGTTTGGTTGAACCTAAGTTAAAGATTGAACTTGGGTTCAAGTTGGGTTGAACCTAAGTTAAAGGTTGAACTTGGGTTTAAGTTGGGTTGAACTAAGGTTAAACTTGGGTTCAAGTTGGGTTGAACCTAAGTTAAGGGTTGTTTTAGGTTTGAGTTTGATTAAACCTTAGTTGCTTAAGGTTTAATAGATTAATTAAGTCTAGTGTGGTAGAATTAATTATGGTTTATGTTTGATTAAACCTTAGTTGGTTAAGGTTTAATAGTTTAATTAAGTCTAATGTGATAGACTTAATTAGAGTTTAAGTTAGATTAAGTTTTATTTGATTATTGCATATTTGACTAACGACACTGGAGCCTGGAAGATCCGAATTGAAAAACGGGTAAATTTAAAATCTTCCAAATTAAATGGTGTTTCAAAGGCTTGGCATTATTTTATTTCTGCTTGAGTTCTACTTTCCAACCACCTGAGTGAAGTCACCAGAGATTGAGCTATCTTAAACTATTGTATTCAGGAGAGGAAGCCAATAGATATCGGCAATATTATTTATGATTCTGTGGAGTCTACTGCTATCCAACACTTCTGTGGGACTGGGATTCCCATCTTTGTTCTATTCTTTATGTGTTAGTAATGGAGTCACTGCTGATATTTCTGAGGAGAAGTTGAAGTCTACCAAGCCAATTGGGCAGGAGAGTGTTAGTATCTATGATCGTCTTCGAGGGAAGAGATCGACCTCTCCTTCTACTTCTGCACACACTTCAGGTAGACCTTTTACTTCCAGACCTTCTACTTCTACTGCTGAGCCACCATCTAGCTTTTGGGAATCGATGCATGATCAGTTTTTAGAGCAGCAACATGAGTTATTTCAAACTCACTGCAGAGTTGTATCTATTGATAAGAAAATTGATCATTTATCTGAGTATACCCAGAGGAAGAGTAGTTACGATGCTGAGTATGATGAAGCTCTCATTAGATTCCTAAAGGGAGAGCATGATGTTCAGTTTCCTACCTTTCCTAGTTTCTCACCATATGTTGATCCTAAGGACGTTGAGTTTTCTTTTGGTGATGATGGCGATGCTGAGGATACAGACAGTGATTAGTGGCCAGATTTACCTCTGAATTGTGCTAAGTCTGTTGTTAGTTTAATTTGTTTGCTAGTATTGATTGTTGTTTGTTGTTTGATAGTTTAGATTTGTTTGATTACTTTGTGTGGATTCTTGGATGTTAAGACTGTTGTTAGAGTATTTTTAATGTATTGTGTTTAAGATTGAAATTTGAATAAATTTATGTTTATTCTTGTTTCAGCTTACTGTTTAGTAGTTAGTAATGTTGTTCTGTTTTTTTTAAGTAGTATAGTCATTTAATTTAACTATTAATGAGCCTGCTTACTTTTATACCTGCTTCATTATTTCAGTATTATTCATAAAAGCCTGTGTAGAAGTAAATTTTACTTTCTAGAATGTTTTTTTACATACTTATAAAAATTCCTTTTTAAAATTATGTTTTTCTTTCTCTCATACTAAAAAAAAAATTCTTTTTATAGACAAAAACTTAAGTTTGGGGGAAAGGAAAAATATATTCAAATTTAAATTTTATTTGTCCTTAAAGAACTAATATTTTCTTAAAATAAAAATTTTTAACATATCATGAGGAATGAAGAATCTATTTAAGATCACTTAAATTTTTAAAATTATAAATAATTTAGTAGACTTAACCAAAATTTTTAATAACTTTGATTGATTTTAAGAATAGAATTATTCAACTTAAAGAAGAATAAGATTAAGAAAGTTTTCTATTCATAGTAGAGATAATTGAATTTTAGAAGTATTAAGAAATCAAAAATTATAACTCGAAAAAGAATAGATTGAAATTCTTTTTGAAATCTATTTATGTTATAATAATTAAGTGAAAATGTATAAGTTTGAAAATATAAGCTATGGATAGTGAAGTTCAAAACCATTAACAGGATATCCAGATATATTAATCCGCTCTTCAAAAAAAAAAAAAAATGAAAAAGAGGAGAAGCTTGAGGAAATGCCTAATCAAAAATTGGCTTCACTTGAATTAACTTATAAAAAGAAAACTGATTACATTTATTACTTAATTTTTATCCATGTATTTTTATTAGAAAAGAATTTCATGAAGATCTTTTTCTTGTGAATAATCTATGTGATCTTAATATAATAAACTACAATTATTTTCGAAGTGAATTCAAAATTTTTGAAGTCTTATGATTTTGTAGTTAGAATATTCTTTAAATTCTTAAAATTAAACTTAGTTAGTGAAATTTGGTTAATGATTTACTAAAGCCTTTATAAAATCAAAAATCATAAGGAGTCTTAAATATTTACCTTTTTTATTCCAAATGTTATACATTCTATATAGTAAAAAGGGTTACTTGAAGACAAGTAATGTTTATGTTTAGGGGATTTTGATCCAAGAAAAAAATACCTATTTTTATGCCTTTATTTTTATTAAATTTTAAGGATATTATGCTTTAATGAAAGGTATTTTTGTATTTTTGGATGTAGGTGATACAAAAATGTTCAAGAAGAAGAAAAATATGAAAAAGGAGCAAAAATAGAGCCAAAATGCAAAATTTTCGAAATTATTGGCCTGGCGCCTAGGCGCAAGCACCAGCTCGATACAGAAAACTGTTAAGTTTTTGATGACTTTTGGGCGGTTATTTTAACAGTGTGAGCGGTTATTGGACCTTCTAGAAGACTGGCAGTTGTTCCTGGTTTATAGGACATGTGATACAATGTATTTGGATGCTTCAAAACGGTTTTAATCGCGAAGAGGTGCGATCCAAAGTGAAGAGGTGCGAAGAACTGAACGCGGTGTCCGGCGCCTAGGCAACAGTATTTCTCACAAAAATATTTTTAAATGCTCTAACATGTGTTTTAAGTGCAGCTTGGGATGACGGGAAGACCCTCTAGGTACGCTTTTATTTTATTGCAATTTACTTTATTGCAATTTACTTACATGCACTGTACTTTACTTTTCTTGCATGATAAATAAGACTGTTGCATAAAAACCAAAACCTTTAGGATAGTCCCTGAACTGAAACCAAACTAAATTAAAAGTCATTGCAAGATAAAATTCATCTCCACAACATTCCAAAATATAAAACAACTCAAAATTTAATCACAAACAGATCAACAAAACTACAATTGCAACTAAATTAAAATGTCTCGTTCAATGATCGGGAATACCTCGGATGATGTAACCCACGTATTGCTAACGAGATTTCCCACAGTCTAAATGAAAGTGTGGAACTCATTCAGTTGAGTTTAGCAAATTCATCTGGACTAAGTGAATTCGATGAAAATAACGGTGTCGGGATGACGGAACCGTGGGATCTTAATCAGTTCTGTTTAAACAACTTTAAGATTTGTTTTAATTAAAATATTAAAAACACTTCGATTTTAAGATTTTCTCTATACCAAAACACTTCTCTCATCTCCCGATTTATGACTTCTAAAACTAAACCTCTACAACGACAAGGAGCTTGGAGCATGGTGGGCAGCATGCCATCGTCATCAGCAAAACTCGGATCTACTTCAGCAAAAACTATTTCTTAGTTTTAAATAAACAAGCCATAGGACTTCGAGGTAGTTTGCTTAGTGCAACATAATTCCTCAACTCTTTGTTAGGCATTTGCATAATCATGTTTTGTAAATTAAGCCCTAACCGGTCTTAGGATTCCGAGGTAGTCGTTCGGTACGACATAAACCCTCACATCTTCGAGGCTATTTGTGTGATTATACAAATATAAGACCTAAATAAATAAAATTGGCAGGATTTCAACATTAAGTAAACTCCCAAATCTAAGCCAAACAATATGATAGTTTGGGAAGTTGCCAAGATTCTTCTTGGATCCTCAGCTTCTCCTACTTCTCTTCCTTTGGATTCTTGAAACAAACTGTTCCAAATTTGATCCATTCCCTTTTGAAATTTCTTAAATCCAATCCTTTAAAAACTTTAAACTTTGAAATTCTTGAGAGCAAAACCACTGATCATTATCGAGAGTTTTCTTAAATGATTCCCGTCATTTAAGATGTAATTAACTATAGGGGCTTGCCCTTATAGGGAACTTTAAGAACCCAGGTAATATAAACCTTGTTTAATTTCTTTATATTAAGTAGGGGAACTTGTCGGCTTATAAAATTGGTTGGCAGACCAAACAGATGTCACAAATCTTATAGTTTATTTAACCTAGCCCCATCATCAAGCAGTGTGTCTATTCTTCAAGATAGATATACGGTTTGTGGTGCGGTGTTCATTTATATAAACTATCTAGGATGTGAGATCAGTTTGATTTCATATCTGAAAATTTTCAAACTCAAAATTATTTTCAAAATCAAATACTACTTTCTAAATTATATATATATTTAAATTAAATTTAAAATCTAAAAAATTCACCGACAACTTCTGTAGGCGACCCTTTTTCAGAACACATGACCTAAAATATGCCGACAACTTCTGGCGACTCCGCTGGGGAATAGTTCCTCTCTCCATTTTGATCAGATGGTTTTGCTTTCATAAATCGGTAGTGTATCCATGTCCCTAGTGGAGCAAACTACCATTCTTCCATTGGAATACCCTTTCATTTCTGTCTTGAACGAGTATAGCCAACTCCTCTCAGATTTAGGAGCCACTGATTAGACACCCCTAAACGGAGAGGTTTTGAAATCCTTTTACCTCTTTTCTGAGGTGGGGTGGACCCCCAATAGGTGTTAGTTTAGGAGCGGTCCTTCGAGTCGAGAAGTCTTGCATAAGACTTTCTCTTCCTTTCCAATTCTAAATCGGGCCCTTTACCTTTTCTATAACCTTTTTCCTTTGATCTTTTTGTTTCTAACAAACGAACCCGCTAATAAACAACCTTCTAATAAACAATCTCTTTTAAAAATCACAAATACACTAAGATAAACGAAAATGTGTTCGGACTCTTTCTTTTTCGTCCTAAACTTTACGATGAAAGGAAGCATAATTCGGGACTGACATTCGGAATCTGCCCTGCAGAAAATGACTGCCCCAAAGTTAATCTTATCCTTCACCAATGGAATGGACTTCGCCATTTACAAGGATGAGCTGCCCGACAATGGAATCATCCATTTCGGACAAGGATTAGGCAAGACAGATATCAAGTTCGCTGACGTCACTCTCTTCACACTAATGGACAAAGTGTCAGAAACTGAGAAACCCGTAATTAAGTTCAACTTGAAGTCGGCTCAAGAATTCCCTCCTCTGCAAAGGGTTCCAGCTAAAAGGAGTACTACTGTTTGTAGTAGGACTGTTGTCTCTACCCCCACCAGTCTAGTCATCTCTGCACCTACCCCGACTTCTGCCAAACTGAAGAGGAAGGAAATCCAAGTTTGTGATGAGCCTGTCACCGTGGAGGGTACAGATTTTTCTACAATACCATCTATTTTTGAGATTGGGTCTAGTTTAAGAGTTGCACCCCTAACTCGAACTCAAAGAAGAAATAGAAGCAGAAAGATCGCCAAGATCAAGAATGCCAAAGCTGTTGAAGTTGCTTTTCTAGAAGAAATTCCTGAGGAAAGAGAAGAACTGCCTGAGTATATACCTCTGTTGGAAGGGATCAGGTTTCACCCTCTCTCTGCCGCATCAGATGAAGAGGATGTCCGTAGGATCGCTGCTGCATTACCCCGACTTGCGTACTACAACAATTACAAAAGGAAAAGGGATAAGACTACGCCATTTGCTCTACTACAAGCTGCGATAGAAAGATTGGCAAAGAAAGAAAGATGCCCTGTGTCAGAAATCTTAAGAAGGATGGGATGGGTGCCAGCTAAATGCCGCCTCGGACCGCGAATAGAGCCTGTTGCTGCCACAGAGAAACTAAAGAAGAAGATAAAAGCCAGTTCACCCGTTGTTGTATCGGGTTTGCAAATTAGGGAATATACCACCTTCCAGCATATAGCCGACAGACCATCCGATCCTAAGCTTCCGGTTGCAAGAAGGATGGTATGACAACCTACTACTAGCGAGCTAAGACCAAAATAATGTCCTGAGAAGAAAAGTCTCGTCAGGAGACTTGAATCAGAAGAAAGTGCTACTGTAATAAAGGGGACTCCCGGAAAGGAAGTTCAACAACTGTCACGTGACAACTGCGAGACCGTGCGGAAAAGGCCACTAGAGGATGCCATGGACAAGTTAAGGACCGACATCAGACGGTTAGCAAAAGAAAGAGAAGAAAAACTAGAAGATGAAGTTGATTCATAATAATTTATGAATGACGAGTATGTTGAAATCAACATGGTTGAGACGCGAGCATCATCAGCTTCGCAAGGTGCTCCAGCAGGTATAGAAAGAGATGATCCGGAAGTGATGAGGGCACAGCTTTGGGAAAGAGATGACACAATTTCCTAGATGGCAAAGAAGATGGAAGAGATGGCTGCTGCCTTAGCCACTCTTCAGAGTCAGGTACAACCTCAGAAAGAAACACCCCCAGAGATCATCCATATCGCAGATGGAGGAAAAGAGATCACATCTGTCAACGGAGATGAGCCACCAAAGAAGGATTCTGCACAAAGTATGATTCCAGAAAAGGACATTAAAAACATGGTAGAATAGCAGGTGCGAGAAGCCCTAGCACAATCTAAGAGTGGATCATCTATTCAGACGGGTAGACCTTACCCCGAAGAGTTTGATGCAGTCCAATACCCAAAAGGCTTCGTACCACCTCTGTTTAAGACTTTTGATGGAACGGGAAACCCTCAGCAGCATGTCGCACATTTTCGTGCAAGTTGCTGCAATGCCGGTGGGAGTGACGCCTACTCTTCCGTCGGCTCGTCGGCAGCTTGTCGGGGATTGCCTTCGACTGGTACGCAGAATTGCCGAACGGTTCAGTAAAGACCTTTTCAGAACTAGAGAATCTCTTCGTTAAGCGGTTTGGCGGGGCTCAGCACCACATCACTATCGGTGATCTAGTGGTGGAGGAACAGAAGCCGAACGAGACTTTAGTGAATTACATACTTCAATGGAGAAATTTAAGCATGAAGTGTGAACCACAACTTCAAGAACAACATGCAGTCGACATCTTGCTCAAGAGTATCCATGGCCCGATAGCACTTCTCCTTAAAGGATTTGCAATCAAGGCTTTCGAGAAGTTGCTTAGCAAGGCCGGGAGCTTGCAAGAGGAGGCAAAGCAGTTAAGTTTTGTAGACAAGATCGATAAGCAGAAAACTATGAAAGCATTTGAAAAGAAATCTAGAATCGTCACGGCAGTAGATAAGGGAAAGCAGCCAATGCACATACCAACAACTACCACAGATCTATCAGCAACCTCAGCAGGGCTATCAGCAACCTCAACAGGGCTATCAGCAACCTCATTCGAGCTATCAGTCACCTCAGCATTATGAACAACTGCCTCGTTCATCGCGTACCTTAAGAGAACTTCTAAATAGAGAATATCCCTTCAAAACTGAAGCAATAGCGAAGATGTTCTGTAGCTTAATGAAGACACCAGATTTTTTAGCTACCAGAGCCCAAGTGGCCGGAGGAAGTCAATAAGAAAGATCATCCAAACTATTGCCCTTACCACCAGATGCTCGGACACAAGATAGAGGATTGCATCACTTTCAAGAGTTAGCTTGATGACAATCTCCGGAAAGGGAACATAACGATCCCGAAGGAATACATGAAGGAACCCCAGAAAGGAGGTTCCATCAATGTTATTTCAACGGATCCCATTGTTCTGATAGACTCGTACATGACCGATGATGGATGGAGTACCGTCTAGATAAAGTCTTCAAAGAAAATTTTGGATCACATCCAGACCGCTTCGGTACGCGCTTGAACTCAGAATTTGAAACCTGTCGAGCCGGCACTATCACTTGCGATTGAAGAACCACCCCATAAGGAGGAGAAGATCGTGGAAGAAAAGAAGACCGAGGCTCCGAAGGGTAAACTAGGGGCTGCTTATCCTAGGATGGTTGTTTCCGATTCGGGGGAGAAATCCCTCGAACTTCTGACTCTGTATGATTATCTGCTCGCCCCGGCGGGATCTTATAATGATAAGGGTTATGACGTTGGCTACATTTTGACTGTTTCTAAAGATTACGTAACTATCTTATTCAGTATTTATATATATTCCTAACCATCTTGACTCACAAACGCAACAGTTCATGAAAGTTCCACAAAATAACTAACATTAACCTGAAACCTACCGTATCAAATAACCTGTCACAAATTTCTAAGAAAACACCAACTTGCTACACAACTTGAAACAACGTATCAATTACCTTCTCTTCTGAACCCTTCATATACAAAGCTTCAGTTCCATCCCCATTCTACCTGACCCCTATGTTGCGCTTCGACCTCCGCCTCCCATTCCCCGCTTCAGACCTCCGCTACCTCCGGCGTGTTCCAATTTGTCAAATACTCTGGATCAGAGCGCATCTCGTTGTCGCGAAACACATTGAAGCTGGAGTTCATGCTAGAGCTCATGGTCAGCTAGCTGTGGAGCGCGAGCTGCTGCTGTTGCTGTTGCTGCAGCGTGAACATTGGCAACTTACAGTAGAGCATCAAGGATCGACTAGCTAGGAGCGACCGCCGAGTCATCGACAGAGCTGCCTGATGTTGCATGTATCGCATGCTCGATTGCCTGACTGTGTTCGATGGATACTGGGCCATGGTGGTCATTTTGGGCTGGCTATCAGCAATGACAACCAAGTACATTAGATTCCGCTGAAGTTAAGCTGATTTTCAGCACATTCTTCTGTTTTTCCAGAATTTTGGTTGTCAAGAATTGCTAGAATCAACTGCTTGTTCTCATCCAAATACTATTGAATAATGTCAGTGGTGACCTAGTTCATGGAAGCATAAGCTGCCATCACGTGTTGCATTTGCATCAGATACTGTTGCATTCTCTCACTAAGGGTCTGTTTGGGGCAGCTGTAGATTATTTATAATCTGCTACTAAACAGCTTATTTTGATAATTTGATAATCTGCAGATTATCAGAATAAGCTGGCTTGCTGTTTGTGGCAGCTTATTCAGAATAGTTTATTGGTAGTTATGGCTGTATAAATGACATTCCTGCCCCTATCTGTAAAACTGTTTGGGGCAACTTATTCAGAACAGTTTATTGGTGTTAAAGAAGCATATAGTCTAGAAGCATAAAAGTCATCACATATCAGTTCCAAAAGATGAAATACATTTCTCACACTCTCGTGAATATAAAAAAATAAAAAAAGGATAAAGACAAGTACAACTACAATGAGAAATATTAATATATTCAATTTGAAACTCTGGCTACGCCTTTCCTCATATGCACTATCAACCTGAGAAAACATCAGATTCCCATCACTACTGGCAGTGTAACATGTGGGAGTGTCGGCCCATCGGAAGAAACCGCAACGAGCTGAAACACCCCTACGACAACCGTAGAACTGTCTCCCAAAACAATGAGGCTTGCGCGATGTGAGTAACGGAGCTGGTAGTCCACAATAACACAAAACAACTCTGCTTTTCTCTGTAATCCTAGAAGACATATTGCTATACCTGCCTAAAAAAAAATAAGCCCAATTGTTAGGTGCTGAAAAAAAGAAGACATGCAGATGAAAATAAACCTATAATAGACGAAATAAAGAAGACTTGATGGATCAGCTACCATAGATAGCATCTGCGATTGACTCCCTCAAAGCAGTTATCTCAGCCACACCCTCAGCGTCATGAACCCTAAATTCGTTAGAGTCAATCTCATCCTCATGTACTGAAGGCCAAACCATAAATGCTGATGGTTCTTCAAAGACTTTCAGTTCATCGTTACCAGCCATACTAAAGTCCATATTTGAACGTGAAGGATGTCGTCGGATAAAGTTATGAAGTGCCATTGTTGCAATCACAATATTCACCTTCTTTTGAAATGGATACGACGTCATATCACGTAGAATGACCAATTTCTTCTTCCAAACCCAAAACGTTCTTTCAATTATCCCGTGTAAAGAAGAGTGGCGTTTGTTAATCATTTCTTTCCTGCCTCATATGGTGCCACTTGTTTGCTCAAAATCAGGAATATGGTATCTAGTTTCTGGATATGGCTTCAGCTAGCCCCTCCGCGTAGGATATCTAGCATCAACCAAATAGTATTTCCCTGTTATGTAATACACTGCTAATGACAAATTATTCATATAACTAGTATGCTCACAAATCAAATCATACCTGAAGGTGGGTGAGGAAAACATTGTGATATGTTCGTTGTTGCATAAGAGAAAATCCTACTGTCGTGTGTACTCCCTTCCCAGACCGCCATGATAAAAGTGAAACACATGTTGAAGTCACATACCGCCATGATATTTTAAGTAGTTGAACCACTGCGACCTATGTATGCTATCTTATCCTGGCTTGGTAGTCGGGCGTCGACATGCGTACCGTCAATTATACCTATGCAATTCTATATTACAAAGTTAGAAAAAAGTATAACTTTGGGAGTAACGTAAAGAAACCAATACTGACCTTAAAATAATGCATCTAACGGGGATCATTAGCAATTTCCCCTGGAGTACTAGCAAATGATGGATCCTCTAGTTTAATGATTTGAGCTACCAAACTAATAAGTGCATGTATGCCTTTGGAGAAGTAAAGACTTATTGTTTCAGATGAATGCTAAAATCTTTCCATAGCACCTCTAATCTATTCATTCTGCGACAGAATGTATAATGTAATAGCCAACACCTCACTTCTCATCGTTCTAGTAGAACCTTGTAGGCCGTGATTCAAAGATAACTCGTTCAGGAGATCAACGAAAATTGGTACACTCATTCGAAATATGTTGCTGAACCTTACTGGATATCCAGAAAGCATTTCACCTACCCATTTATCCCTAAAAAAACTGGATGTCATGCGGGGTATACGAACACTGCTAGATCTGTGTTGACCTAATTTTTGTCGAGGTTTAGTTGTTCTCATAGCTTTAGGATTCTAGCCTCAGGAGCTTCCCTGACGATCCTAGATTCTTAGCAATGGGACCCACCTCATCTTAGAGAGTCTAGAACCACTTTGTTACTCTTTGAAATCCTGCACGAGATTCTGTACCGCTAGTCTGTAGCCGGTCGAAGTTGACGTAAGGAATTCAAATTGAGTCTCTATAGGACCCCTAGACATTAGGACAGCCTCGTGCACGTCTGACACACCTGGACGCACAAAGTCTCAGTTCGCGACCTCGACACCTTCAATTTCTTCGCAGTGGATTGGAGTTGGAGTCAGAATGCCCGGACGATCGACATCAAAGTCAAAATTTTAGAAAAGGCTGCATTTGACGCACTTTCGATGCGATCGTCGACGAGGTTACCTAGACGATACCAGATGACGAAACGGACTGTGCCGATGCTTCCAGAATGTTGATTTTACCTAAGATTGACGTTCATTTCGCTAAGATAGCTTGTCATGGAGAAATGCACAAAACGGAGATTATTATAGTAATAATAATAATAATACTATATTACTAATAATAATAATAATAATAATAGTAATAATAATAATAATAATAATATTATTATTATTATATATACATTTCCCCCTATTAAATCCTAAGCACTAGATCATCCCCATTGCACACTCAGCCCGTCTCCCTCTCCTGCTCGCGATTGAACCCTCGGCTCGTCTCCCTCTCTCGTTCGCGATCGAACCAGCTGAGACTCCCTCCTCGAGCCGCACGCCTCTCGCCCCATCTCCTGCATTTTCCTGCTCTAGCCGACCCAATTCCTATCCTAACGCCTGCTCCTCTCTGCGACGTTTGTCGCTGTTTTCCTGCCTTCCTCGGCATCGATCCACTTGTGGTAGGTTTAGGTGAGCTCTTCTCCTCCTTCGTGCCTATAAGAAATTCCATTTGGGGAGTCCATGGTTGCTGGCCGAAAGCTTCCAAGGGAGGGAAAACTCTGCCATTTTTCTTTCTCACTTACTTCTTTAGCTTGATGTGCTTGGGTTGGCTTCCTCTTGCTGTTGGAGGGAGAGTGGAGGTCGGAAAGTGCCTTTAAAGTTTCTGTATTGCTCATTTCTGCTTCAAGAATGTACCTTCTATTCCCTGTGCCCTGCTGCATTGTGGTTTTCTCTCTGTCGAGCCACTGAGGATGGTTCTATGGGGCGGTACAGCATGCTAGTTTATCATTGTGCTTATATTTAGGGATGTTTGTTACTTGAGGCATGTGGAAAATAGAAATTTGAGCATGTTCTAAAGGATGGGTTTGGTTACTTGATTAAAATGGTGAAAATTTAGCATGATATCAACTCTTCTCTTTTTTGCTACTTGCTTAGAATGATGGAAATATAGCGTGGCATTAGCTCGTTTCTTTTCTTTTGTTCAAAGCAAGTTGGAATGATTGGAAATGTGGCTTTGGGACAAGGATAGTTCCTCCTTCAAGCATGTTGGGATATGTTTTATATAGCTTTTCATTCACTCTTATCTAATATGAAATATTGAAAGGCTCATTTGGTCTTTCATGCGATTGGAAGGCTTGGTTCTAATGTTTTAAATTCTTTTAGGCTTAAAAATGCATGCTACGAAGAAGTTTACTTTGATTTGGAAAATTTCCACACTTGTTTTTATTTGATGCATATGGTGGCTTTATAATTTGATATGTTAAATATATGGAGGTGTTCGTTTTAGCCTCATGCTTAGTTTGGTTTCAACCTTATCGTGGCTCATTTTGGCATCGCTTGGAGGCTTGGTTGGCTTATTCTAGCCCATACCTGAGAGTCTATTTCGATGTATAATTGCTGACCCTGTTTCAATGCTTTAAGAGATTTGTTTTGGCTTCATTTGAGGGCTTAGTTGGTTTTCCTTAGCTCCTACTCGAGAGCCTATCTTAATGTGTTACACTTGTCTTTGCTCGAATGCTTTGAGAGATTGTTTTTGGTCTTGTTTAGAGGCTCGATTTTGCTTGTTTTAGCCTCTACCGAGAGCCTATTTTTGATGTATTATGGATGTCCTTGTTTAAGAGCTTTGATATATTCATTTTGAGCCTTGCTGGTGGTGAGCTGGATTCGATTTTGTGTTGGGTTGTGGTCCTGGCCGTGTGGTGAGTGCTGTTGTGCCTTGTAATGACTTGATTCCAGCTTTCCTTAATGTTTGAAATGGGAGGATTTTTGATGTTGCGGTTTGAAAATCCCTTGGCTTGCTTATGGATTGAGATGATTAATGATTGGATTTGGGTATCTTTACTATATTTTACTTGGTGGAATTGGAGCTAATTTGGAAGACTTGTGAGAGCTTATCCATTCATTTTCTTATGTGTTGAAAACTTTATGTTGGGATAGTTTTCTTGTTATTGCTGTAGCCGTGAGCTACCTTGGCCCCTGTTGCCTTGGCCATGTGTTTTCTTGGTTTTTTCTTGCCTTGGCCATGAGCCATTTTGGCCCTTCCTGTCCTGGCCGTGAGCTCCTATTTGGTCCTGTGAAAAGATTTTTATACTTATGAGATTAGACATGGAGTTGTGAAGCAAGTTGGAAATTGGATAATTGCACTACTTGAGGTTTTGATATGTTAGCAAGGCTTCTCTGGGATTATTTCTCCTTTGCTCAATTTGTGGAGTTTGGAAGTGTCCCATAATTTATTTTAGAAGATATTTGGTTGAATTATTTAATTTTATATTTTTGAGGTTTGGAAACCGGCGCCACGAGATCATTTGTGTGTGGTCATCATGTCAGTTGGCCCTGTTTCAATTTAGGAATTGGAAAAACGCCCTCTTTAAGTTGATCCAATCCTAATGAAATGAGAAAATGAGATCCTTATGGATTGATTCGAGGACCTTGGGCCTTGTTTGGATTATGTTCTTTTACTTGTTTTGTGAGGTTTGGGAACTCCTCAAACCTTATTTTAGGGGTGCTTTAGACTAAACCTCCTACCATTTTGGCCCCTCTTTTCTAAATCGAATTTGGAGGTGGGTTACTCCTTTCCTTCCCCTTTCTGCTATTGAATTGTTTTCCCCGCTTTTCTCGGAGTTGGTTTTGTTTTCGTTTTGTTTTAGGGCAGTTAGGGTGCTGATGATAAAGGCACACCGTTAGTAGAGTGGACTGATATCCCATCCTACGACACCAGGACCCGCTCCAGGGCCCCGGTGAACCGTAGGATGACGATATCATTCACCGCAATAAGGCAAGCGGGGCACCCATACCTTCTTAGGATGGTTAGTGATCCTACACCCAACGAAGTGATTGACTCTTGGACAACCCTAAATTTCAAAATCTGATAAGAACATATACTATATTCACAACAAAAAAAATATATTTTCACTACGACAAAACATCAATACAAATTCTCTTTTGTATGCCTGAATCCACGTGCATGCTAAAAATATACATTTTTTAAACTATATTATAGAATTGGTTGTCCACTTGTTGATTATCAGTCTTAGGTTAAGGAACACTCTCCTGAGTTATGATTAGTAGGACACCCTTCTAGTTGAGTACCGAGCTCTATACACTTGGTGACCGAGTAGCCTTCGACGATCCTCAAGAATTACTACACAGTTTCTGAGCCTAGCCTCGACCGAGTGCTTGCGGTTTTCTTTAGATTTTTCATATGATTTTCGGATGAAGCACTTATGGTCCTTTCTCCGGGACTTTCCCGAGGTTTTAATGATTTTATTTTGTTTTGCTATTTGTTTTCCCCGAGTTCTCTACCGTGAGTCATTCACCGTCCTTTCTCGGGTTTTCTGGACGATGTCTCTTTTTCTGCTTGACTTTCATTTCATGATGCATTCCAGTCTGCTGCATTTAAAAAAATAACGGATCTCTCAAGTATACATATTTGTTTATATTTACAGCATGTTACTTTTTGTAAATGCTACTGTTCTTTTTAGCACGTTGTACCATACTCTGCTTCATCTTTACTGTTTTCCTGTGATATATACCCTGTTATACACTGTACAACCTTTAAACATACTTATATAAGATTTAGGAGAACTCAACCATAGGGCCACCTGATTTGACATTATGACTTGCCACCTTAGAAAACTAACCTCGTCGTGATAAGGAGCTTGGAGTTAGCGTGGTGGGCAGCACGACCATCTTCAACAGCAAAACATATCCTCACCAGCTAAACCATTCCTTAGCAATTAAACATTAATCTATAGGATTTCGAGGTTGCTCGCTTAGTGCGACATAAATCCTCAACCTTTTGTTGGGTCTTTGTATAGCTCTGCTGTGCAATATAAGCCCCAACTCATTTTAGAATTCCGAGGTTGTCGTTAGTCACGACCAAAATCCTCACATCTTCTAGGCTATTCATGTGATCATTTCACACAAATGTAAGCCCTAATTAAATAAAATTGGCAGGATGAAACATTTAAATAATTTCTCCCTTAAATCGAAGTCAAACCATATGATAGCTTGGGAAGTCACCGAGGTTCGCCTTCGGATCTCCGACATCCCCTAGTTCTTCTTCCTTTGGATTCTACAATAAAATGTTCCAAATTTGAGCCAATCCCCTTTCACACCTCTTTGTTCGATTACGTTGAAAAGTCTTATCCATTTGACTTCTCTGAAGATAATGTTTCATGATTTTTATCAAGAGTTTTCTTAAGTGATTTCAGTCATTTAAGATGTAATTAACTATAGGGGCTTGCCCTTATAGGAAACATTTCCGAACCCAGCTTAAAGTAAACCCTATTTAATTTTTGATATTAAATAGGGGAACTTGGCAAATAAAATGGTTTCACACACCAAACAGACGTCATATATTTCTTAGTTTATTTGATCGAGCCTCTTCCTTAAGTCTTGTGTTTATCTTTTGAGATAAATGCGGGTCTTGAGGTGTAGTACTCTTTCATTTAAACTATGAAAAATATGGGCTCAGTTTGATTTCATATTTTTCTAAAATTATATATATATGTAAATTAAAACGTCCTTCCGAAGCGGGCGACGGGATTTCGATTCCGGCGACCGACAGCTTCTTACAGGCACTCCACACCCAAAACAACGCCGATAATCGGTAATACTTCAACAACAATATTGCATTCGCTGCAGCCCATGCCATTCTTTTACGTCCTTCATGTTGCAGATCCATCCTAGATTTAAAAGATGTTAGTTATTTCAATAATTGATAATAACATGAAGCACTTAAAAATGAAATGTACACAACTCAACTTAAAAATGGAAAGCATTAATCATCTAGCAGTGCATTAAAAAAAGATCCATACAAAATACAAGATATTAAAATTACCCAATTAGATGTCCACAACATCACAAAAGGTACAAATAAGAACACATAAAAAATAATCATTTCTCAACCAAAACACGCAAATATTCGACCCACAATTCTGGCTGCAGCGTCATGAACATTGTCTGACTGGTTGGATCCTCGAGTTTATTGACACAATTTGCATGAAAACGACGGTTTGCAACTACTTTAGATATAGAAGCTAAAGTTGCGAGACATTCAAAGATGATGCTGTTAGCGACAGGAGCAAGCGCTGGGGCACCAAAAGCTTCCAATAGTCGATCAAATGAGGTTTCACAAATGTATATTTTTTTCTTTTTTTCCTACCAAGTCTGGGCATCTTTGAAGGTGAACTGGACTCCCGTATCTCCCTCTGGTTACTACGCACTTCTTCATCAGCTGTCAACGGCTCAGATAGGAAGTCATCTTGTACGCCTGCAAAGCCTATATGAGCAGGGTTGAATGCAAATTTTCCCGTAGTGACAACCCCTTCAAACATTTTGTCGAGTTTTTTTTCAAAATCCAGGTCAATTCTGCACTGCTTATATTTTTTGGCTGACGACATTGCCTGTGACGTTGTAATGGATGAGGGGGTTAAGTTAGTTTATTAGAGAAAAGATAAGAACTTTAAATTAAAAAAAAATTATAAAGTTGATTTATGACCTTAATTTCTCAGCCCACCATTCCTCAGATGCATTGATTGTCCGTTTAATAGGATCCCAACCCAAACCGACACATCCACGTTTGAGTTCCTTCCAAATTTTCCATTCCTTCTTCAATTGATCCCACTTGTTTTTGAATTTTAGCCTGTCGTAATCCCTGCAGTCAATTATTTAAACCTCTTCGCAATATTTACCCAACCTTCCTTGCTAAAAGACGTGTTTGGCCTATTTCTCAGTTCTATTTCTTTAATACATAGATCACAAAAAATATTGGTTACTTCTTTATCTCACGTAGCAGACGGACCCCATTCATTCGCCAAGTTGATAATGGAAGTAAACATAAAAAACATGATGCAAAATAATGTACAGCTCTATTAGTAGAGTATGCCTTTGTGCAATTTCCTCAAAGCTTTGTAAACCTCACCAAGCAAGACATGTAGTGCAAGCTCCCTCAAAATTGTTCACAAAGTAGGCCCTTACATTTGGAAAAACAAAGCTTGGCCTCCAACTAAACTATAAATTTTATATGCCCCACAACAGAGAAATTTTTATCTTAGAACACATTCGTTTTGTGTTTTCCTGAAACATGATTATGGAGGGAATGCCAAGTCTCTGATTTTTAAGCATAAAGGTAAGAACAACACAATATGAGGATTGACAAAAATATAATGTCCATTGGTTTGCGAGTATGAGATGCAGTAAAGCTACACATTAGAACACAATGAACACAGAATGTGACAAAGTGTGGCGATTTAGGGCCCTTTTGGGGCGGATTATTATAGCGGCGGACGTTTTTTTAATGCAGGCGCGCTGTTTGTTTCACGCGTGGAGGAGGCGGTAGAAAATCGCGGGGCGGGAATCCTTTAAAACTTTTCGCTAATTTCGGCCGCGGTAAGGATCTCGCTTTCTGCGTTTTTGCTCCACCTTATTACCCATAGGTCCTCGTCCCCGATCTCGTCCCGATCTCTCCCCTGCTGTCTCGCGCTTCAAGCAGAAAGTCCCCGATCCCGTCCCGTCCCCAATCCTGTCATGTCCCTGATCCCGTCCAGTCCATTATCTCTTCCCTGTCGCGCGCTTCAAGCGGAAAGACCCAAACCTCCGGCTTGGCGAACGAAAGGATTGAATCTCTCCTCCAGCGCTCATCTCCGACCTCCTGAAGCTCTTCTGCAGCGCTTGCTCGATAGGCATTATGCTCTGTTTTCATTTGTTTTCTTAGTAAAATTTCTTTTCTGTTGATGTCTTTCTGTACGCATGTGGGAGAAAGCTGTTGAAGCGGGCCGTGTACATCGTTAAATGGAACAATGGAGAGTGAGCTGTGGTCGAGGATAGTGCTAGGGCTGAAGCTTTATTGTATGGGTCCAATGGTGGAATCAGCGTCGATGAGCTCAGCTTTATCTTAGGGACGCTAACGGGGGAGGGTCCCGGGCCCGGAGCAGGATTAGGTTCCAATGTGGAGGGGAAAACCATGTCGCCGGCGGCTAGCGCTAGAAAGATTTATCTTCATTTTCATCTCTTCCAAAAGTATCAATTGATCTTCATTTTCAAAATTTGAGTATCAACTATAACAATAAATAAATAATATAAAGTTATGTATAAATAGAAAAGTAAAATGTTCTTTATTAGTAGTCATGCTGATTGTTACAACATCATCTAATTGACCTTTTAAAGATAGATAAAATGAATGTGAAGCTAAGGGTGTAGAAAAGCAACAAGAGGATTGGCATTTCTACAATCAACAAAGCATTTATTGATTTAAATAATTCAACTGTTCTTCTTTATTAGTAGTCATGCTGATTGTTACAAAATCATCTAATTGACCTTTTAAAGATAGATAAAATGAATGTGAAGCTAAGGGAGTAGAAAAGCAACAAGAGGATTGACATTTCTACTATCAACAAAGCATTTATTGATTTAAATAATTCAACTATGTATATTTATGACGAAAATAAAATTTCAATAATTCAACTATGTAAATAATTCCACTCTTAGGAACTCTTCTTTTGTAGAATTGTGATATTTGTTGTTGGTAAGAATTATAGAATGATAAATGTTGATTAAGTTACATTGAATCAACACTCCTCATTAATTGTTTTACTTCTTTACACACTCATGTTACCTGTTTGCCTTAAAATTTAGATGAAACATTTATAGTTTAGTTATGATATGTAGTCAAACATTTATAGCTTTTAATTACCTATAAGGTCAAACTTTGTTTTTCCAAAATATGCTGATTTCCAGCCCCGACATTTAATGGAACAAAGTTATATGCTTTTTCGCAAGTTTTTCTGTGACTTGTATGAACTAAAAGTAGAAGATGGTGAGAATTTTGTTATCATTGCAGCAGCTTCTCCCATTGGATCCGATGTAAAGAATATTAAAAAGCAGGGTGGTGTTTTTGAGAAGTTGCAGAAATTAGACTGTGAGACGTTTATAGCTGGTATCAAGAAGATTTGAGGTTTGATTTTAAAGCTAAAGTGATGGATAAAATTATTATTTCTGTAAAGATTTGCAACTCATTGCAGTGTTATTATCCAGCGTGGCTTCATTTTTTTTCCAGAAAATGAAATCCTAATTAGTGATTATTTAGTTGATGACAAATTCATTCAGATAACATATGGAATTTTATGAAAAAAGAATTGCTCACTTGCATTTATGCTTTGGTGATGATTGCTTCTTTGTAAATTTAAACTTAAACCCGGAGGGGTATTCTTGATTTTGAAATTTTTGGAGTTAGTTCGGTGCTTGGTTATTTATTTGGTAATGCTATTGAGCTGCTCTGTAATTTGAAATGACGCTATACTACAATGTTAGTTTCTACGAGTGTATTAAGCTATGGCGAGTTTCATTTTTTTACTCCCATGTCAATTTTTTTTTTTGTTATATAATTATTATAGTTGGAAGCAATATTCTATATCATCTTCTTAATTTAATACTGTTTAGTTTTCATTAATTTAAATTTTAAGTTGATCCCTCGCTTGCATGCGTTTGCCGATCTCCCACCACATGTTCTTGCTACTCAGCTGCTTGCATGGTCGCGTTGTTTGCCTGCTCGTCCATGCTAACCCTCCCCTTAATAATCTCTCTCACACACACAGCTATATATATATATATATATATATATATATATATATATATAATTCATTATTTGTTTTTCAAAATTAACTTCAGTATATTGATTTTCGTAAATCACTCTTTCGCTACGTAACTCATGAAGGTAGCTTGTTCTAGGCATGCAAGCACAAATTTTCTTTATTTAAAAAATTTTTCAGCTAGGTATTCTAAGCTTGGTTTTTACCAAAAATTATAAAATCACGGCTTGCTCGCTTGCTCGCTTGCATGAATAAAAACCCACAAGCGTCAAAATTTACTATTGGACATAAAGCATGGAAGGATCACTATTGCATATAAAAACCACAAGCATTAAGGGTTTACTATTGCACATAAAAGCCAAAAGCAGGGAAGGTTCACTATTGCACATGAAAGCCAAAAGCAGGGAAGGTTCACCACGGGACTTAAAGCCTCAAGTATGGAAGATTCCTTGTAAACATAAGACCACAAAAGCACTAGCATGAAATATACGACCACAGAGATTTGTATCGAATAAAATATCACATGAAGATTTGTATGAAATAAACTACTGCATGGGGATTTTAAGGAATAAACTAGCACATGGAGATTTGCATGAGAAGCAATCACATGATTTTGCATGGAAGACTGCCACATACAGATTTGCCTGGAATAAATATTACCACATCGAAATTTAACATAGACATAAACTAATACATAAATTCAACAAGTACGTAAACTACTACAGGAAGATTCTCTACATGTATAGACCATAAAAACGCTCATATGGCTTTTATGAAGGCTAAAATAAGCCACATGATGGTTTCCTCCCTCTGTGTGTGTGTGTGTGTTAAGGTTAGGGTTTTTGAGTATGGTGAAATGAAATGGAAAGTGAGTGAATAAGAGAGGATTTGGGAAGTGTCAAAGATACAGAAGATGTCAGTAAGCTATTAGGATTTCAGGAATGTGGTGAAGTGAGGAAAATGGGTGATGAGATGTCTCGGGTAGGAGATATGGAAGTGTGGAAGATTGTGGTGTTTCAGGTAGGGAAGGGTGAAGGAGAGTACGGGGAATTATGTTGTTTCATGTAGGGAAGGGTGAAGGAGATTGTGGGGAGAAAATGAGTGTGAAGTTGAGTGAGATTTTGGGTAGGGTGATTAAAGCAAGAGGGTGTTATGGAGTTAGACTCAGTTAGAGTGAGAAAGTGGGAGGTAGATAGGTATATTTGGTTTCATATATGGGTTAAAAAGAGGGAATGTATGGGGGTGTTTGGTTACTTAGGCTTTTCAGTATGAGGTAAAGAGACAGAAGAATATAGTGGGTGTTCGGATACTTAAGTTTTTGATGAGGGTAGTGCTTATGTTAATTTTTGGGTTGGCTAATGCAGTGAGAGTTATGGCGAGGATAAGGCTCAGGTATAGTGAGAAATTGTAAGAAAAGAGGAGAAGGGCTCTAGCAGAGTGAAAAATAGGATGGAAGAGGAAATAGCCTCAGTTGTAAGAAAGAAATGAGAAGGATGAGGGAGATAGACTTGGACATGGAGAAAAATAGAAAGAAAAGGTAATATCATCACGATTCTACAATCTACATCATGAAAACATTATCGAAATGATAGAGAATAAGAGTTTCTACCTTTGTTTGTAATGTTACCTTGGTTTCTTGCTTGGATAAGTCTTCCTTGATGTAGAGAGTTTTAGCTAGAAGGCAAAGGAAGATGGAAATGGAGGTTTGTTGGATGAGGGGATGGAGAGAAAATGAGAGGGATTTTAGGCAAGAAAGTGGATAAGGGAAAGGGTTGCAGTGCTTGGCCAAGAAGCGGGATAAGAAGAGATAGAGATTGTGTATGAGAGGGAATGAGAGTGGTGTACAGTTTTGGATGAGAATTTAAGTGAGAGATTTTGAGGGAGAAGTTAAAAGGGAAAAGAGAGATAAATTTGAATTTTTTTGGAAGGAAATTTAAATTTTGTAAAGGTTATTTACGGTGATTAGGGTCTTATTTGTAAGAAAAAATGCATGAAATTTAGTGGTGCAATTAGTTTTAGAAGAGGTGGTCTATCTCTCGTGATATTTCAATTTGAAGTGGCTAGGTGCTTGTTACCATAACTTTGAACCTACATTATTTGGTAGAGAAAAAAAAAAAATTCAGCAGTGCAATTGATTTTACTCAAAGTGAGCCCCATCCCAAGATATTTCAATTCAAAGTATGGGCTCCAACTTAGGAAATATAAAATTTGTTTAATTTTGAATTAATATTTTTAGTGTGGTTTAAGTGATTAAATTATGTGTTTTTAGCTCACAATTAATTTAACTAAAGTTTGGTTTTGATTTGAGTTCATTTTGAATGGATTATTAAGTTTATTCTTTTATTATCAAAATTATCATACAAATTATCATAAGCTTAATAGGCCCCAAACAAAGTCCAATTTGGTCACAGAGAGATCCATTTGAAAAATTTTGATGATTCATATGTACTCGCTGTTGGATTTTGGGGATCACGCGCAACGGAAGTGAAATTAATCATGTACGCATATTAAAGTCATTTCCCCAATAAACCACCAAGGATCTCATGTGCTCATACAAATCAAAAACATAAACCCAAAAGAAGTGCAAGAAACCATACCATGCAAGAGTTCTACTCTTAGATTTCCTCGGATCTTTAAGGCGCTGAAACCACCGCCCTCTACCGGTATCCACACTCGAACGGATTTCCAAATGGCTTTCAACTGCTAGATCGGAGACGGGGTTTTCTCCAAAACCCAAAGAACTCTCTTCCTCTCTTATGGATTTCAAAAAAGAAAATAATAAAAGTTTTTTTTTCATAAGCCATGACCCCTCCTTTTAATTGAAGTGACACCGTTTCATGGCACCTCTTCATTAAAGAGGTCATTTTTAATATATATTTAAAAACTCCTTTTTTTAAATATATGATGAATTAAAACTCTTTTAATTCATGCTTGTAATTTAAAATAATCTTATTATTATAAATTACTCAAGTGAGAGAGTGTTCATCAACCATTCTAGTCCATTCAAATTTTGTGCGACCCTATAGGTTCAATTAACATTGGCAGTAGGCTTAAATCACCATTTATAAACCTACAAGTTATAGTTGGTCTCTAGCAAGACACTATAACTACCCAAGTTAGTATGAATAGTCTCAAGATCCGAGACAACCCGATTGTTAATGACATAATCCCTTTATCACATGATATCATGATAGAATATAAGGCATGGATTAATGTCAACCTTATATCTCTCTATCTTTAATTTCTCGACTCCCGATTAGATCGATTAAATAAATGCAATTGATCTCCATCAATTCATTTGAGTGTGGCCACACAATTCTCGCCTAAATCATTCGAGGGGCCCGTAGATATCTCTCTTATTATAAGAGGGATAAATTCCATCTTGATTACTCATATCTCACTACATGATTCACATTATGCCCAATCATAATCTTTATGGTCATCCGATCAAAGACAACGTTGGGTTATGTCAAAACATAATATTCCTCATGTTGAGAACCATGACAATCTCGAGTCAAAGGATTCGATGTCACTACAACTCGAGATTAACATATGACTTATATCCATGATTTAATCTCAAAGCGAGTCGATCCAATATTTATTCTCCAATAAATACATATAAATCGATGTGTATCCCCATACATATATTCATCTCATGAATATCCATCAAACTTTATATTAATCTTTATTTATTGTCATTCCCACAACAATAAGCGATTATGGATATTTAGAATAATCTTCATAATAAACATGAAACTATTCAAGGTTCTTCTTCTATCATAAACATGCTAATTAAAATAGAAAAATATTCATAAAAAGTTCAAAATACATATCCATATAATATCCATATAATAGTGCCTAGTGGCACTATCACTAACAGCCTCCCACTCGCACTAGGCCCATTTATCAATGTATCTAATACCCATGGACCTTGCATGACCCTCATGTTTTGCTTGTGGTAGAGGTTTAGTTAATGGATCCGCAACATTGTCATCTCGTTGCAACTTTGCATATTTTAACGTCACCTCTCTCAATAATTTCTCTAAGGAGATGATAACGCCTGAGTATATGTTTGGATCGCTGATGTGACCTAGGTTCCTTTGCTTGTGCTATAGCACCATTGTTGTCACAATAAATCTCAATAGGATTTGTGATACTAGGAATCACTCCAAGGTCAAAAACAAATTTCTTTATCCAAACTGCTTCTTTCGCTGCATCACATGCTGCTATGTACTCAGCTTCAGTTGTAGAATCAGCAACAGTGCTTTGCTTTCAACTCTTCCAACTAATAAGCACCACCATTTAAACAAAACACATATCCCGATTGCGATCGATAATCATCTTTGTGTGATCGAAAGCTTGCATCCGTGTAACTTCTTACAACCGTATCATCTTCTAATTCACCAAAGACCAAGAACACATCCTTAGTTCTTCTCAAGTACTTAAGAATGTTCTTGATCGCTATCCAGATGACTTTCACCGGATCCGATCGGTATCTCGCTCATTATGCTTAAAGCATAAGAAACATCCGGTCTAGTACATAACATGGCATACATGATAGATCCTATAGCAGTAAGCATAAGGAATCTTACTCATACGCTCTCGCTCATCATTAGTGTTAGGACACCGAGTCTTGCTAAGCGTTATGCCATGCGACATAGTGCAAGAATCCTCTCTTGGACTCTTCCATACGTAACCTTTTCAGCATAAGGTCTATATATGTACTTTGATTTAGAGCAATTAGCCTTTTAGATCTATCTCTATAGATCTTTATCCCTAGGATATAGGATGCCTCTCCTAAATCCTTCATCGAGAAACATTTACCCAACCAAGTTTTGACATTGTGCAAGGTAGGTATGTCATTCCCAATGAGTAATATGTCATCGACATATAAGACCGTAAAAACAATAGTGCTCCCACTAACTTTCTTGTAAACACAAGGTTCATCTTCATTTTCGATAAAGCCAAACTCTTCGATCGTCTCATCAAAATGAAGATTCCAACTCCTTGAAGCCTCGCTTCAAACCATAAATGGATCTTAGAAGCTCGCACACTTTACCGTAATTCTCGTGATGAACAAAACCTTCAGAGTTGTGTCATATACACATCCTCAAACAAGTTTCCATTAAGAAACGCAGCTTTAACATCCATTTGCCATATCTCATAGTCATAATATGCAAGCAATGGCAATGAGAATTCTAATAGACTTAAGCATGACTACCGGTGAAAAAGTTTCATCATAGTCAATACCATGAATTTGTTTAAAACCTTTTGCAACAAGTCTTGCTTTATAAGTATGCATATTACCATCCATGTCAGTTTTCTTCTTGAAAACCCACTTGCACCCAATGGTCTTAATATCATTTCGTGGATCAACCAAGTTCCAAACTTGATTATCATACATGGATTGGATTTCGTATTTCATGGCCTCTAACCATTTGTCGAGTCTTGATTTAACATAGCATCTTGATAGGTAGTAGGATCACCATGATCCATTAACAATACATCATGATCATTATTCATGAGAAATCCATATCTCTCGTGCTCATAACGTATTCTATCGTATCTACGTAGTTCTTGTGTTACAACCGGTGTGTCAATAACTCCTTGTTGACCACCATCATCCAAAGGTATTTCAATGTTATTTTGTGACTCTCGAACTTCTTCGAGTTGTACTTTACTCCCACTGATTCCTTTAGAAATAAATTCCCTTTCCAAAAAGAAACCATTTCTAGCAATAAACACTTTGTTCTCAATGGGATTGTAAAAGTAATATCCTTTAGTCTCATTAGGATAACCCACAAAAATACATTTATCAGATTTAGGTTCAAGTTTATTAGAATGTAAACGCTTTACATAAGCTTCACAACCCCAAATCTTAAGAAAAAGCAAACTAGGCTTCTTCCCAATCCATATCTCATATGGTGTCTTTTCAACCCTTTTGGATGGAACTCTATTTAGTGTAAAAGCAACTGTCATAAGTGCATAACCCCAAAAGGAAAGTGGAAGATCCGATGCACTCATCATTGATCGAACCATATCAAATAGAGTTCGATTCCTTCTTTCGTACACACCATTCCATTGTGGTGTTCCAGAGGAGTAAGTTGTGAAACAATTCCACAACTCTTAAGATGATCACCAAACTCTTGGCTCAAATATTCTCCACCTCGATCGATCGAAGCACCTTAATTGTCTTACCAAGTTGATTTTGTACTTCATTTTGAAAATACTTGAACATTTCAAATGCTTCATATTTATGTCTCATCAAATAGACATAACCATACCTACCGAAATCATCAGTAAAGGTAATGAAGTACCCGTAACCTCCTATGGCTTCTATACTTAATGGTCCACATACATCCGTATGTATTAGGGCCAATAATTCATTAGCCCTTTCACCGTGTCCAAGAAAAGGCTCCTTTGTCATTTTCCCCAAAAGACATGATTCGTAAGTATCAAATGATTCATAATCAAATGAATTCAAAAGTCCATCTTTATGGAGTTTTGAAATGCGTTTCTCATTTATGTGTCCTAGACGACAATGCCAAAGATAGGTTACATTCAAGTCATTCGACTTAAATTTCTTGGTAAGTAATGTTACATATAGAAAAATCATTGGATATTTCAAGGTTCAAAACATAAAGACCATCTAGTAAAACATCATTTGCATAGAACATATCTTTATGATAAATGGAGCAAATATTATTCCTAATAATAAAAGCAAAACCATCATTATCCAAACATGAAACCGAAACAATGTTTCTACACATCGTAGGAACATAAAAACAATCGTTCAATACTAACAAAAGCCCACCGGGTAAAGAAAGTTCATAACTTCCTACAGCCTAAAGCAAGCAACTTTTGCTCCATTGCCTACGCGAAGATCCACTTCGCCCTGTTTCAGCTTTTCTACTCCCCTTAGTCCCCGCACATTTGAACAAATGTGAGATGCAGATCCAAGCATCCACTATCCAGAACTAGAGAGTATAATTAATCCGTATAACATTTATACCCGAAGCACCGGTCCCACCAAGCTTTTCTTGTTCATTAGATCTTCCTTATAAAGTTTGCAATTTCTTTTCCAATGACCAGTGTTCATCGCAAAAGAAACGGACATCATCCTTCCGGGATTTAGCCTTGGAACTAAGATCGGGCTTAGGTTTAGGATTGGACTTTCCACCCCAACCTTTGCCTTTTCCTTTTCCTTTCTTCTTAAAACTCTTACCCTTTTGCTTAACCATTAAGATTTTCCTGTGCTTGGATTTTATATTTTGTTCAGCAGCTCTAAGCATCGTATGCAACTTCGATATCGATTTGTCCATCTCATTCATATCGTAGTTCATGACAAACCGGTCATAACTACGAGGAAGTGAATTCGAGAGCAAATCGCAGCCAATTCTCGGCTTAATGGAAATCCAAGCCTTGCCGTGTGCTCCATGTAACCTTTCATTTTCAATACATGAGCACTAACCGAACTACCTTCGACTCATTTTGCAAGAATGCAATGCCTTGGTAGTTTCATATCTTTCTTGCCTTGCTTGTTGCCGGAACATTTCCTTTAGGTTTATGATCATATCATAAGCCTCCATATGTTCTAAATCTTTCTCGGATCTCGTAACTCATGGCAACTAACATCAAGCAAGCAACATCTACAGTAGTCACTATGATGCTTCTCATAAGCATTCTTTCTCGCTTCCGGTGGCATTATCATCCGGTTTTTCAGTGGTGAGGTTCATCCAGACATATAACTTCCTTTCGTGTTCGAGAACAATTCTCAAATTACGAAACCAATCAAGGAAGTTAGCCCTCGTAAGCTTGTCCTTCTCAAGGACCGATCGCAATGAAAATGCGTAATTGTTATTATCGTTGTCGTCATCTACAATAAATGCAAAGTTTAAGTATATTAATTATGAAAAACTCCCACTAAATTAATAATCCCTCTTTTAAAATTATATTAACTTTAGTGGTATAAGATCCATAATTATACTTAATTTTAAGTCGCCTTTGCATGACACTTAAAATCAAGTATATTTAGGTAGGTAACTATTACCAATTGCATCAAATGCAACTCTTAATGGGATTTTTGACATCTTATGTCGTAGCATGTTTAAATCTCATCTTATGCCCTTAGGCCCAAAACCATTTTGTAAGCCTAATTAAGTTTTACCATTTTAAACACATGAGTAGCACCATTACTCATCCTCGTCATGCTAATATTATCTAATGTACTCCTACTTTGGTAGAACCCACATCATGGTGATATTAGTTTTTGACGAGTGTTTAATAATAATGGATGGCATGAAAAACTTAAAATTTCAAATGAGGGATCGTTATAGATTTTAAATTATAATGATGTTATGATTTATTTTAGTATCATATACTAAATCACATCACGTAAAATATCAAAATCAAGCATAATTAAGCGTGTCAAAATATGGCCCCAAAACCGTAATGATCTTCATAAGCCAATTATGAAGATCAAAAGTCCAATCTAAGGGTAAAAAGTAACTTCTAAAGCCTTCGAGATCACCATCTCCCGCATGGACTTCTAGCTCCTCCATCACCATGGTGGATAGTGAACTTCAAGTGCCTTGCTTTGTCTTCTCACGATTTATCTCACCAAGAATAAATACATGTAATATAAATTACAACAAAGCAAAATGACACGCAGTGCCATAATTAATAATTACATCCCATTGCAAAAATTAAAAATATTACAACCATGCAATTCACGTAAGTCACTCGGCCATATTATGTGTCACGCAAGTCAATACATCATGTATTAATCTAATTAATACATCCATGTTTGACAAACTAAAAAAAAAAATAATAATAATAAAATTATTTGATAATTGCCTCGATGTTTATAAAACAATTAAATTTATGAGGCGTTAGGAATAAAAATGGCGGTTCCGATAGCCGGTTAGCGGACGGGGTCGAGGGGCAGCGCCCTCGCGGGGTCTTAATTAAAATCTGTACATCGCAATACTAAAATTTTATATTTTTGCCAAAAACAATCCAAAATTTCATAAATTATTTAAAAGGAATTTCATGCAAAAAATTATAAATATTGCGATATAGATTCAATACTTTAATCTAATTAAAATTTGAATCCAGTATTTTAAATTCGCATTGAATCATAATTTAATTAATCATATAAATTAATTAATGCGAATAGGTGCCATTCGAACGAATAGACACGAGGGAGTTGGGCCTCACAAACCAAGAGGTGCCAACCCATTAGACACCTATTGGTGTCAACTCCACATTGACCGCCCGCCATAACCGCCTGCCAACGGCCAACCGCTGCCGTCGGCCAACCGCAGCCGCCGAATCCGCCGGCGGCCATAGCCGCCGCAGCCGACGTCCAAAAACGCCGTTAAATTGATTTATATGAAAACACAAGTCGGCTCGATACCACCGTTGGATTTTGGGATCATGCGCAACTGAAGTGAAATTAATCATGTACGCATATTAAAGTCATTTCCCCAATAAACCACCAAGGATCTCATGTGCTCATACAAATCAAAAACATAAACCCAAAAGAAGTGCAAGAAATCATACCATGCAAGAGTTCTACTCTTAGATTTCCTCGGATCTTTAAGGCGCTGAAACCACCGCCCTCTACCGGTATCCACACTCGAACGGATTTCCAAATGGCTTTCAACTGCTAGATCGGAAACGGGGTTTTCTCCAAAACCCAAAGAACTCTCTTCCTCTCTTATGAATTTCAAAAGGAAAATAATAAAAGTTTTTTTTCATAAGCCATGACCCCTCCTTTTAATTGAAGTGACACTGTTTCATGGCACCTCTTCATTAAAGAGGTCATTTTTTAATATATATTTAAAAACTCCTTTTTTTAAATATATGATGAATTAAAACTCTTTTAATTCATGCTTGTAATTTAAAATAATCTTATTATTATAAATTACTCAAGTGAGAGAGTGTTCATCAACCATTCTAGTCCATTCAAATTTTGTGCGACCCTATAGGTTCAATTAACATTGCAGTAGGCTTAAATCACCATTTATAAACCTACAAGTTATAGTTGGTCTCTAGCAAGACACTATAACTACCCAAGTTAGTATGAATAGTCTCAAGATCCGAGACAACCCGATTGTTAATGACATAATCCCTTTATCACATGATATCATGATAGAATATAAGGCATGGATTAATGTCAACCTTATATCTCTCTATCTTTAATTTCTCGACTCCCGATTAGATCGATTAAATAAATGCAATCGATCTCCATCAATTCATTCGAGTGTGGCCACACAATTCTCGCCTAAATCATTCGAGGGGCCCGTAGATATCTCTCTTATTATAAGAGGGATAAATTCCATCTTGATTACTCATATCTCACTACATGATTCACATTATGCCCAATCATAATCTTTATGGTCATCCGATCAAAGACAACGTCGAGTTATGTCAAAACATAATATTCCTCATGTTGAGAACCATGACAATCTCAGTGTCAAAGGATTCGATGTCACTACAACTCGAGATTAACATATGACTTATATCCATGATTTAATCTCAAAGCGAGTCGATCCAATATTTATTCTCCAATAAATACATATAAATCCGATGTGTATCCCCATACATATATTCATCTCATGAATATCCATCAAACTTTATATTAATCTTTATTTATTGTCATTCCCACAACAATAAGCGATTATGGATATTTAGAATAATCTTCATAATAAACATGAAACTATTCAAGGTTCTTCTTCTATCATAAACATGCTAATTAAAATAGAAAAATATTCATAAAAAGTTCAAAATACATATCCATATAATATCCATATAATAGGCCTAGGGCACTATCACTAACACTCGCATGATCTCTTTTATGGAATATGATTTCTTGAAAATGTTTTTTGTAAGACCTTTTTTATGGATGAAAACTCAAAATGTAAAATTTTACACAAAAAAAGTGTATTCGATGGTCTTCAAAATAGTTTGCATGTTTCTTATATATCATTATGAATATTGACCGCGACTTTATATATTAAGCAAGAATTTATGAGTAAAGTCACAAATTCAACGCAAGTATACGTATCGTATCAAGTAATACAGGGCTCTAATGGAGTCCTGGTTATCGATCCCACAGGGAGGTGAACGTTCTTTAAATTAGATAATATAACACTAAAATCCAATACCCAATGTAACAATGACTTAAGTGTACTACCACTAGTTAATGCAAAGTATAATAGAGCTACTACAATTACTTCTAATTACTGAACTACATTAACTAACAAACACACTAACTTATGTGATTTATAAGATACTTCTATATGAAAAGTGTCTTTCTTCCTGCATAAAGATTATCATGTGTGGATGATGAAGAATGATAGTTATTTGTGTTGTGCCAAATAGGAGCATATTTGCTTCTTTACTTTTGAAAGAGTACCTCCTCTTCCAAGCAAGTAAAGAACATTTCCATATCTTAAGTTTAGTTACTAAATCTAAGGCTAGGCTGGGAGGATACCGGCTCTCACTTAAGAGCTCCAACTCACCCTTCACCCGAAGGCTAAGCATAGGCTTTAGTTACCAATCTTAAGACCAAATTGGGGATCCCATTCTGTCACCATGAAACCTCCAATTTGAAGTCCATCAAAACTCATTTCCCTATTTTTTTGCACTTAATCCCCATGAACTACGCAATTCATTCACGAACATTAAATGGTTTCTTCATTCTTGTTGTAGAACATTCAATTCTTTTGGAATTCTTGTTGTAGAACATTCAATTCTTTTGGAATTAATGTTCCTCAACATGTTTTAACAATTCAATTGGCCGGATTGAAAAGTAAATTAAGTTTCAAATTAAAGAAACATCACAACTTTTATAACACTTAAAGGGCACATCATTTCCACATCACCACATCATAATTACTTCATGCAAGAAGAAAGGCAAAGGAGACTACTCACTAACCATGAAGAAGATATACAAACACATGGATTTTATATATAAAAGAAGAGTCATACAAACCACAAAAGTACATACAACTTATCTCTTTCTCTTCCCCAAGCAAAATCTTCAAAGTCCCCTTGATTCCTTTTCTCTTCCTTGCAACACTTGATGCTCTCCTTGGAACAAAGATGAAGAAGCAATCTCTCACTTTACTCCCTCTTCTCCCCTCCTTAGAGAAGAATTTCTGTTAAAATCACAAACCCTAACTCTCTCTCACACTTTCCTCACACTCTCTACAGCAATTCTCTTCTCTTCCTCCTCTCTATTTTCATCTTCGACACTTAATTTAATGTTAGGAACGAAATTCCCCAAGAGTTTCTTCAAGCAACTCTTCAAAAATCCACCAAAACTTTTGAATTCAAAGTGAACCGACATAGGGCGCTGGCGGCGCCCTATCGTGCCAATAAATTATGGAGTTCTCTGGAATAGGGCGCCGGCGGCGCCATGGTTTTCCTCCAAATTGCTCCATTTAGCTCCATTTTGCTCCAAATTCTTTCCTTTTTGCATCTTTTTGCTTCAATCACCTATAAACCGCATATTAAAACATAAAAACAGTCACCCAGAATTTGGGCGCTAGCGGCTCTCGATAGGGCGCCAGCGGCTCTCAAACTTGAAATTCGGCTGTAGAAAAGAATAGGGCGCCGGTGGCGCCAGTGACAAAAAATTTCACCGAACTTCATCTGGCTCAAAATACTTCATTTCCTCAATACGATCCAATATATTTTAATTTTTTAACTTATTTAGGGGTAATTAGGTTTCTTAAATATTACACTAAAAGCACAAACAACAATAAGCAAGCAAACTCAACATACAAACAAACATATGGGTTGCCTCCCACAAAGCGCTTGGTTTAACGTCGTTAGCCCGACAAACCATTCAGTTAACTAGGATGACTTAGCAATAAAACCTCTCTGAAATCAAGTAAAGACCCTCCAAAGTAAGGTTTTAAATGATGCCCATTAACCTTGAAAAATATTTCCAGTTTTTGGATCCTCAATATCAACAGCTCCGAAAGAATGAACTTTTACTACGTAGAAAGGTCCTATCCATCCGGACTTAAGTTTTCCCGGAGATAATTTCAATCTCATATTATATAATAAAACTCTTTGTTCCAGTTCAAATCGTTTTTTCAATATCTTCTGATCATGCCATAATTTCATTTTCTCTTTATAAATCCTGTAGTTATGATATGATTCATTTCTAATCTCTTCCAACTCATTTAATTGCATAAATCTTTTTTCTCCCGCATTTCTCAAATTAAAATTCAACTCCTTAATCGCCCAATATGCTTTATGCTTCAATTCAACCGAAATGGCAAGTTTTGCCAAACACTGATCTATTAGGAGACATTCTAATAGGGGTATTAAAAGCAGTCCTATAAGCCCATAATGCGGTGTCTAATCTAGCAGACCAATCTAATTTATGAATATCCACTGTTTTCTTGAAAATTCTTTTAATTTCCCGATTCGATACTTCCGCTAATCCACTAATCTGGGGATGATAAGCAGTAGAGATCCTATGAATAATGTTATATTTTCCAATTAATCTCTTAATTTGATTGTTTCTGAAATGGGATCCACCATCAGTTATAATCATTCTCGACATTCTATATCTTGTAAATATATTTTTCTTCAAAAATTTAGAAACACTCTGAGCATCACATCTTGGTAAAGCAACTGCTTCAATCCATTTCGAAACATAATCTACAGCGACTAATATATATAAATTTCCAAATGAAGGTGCAAATAGTCCCATAAAATCTAATCCCCATACATCAAAAATTTCAACTTCCAAATTGTAATTCAAAGGCATTTCATTTCTTCTAGAAATGTTACCTACTCTTTGACATCGATCACAAAATTTAACATATTTATATACATCACGAAAAAGAGTGGGCCAATAAAATCCAGATTGTAAAATCTTATAAGCCGTTTTATCAACACCAAGTTGACCTCCAAATTCAGAGTCATGACATCTCTGAATGATTGGATTAATTTCTTCATGTGACACACATCTTCTAATAATCAGATCCTTACACTGTTTATATAAATAGGGCTCATCCCAAAAATAAAATTTAGTATCATATTTAAATTTTTTTTATTGTTGTATTGTTAAATCTGATGGTATAATATCACTTACAATATAATTTAAAATATCAGCATACCAAGGCAAATTCTTTTCCATAAGAATATAAAATTGTTCATCAAGAAAAGTTTCTGCAACTTCCTTCTCAAATTCAGAAAATCTATCATATTCTATTCTTGACAAATGATCAGCAATTTGATTATCAGATCCTTTTCTATCAACTATCTCAAAATCAAATTCATGCAAAAGGAGTATCCATCTAATCAATCTAGGTTTAACAGCCTTTTTTTGCATTAAATACTTGATAGCTGAATGATTAGTATGCACTATACTTTTAGTTCCAATTAAATAAGGTCTAAACTTTTCTAAAGCAAATACTATAGCTAAAAACTCTCCTTCAGTAGTGGTATAATTAATTTGAGCATCATTAATAGTTTTACTAGCATAGTAAATAACTTTGAAAGTTTTATCATACTTTTGCCCCATTGCAACTGTTGACCTCATTTTTGATGAGGTCTTTTCTCTTCTCTCTCCTTAGTACTTAGGATTCAGCCTTAGGCTTTCCCTTTGACTATCTTAGAGGACTAAAAATGGAACCCACTACTTAGAAATTTAAACACCTCTTAACTCCCTGCAAACCCCATAAGTTTTATTGTAAACCCCCAAGTCACTTGGAGGGTTAAGATCAAATGTAGAGGTTTAAAGGATGAGTTCCCTATAAGACTCTTTGGCCTTAGGACTACCCTGAGTGGCCTGGTCTGGTGAGGGTTGACCTGCACAAATTACACTTTCACACACATCCAAAATCCTAAAACCATTCATACCTAACTTGACTTCCTGACTCATGTAGGTAATTCATATGGATGGACCTTAACCACAAGGTCCTTGGTTAAGAGGGTTAGGAACAACATAGTGAATGCCTCAAATGAGTCCTCTCATGGCTCTTATGGGATTGATGTGGCTTCATGGCTCAACCAAAGTGATTCCATTATTCTCAAACTTGATCAATCTTCATTTTTCCAAAATTTCAATTTTTGACCTCCGGGGCCCTACACCCACCAAACCTACAAAATGCCCATGAAACTACCCAAAATTTGCAAAATTGCCTAAATTACCAAAATTACTCAAAACCAATTCTAAACATTTCCCACCATTCAAATTGATCATCCTTAGCCAAATATACCAAAATTTCCAAAAATACCCCCCAATACCCTCCAAATACCCAAAATGCCCATTTTAACCAAAAATCCATAAATTCCAAAAATTATCAGAAAATTCCAGAAAATCCCAAATATTCCTAATTTAATTTTGTTCAACTACATCATAAGCCAATTTTGTTAATTTAACTCACTTTTACAAAAACCCCCAATTTGACCCATTTTTAACCAAAGTGAACCCAATGTCAAACCAAACCACTCCAATTAACCTCAATGTTGATCCAATCCAATTCTAAACTTCAATTCAATATCCCAAATACCAATTTAGACCAAATCCAAGCCCAATTTGATTAACATTTGGATCCAATTCCAATTTGAAGCTTAAAGCCCAATTTTGACCCATGACCTAAACTTAGCCCAAACCAACCTAATTCAACTCCAATTAGCCCCAAATCTTTTCCTAAACCTTCCTAATATCCCCAAAAACAAAACACTAACAAGATTTGCCCCTAATTTGAACCTAGACTCCACCCAAACTGAACCCAAAGCCAAAATCCCCTAAATTGGCCTAAACCCAAACCTAACCCAAATAGGCCCAAATCCCAAAATTAAAGCCCAACCAAAATTGAAAACTCTTTATTACACCCCATAAACATTTCTCAACTTTAATTTTACATCAAATCCAACATTAGCCCAACCTTACACCAAGTTAGCCCAATTTTACCCACTTTGGCCCCTTTACTAGAAAGACCCAAATTAAACCCAATTCAATTCAAAATCACTTCAAATTTATTCCAAATCACTCATGAAACATCCCTAAACTAAACCCAACATTTTTTTGACCAAATATTTTACAAAATTTTCATCTACCAATTTGTTTTCAAACCTAAAAGCCCACCTCCTTAAACCTTTTTAAAAGCCCACTTCCAACAAATTTAAAAGCCCAAATTTCATTCCAAAGCCCACATGAAATTTTCCCTCATCATTCCCTATGATTTAAATCACCCCTAAGTCCAAAACCCATCATTTTGATTAAACGAAAATAGCATCATGACAAAACCAATCAAAAATCCAAAGTTTTCAAAAAATTCCAAATAACCTTTTTTCATGAAAATTGACCAAGCCATGGACAAGCCATAGGCTAGCCATGAAGCCATCCTTAAGCCCCATGCAAGCCGTGTGAGTGGTGTTCATGTGACCATACCATATTGGGCAAGAGGAGGAGCCACTTTCTTGATTCCCTTAAAGTAATTAAGCACTCTCATGTCTCTCCTAACCCATGCTTAAGCTTAATTGTACTTGGATTGTGACTTCTCCCAACCAATCAAGCTGAATCAAGGGAGCTTTTCTCAGCCTAAATCAGACCATGGAAAGGTGAACCAAGCCCAACCTCATGCTTTGACCAATTTGAACTTAAACTCCTCTATTTAAGCTCCATTCATTGCCAAAGAGAAGAGATGCAAAAAAATTACCTTGGGGAAACTCTGCCAAATTATTCCCAAAGCTTCTCCAAGCACTCCTAAGCTCAATCCAACCATTTCCAATTGAGGCCTCACCTCTTGGACAAAGGTATCAAATTTTTTCTCCTCCAACCGAGCTTATTTTAAATTTCTGTAAATATTCACATGCTTTAAGTTAATCATCACCATATAGATGTGTGCTACTCGATTAAATGATCATTTAAAAAAAAAATTCACTCAATTTTGTTGAGAAACGAGTGAGATATCAAGGTTTGAAGGTAGACGGTTTTGGGTGAATAGAACTAGGAGAGAGGAGCAGTAGCCGTCCGATCACATGTGTATTGCATGGACGACCGAGATGCAGTCGGACAGGAGCTTCATCCATAAGCAGAAATGCACCAGCCAATCACGAAACGACACGTGGCCCCCCTTGATAGCAATAGTTCGAGAGGGAAATTGGATTTTTGATTTATTTTTGAACATAAACTTCAAAAAATCATAGCTTTTCATAGAAAATTCTCAAAAATAAAATAAAAATACACTCTTGCTCAGTGAACAGAGGAGAACAATGTGGAAAAAGAATTGGATTAATTTGATGAGTATTTTATTTTTAATTAATTATTTACTGTTTTGAGTATTTTGATTCTCCATTTGCATACATAATTCACCATGGCATAAGACCATAAAGCTTTTGAAGCCTCTGATCTTGGGAACATTCCCTGCATTTTTTAAGGTCAGAGGCTATCTCTATGACAAGTTATGTATTTTTCAAGTTTATGTCAATGTTTTGGTATTTTAATTCTAATAATTAGTATATTGCTCAATACATTCTAGAAAAATTTGGGGAAGTTTCTTAGGACTAGAGGACCCTAGGATAATTATGGTTAGGCTTAATTCATTAAAAATAACCCTAATTAGCCTAAATAGTCAATATTGAATTTTAATTAATTAGGGTTAACCACATAAAAATAACTTGAAATCAATTCTCCATTGATCTTTTGGATATAGAGAACCTTGCATAAAAATTTGAAGTCAATTGGAAATGATTAGCCCCACTAAATGAATTAATTAAGCCACATGATCAAAATTAAACTTTAAAAATTCATAACTCCAAAAAGATATTTCAAAAATTCACCAAATTGGTTTTGTGGGCTCTCTGATATTAGAAGAGTTTATAAAATATAAAATTGGAATTTTTTAAAATTTTTCATTTTTAATGATATTTTTGATATTTGAATAATTAAAAAATAATAAAAATCACAAAAATAATAAAAATCATAAAAATGTCACATTTTGACTCCTTATCACTTAAAAACCAACTAAATATTTTTCCTAAGTCTCTAAGTTAAGATATTAAATTTTAAAGGCTCAAAACAATTTTTAATATTAAAAAATGTATTTTCCAACCTTTTCAGTAAATTAATTCCAATAAATCAAAGAAAAATCAGAAAATTGTAAATTTGTATCTCTGAACTCCTTGAGGTCAGAGAGATTTAAGAAAAATATAAAATCTATTTTTCAACTTTAATTTTATTTTATAATTAATTAACACTCCAAAACTCAAAATAATTATGATAAATAAAATATAATTTAAAAAATCACCAAAATTGGTCCAGTGGTCCTCTGGTCATTAGGAACATCCCATAATTTTCTTAAGGACATAAACCTTACTTTGTCATGTTGTTGAATTTTCCTTGAAATCCCTTATTTTTTACTAATAATAATTATATAAATAAATTAAATTCAGAAAAATCACATTTTCTCTTCTAATATCTTAATAGACATGTGAGTGAGGTGACATAAAAATTTTAAGTTCATTTGAACTCAATTTAGTGAGTTATGAAATAAATAAGCCTAAAAGGGCATAAAGATAATTAAAGAATTTAAACCCCTTTATTAAAATTTTATGTTTAATTAAAATGGAGGGTAAAATATTTGATTTTATCTTTCTTGGATGATTGAAACTTTGGGAAATTAAAAGGGTAGGAACTCATTAATCACTTTTAATAAACCAAAAATTAAACTTTAATTATTTAAACAATTTAAATTTTAGAAGATTAATGAAAATTTGAATTATTAAAAATAGGGATATAACTTGAGAGGATATTAATTCTTTAATAAAAAAATCCCTAAATAAATCACTTCAATAATATTTAACTCTTAATTAAGATTAAAATGATAATCCAAACTAAGTAAATTAAAAATTAAAAAAAATAACCCTTAAATTAAAGGAAAGCTCAAAATATTAAGTGGTTTAACAATTAAATTTAATTTAATTTAAATTAAATTAAATTACATTAAGTAAAAATTAAATTAAAATTAAAATTAAATTAAATTAATATTTTAACTATTAAATTAAATTAAATTTAAAATATTGAAATTAAATTAAATTAAATTAAGTTAAATTAAATTAAATTAAATTTAAATTATATTAAATTAACACCACTCAATAATAAAAGTAAAACAAATTTGAAATATTAAGACAATTCATAATTAAGAATATAAAAAATCAAACTAATCAAGATTAACCTAAAATATCATAATTAACCTAAACTAAATCATTAAGATATATGAATAATCTAAGTGAATTTGAAACACCAAAGATTAATTTAAAATATCAAGATCACTTAAGGTATAAAGATTTAAACCAAAAATAATTTGAACACTATTCCAAACTTAAAATTATTAATTAAAACATCATAACTAAGCTAAATCACTTTAAACCATTAACTCAAACTTCAAATTAAGAATGATTAAAATTCTTAACAAACCAACTTGCCCCTAAAGACTTTAATTATTATAACTCTTAAATGGAGTATTAAGTGAGATGTCACTTCATTCATTAGGTAATCAAATGCCTAAGTTCACTGAGTAAGAGACAAAGCTTAACTAAACTCCTGGATGATTAATTCACCTGTGCAACTAAATTTACTTGGATTCAAAATAATCTCGGAAGTATTGAAAAGATGTTTAGGACTCGTCCTAGGCACTTTCTCAATATGATGAGATGTTTTAGAAGAACAATTGAACATAATTGTTCTTTGGTGAAGAAAATCATCCATAAACAAAACACAAGAACTTAGACTTCATAGAAAATGACTAGTTATAGGATTATGATCTTGGTAGATAACCAGAACCTTCCCTTAGCTTTACCTAGGTACTTGTTGAAATATTTAAATGCCTTAACATGTGTTTTAAGTGCAGCCTGGAATGACGAGAAGACCCTCCAGGTACACTTTTATTTTATTGCAATATACTTTATTGCAATTTACTTACATGCACTGCACTTTACCTTTTCTTGCATGTTAAACAAGATTGTTGCATGAAAACTGAAATCTTTAGGATAGACACAAAATTGAAACCCAAAACTAAATTAAAAGTCACACAAGATTGTTGACCTCATTTTTTATGAGGTCTTTTGCTTATCTCTTTAGTACTTAGGATCTAGCCTTAGGCTTTTCCTTTGACTAATCTTAGAGGACTAGAAGTGGAACCCACCTTTTAGAAATTCAAACACCTCTTAACTTCCTACAAACCCCACAAGCTTGATTATAGACCCCTAATCACCTAGAGGGTTGAAATCAAATGTGGAGGTTTAAATGATGAGTTCCCTATAGGACTTCTTGGGCTTAGGAATACCCTGGATGGCCTGGTCTGGTGAGGTTTGGCTTGCACATACACTACACTCTCACATACATTCCAAGTCCTAAAACCACAATCTCACCCAACTTGACTTCCTGACTTATGTAGGTAATTCACATGGATGGTCCTTAACCCCTAAGCCCCTAGCTAAGAGGGTTAGGAACAACATAGTGAATGCCTTAAATGAGTCCTCTCATGGCTCATATGGCTTAATATGGCTTAATATGGCTTCATGGATCAACCAAAGTGATTCCATTTTACTCAAATTGGATCAATCTTTATTTTCCCAAAATTTTAATTTTTGACCCCCGGGGCCTTACACCTACTAAACCTACCAAAAGCCCTTGAAACTACCCAAAATCTACAAAATCACCTAAACTACCCAAAATTCCTCAAAATAAATCCTAAACATTTCCCCCCACTCAAATTGATCATCTATAGCCAAAAAATACCAAAAATTCCAAAAGTACCCCCCAATACCCTCCAAATACCCAAAATGCCCTTCTTAGCCCAAAAATCCAAAAATTCAGAAAACTCTCAAAAAATTCCAAAAAATCCCAAATATTCCCAATTTCATTTTGTTCGACTAAACCATGGGCTAATTTTGCTAATTTACCCCACTTTTACCAAAACCCCCAATTTGGCCCATTTTAAACCCAAGTGAACCCAATGTCAAACCAAACCACCCCAATTGACCTCAATTTTGGTCCAACTCAATTCTAAACTTCAAATAAACATCCCCAATATCAATTTATACCAAATCTAATTCCAATTTGATTGACATTTGGGCCCAATTTCAATTTGAAGCATATGGCCCAATTTTGGCCCTTGACCTAAACCTAGCTCAAACCAATCCAATTCAACTCCAATTGGCCCAAAATCTTTTCCAAAGCCTTCCTAATACCCCCATAAACAAAACTCTAACTTGATTTGCCTAAAATTTGAACCTAAACTCCACCCAAACATAACCCAAAACCAAAATCCCTTAAATTGACCTAAGCCCAAACCTAACCCAAATGGGGCCAAATCCCAAAATTAGAGCCCAACCAAAGTTGAAAACTCTTTGTGACACTCCCATGAACATTTCTCAACATTAATTTTACATCAAATCCAGCATTAGCCCAACCTTAGCCGAGGTTAACCCAATTTGACCCACTTTGGTTAATAAACAAATCCTCTAATAAACAACCTTCTAATAAACGATGTCTCTTAAAAATCACAAATACATTAAGATAAACGAAAATGTGTTCAGACTCTTTCTTTTTCATCCTAAGTTTTGCGAAAAAAGGAAGCATAATTCAGGACTGATGTTTGAAATCTACTCTGCAGAAAATGTCTGCCCCAAAGTTAATTTTCTCCTTCACCAATGGAATGGACTTCGCCGTTTATAAGGATGAACTGCTCGACAATGGAATCATTCATTTTGGACAAGGATTCGACAATACAGATATGAAGTTCGCTGACGTCACTCTCTTCGCACTAATGGACATAGTGCCAGAAACTGAGGAGTCCGTAATTGAGTTCAACCTGAAGTCGACTTAAGAATTCCCTCCCCCGCAAAGGGTTCCAGCTGAAAGAAGTACTGCTATTCGTAGAAGGACTGTTGTCTCTACCCCCACTGGTCTAGTCATCTCTGCACTTACCCCGGCTTCTACCAAACTGAAGGAGAAGGAAATCCAAGTCTGTGATGAACCTGTCACCGTGGAGGGTACAGATGTTGCTACAATACCATCTGTTTTTGAGATTGGATCCAGTTCAAGAATTGCACCCTTAACTCGAACTCAAAAGAGAAATATAAGTAGAAAGATAGCTAGGATTGAGAAAGCCAAGGCCGCTGAAGTTGCTTTCCTAGAAGAAATTCCTGAACTACCTGAGTATACACCTCTGTTGGAAGGAAGTAGGTTCCACCTACTCTCTGCTGCATCGGATGAAGAAGACGTCCAAAGGATTGCTGCTACATTACCCCGACCTGCATACTATAGTAACTACAAAAGAAAAAGGGTTAAAACTACGCCATTTGCTCGGCTACAAGCCGTGATAGAAAAATTAGAAAAGAAAGAAAGATGCCCCGTGTCAGAAATCCTAAGAAGAATGGGACGAGTGCCAGCTAGATCCCGCCTCGGACCTCGAGTAGAGCCTGTCACTGCCATAGAGAAACCAAAGAAGAAAATGAAATCTAGTTTACCTGTTGTTATATCGGGACATCATATTAGGGAGGACACCACCTACCAGCATATAACCGACAGACCGTTTGGTCCTAGGCCTTCTGCTGCAAGAAGGATGGTGTGGCGACCTATTATTACCGAGCCGAGACCAACACAACGTCCTGAGAAGAAAAACCTCGTTAAAGAGCTTAAATCTGAAGGAAGTGCTATTGCAATAAAAGAAACTCCCGAAAAAGAAATTCAACAGCCATCACATGACAACCGCGAGACTATTTGTAAGAGACCCCTCGAGGATGCTATAGGAAAGCTAAGGACGGATATCCGACGGTTAGAAAAAGAAAGAGGAGAAAAGTTAAAAAATGAAGTTGATTAATCGGAGTTCATGGATGAGGAGTATGTCGAGATCAATATGGTTGAGACGCGAGCATCATCAGCTTCGCAAGGTGCTCCGGCAGCTGCAGAAAGAGATGAACCGGAAGTGATGAGAGCACAGCTTCGGGAAAGAGATGACACAATTTCCTAGATGGCTAAGAGGATGGAAGAGATGGCTGCTGCTTTAGCCACTCTCTAGAGTCAGGTACAACCTCAGAAAGAAACACCCCCAAAGATCATCCATATTGCAGATGGAGGAAAAGAGATCACATCCGTCAACAGAGACGAGCCACCAAAGAAGGATTCTACACAGAGTATGATTCTCGAAAAGGACATTAAAAACATGGTAGAATAGCAGGTGCGAGAAGCCCTAGCACAATCCAAGAGTGGAGCATCTATTTAGACGGGTAGGCCTTACCCTGAAGAATTTGATGCCGTCCAATACCCAAAAGGCTTCGTACCACCTCTGTTTAAGACCTTTGATGGCACGGGAAACCCCCGACAGCATGTCGCACATTTTCGTGCTAGTTGCTGCAATGCCGGTGGGAGTGACGCTTTACTCTTCCGTCAGTTTATCAGCAATTTATCAGGGATCGCCTTCGACTGGTACACAGAATTGCCAAATGGTTCAGTTAAAACCTTTTTAGAGTTAGAAAACCTCTTCGTTAAACGGTTTGCAGGGGCTCGGCACCACATCACCATCAGTGATCTAGTGGTGGAGCATCAGAAACCGAACGAGACTTTAGTAGATTACATACTTCGATGGAGGAACTTAAGCATGAAGTGTGAACCACAGCTTCAAGAATAACATGCAGTCGACATCTTGCTTAAGAGTATCCACGGCCCGATAACACTTCTACTTAAAGGATTTATAATCAAGACTTTCGAGAAGTTGCTTGGCAAGGCCGGGAGCTTGCAAGAAGAGGCAAAGCAGTTAAGTTTCATGGACAAGAACGATAAGCAGAAGACTGTAAAGGCATTTGAAAAGAAATCCGGAATCGTCGCGGCAGTAACTAAGGGCAAGCAGCCAGTTCAGATACAACCAGAGCGGCCACAACCTAGTTATCAACCACCGTAACAGACATACTAACAACCGCAACATATCTATCAGCAACCTCAGCAGGGTTATCAACAGTCTCGACCTAGCTATCAGTCGTCTCAGCATTATGAACAACCACCTCATCCACAGCGTAATCTGAAAGATTTTCTGAATAAGGAATATCCACTCAAAACTGAAGCAGTGGCGAAGATGTTCGGTAGTTTAATGAAGACACCTAATTTTTAGTTACCAGAGCCCTAGAGGCCGGAAGAAGTCAATAAGAAAGATCATCCGAACTATTGCCCTTACCACCGAATGCTCGGGCATAAGATAGAGGATTGCATAACTTCTAAGATTTGGCTTGACGACAATCTCCAGAAAGGGAACATAATGATCTGGAAGGAATACATGAAGGAACCCCAAAAGGGAGGTTCCGTCAATGTTATTTCAACGGATCCTATTGTTCCGATAGACCCTTATACGGCCGATGATGGATGGAGTACCGTCTGGACAAAGTCTTCAAAGAAAATTTTGGAACACATCCAGAACGCTTCGGTACGCACTTCAACTCAGAGTTTGAAACCTGCCAAGCCGGTACTTTCGCTTGTGATCGAAGAACCGCCCCAGAAGGAAGAGAAGATCGTAGAAGAAAAGAAACCCGATTGGTCTGCGAACCAATTTTGTGACATCCCGAAGAATAGACACACTGCTCGATGATGGGGCTCGATTAAATAAACTAGAAGATTTGTGACATCCGTTTGGTCTGCGAACCAATTTTATAAGCCGACAAGTTCCCCTGCTTAATATACAGGAATTAAACAGGGTTTATATTACCTGAGTTCTTAAAATTCCCTATAAGGGCAAGCCCCTATAGTTAATTACATCTTAAATGACAGGAATCACTTAAGAAAACTCTCGATAATAATCGATAATTCGCTCTCAAAAATTTCAAAGTTTAAGTTTTCAAGGGATTGAATTTTAGAATTTCAATAGGGAATAGATCAAATTTGGAACATTTTATTTTGGGAATTCAAAGGAAGAAATGTAGGAGAAATTACAGATTCGAAGCGAACTTCGGTAATTTCCTGACTATCCTATTATTTGGCTTGAATTTAGGAAGGCCCTAATGTTTATTTAATGTTTTGATCTTGCCAATTTTTAATTAATTAGGACTTATGTTCGTATGATTTGATCACACAAATAGCCTCGAAGATGTGAGGGTTTATGTCGTATCGGACGACTACCTCGGAATCCTAAGACCGGTTAGGGCTTAATTTGCAATGCAAATGCCTAACAAAAGGTTGAGGATTTATGTTGCACTAGGCAAACTACCTCGAAGTCCTATGGCTTGGTTATTTAATTCTAAGAAAGTTTTCTGAAGTAGACTCGAGTTTTGCCGATGACGATGACAGTCGTTGCCCACCATGCTCCGAGCTCCTTGTTGTTGCGAGAGGGTTTAGTTTTAGAAATCATAAATCAAGAGATGAGAGACGTGTTCTGGTTTAGAGAAGGTCTTCATTTCCAAGTGTTTTTTATGTTTTAATTAAAACAAATCTTAAAGTTGATTATAACAACACCGGTTAAGATCCCACGGTTCCATCCTTCCGGCATCGTTATTTTTATCGGATTCACTTAGTCCAAATGAATTTGCTAAACTCAACTAAGTGAGTTCCACACTTTCATTTAGACCGTGGGAAATCTCGTTAGCAACACGTAGGTTACATCATCCGAGGTATTCCCGATCATCCAACAAGACGTTTTAATTTAGTTGTAGTTGTAGTTTGTTGTTCTGTTTGTGATTAAATTTTGAGTTGTTTTATATTTTGAAATGTTGTGGTGGTGAATTTTATCTTGTAATGATTTTTAATTTAGTTTTGGTTTCAGTTTTAGGGACTATCCTAATGGTGTGGGTTTTCATGCAACAGTTGTTTATCATGCGAGAAAAGTAAGTGCGATGCAATTAAATAAATTGCAATAAAGTAAATTGCAATAAAATAAAAGCGTACCTGGAGGGTCTTCCCGTCATCCCAAGCTGCACTTAAAACACATATCAACACATTTAAGTATTCCAACAAGTACCTAGGTAAAGCTAAGGAAAAGGTTTTGGTTTTCTACCAAGTTCCTAATCCTATAGCTAGTCACCACCTATGACGTCTAGGTTCTTGTGTTTTGGTTTAAGGACGGTTTTCTTCATCAAAGAACAATTAAGTTCAATTGTTCTTATAAACATCCTATCATACTGAGGAAGTGCTTAAGACGAGTCTTAAACATCTTTTCAATACCTCTAGGATTGTTTTAAGTCCAAGAGAATTTAATTATACAAGTGAATTAATCGTCCAGGAGTTCAAGTTTTGTTCTCTTGCTTAGTGAACTAGGACATTTGAATATCTTATAAGTGAAGTAACACTTCACTTAATACTCCGTTTAAGAGTTATGACAACAAGAGTTTTTGAGGGCAAATTGATGTTCAAGTGATTTGTGATTTTAATTTAATTTCAATTAATGGGTTTAAGTTTGGAATAGTGTTCAAGTTGTTTTAGATTTATTTTGAATTCTTTATGTCTTAGGTGATGTTATATTTAATTCAATTTAATTTTTTTTAATTTTAATTTTAATTTAATTTGGTTTAGTTTTAATTTTAATTTAATTTAATTTTTTAATTTAATTTTAATTTTATTTTAACTTAATTTTATTTTTTTATTTAATTTAATTTAATTTAATTTAATTTAATATGTTTTAATTTAATTTAATTGAATTTAGTTTAATTTAATTTAATTTAATTTAATTTAAATTTTTATTTTAATTTTAATTTAATTTAATTTAATTTAATTTAATTTAAATTTTAATTTAATTTAATTTTAATTTTAATTTAATATTTTATTTTTTATGCTTTAAGGATGATTTAATTTTAATTGTTAAAATATTAATTTAATTGAAATCTTAGAAGGATTTACTTTAAATGTTTTAACTTTAATTTAATTTAATGATTAAGTCTTTTAGCATTTTAAATCTTGAATTTGGATTATCATTTTAATTAGAAATTAAATATTATTGAGGTGATTAATTTAGGGATTCTTAAATTAAAGAACAAATCTCCTCCTAATAGTATCCCTATTTTAATAATTCCAATTTTTTATTATTCTTCCAAGTTTAATTAATTATTTAATTAAGGTTTATTTTAATTATTTTCAAATTATTTGGTAGGTTTCTACCCTTTAACTACCTAAGTTTCAAACATCCAAAATCAACTTAGTATCAAATATTTTACCCACCCTTTTAATTAAACCAAAAAAATTTAATTATAGGTTAAAATTTTAATTACCATTTTGCCCTTTAAATTTACTAATTCCATAACTCACTAAATTGAGCTTAAATGATTTGAAATTTTTATGTGACTTCACTCATATATCGATCAAGACATTAGAGGAGAAAATGTGATTTTTCTGTACTTAATTTATTTATGTAATTATTTTTGGTGGAAAATAAGGATTTTCAAGGAAAATTCAACAACATGACCAAGGGAAATTTTCTGTCCTTCAGAAAATTATGGGACATTCCTAATGACTAGAGGACCACTTGGACCAATTTTTGTGATTTTTTGAATTATATTCTTTTTATTATAATTATTTTGAGTTTTGGAGTATTAATTAATTAAAAAAAATAAAGGTTGAAAAATGAATTTTATATTTTTCAAAAATCTCTCTGATATCAAGGAAACCAGAGAACCAATTTTTATAATTTTCTGATTTTTCTTTAATTTATTAGAATTATTTTAGTGGAAATGCTAGAAAATACATTTTTTAATTTTAAAATTACCTTAGGGCTTTAAAATTTGATATCTCATCATAGAGACTTAAGAAAAATATGAGGTTTGTTCCTAAATGATTAAAATTCAAAATGTGACATTTTGGTGAATTTTATTATTTTTGTGATTTTTATTATTTTTTAATTATTAAAAATATTAAAATAATGCAAAAAATCAACTTTTTTAGAAAATTGCAATTTTAATTTTCTTAAATTCCCCTGATATCAGAGAGGCTCTGAAACCAATTTGGTGAATTTTTGAAAAGTATTTTGAAAGTTATGAATTTTTTAAAGTTTAAGTTTGGCTAAATGGCTTAATCAACCCATTTGATAGGGCTAACCAAGTCTAATTGACTTCAAACTTTTATGGTGGGTTCCTCTGATCCTAAAGGTCAGTGTAGAATTAATTGCAAGTCAATTTGATGTATGATTAGCTCTAATTAATTAAAGTTCCATTTTGGGTGTTTATGTCAATTAGGGTTATTCCAAGTGAGTTAACTCAAAACCTATTTTCCCTAGGGTCCTCTGGTCATAAGAAACCTCTCCAAATTTTCCTAGAATTTATTTCACAACAAGCTAATTATTGGAATTAAAATACTCAGAATAGTGACTTAGAATTGAAAAATCAATAACTCTTCATAGGGATGGCCTCTGACTTTGGAAAATTCATAGAATGTCCCCAAATTCGGAGGCTTCAAAAGCTCCTATGGTCTCATGCCATGGTGAATTGTATACATGCATGGAGAATTGAAAATGTGCAGAGAGTAAATAAATCATTAAAAATCAAATATTCAATGAAATTAAATGATTTCTTTTCCACATTATTCTCCTCTGTTCATCGAGCAAGAGGATATTTTTATTTTATTTTTAGGATTTTCCTACACAAAGTTATGAATTTTTGAAGTTCTGGGTATTTAATAAATAAGAAAAATCCTATTTTCCTACTTAAGTGACGCGGCGCCAACTCAACCTCGGCAGCTCCGAACGCACACGCGTCGTCTCCTGATTCGGCGACGCCTTCTGACTCAGCGCCACACGGCCTGCGGTTCACGTATCATCTCTTGGTCCGACGCCATCTGAGCTGTCCGTCCGCGCGTGTATTGAATGAACGACATCCATTCATCGTCCCCAAGCTTCCTAGCCCGAGAACCGTCCATCTTCTAGGCTTAAGATCTCACTCGATACTTGACCGAATTAAACGTTCTTATGCTTTATGGCTTCGTCTCGAGAAGACAAACACATCCATACGGTTTATGTGGCATGAAATTGACTCAATAAAAATGGAGAATGTTCAGAAGCTCAGAAAGAAGAGTGAGACCATACCTTTGCTCAGAGAAGTGTGGCTTCGATCTGAGGGTTGTATCACCTTCGATTGGGTCCAAGCAAGCTCCAGATGAAGTCTCCTGGCCTGGTGAATCGCCTAGAGTTGATTTCCACGAGAGCTGATCAAAACCTTTGGAGTCCGGGAACGGATGGGTGGCCCGGAGAGGGGGCTTTCACCTGGGAACTTCTCCTCTTGACCTTGTGCAGGTGTGGGTGAGTTTAATTTGAATTTGGTGGAGAATTGGGAGATGTCCTGGTTTTAGGTGGAATTTTGGCTGAGAAATTGGGCTCTGTTAATGGGGATTAGGGCAAATTGTCACTGGGGATCAACTGCACTAAGTGTGGAGAGTGGTCTGGAGCAATTTTGGTAGGGTTTCAGTAAGGCTTGGTTCAACACCTCCTCATGGCCGAGAGGGGTGAGGTTTAAATAGGAGAGGCTGGAGAGCCTCCCATGGGGAGTTAGGGACTGGGATCAGCTGCTCTTGGCAAGGGAAGAACAGCTGCAATGGCCACTGGACTTGGGGCAACTCAGTAAGGGGGAATTTCAGTGTTGGCTCACATGTGAGCTCTCGGGTGTGGTGTTTTCCGGCGATCCAGGGCGGCTGGCCGGCGAGCATGGGTCACCCTCGGGTTCGGGTGGGTCGGGGCTTGATGTTTGTGAAGTCAATTGATGGCTGCCATGTGTAAAGGGGATGACTTTGAGTGGAATGGGGAAGAGGCCATGTTGGCTTGGTTTGGGTCAACCCTTGGTTTTGGGCTAAGTTCACCATCCAAGGGTTGACCTTGGGCTGAGGGAGAATCATTTGGGTCAGCTGAATTGGGTTAGTGAAGTCCCCATCCATGGTGAGGTGGCTAAGCATGGTTTAGTGTGTGACATGCTTAAGGTAAAAAAGGTTTAAGGGAGGTTTAAGAAAAACCCTCTCTTCTTTCCATAAGTGGACTAATGACAAGTCAAAGCCCCCATGGCTTCATGTGGCTTAAGAATGGCTTGTTCATGGCTCACATTTGGCTTGGGAAAAGTCAAGTCAACTTTCATGGAAAAGGATTTATGAAATTTTGAAAATTTTGGGGTTATTTGATGGGATTTGGCATAATACCATCTTGGTTTGATTTTCATGATGGATTTAACACTTAGGGAGTGATATTAATTGAGTGAAGATAAAATGAAATTGTAGTGTGGGCTTTAGATTGATTTGGGCTTTTAAAATTTGGTAAAGGTGGGCTTTTAGCATGGTTTAAGGGGATGACCCCTTTAGGTTTAAGAATGAATTCATGGATGGGAATTTTGTAGAAGTTTGGGTCAAATAATTGTTGGGTTTGATTTAGGGGTGTGTCATGAGTGATTTGAAATGAATTTGAGGTGGTTTGGGTTTGAATTAGGTTGAATTTGAGTTGATTTGTTAAATGGGCCAATGTAGGTCAAATTGGGCTAATTTGGGCCAATGTTGGGCTAGGGTTGAAATTGATGTAAAATTAATGTTGGGACACGTTTATGGGAGTGTTTCAAAGAGGTTTCAACTTTGGTTAAGTTTTGGTTTTGGGATTTGGGCTTATTTGGGTTAGGTTTGGATTTAGGTCAAAATTGTGCCTTTTGGTTTTGGGTTGAATTTGAGTGGTGTTTGGGTCCAAATTTTGGGCAAATCATGTTAGTGTTTTCTTTGTGGGGATGTTAGGGAAGGTTTATAACGGTTTGGGGTCAATTGGAGTTGAATTGGTTTGGTTTGGGCTAAGTTTGGGTCATGGGTCCAAATTGGGCTTTAAGGTCAAACGTGAAATTAGATTCAAATGCCAATCAAATTGAGCTTGGATTTGGTCTAGATTGGTGTTGGGGATGTTGAATGGAAGTTTAGAATTGAATTGGACCAGAATTTGGGTTAATTGGGTAGGTTTGGTTTGACATTGGGTTCACTTTGGGTTAAAATGGGTCAAATTGGAGATTTTGACAAAAGTGGGGTAAATTGACAAAATTGGCCCATGGTATAGTTGGAAAAAATGAAATTGGGAATATTTGGGATTTTTTGGAATTTTCGGGGAATTTTCTGAATTTTTGGATTTTTGGGTCAAGAGGGGCATTTTGGTAATTTGGAGGGTATTGGGGGTATTTTTGGAATTTTGAGTATTTTGGGTAAAAATGGTCAATTTGAGTGGTGGGAGAATGTTTGAGATTGATTTTGAGGAGTTTGGGTGATTTTGGAGAAATTTGAAAATTTTGGGTAGTTTCAAGGGTTTTGGGTAGGCTAGGCGGGTCTGGGGTCGCGGGGGTCAAAAATTGAAAATTTAGAAAATTGAAGATTGGGTAAATGTAAGTGGAATGAAATCATTTTGGTTGAGCCATGAAGCCATATCAAGCCCACATGAGCCATGAAGGGGCTCATTTGAAGCATTCACTATGCTGTTCCTAACCCTCTTGGCCAAGAGCTTAGGGGTTAAGGACCATCCATGTGAATCACCTTCATGAGTCAGGAGGCCAAGTTGGGTATAGGTGTGGTTTTAGGAGGTTTGTGAAAGTGTAGTGTATAAGTGTAGTGTGTGTGTAAGTCAGCCCTCACCAGACCAGGCCACCAGTGGGCGGTCCTAAGGCCAAAGAGTCCTATAGGAACTCATCCTTTAAACTTCCACATTTGATCCCAACCCTCTAGGTGATTAGGGGTCTACAATGAAGTTTGTGGAGTTTGCAGGGAGTTAAGAAGTGGTTTGAATTTCTAAGTGGTGGGTCCTAATTCTAATCCTCTAAGATAGTCAAAGGAAAAGCCTAAGGCTAGATCCTAAGTACTAAAAAAAAGAAGAGAAGACCTCATCAAAAATGAGGTCAACAAGGAGATGAGGGAAGCTCTGATTAAGGCTCTACTTGATCCAGAGATTTGTTTAGCTCAAATGGCCAGTAATTCCTTCGACGAGATTTGCTCGTTAAAAGAACAACAAGGTGTTACCTTCATGGACAATGATTTACTACTCAAAATGGCTGATCACAATCGACCGTTGTACATTTCAGTCACTATTTGAAAGTTTACGCTCTCCAGGGTGTTGGTTTATCCAGGAGCATCAATCAACATAATGAGCCTTTGAATGTTAGCATATTTGGAAATTGATGCTCGCGACCTCGAAGCAGACAAGATGTTATTAAGAGGGTTCAATCAGAAAGGAGAAAGAGCTCTTGGATCGATAACATTACTGATGAAGACCAGTGATCTGGCAAAGACAACCGCAAAATTCCACATAATTGATTCTGAAACATCATTCAACGCTCTACTGGGTCGGCTATGGATCCATGAAAACCGGATGGTACCGTCGTCTCTGCACCAGTGCATAAAGTATTACGATGGAAAGAACAATGTATCAAAAGTGATTTGCAACCATTCTCCGTACATGAGATTGGAATTCAAGAAGATACAACCTATTACACACCTCCGAAGAAAACAATCTTTTCCAGAAACACCGTACCAAATGAAGCAAAAGAAGTGCAAGATGATAAAGAGTCTAAAATTCTAGTCCAACAGTTACTCACCACTCCCTTACGGCGAGATGGTGAAGGTTTGTCCAGAACTCGCACCCGAGGTCGAGGCCGGGACGGGGTCGTGGAAGAGACGTTAGAACAGTTGGACAGAAGAAACCAGTCATCGACGTTGATTGAAAGACCAGTTCCGAATAAGAAGAAATCAAGAAAGAAGCAGCAACAGTAAATCAAAAGAAACCCTAGTTCAAGATCTCTCTCGAAGATGAAAAGAATGAAGAATATAAATCAATGTACGAGGAGATTAACCACTATGTACATACTATGACTCTGACCCCGATCCATTCTAATAAGATCGAGGGTATGGTGGTCAAGCAAGTTCTACCGTGGTGCTTCTTCTTCCAAAATTGAAAATGATGTACAATTTGAAGATGTTGCTTCATCTGAATTAATGGAACTGCATTTTGAGTCGTATTCTCCCTGTGTTCAAAATTTAATTCAACATGGTGTCTTATCTCGATGATGGACAAAAGGCCGATCACAACACTTTGAAAAATTATGGAACAATGCCAGTCGGCCTCCCAATTCAAAACATGGTCTCGGATTCGGCACGGTAGGATCAGTTGATGACTCAGAATTTTGCTTGGTTGTCACTTGCGAGCCTAATGAAGACTGCTTGAAAGCTTCAGAAGATCTCGAAGATCTATCAATAGGAGATGCTCCGCCAGAATTTGAAGAAGAAATTAAATCTACAATAGACGAGTTAATGGAAGTTAACTTAGGTACTAGCGAAGAGCCTAGGCCGACCTTTGTTAGCTCCTTACTCAATAAAGAAGACTATGAAAACATAATCAAGCTATTGATGGAATTCAAGGACTGTTTTGCTTGGAGTTACAACGAAATGCCAGGATTAGCTCCAGAAGTTGCAGTTCACAGGCTAGAAGTAGATCCCACTGCCGTTCCAGTTAGACAAGCTTCGAGAAGAATGCGTCTAGAGATTGAACAACAAGTGATAGCTGAAGTTAAGAAGCTAATAGACGCTAAATTTTTCTGTGAAGAGCAATACCTGACTTGGTTAGCCAATGTGGTACTAGTCTGAAAGAAGAATGGTCAGATCAGTATCTGCATGGATTTCAGAGATTTGAATAAAGCATGTCCAAAGGATGAATTCCTGCTACCAATTCCAGAACTGATGATCGACATCGCTTCGACACATGAAATCTTCTCTTTCATGGATGGATCTTCAGGATACAACCAGATAAAGATGGCACCAGAAGATGAAAAGCTCACAGCCTTAAGAACGCCAATTGGAGTGTACTGCTACACAGTGATGCCATTTGGATTGAAGAACGCAGGAGCAACTTATCAAAGAGCAATGACGAGGATTTTTGACGATCTCATTCACAACCAAGTTGAGTGTTATGTGGATGATGAAGTCATCAAAAGCAAACTAAAAAAAGATCACTTGTATGATTTGAGAATTATTTTCGAGCGGTTAAGACAATATAACCTTAAGATGAATCCCTTGAAATGCGCCTTCGGCGTCACCTCTGTGAAATTCTTAGGATTTGTTGTTCGACATCGTGGAATTGAAATCGATCCGGAGAAGATTAAAGCTATCTTAGAAATGCCACCTCCTAAAACCTTGAAACAACTACGGTCCTTTCAAGGAAAATTGGCATATCTTCGACGCTTTATCTCGAATTTGTCAGGAAGGTATCAGCCTTTTTCATCTTTAGTTAAGAAGGATGCCAAGTTTACTTGGGACTCCAAATGTCAACATGCCTTCGATGACATCAAACAATACCTAATGACACCTCCTGTTTTAGCAGCCCCAGTCTTAGGTAGACCGTTGATACTTTATACCGCAGCTCTAGACGACTCTCTCGGAGCCCTGCTAGGCCATATCAATGATGAGGGAAAAGAAAACGCGCTCTATTACCTAAGCCATCGTCTCATTCCGATGGAAGTAAAGTATCCTCCTATTGAGAAGCACTGCTTGGCCCTGATCTTCGCCGCACAGAAGCTCAGGCACTACATGCTTTCTCATAAGGTCAACCTTATTTCAAAGTTTAATCCGTTGCAATATTTGATGACCCGTCCAACACTTTCCGGCAGACTTGCTAGGTGGTCAATGATACTATTGCAATTTGATATAACTTTCGTTCCTCTTCGTGCCGTAAAGGGACAAGTCCTGACAGACTTCCTTGCAGCACACCCTTTACCGGCAGAATCGCCTCTCAATGATGATTTGTTGGACGAGCAGATAATGAGCCTAGAAGACCCCAATGATCAGTGTTGGGAACTGTACTTCGATGGAGCATCCTTAGCACAGAAAGATAAAGAATCGCAAACGATAGTGCCCGGTAAGGCAGGAATCGGACTAATCTTTATAACACCGGAGCGGGGAATGTTAAGATACTCCTACCACTTAACAGAACCGTGTACAAATAATGAAGCAGAATATGAAGCCCTCATAACCGGATTGGAATTAACTATTCAGATGTGAATAACAGATATCAACATCTATGGAGATTCATAGTTCATCATTCAACAGGTCGCCGGACAGTACAAAATTTTAAAGCCAAGACTCGAACAATACTTTCAGTATGCCATGAAACTGTTGGAGCAAATTCCAAATGTAACGATCTACAAGATTCCCAAAAGAGAAAATGCTCTCGCAGATGCGTTACCTCGACTTGCAATAGAATTTCCTGCTTACAGGATGAGTTAGTTGAAGTGTCAGTTCGAGGACGACAGGTCCTATCACAACTTGACATGGATACAATACACAAATCAGAAAAAGCAGGAGAAACAATTGCAGCAGTGATAAAAAATGCAGAAGTTTGGCGCCAGCTGCTAATAGACTACTTGCAAATAGGAAACCTACTGGACAATATGTCGATAGCCCATCAAATCAAGAAATGAACTCTGTCTTACACATTAATAAACAACACGTTATACAGAAGGTCTTTTGATCAGATGTGGCTAAGATGCTTGAGCGGGTCTAAGGCTCGTGAAATTGTACACTCAGGACTTTGTGGCGCTCATCAGTCAGGTCCGAAAATAAAAATGAAGATTAAAGACTAGGGTACTACTGGCCCTCGATGATGACCGATTGCATGAAGATTGCCAAGAGTTGTCACCAATGCCAAGTGCATGGAGTGGTTCTACATCAACCTCCAAATGCGCTACATCCGACAATCGCGTCGTGGCCATTTGAGTGTTGGGGCACAGATATTGTGGGTCTGATAGAACCGCCTTCTTCAAGAGGACATCACTTCATTTTTGCAGCTACAAATTACTTTTCTAAGTGGGCAGAAGCTGTACCTCTCAGAGAAGTGAAAGCACATCACGTGCTACATTTCTTCAAGAATCAAGTCGTCTACCGTTTCGGAATACCGCGCAAAATCATTTCAGATAATGGGCCCGCGTTCAAGAGTATGAAGATCAACAATTTTTCCAGAAGACACGGGATTGATTGGCGCTATTCAACAATTTACTACCCAAGAGCGAACGGCTTGGCCGAGGCTTTTAATAAAACTCTCATCCAAATCCTAAAGAAAACTTTGGACGAAAACAAGAGAAATTGGCACGAGAAGTTGTTAGAAGCCTTATGGGCCTACAGAATGACTTTCAGAACTCCCACCTAGTCTATGCCTTACGCCTTAGTGTACGGGTCCGAGGCCGTTCTACCCTTAGAGGTCCATCTTCCATCACTCAGAATTGCAGTTGCAAACAAGATCACTACAGAGGAAAATGCCAGATTACGACTAGAAGAGTTGAAAAGCTTAGAAGGGAAAAGACTTTCAGCACAACAGAATTTGGAACTGTATCAAGCCAAGATGATCCAGGCCCACGATAAACTAGTCCGTCCAAGGACATTTAAAGTCGGTGACTTGGTTTTGGTTCTCAGAAGACCTATTCTTGCACATCGCAAGATAGGTGGTAAATTTGAACCGACTTGGGAAGGGCCATTCATGGTCGAGACAGTTTACTCAGGATGTTCCTACCAGCTGTAAATTACCGTGGAGAGCGACCTATGCTTCCAATTAATATACGATATCTAAAGAAGCATTACACAACCTGATGTTTCGAAGGATGAATCCTCATTCCTAGAAGCACGGGCACAGTAATTACTTATGACTGGGTCCGAACCCAAAAATATTAATAAAAAAAAGTGGATGATAAAGAAAATCGTTTAAAAAAATGTTAAAAGAAAACATGTAAAATCATGATAATAAAGTTTTTATCCTTCCTTTCAAATCGAGTCTCACTCTTGATCTTTCTTCATCTTTTCCTGCTCCTATTTAAATTCAAAATAAATGAATAAAAATCTCTTCATTAATAAACAATTTATTTTTCTACTGTTCTTGTTCTTAGTACAGCCCCTGATCATTTCCTTGTTTTTCGCAGGGAAATGTCGAATGGGCGGTTGGTTCTGATTAAATGAACTTTGAACAAAGAAGAAAGGGAAAATAAAAATAAATAAGAACTCTTTTAAAAATCTGAATGTCAAAATGAATTCTAAATAAATGTGAACCCTAAATTGAAAATCAAGCTAAAATTAAATTACAACGAGAGACTAAGACAAATTCCTGAATCTGAAATCCCCAGCCTTCGGCTATTCTCAAATCTCTTTTTGAGTCTCCATATTTCCTTCCCTCTTTTGAGAAGGTCGATTGAATCTACTGACGCAGAACCATGAAAATTTTCGATTTGGTTCTGATGGCATGGATTCATATCCTTCGCCAAATAATCAGACTTTGATCGATCCTCGTGGGAAGTGAAACACTCTCACGTCTCATTCCAAGTCTTTCGATAAACTCAAATCTCCACAGCAAATTTCAACCCTTTAAACCTTCGAGACTGGAACCAGATTCCAGTTCTCTTTAAACCTTTGAGACTGGAACCAGATTCCAGTTCTCTTTAAACCTTCAAGTCTGGAACCAGATTCCAGTTCTCTTTAAATCTTCGAGACTGGAACCAGATTCCAGTTCTCTTTAAACCTTCGAGACTAGACTAGATTCCAGTTCTCTTTAAACCTTCGAGGCTGGAACCAGATTCCAGTTCTCTTTAAACCTTCGAGACCGGAACCGCATTCCGTTCTCTTTAAACCTCCGAGACTGGAACCAGTTTCCATTTCTCTTTAGACCTTCGAGACTGGAACCAGTTTCCATTTCTCTTTACACCTTCGAGATTGGAACCAGTTTCCATTTCTCTTTACACCTTCAAGATTGGAACCAGTTTCCATTTCTCTTTAAACCTTCGAGATTGGAACCATTTTCTAGTTCTCTTTAAACTTTCGAGATCGGTACCAAATTCTGACTCTCTTGCCGAGATTGCTACCAAATTTCAATTCTATCTTTCCAGACTGGAACTCGATTCCAGTTCTCTTTAAACTTTCGAGATCAATACCTAAATTCTGATTCTCATCCTTTTTAATCGATACTTAAACTCCGATTCTCACTCTGAGGCTAGTACCCAAATTCCAGTTCTCTTCGCAATCACGAGGTTGGAACCTAGGTTCCAATTCTCATTTCAAATCCAGATTTCATTGAATTGATTTTTTAAATTAAACCTCAATCGAAATTAAAACTCAGAACAAATCAAAATCTAAACTCACACATTAAAAAAAAAACTCGGAATAGAAAATGAAATGAAATCTAAATCAAATTTCCCTAGATCTTACGATCTAGAATTCACCTCCTTTTCTTTTCCCCAGCGAGAGTTCAGGGATCTCCAGTCTTGGAGATATACTCGACACTCCCCGGCGGAAATTTGTCTCTACTCTGTTCTAAGTGTGTCACTTAGAAGTATGTGTTGGTTTTGTTGATCTCTTCGGTCAATGCCAATACGCGTGGTGTGCTTGGGTAGCACACCACACCTATTGGGGGTCCATTTGTTGACCTCATTTTTGATAAGGTCTTTTCTCTTCTCTCTCCTTAGTACTTAGGATCTAGCCTTAGGCTTTCCCTTTGACTATCTTAGAGAACTAGAAATGGAACCCACCACTTAGAAATTTAAACACCTCTTAACTCCCTACAAACCCCATAAGTTTGATTGTAAACCCCAAGTCACTTGAGGGTTAAGATCAAATGTAGAGGTTTAAAGGATGAGTTCCCTATAGGACTCTTTGGCCTTAGGACTACCCTGAGTGGCCTGGTCTGGTGAGGGTTGACCTGCACAAATTACACTTTCACACACATCCAAAATCCTAAAACCATTCATACCTAGCTTGATTTCCTGACTCATGTAGGTAATTCATATGGATGGACCTTAACCCCCTAGGCCCTTGGCTAAGAGGGTTAGGACCAACATAGTGAATGCCTCAAATAAGTCCTCTCATGGCTCTTATGGGCTTGATGTGGATTCTTGGTTTAACCAAATTGATTCCATTCTACTCAAACTTGATAAATCTTCATTTTTCCAAAATTTCAATTTTTGACCTCCGGGGCCCTACACCCACCAAACCTACCAAATGCCTTTGAAACTACCCAAAATTTGCAAAATTACATAAATTATCCAAAATTCCTCAAATCCAATTCTAAAAATTTCCCACCATTCAAATTGATCATCCTTAGCCAAATATACCAAAATTTCCAAAAATATTCCCCAATACCCTCCAAATACCCAAAATGCCATTTTTAACCAAAAATCCATAAATTCCAAAAATTCCTAGAAAATTCCAAAAAATCCCAAATATTCCCAATGTCATTTTGTTTAACTACACCATAACCCAATTTTGTCAATTTAACCCACTTTTACCAAAACCCCTAATTTGATCCATTTTTAACCCAAGTGAACCCAATGTCAAACCAAACCACTCCAATTAACCTCAATGTTGATCCAATCCAATTCTAAACGTCAATTCAATATCCCCAATATCAATTTAGTTCAAATCCAAGCCCAATTTGATTAACATTTGGATCCAATTCCAATTTGAAGCTTAAAGCCCAATTTTGGCCCATGACCTAAACTTAGCCCAAACCAACCCAATTCAACTCCAATTAGCCCCAAATCTTTTCCTAAACCTTCCTAATATCCCAAAAAACAAAACACTAACAAGATTTGCCCCAAATTTGAACCTAGACTCCACCCAAACCTAACCCAAAGTCAAAATGCCCTAAATTGGCCTAAACCCAAACCTAACCCAAATAGGCCCAAATCCCAAAATTAAAGCCTAACCATAATTGAAAACTCTTTGTTACAATCCATAAAAATTTCTCAAAATTAATTTTACATCAAATCCAACATTAGCTCAACCTTAAACCAAGTTAGCCCAATTTGACCCAGTTTGGCCCCTTTACTAAAAAGACCCAAATTAAACCCAATTCAATTCAAAATCACTTCAAATTTGTTCCAAATCACTCATGACACATCCCTAAACGAAACCCAATATTTTTTTGACCAAATATTTTAAGAAATTTCCATCTACCAATTTGTTTTCATATCTAAAAGCCCACATCCTTAAACCTTTTTAAAAGCCCACTTCCAACAAATTCAAAAGCCCAAATTTCATTGCAAAGCCCACATGAAATTTCCCCATCATTCCCTATGATTTTAATCACCCCTAAGTCCAAAACCCATCATTTTGATTAAACCAAAAAGAGCATCATGACAAAACCAATCAAAAATCCAAAGTTTTCACAAAAATTCTAAATAACCTTTTTTTCATGAAAATTGACCAAGCCATGGACAAGCCATAGGCTAGCCATGAAGCCATCCTTAAGTCCCATGCAAGCCATGTGAGTGGTGTTCATGTGACCATACCATATTGGGCAAGAGGAGGAGCCTCTTTCTTGATTCCCTTAAAGTAATTAAGCACTCCCATGTCTCCCTTAACCCATGCTTAAGCCTAATTGTACTTGGATTGTGGCTTCTCCCCACTAATCAAGCTGAATTAAGGGAGCTTTCTCAGCCCAAATCAGACCATGGAAAGGTGAACCAAGTCCAACCTCATGCTTTGACCAATTTGAACTTAAACTGCTCTATTTAAGCTCCATTCATGGCTAAAGAGAAGAGATGCAAAAAAATGCCTTGGGGAAACTCTGCCAAATTGTCCCCAAAGCTTCTCCGAGCACTCCTAAGCTCAATCCAACCATTTCCAATTGAGGCCTCACCTCTTGGACAAAGGTATCAAATTTTTTCTCTTCCAACCGAGCTTATTTTAAATTTTTGTAAATATTCACATGCTTTAAGTATATCATCACCATATAGATGTGTGCTACTCGATTATACGATTATTTTAAAAAGAATTTCACTTAATTTCGTTGAGAAACGAGTGAGATATCAAGGTTTGAAGGTAGACGGTTTTGAGTGAATAGAAATAAGAGAGAGGAGCAGTAGCCGTCCGATCACATGTGTATCGCACGGACGGCCGAGATGCAATCAGACGGGAGCTTCATCCATAAGCAGAAATGCATCAGCCAATCACGGAGCGACACATGGCCCCCCTTGATAGCGATAGTTTGAGAGGGAAATTGGATTTTTGATTTATTTTTGAGCATAAACTTCAAAAAATCATAACATTTCATAGAAAAATCACAAACTAAAATAAAAATACCCTCTTGCTCAGTGAACAGAGGAAAACAATGGGGAAAAAGAATTGGGTTAATTTGTTGAGTATTTTATTTTTAATTAATTATTTACTGTTTTGAGTATTTTGATTCTCCATTTGCATGCATAATTCACCATGGCATGAGACCATAGGACTTTTGAATTCTCTAATCTTGGAAACATTCCTTGAATTTTTCAAGGTCAGAGGTTATCGCTATGGCAAGTTATGTATTTTTCAAGTTTATGTCACTATTTTGGTATTTTAATTCCAGTAATTAGTATATTGCTCAATAAATTCTAGAAATATTTGGGGAAGTTTCTTAGGACCAAAGGACCCTAGGATAATTATGGTTAGGCTTAATTCATTAAGAATAACCCTAATTAGCCTAAATACTCAATATTAAATTTTAATTAATTAGAGTTAACCACACATCAAAATAACTTGAAATTAATTCTCCATTGATCTTTAGGATACATAGAACCTTGCATAAAAATTTCAAGTCAATTGAAAATGATTAGCCCCACTAAATGAATTAATTAAGCCACATGATCAAAATTAAACTTTAAAAATTCATAACTCCAGAAATACATTTCAAAAATTCACCAAATTAGTTTTGTGGGCTCTCTGATATCAGAGGAGTCTATAAAAATTAAAATTGAAATTTTATAAAATTTTTCATTTTTAATGATATTTTTGATATTTAAATAATTAAAAAATAATAAAATCACAAAAATAATAAAAATCATAAAAATGTCACATTTTGACTCCTAATCACCTAGAAACCAACCAAATATTTTTCCTAAGTATCTAAGTTAAGATATTGAATTTTAAAGGCTCAAAACAATTTTTAATATTAAAAAATGTATTTTCCAACCTTTTCACTAAATTAATTCCAATAATCAAAGAAAAATCAAAAAATTGTAAAATTTGTTTCTCTGAACTACTTGATGTTAAAGAGATTTATGAAAAATATAAAATCCAATTGTCAACTTTAATTTTATTTTATAATTAATTAACACTCCAAAACTTAAAATAATTATAATAAATAAAATATAATTTAAAAAATCACCAAAATTGGTCCAAGTGGTCCTCTGGTCATTATGAACATTCCATCATTTTCTTAAGGATAGAAACCTTACTTTGGTCATGTTGTTGAATTTTCCTTGAAATCCTATATTTTTCACTAAAAATAATTTTTTAAATAAATTAAATTCAAAAAAATCACATTTTCTCCTCTATAGTCTTAATTGCATGTGAGTGATGTGACATAAAAATTTTAAGTTCATTTGAACTCAATTTAGTGAGTTATGAAATAAATAAGCCTAAAAGGGCATAAAGGTAATTAAAGAATTTAAACCCCTTTATTAAAATTTTAGGTTTAATTAAAATGTAGGGTAAAATATTTGATTTTATCTTTCTTGGATGATTGAAACTTTGGGAAATTAAAAGGGTAGGAACTCATTAATCACTTTTAATAAACCAAAAATGAAACTTTAATTATTTAAACATTTAAATTTTGGAAGATTAATGAAAATTTGAATTTTTAAAAATAGGAATATAACTTGAGAGGATATTAATTATTTAATAAAAAAAATCCCTAAATAAATCACTTCAATAATATTTAACTCTTAATTAAGATTAAAATGATAATCCAAACTAAGTAATTTAAAAATTAAAAAAAAATAACCCTTAAATTAAAGGAAAGCTCAAAATATTAAGTGGTTTACAAATTAAGTTAAATTAAATTTAAATTAAATTAAATTAAATTAAGTAAAAATTAAATTAAAATTAAAATTAAATTAAATTAACATTTTAACAATTAAATTAAATTAAATTTAAAATATTGAAATTAAATTAAATTAAATTAAGTTAAATTCAATTAAATTAAATTTAAATTATATTAAATTAACATCACTCAATGATAAAAGTAAAACAGATTTGAAATTTTAAGACAATTCATAATTAAGAATTTAAAAAATCAAACTAATCAAGATTAACCTAAAATATCGTAATTAACCTAAACCAAATCATTAAGATATATGAATAATCTAAGTGAATTTGAAACACCAAAGATTAATTTAAAATATCAACCTCACTTAAAGTATAAAGATTTAAACCAAAAATAATTTGAACACTATTTAAAATTTAAAATTATTAATTAAAACCTCATAACTAAACTAAATCATTTTAAACCATTAACTCAAACTTCAAATTAAGAATGATTAAAATTCTCAACAAACCAACTTGCCCCTAAAGGCTTTAATTATTATAACTCTTAAATGGAGTATTAAGTGAGATGTCACTTCATTGATCAGGTAATCAAATGCCCAAGTTCACTGAGCAAGAGACAAAGCTTAACTAAACTCCTGGATGATTAATTCACTCGTGCAACTAAATTTACTTGGACTCAAAATAATCTCGGAAGTATTGAAAAGATGTTTAGGACTCGTCCTAAGCACTTTCTCAATATGATGAGATGTTTTAGAAGAAAAATTGAACTTAATTGTTCTTTGGTGAAGAAAATCATCCATAAATAAAACACAAGAACCTAGACATCATAGGAAATGATTAGTTATAGGATTATGATCTTGGTAGACAACCAGAACCTTCCCTTAGCTTTACCTAGGTACTTGTTGAAATATTTAAATGCCTTAACATGTCTTTTAAGTGCAGCCTGGAATGATGAGAAGACCCTCCAGGTACTATTTTATTTTATTGCAATTTACTTTATTGTAATTTACTTACATGCACTGCACTTTACTTTTCTTGCATGTTAAACAAGATTGTTGCATGAAAACTGAAACCTTTAGGATAGACACAAAACTGAAACCCAAAACTAAATTAAAAGTCACACAAGATAAAATTCATCGCCACAACATTCAAAATATAAAACAGCTCAAAATTTAATCACAAATAGAACACAAAACTACAATTGCAACTAAATTAAAACGTCTTGTTGGATGATCGGGAATACCTCAGATGATGTAACCTACGTGTTGCTAAGGATATTTCCCACGGTCTAAATGAAAGTGTGGAACTCATTCAGTTGAGTTTTGCAAATTCTTCTTGACTAAGTGAATCCAATAAAAATAACAGTGCCGGAATGATGGAACCGTGGGATCTTAACCGGTGTTGTTATAATCAACTTTAATATTTCCCTAACAAAATATTAAAACACTTGGACTTTAAGACTTCTAAACCAAAACACTTCTCTCATCTCCTGATTTTCACCTTCTAAAACTAAAACTCTGCAATAACAAGGAGCTCAGAGCACGGTGGGCAGCATGACCAGCTTCGTCAGCAAAACTCGGGTCTACTTCAGCAAAACCATTCTTAGAATTAAATAACCAAGCCATAGGATTTCGAGGTAGTTTGCTTAGTGCAACATAAATCCTCAACTTTTCATTAGACATTTGCATAATCATATTATGCAAATTAAGTCCTAATTGGTCTTAGGACTTCGAGGTAGTCGTTTGGTACGACATAAACCCTCACATCTTTGAGGCTATTTATATGATCATGCCATATAAATATAAGTACTAATTAACTAAACGATTGAAACATTAAGTAAATTCACAAATCTAAGCCAAATAATAGGATAGTTTAGGAAGTTGCCCAGATTCTTCTTGGATCCTCAGCTTCTCCTACCTCTCTTCCATTGAACTCTTAAAATAAATGGTTCCAAATTTGATCCATTCCCTTTTGAAATTCCAAAATTCAATCATTTGAAAACCTTAAACTTTGAAATTCTTGAGAGCAAAACTACTGATCATTATCGAGAGTTTTCTTAAATGATTCTCGTCATTTAAGATGTAATTAACTATAGGGGCTTGCCCTTATAGGGAACTTTAAGAACCCAGGTAATATAAACCTCGCTTAATTTCTTTATATTAAGCGGGGAACTTGTCGGCTTATAAAATTGGTTCGCAGACCAAACGGATGTCACAAATCTTCTAGTTTATTTAATCGAGCCCCATCATCAAGCAGTGTGTCTATTCTTTGGGATAGATACACGGTTTGTGATGCGGTGCTCGTTTATATAAACTATTTGGGATGTGAGATCGGTTTAATTTCATATCTTAAAATTTTTAGACTTAAAATTATTTTCAAAATCAAATGCTATATTTTAAATTATATATATATTTAAATTAAATTTAAAATCTAAAATTCGCCTACAATTTCTGTAGGTGACCCCCTTTTAAAAATATAACACTCATCAACCTAAAAATATGCCGACAGCAACTCCAATAGCATAATCACTAGCATTACACATTAATTCAAAGGGTTTCTCACAATCAGGTGAAACAATTATAGGAGCAGTGATTAATTTTTATTTAAGTAATTCAAAAGCACATAAACATTCATCATTAAAATCAAACTTCCTATCATTTTCTAGAAGTTGGCATAAAAGGTTTAGTAATTTTAGAAAAAACTTTAATATAACGCCTGTAAAATCCATCATGTCCTAAAAAACTCCGCACCTCTCTCATAGTAGTGGGTGGTGGTAATCTCTCAATCACTCGAATTTTAGCAGGGTCGATCTCCATACCATATTCAAAAATTTTATGCCCAAGAACTATTCCTCCTGCAACCATAAATTCACACTTTTCCCAGTTCAAAACTAAATTTGTTTTCTCACAGAGTTCCAAAACTTTTGCCAAGTTTTCCAAACAAATATCAAATGAAGTTTCAAACACAGAAAAATCATCCATGAAAACTTCTATTCCATTATCTATTATACTACTAAAGATAGACATCATACATCTTTGAAAAGTTGTAGGTGCGTTACACAATCTAAAAGACATTCTTCGAAAAGCAAATGTTCCATAAGGGCTAGTAAATGTTGTCTTTTCTTGATCCTTAGGAGCAATAGGTATTTGATGATAACCAGTATATCCATCCAAAAGCAATAGTACTTGTGTCCAGCAAGTCTATGCAACATTTGATCGAGAAAAGATAGAGGAAAGTGATCTTTTCGGGTGGCAGCATTTAGTTTTCTATAATCAATACAAATTCACCATCCATTAACTTGTCTAGTAGGTAAAATTTCATTCCTTTCATCCACTTCCACAGTCACTCCGCCTTTCTTCGGTACATAATGAATTAGACTTACCCAAGAACTATCTGAAATAAGATAAATAATTCCAGCATCAAGCCATTTTAAAACCTCCTTCTTAACTACTTCTTTCATTATAGGATTTAATCTCCTTTGCGGATCAATTTTAGGTTTATGTTCTTCATTTAATAAAATTCTATGCATATAGATCGAAGGAAAGATTCCTTTGATATCTGCCAAAGTCCATCCAAAAGCTCTTTTGTATATTTTTAAGATTTCCAATAATTTTTGTTCTTGATATTCAGTTAATTCCGAAGATACAATAACTAGTAAGGTAGATGATTCTCCTAAGAACATATACTTTAAATGTTTAGGGAGAATTTTCATCTCAAGTTCAGGAGGTTTAGCAATAGATGAAATTAAACTTTTATCTCCACCTTCCATGGTATCTAACACTTCAAATTTCTCCTGAATATACTCCAATTCCTTATTCTTCTCATTATCTGAATATGTTTCATTTTTAGTTTCATCTTCAATTATATTTTCATACTCCACTTTCTTTTCAAACATCTCTTTAAAATAATCATTTCTCAAATATTCGCATACTTCCATCCTAAAACATTCATTGTCTTTTTTAACTGAGGGATACTTCATAGACTTCAAAATATTAAAGGTCACCTCTTGATCATTAACTCTCATAGTTAATTACCCTTTTTGAACATCAATTACAACCCTTCCAGTAGCTAGAAATGGCCTTCCTAAAATATTTGTAATATCTTTATCTTCCTTCATATCAAGCACATCAAAATCCACAGGAAAGATAAATTTATCCACTTTTACTAACACATCTTCTACCACTCCCTTATGATAAGTAATAGAACGATCAACTAATTGAAGAGTTACAGATGTAGGAGAAATTTCTCCAATTCCCAATCTTTTGAAAGTTGATAAATGCATAAGATTAATACTAGCTCCTAGATCACATAAGGCTCTTCCAAAAAACTTTTCACTTATAGCACATGGGATTGTGAAACTACCAGGATCTTTAAGTTTTTTAGGAAGCTTTTTCTAAATTATTGCACTACACTCTCCGCTAAGTGCAACAGTCTCATGATCCGTGAACTTTCTCTTCTTTTTAAGAATATCCTTCATAAATTTCGCATAATCAGGCATCTGTTCTAATGTTTCAACAAAAGGTATATTTATTGTTAACTTCTTAAGGATTTCCAAAAAATTTCCAAATCTATTATCCCTATTCTTCTGCTTCAATCTTTGAGGGAATGGAGGAGGTGGTTTCTCAATAGTAATCTTCATTGGTTCAAAAGGATATTTCAGGTCTGGATAAATCTTATTTTAACCTTTTTCAATATTCACCTTCTCCTTCTTATCTTCAACTTCTTTATGTGTTCTAGTTTCTAATTCTTTTCCACTCCCTAATTGAATAGCCTTAAGTTGCTCCTTGTTTTGATCTTTTGGATTGATCTCCACATTACTAGGAAGCGTTCCAGAAGGTCTATTATTAAGCGCAGAGAAAATAGGTCCCAATTGACTTTCAATATTTTTGATCGCAACACCTTGAACTTGTAATTGGTTACCCATATTCAAAATCATTTCATCTATAAACAACTTCTTATCCTTAAATTGTGGGTTATTATTATATCCAGGAGGATAAGATTGTTTAAAGTTAGTATTTCCTTGGTTGGTTGAGTTTCCAAATGGGTTTATAGAATTGTGTCCCCATTGTGGGTTCACATTAGCATTATTATTGTTCAAATTGAAATTTGGGTGATTCTTCCAACCAGAGTTATAATAATTCGAATAAGGGTTATTAGGTCTATTAATCTTGTTCAAAGTTTCATAAGGTGTTTGAGATTCAGTTATCTGCCCAAATGAATTTTCCTCTAACACTGGAGATGGTTGAGAATAATTCATTCCATATTGGTCTATTTCTTAGAAAGTGCTGCCATTTGAGAAACTATCATAGTCATCATGTCAGAATCATGAACACTAGCTACTCTTTTAGGATTTACCCGTTCAGAGGGTCATTGAAAATTATTAGTAGCCATCTCTTCAATTAATGAATATGCTTCATCAAATGGTTTTGACATTAACGATCCACCAGCAACAACATTAATAATTGATCTTAATGATCCCACTAATCCATTATAAAAAGTTTGAATTATTAACTAATCTGGTAAAGCATGATGTGGACACTTCCTAAGAAGATCTTTAAACCTCTCCCAAGCTTCATATATTGACTCTCCTTCAAACTGACAAAAAGATGTGATATCATTTCTTAATTTAGCAGTTTTCGATGGAGGGAAATATTTTGATAGAAACTTTTGAGAAAGTTCTCCCCAAGTTCGAATAGATCCAGGTGCTAACGAGTTTAACCACGCCTTAGCCTTATCCCTTAAGGAGAAAGGAAAAAATCTAAGTCTGACAGCATCATTCGACACTCCATCATACTTAAAAGTAGCACACAATTTTGTAGAACTAGCGAGATGTAAATTTGGGTCTTCATTAGGTGTTCCTCTGAATTGATTATTTTGTATCATTTGGATAATAGTAGGTTTAAGTTCAAACGAATTAGCAGCAACATCATGATTTTGAATAGTTATATGAATTTCATCTGCTGTTGGGTTAGCATAATCTCTTAAAGGTATTGGCAGATTTCCAACGTTATATTCTGATTCTCTTAATTATTTGTCATTTCACAGTAATTTTTAGTTTATTTTTGTTGTTTTCTAATTTTTCTAATAGTACACTCTAACTCTGAATCGTAAGGTATCAAACCTACAGATCCACTACTACACATATAAAATCACACTACAAAGTAAAGGTTTTTAGTTACTACAATATTTATAAATAAATACTGTTTATCTACCTCCCCAGCAATGGCGCCAAAAACTTGACCGCGACTTTATATATTAAGCAAGAATTTATGAAGTCGAAATTATATATTTAGAATGATTTAGTAAAGTCACAAATTCAACAAAAGTATACGTATCGTATCAAGTAATACAGGGCTCTAATGGAGTCCTGGTTATCGATCCCACAGGGAGGTGAACGTTCTTTAAATCAGATAATATAGTACTAAAATCCAATACCCAATGTAACAATGACTTAAGTGTACTACCACTAGTTAATGCAAAGTATAATAGAGCTACTACAATTACTTCTAATTACTGAACTATATTAACTATCAAACACACTAACTTATGTGATTTATAAGATGCTTCTATATGAAAAGTGTCTTTCTTCTTGCATAAAGATTATCATGTGTGGATGATGAAGAATGATAGTTATTTGTGTTGTGCCAAATAGGAGCATATTTGCTTATTTACTTTTGAAAGAGTACCTCCTCTTCCAAGCAAGTAAAGAACATTGCCATATCTTAAGTTTCGTTACTAAATCTAAGGCTAGGCTGGGAGGATACTGACTCTCACTTCAGAGCTCCCACTCACCCTTCACCCGAAGGCTAACCATAGGCTTTAGTTACCAATCTTAAGACCAAATTGGAGATCCCATTCTGTCACCATGAAACCTCCAATTTGAAGTCCATCAAAACTCATTTCCCTATTTATTTGCACTTAATCCCCATGAACTACATAATTCATTCATGGACATTAAATGGTTTCTTCATTCTTGTTGTAGAACATTCAATTTTTTTGGAATTAATGTTCCTCAACATGTTTTAACAATTTAATTGGCCGGATTGAAAAGTAAATTAAGTTCTAAATTAAAGAAATATCACAACTTTTATAACACTTAAAGGGCACATCATTTTCACATCACCACATCATAATTACTTCATGCAAGAAGAAAGGCAAAGGAGACTACTCACTAACATTGGAGAAGATATAAAAACACATGGATTTTATATATAAAAGAAGAGTCATACAAACCACAAAAGTAAATACAACTTATCTCTTTCTCTTCCCCAAGCAAATTCTTCAAAGTCCCCTTGATTCCTTTTCTCTTCCTTGCAACACTTGATTCTCTCCTTGGAACAAAGATGAAGAAGCAATCTCTCACTTTACTCCCTCTTCTCCCCTCCTTAGAGAAGAATTTCTCTTAAAATCACAAACCCTAACTCTCTCTCACACTTTCCTCACACTCTCTACAGCAATTCTTTTCTCTTCCTCCTCTCTATTTCGTCTTGGACACTTAATTTAATGTTAGGAACGAATTCCCCAAGAGTTTCTTCAAGCACCTCTTCAAAAATTCACCAAAACTTTTGAATTCGAAGTAAACCGACAAAGGGTGCTGGCGGCGCCCTATCGTGCTAATAAGTTCTGGAGTTCTCTGGAATAGGGCTCCGACAGTGCCCATTGTGGCGCCAGCGGCGCCAGGGTAGTTTTCCTCCAAATTGCTCCATTTTGCTCCATTTTGCTCTGAATTCATTCCTTTTTACATCTTTTTGCTCCAATCACCTATAATCATCATACCTACAACAAATCATGAAAGCTACCTTCCTTTAAAGTGCAATATCACCAAAAATATGTAAAAACATATAGCTAAAAGGTTATATATTTTTATTGCATCAAATATCATGTAACTTACAGAATAAAATTATGCTCACCAAATTTGTATGTGGAGGAAATGATAATTTCAGCGTTCTTAATGTACTAGTCATGTATGAAACTTGAAATGAACTGTTTTACCTAAATAAGTTGTATCATATAATCATCAAACTAATTTGTAAATTCTTTATATTTGATAGTAAATGTCATTTAAATTTGAGAAAAAGTTTTAACTCCTACAATAATATGCATATAAAATGAAAATTTTGGTGTGCATGTTGGTAAAAGTAGATTTTTAGGTAAATTTGAGGGTTTTGCTGAAGTTGGTCATACTTGGTTCTATTTTGATTTTAGCTTATTTCGATTTCATTTAGTTAGATTTTAATTTTAGGTTAAACTAAGGTTTAACTCAAGTTTCAGCAAGGTTTAGGTTATGTCTTATTTTAGCTTAATTCTATCATCAAGTGACAGTATGAGAGAGGTCCTAGGTCCCCAATGAGATTGAATGTATAAGCTGAGGAGAGATTAATTGAAAAAGACAACAATACAATTGGTTTTGGAAGAGCCGGTTTCCACCTTAAGATATCTCAATTTGAAATGACAAGGTGGTTATGGGTGGTTGGGATGTTTATGGTTGAAATTTTGACATTAGCTCATTCTGTTAAAAAAAAAAGGAGAACACTCTAGTGCAAATTGTTTTATCAAAGTGAGCCCCACCTCAAGATATTTCAGATTAAAATATTAGCCCCACCATAAGAGAGGAATTTTTATTTTTTATTTTGATTTAAACATTTTAATGGGTTTAAATTGATTAAATTAATGTTTTTTCAACTCACATTTACTTTAAGTTTAGTTTTAATTTGAGTTCATTTCAAGTGAGTGATTAATATTATTCGTTTTATTAGCAAAATTATCATCCAAATTATTATAGGCTTAAAGGGCCTTCAAACAGTGTCTAATTTAGGAGCTATTATTCCATACGGGTCCGGCGTCCAATGAATTTTTTATTTTAAAAAAATTAATTTGGGGCCCACCGACATACACTTTTTAGGGGAGGGGTGTTTTTATTGGTTCACTGTTTTCTATTTTGTGTACGGTGAACGTATGAAATAATTTTTCCTAATTTAGGGGTAGAGGAGTCCCTTTGAAAGGTATTGAGATCTAGAAACACTTGCACAATCTATTTTGAAAAGTATTTATTCATTGAAAAATTTTACATGAGACCATTTTTTTGTGAATGAAAAACTAAAACTGTGTTTGATCATTATCAAACTGGTTTTCATTCTTCTTATAAGTCATTTTGAACATTATGCAATTTATAAAATGAAATCCTGATAACTAGATTGATTTGTGGACAAAATGATACATTTAAGTTGCATGGTGAACTATTTATGGATAGAAATTTGAAGTAAAATATTTTATGCAAAAATTATATCATATTATCATGAAATATTTTTTCATGGACATTATATATTTGGATGAACATCATGCAACTTTTAGAATGAAGTTTCAAGCCTGTGGCGATCTCTGGTGAATACGATAATTTTGGTGTGCATGTTAATGAATGTTAATTTTTAGGGTTTCGCTGAAGTTGGTTTTGCTTGGTTCTATTTATTTTTTTGTTGATTTGAAGTTTTTGTTAGTTAGATTTTAATTTTATGTTATTTTAGGGTTTAGCTCATGTTTTCGCTCGAGTAAGGTTCAAGTCAAAACTTATCCAAGTTTGATTCAGTCATCAGGTGGCACTATAAGGAAGTCTTATGTCCTGATGAATTTGGATATAAACTAAGGAAAAATGTAAACTATAAAGTGATGTCAACAAATGAAGCCCCAATAGTTGAAGCAGATTATGAAAAGTACGATGCACATATTGGAATTGTTCATTGCGATTAACTAGGTCCATAAATTAGGATATTTATGCCCAAGATTTTAATTTTGATTTTTGAAGGATAATATGTGAATTAAAATTTTTAAATTTTGATTTACATTTGAGGATTTAGAAGATTTAACGTGTGTTTGAGGATTTTGAAATTTTGATTCAGGTATTGAGGATTTTGATGTTTTTTAGTGTTTTCGAGCTTCAGGGATTTAAGAGTTTTAATGCTGTAAGTTTTGAGAATTTTTATTTTTATTTTAAGGTTTGTAAGTTTATGTTTCTTATTTATATGATCCTTTAAAGACACATGCTAGGGTTTTAGGGTTACCTAAAAACATTCAAACGGAATGCACAAGAACTCACATCCAACCAAAAAGGTGAACGGGTGATTAAAACATGCTATAAAGCACAAAGAATCATATCCAGACTAAAATAAAATTGAAATGAAAGTTATATTTGATAAACTTGAACATATTAGGATGGAAAGCACAGGGACTCACTTCAAACCAAATAGATAAACGTGGTGATTATATTAGGATGGAAGCATACGAGCTTGTATCTAGCATGAGAGTAATCAAAAGGAATGTTTGAATGACTTGAACACATTATGTCGGAAAACGCAGTGACTCACATCCATCCAAAGAGGTGATAGAGTGAGTAGTGTAGCATCGATAGCATAGGTACTCACATCTAACTTGATAGCTATTCGAAGGGGAAGCATAATTTGAGAAACTCGAGTACATTAGGATGGAAAGTATACGAACACAGATGCAATCAAAGAGGTGATTAAGGTGATTAGATTAGTATAAGAAGCACAAAGATTCACATCTAGCTTGAGAGCTAATAAAAAAGAAAGTTTAATTAAGTTGAACACATTAGAATTCAACCAAAAAAGTGAATAGAGTATCTAATTAGGATAGAAAATATAGGGAGTCTGACCCGAACCGCAATTACGCAGTAAATTAACTTCCAAAATATGGCAAAAAACTTGACCCAATTTATAAATAGCGGCTAGCGTGCAAAATCTTAAACGATATAAAAATTGGATAAATATTTTACACACTAGGGGTACTACGCAAGTATACGTATCGCTTCAAGTAATATAGAGTTTTCTTTAAAAACCCCAGTATCGATCCCACGAGGAAGTGAAGTAAGATATCTTTAGTCGAATTCTAGTATACTACTAATAGTTCTTAGTTTGGAATGTCGATTAAAATTGTGTTTTATCTAACAACTACTCCTAATTGCAAGTGTTAATGTAAAGATAGTAACTATAACTAAATGTAAATAATAATTCTAAAGATAACCCTTTTTTGATGAATTGGTTTGAAGAAATTTGAGATACTAAAAACTACTATTCTTATGTAATGAAATGGATAATGTATAGGAATGAGATGCATTAAATATTGTATGTGCCAAATAAGAGCAATCCTATTCTTTGCCCTTTGGTCCAAACATAAAGAACATTGACTAATCCTATGTTTGGTTGCTAAATCTGTGGCTAGGCTGGGAGGATACCGGCTCTCACTTCTGAGCTCCCACGTTCCCCTCGCTTGAGGGCTAACAATCTACAGTTCGGCACCTAAACGATAGAACCGAATTGAGGATTTTAGTCTGTCACTCTAAAATATCCAATTCTATGCCCGATTAATATATTTCCCTATTTATTTGCACTCAACTCCCATGAACTTCACCATCCATGGAATTTGAATATAATTCCTTTGTTGAGAATTACACCGCCCTTTTGGGTCAATGCAATTACAACGAATTTTAACACTACAACATGCTCTTTTTGTAATGTAAATGAAGTGCAAGTAAAAACCATCACATTTATAATTAAATTCACTTCTAACATGCATCACAAAATCCTAAACATGAATTCTACTCATTACAAAAGAAAAGTAAAATGAAAATAATGACATAATCTTCTCATGTCACTATTTTCAAAGAAGGAAAAAAAGTGAGAGAGATGCGTCACAAAGCATGAAGAAAACATAACAGAAACTTCATTTAACCAAAGCAAACACTATGTAATTGTTTACAAAATTATAAGATAATGAAGAACAATACTTAGCTTTTTCCCCTTGAAAGAAAGACGAAGATCTCTCCTACAAAGTCTCCCGGTGATCCATGTAATGCTATCAAATTCCCTTACAAATTCTCTCAAAATCTCCTCTCCAATCTCTCCAAAAGGGGTAAAAATCTACATTTCTACTCCTAATCTAAGAATCCTAAACATTCTCCAAGTTATTCCTCTTATTTCCCTCTTTTTTTTCTCCTAAATTCACTAATTTTAAAGAGTGTGGATGAATTTCTAAGAGTTCCCTTAAGCACCCCTTCGAAAAAGCGTCCAAATACGTCGAATTTCGGTCCAAAACCGCCAAAAGTCGGTCTAGAACATTCCCAGGCACTGTCAGCGGGTTTGAGGTCGCTGTCGGCGAGCTTTTCGGGCATTTTTCGGTGTTCTCTGGAAAATCTCACCGTCGGCGAGATCTAGGCCACCGTCGGCGAGCAGACTGCTGCGCAACTCCACCGTTTCGCTCCGTTTGGCTCCGTTTCAGCTCCGTTTCGCCCCATTTCAGTTGCGTTGTGTTTGTAACATATAGCCCCACAAAATAAGTATGAAAACAACCTTTATTTAAAGTGTAATCTCATTCAAAAATATGTAAGAAGTGTAAAAAATATTAAGCATCAAAAGATTTATCGAAAGATGTTAGTGCATAATTTCATTTCTTGCTCGTTTTTGCTCCAAATTGCACTGTTTTTTCTTCCTTTTGCTCCAATCACCGTTTCTTGTACCTAAAACCAAAAAACATACAAAATACCTTCCTTTAAAGTGTAATATCATAAAAAATGAGTAAAATAATATTAGAAAAAATGTATATATTTTAGGCATGTCAAAATCCCCCAAACTTAACTGTTACTTGTCCTCAAGTAACACTATAACTTTAAAATCCAAATATGTTGACTTGTGGTTGTGGGTTTCAATAGAGTTTCATATAATTTCATCTCAGAAATGTTATAATATAACATAGGAGAAATTCCAACAAATCAACTTAGGACTAGAGTGTAAGAATATCTTATATTCAACTTAGGAATCCTAATTTTTTTTTTACTTCAAAAGTTATTGAAAATTGCCAAACTAAAGATTCATAGAATGTATAAAAATGGAATTTAAGCACCTTATTTATACCAATTTAACAAATACTTTTTGAAATAATAATAAGCTTAGGATTGTTTTTAAGTCTTTTCATTTAAAAAGATTCAACTGAAACAAATTTTTGATTAGGCTTCTCCTCAAGCTTCTCCTCACTTATTTTCTCTTCTCTTTTTTTTTTCTTTTTTTTTCTTTTTTTTTCGAGATCATTTTTAATCCCTTTTTTTACTTTTTTTTATGTGAGGATTAATATATCTGGATAGACCTTTAATAATTTTGAATTTCACTATCCTCTCTCTAAAATCCAAAACTCAAAACTTTCCCTTGCTTTTTTATATGTGTAGGTATTAGTTCGAAAAAGGTTTTCAATAAAGGCTCAATTCTCTTTAAGTATAAATCTAAGAATTTTAGTTTTTCAAATATTCAACTCCTTTCTACCATAAATAGAAAAATCATTTTTCCAATGTTTCCTAAAAAATATCTTAACTCTAAAACAGTTTCTTCACTAAGGATTTCAACTATGTTATTTTTCTAATATTCCTAAAATTGAAATTAGAGTAACCTAAAGGTAACACTACATACCACAAGTTATTTTAAAAGTGATATCAAATTAAATACACACTACTGAGGACAAATAAAGTTACATTTTAAAAATTTTTCTTCCCCCCAGACTTAAATTTTAAAATATTTTGCAATTAATTCTATAAAATGTTGCAGGAAGAATAATTAAAGGTTGAATATGCTTACTACTACATCATACTATCAAATTCATATTTGTGCATACTCAGGATAGAATAACTGTTGGAGAAAGTAAATCTAACCTAAAACATGCTTGTAAATAAAATTACACTGAAAGGAAGTATTTTCACATTAAAATTTTATTTTTCTTCCTATCCCCAAACTTAATTTTTAACAATTATAGCATTCAGTATAGAAAATATAAGCTGGAACAAAAATAGTTTAGAAATTCTATCTACCACAAATCTCTATCAAGTCCATTTACAAGTATTCATTAGGACAGAACAATATGTAGCAGAAAGTAAATCTAAACTAATCATGCCAGAATGAAATTAACTAAACCAAGGTCTAACTAGCATAGCATGTATCAGCATGATAATATAAAAATGTTCTTCAAGACACAAATAAAGTTGTAACACAAACATAAACACACATAAGATAAATGAGGTCAATTCATCCTTTAACTCATCACATCTCACTGATTTACTTCCAATTTCTAATGAAATCACTACACTAGTAAATTATGTACTTTTTTAAATGATTTTATAGATTATAATCCCAAAGATAAGATTAACCTTGATATATTGGGTCCTAGGCACCAATCTCAGGCATCATCTAATCTTTATAATTAAGCACCTCTAACAGTTATAAAGATAGTGTAGAATCATCCATATGATGTTCATCAAATAGGTTCGCGACTTCTACCTAATGAAAATAAAGTTGTAGACAGGAAGTAACAAATTAAGATGGAACTATCAATGTTCGAAATTCATGATTTCTCTTGTAAAACTCAAGTTCAGGTGAGACCCAAGTCACAGTGGACTTGTTAATCCAACTACTACAAGAGATCAAGTCTAGCCATAATAAGAAGTTATGGAATCACCTCCCTTAAGACACACAAAGATCAAATCCAACCACTAAAAATCTAAACATCTACTAATCATCAATCAAACTGATCAATCCACAATAAAGAAAATACAATAGATCACTAACAATCATGACTCTCAAGCACACTAAATCAAAGCACATTGATAACTATGGGTTGCCTCCCATAAAGCGCTTGGTTTAACGTCGTTAGCTCGATAAATGATTCCACTGGATCAAAATTCCATTTAAGTAATCCTCGATCAATCACCCAATCATTTCTGGGTCTAGGGATTCCTATAAAATCCTCAAATTTTAATTTTTCATTCAGCTCTTCATTTTCAGTTGGATTTATATCATTGTTCCTCAAATTTCTTTCTAGATCCAATATTCTTCTATTGATTTTTTGAAATTGCATATTAAATTTATAAGAAATGGATCTTTATAAGATACTTCAATATCTCCCAAATTTTCGATCAGATTCTCTTTAGATAATTCAAATTCAGGATCAAATTCTTCTATGTCACTCTTATGATTCAAGTTATCTTCCAATTCTTCCACTTTATAATTATTAAATGATGAAGGATCTATCTTAGTTGAGGAAATAGGTTTTTCTAATTCCTTAGGAATTTCTTCCAATGGTCTTCCAATATCCTTATCCTCTTTTCTCAACTCAATTTCAAATTCTCTTCTAAGTCCTAGTTCAATAATTTTATCATGTTCATTATTTAGTTCAGCTTTTTCTTGTAATTGAGTCACATCTAAAAATATAAAGACTGGTTGCGTAGATAAATTCCCTAAATAGATAGGCATTAAAATTGTATGAGATACATCTAACTTAAGTTCATAAGATTTTTCAACAGATAGAATTAAAAGTTTACTATTTTTGGTAGCGTCCATCATTTCACACCTCTCCGAGCATACATACAGTCTTCTTTAAATAGCTTTTTTGAATCATCATGAAAATGTATTTCAATCACATCTGCTAACTTACCCTCAAAACTTTCTTTGAAATGGTCTTTACATAGATAATCAATTTCATCTATCCAAAAATATTCATCATCTTTTCTCTCAGCTGGATATTTCATAGTCTTTAATACATCTAAAGTGACTTCCTGGTCATTAATATTCATAGTCAACTCTCCTTTTTGCACATCTATCATAGCTTGTCCAGTAATAAGGAATGGTCTTCATAAAATAATTAGAATTTCTTTATCTTCCTCCATATCTATTACAATAAAGTCTAAAGGAAAGATAAATTTATCCTCTTTAACAAGCATGTCTTCTATAGCTCCTTTTGGATAAATGATAGATCGATCAGCAAACAGAAGGGTTACAATACTGGGAAAAATATCAACTAGACCTAACCTTCTAAATATAGATAGAGACATCACATTAATGCTTACTCTTAAATCACATAAATATTTTCCACATAATCTTTTTCCAATTACACAAGGAATTGTAAAGCTATAAGGATCTTTAAGTTTCTGAGGAAAATTTTTCTGAAGTATAGCGCTGCACTCCTCACTTAGTGAAATTGTCTCGTAATCCCCAAATTTCCTTTTCTTATTTAATATATCCTTCATAAACTTTGCATAATTTGGCATCTGTTCCAAAGCTTCAGTGAGGAATATTTATCTTTAACTTCTTAAGTACTTTCATGAACTTTAAAATTTTTTTATCCAACTCATGCTGTCTAAGTCTAAGAGGAAATGGAGGTGGTGGTCTTTCCAAACTGATTTTAGTTGAAGATATTAATTTTTTCAGATCCTTAGAAACATGTTCTTCAGGTCTTTTAGTTTCTGTTGTTTCTCCAACCATATCCTCTATCTCTCTTCCACTTTTTAATTGGACAGCTTCTGCTTGTTCATTAGTGTTCTTTTTAGGGTTGATCTCAATGTTGCTAGGAAGTGTTCCTTGGGGTCTATTGCTAAGTGAATTAGCAATTTGTCCTAGTTGATTCTCTATGTTCCTAATTGCAGCATTTTGACTTTGCAACTAGTTTCCCATTTGCAATATGACCCGACCCGCAATTACGCAGTAAATTAACTTCCAAAAGATGGCCAAAAACTTGACCTGATTTATAAATAGAGGCTAGTGTGCAAAATCTTAAATGATATAAAAATTAGAAAATATTTTACACACTAGGTGTACTACGCAAGTATACATATCGTTTCAAGTAATATAGAGTTTTCATTAAAAACCCCAGTATCGATCCCACGAGGAAGTGAAGTAAGAGGTCTTTAGTCAAATTCTAGTCTACTACTAATAGTCCTTAGTTTGGAATGTCGATTAAAATTGTGTTTTATCTAGCAACTACTCCTAAATACAAAAGTTAAATGTAATAGTAACTATAACTAAATGCAAATAATAATTCTAAAGACAACCCTTTTTGGATGAGTTGGTTTGGAGAATTTTGAGATATTAAAAACTACTATTCTTATGTAATGAAATAGATAATGTATAGGAATGAGATGCATTTAATATTTTATGTGCCAAATAGGAGCAATACTATTCTTTACCCTTTGGTCCAGGCATAAAAAATATTGACTAAACCTATGCTTGGTTACTGAATCCGTGGCTAGGCTGGGAGGATACCGGCTCTCACTTCGGAGCTCCCACGTTCCCCTCGCCTGAGGGCTAACATCTCTGCTTCAGCACCCAAACGATATGACCGAATTGAGGATTTTAGCCTGTCACTCTAAAATCTCCAATTCTACGACCAATTAATTTTATTTCCCTATTTATTTGCATTCAATTCCTATGAAATTCATCATCCATGAAATTTGAATATGGTTCCACTTTGTTGAGAATTACATATGCCCTTTCGGGACAACACATTTACAACAAATTTTAACACTACAATGGGCCCTTATTGCAATGTAAATGAAGTGCAAGTAAAAACCATCACATTTATAATTAAAACATCTTTTAACAACCATCCCAATATCCTAATCATGAATCCGGCTCATTGCGAAAGAAAAGTAAAATCAAAAGAATGGCATAATCTTCTAATGCCACTATTTCCAAAGAAGAAGAAAGAGTAAGAGAGATGCGTCACAACGGAAACTTCATTAAACCAAAGCAAATCTACTAGGTAATTGTTTACAAAATTATAAGATAATGAAGAACAATACTTAGCTTTTTCCATTTGAAAGAAAGATGAAGATCTCTCCCACAAAGTCTCCAAGTGATCCATGCAATGCTAGTGAAATCGCTTACAAATTCTCTCAAAATCTCCTCTCTAATCTCTCCAAAAGGGTAGAAATTTACATTTCTACTCCTATTCTAAAATCCCTAAACATTCTCCAAGTTTTTTTCCACTTTTTTCTCTATTTCTATAAAATTCTTTCCATTTCTAACTTATATTCACCATTTTAAAGAGTATGGATGAAGTTTAAAGAGTTTCCATAAGCACCCCTTTGAAAAAGCATCCAAATACATCAAATTTCGGCCCAAAACCAACAAAAGTCGGTCTAGAACCTTCCCAGGCGCTGTCGGCAGGTTCGAGCTCGCTGTTGGTGAGCTTTTCAACCATATTTCGGTATTCTCAGGAAAATCTTACCGTCGGTGAGATCGAGCCCGCCGTCGGGAGCAGACTGCTGCGCAGCTCCACCGTTTGGCTCCGTTTTAGCTCCGATTCACCCCGTTTCAGTTGCATTGCATTCGTAACTGATAGCCCTACAAAATAAACATAAAAAAAACCTTTCTTTAAAGTGTAATATCATTCAAAAATATGCAAGAAGTGTAAAAGATATTAAGCATCAAAAGACTTATCGAAAGGTGTCAGGGCAGAAATTCATTTCTTGCTCCAAATTGCACTGTTTTTGCTTTCTTTTGCCACAATCACAATTTCTTGTACCTAAAACTAAAAAACATACGAAATACCTTCCTTTAAAGTGTAATATCATAAAAATGAGTAAAATGATATAGCAAAAAGTGTATATATTTTAGGCGTGTCAAAATCCCCCAAACTTAACTGTTACTTGTCCTCAAGTAACACTTTTACTACATAAAATTATAACTTAGGGCAATGTACTTTTCACCTGTAATACACTAAAATTTTTAATTCCAAAGAATATATTGGTTAGATTTTTAGAATGAAATTCAGTAACTCAGGTTAACACTACAAATATAAGAATATTCAGCAATCAAGTCTAAGGGTTCTAGTCTTCTATTTATTTCAAGATAAACCATAATTTGTTACATTAAGAGTGCCTTGAAAGATTATGTGAAAAAGAGTTCATGCAAACTTCATCAAAATGTAGGCCAATACTTTAAATATAAATTTAGAAATGAAATCATGTTCTCCCTTTAGGGTGACTCAAGTGAAGCCAATTTTTGATTAGACATCTCCTCAAGCTTCTCCTCATAAATATTTTTTTGTTTCTTTTTTTTTTCTTTTCTTTCGGGATCATTTTCAATCCCCATTTTTTTTTCATTCTCTTTTCTTTTTCTATTTTTTTAATGAAGATTACTATATCTGGAGAGCTTGTAATGATTTTAAACTTCACTCACCTCTTTCTAAAGTTCAAACTTGAAACACATCCTTACTTTATAATTAGGTATGAGCTTTATTATTCATCATAAAGTCACAGTCTCTTCTTAACACACAATACTTTAAGTCTCTTAACATTTCAAAAATACAGTTTTCTTTACTTTAAATAGTTAACTATAATCAAATTCTTTTATACCAAATATCTTATCCTTATAAAATTAACTTTCATTACTAAAAACTTTCATCCAATCCTTCCATAATATTCATCTAAAATAAAAAGTTTTAGTTATCTCAAGTGAGTTTCAACTGCCAGAAGTTATGCTAATAATTTTTGAAAATATAACAATTGAGAACAAATAAGAGTTAATATTTTTCTTCCCCCCAAACTTAAATTTCAAAAGTATTTTGCAATTAATTCCATAAAATATAGCAGGGAGAAAAAGTAAAGGTTGAATCTACTTACTACTACAATATCCTATCAAAGTCATATACATGCATAATTAAGATAGAAAGACTATAGGAGAAAGTAAAGCTAACCTAAGCTTGTAATAAAATTACACTGAAAGGAAGTATTTTCACATTAAAATTTTATTTTTCTTCCTACCTCCAAACTTAATTTTTAATATATATAGAATTCAGTACAGAAAATATAAGCAGGAAGAAAACAATTTAGAAATTCTATCTACCACAAATGTCTATCAAAACCATTTACAAGTATTCATTAGGATAGATCAATATGCAGCAAAAAATAAATCTAAACTTATCATGCCAGAATGAAATTAACTAAACCAAAGTCTAACTAGCATTGTAGGTATCAGTAAGGGAATATAAAAATGTTCTTCAATAACTAAATAAAGTTGTAACACAAACATAAACACACATATGATAAATGAGGTTAATTCATCCTTTAACTCAACCAATATCACTACGTTACCTTCAATTTCTAACGAAATCACTACACTAGTAAATTATGTACTTTAAAATGATTTTATAGATTATAATCCCAAAGATAAGATTATCCCTGATAAATTGGTTTCCAGACACCAATCTCAGGCATCATCTAATCCTTATAATTAAGCACCTCTAACAGTTATAAAGATAGTGTGAGATCATCCTAATGGTATTCATCAAATAGGTTCATGACTTCTACCTAATCAAAGAAAAGTTAGAGAAAAGAAGTATCAAAATTGAGATAGGCATGTTACAATTTAAATTCATGGTATCTCTTGTAAAACTCAAGTCCAGGTGAGACCCGAGTTGTAGTAAACTCGTCAATCCAACTACTACAAGAGAACATAAAAGTCTAACCACAGTAAGAAGTTATGGAATCACCTCCCTTATGACACACAAAGATCAAATCAAACTACTAATGATCCAAACATCTACCAATCATTAATCAAACTGATCAATCAATAATGACACATAAACATCAATTCAATCCACTCTAATGCAAACACCATACAACACTAACAATCATGACTCTCAAGCACACTAAATCAAAGCACACTGATAACTATGGGTTGCCTCCCATAAAGTGCATGGTTTAACGTCGTTAGCCCGACAAATGATTCCACTGGATCAAAATTCCAATTAAGTAATCCTCGATCAATCGCCTAATCATTTTTAGATCCAGGGATTCCTATAAAATCCTCAAATTGTAGTTTTTCATTCAGCTCTTCATTTTTCAGATGAATTTATATCATTATTCCTCTTATTTCTTTCTAGATCCAATATTGTTCTATTGATTTTTTGAAATTATATATTAATATCATCCTTGAAGTTTAAAAGAAATGGATCTTTATAAGATACTTCAATATGTCTCAAATTTTAGATCAGATTCTCTTTAGATAAATCAGATTCTGGATCAATATCTTCTATGTTACTCTTCTGTTTTAAGTTATCTTCCAATTCTTCCCCTTTATAATTATTAAATGATGGAGGATCTATCTTAGTTGAGAAAATAGGTTTTTCTAATTCCTTAAAAATTTCTTCCAATGATCTTCCAATATCCTTATCCTGTTTTCTCAACTCAAAGTTCTTTTGAAATTTATCCTCAAATTCTCTTCCAAATCTTAGTTCAATAATTTTATCTTGTTCATCATTTAATTCAGGTTTTTCTTGTGATTGAGTCGCATCTGAAGATATAAAGACTGGTTTTGTAGATGAATTCCCTAAATAAATAGGCTTTAAATCTTTATGGGGGTACATCTATCTGAAGTTCATGAGATTTTTCAACAGATGGAATTAAAAGTTTACTATTTTTGGTAGCGTCCATCATTTCACACCTCTCCTGAACATACATAAAGTCTTCTTTACATAACATTTTTGATTCATCATGAAAGTCTATTTCAATATTATTTGTTAACTTACTCTCAAAAATTTCTTGGAAACGGTCTTTAGTTAGATAATCAATTTCATGTATCCAAAAATATTCATCATTTTTTATCAGCTGGATATTTCATAGTATTTAATACATAAAAAGTGACTTCCTGGTCATTAATATTCATATTCAACTTTCCTTTTTGCACATCTATCATAGCTCGTCCAGTAATAAGGAAAGGTCTCCCTAAAATAATTGGAATTTCTTTGTCTTCCTCCATATCTAATACAATAAAGTCCAAAGGAAAGATAAATTTATCCACTTTAACAAGCACGCCTTCTATAACTCCTTTTGGATAAATGATAGATCGATCAGCTAACATAAGGGTCACAGTAGTGGGAGAATTATCAACTAAACCTGACATTCTAAATATTGATAGAGGCATCACATTAATGCCCAGTCCTAAATTACATAAAGCTTTTCCACATAAATTTTCTAAAATTGCACAAGGAATTGTAATGCCACAAGGATCTTTAAGTTTCCGAGGAAAATTTTTCTGAAGAATATCACTGCACTCCTCACTTAGTGCAACTGTCTCATAATCCCCAAATTTCCTTTTCTTGTTTCATATATCCTTCATAAACTTTGCATAACTTGGCATCTGTTCCAAATCTTCAGTGAAAGGAATATTTATCATTAACTTCTTATGTACTTTCATGAACTTTGAAAATTTTTTATCCAACTCATGCTGTCTAAGTCTTTGAGGAAATGGAGGTGGTGGTTTTTCCAAACTGATTTTAGTTGGAGATATTAATTTTTCAAGATCCTTAGAAACATGTTCTTCAGGTCTTTTAGTTTCTTGTTTTTCTCTCACAACATCTTTCTCTTTTCTAACCACATCCTCTATATGTCTTCCAATTTTTAATTGGACAGCTTCCATTTGTTCATTAGTGTTCTCTTTAGGGTTGATCTCATTGTTGCTAGGAAGTGTTCCTTAGTGTCTATTGCTAAGTGAATTAGCAATTTGTCTCAGTTGATTCTCTATGTTTCTAATCGCCGCATTTTGACTTTGCAACTGGTTTCTCATTTGCAATACCACTTCTTCCATAGACATTTTTTATACTCAAATTGTTGATCATTGTTAGAGTCCGCTGGATATGAAGGTCTATAGTTTGTGTTCCCCTGATTATTCCAACTTCCATTATAATTTGCATGATTATTTTCCCATTTTTTTTTTCCACCATCAGTAATATGATTCCAGTTAAATTTAGGATGGTTTCTCCTAACCTGGGTGTAAAAGTTAGAATACGGGTTGTTTATGGTATTTAAAGTTTCATATGATAATTTAGAATCAATTATAGGCCCTGTCGGCATTTTTTTAGGTCGTGTGTTTTATTTTGAAAAGGGGGTCGCCTAACAGAAGCTGTCGGCGAATTTTTAATTTAATTAAAATAAATAATTTGAAAAGTAGTATTTGATTTTGAAAATAATTTTAAATTTGAAGGTTTTAAGATATGAGATTAAACCGATCTCACATCCCAAATAATTTATATAAACGAGCACCGCACCACAAACCGTGTATCTATCCCTAAGGATGGACACATCGCTTGATGGTGGGGCTTGATTAAATAAACTAGAAGATTTGTGACATCCGTTTGGTCCGCGAACCAATTTTATAAGCCGACAAGTTTCCCTCGCTTAATATGAAAACATTAAACAGGGTTTATATTACTCGGGTTCTTTAGAATTCCTATAAGGGCAAGCCCCTATAGTTAATTACATCTTAAGTGATGGGAATCACCTAAGAAAACTCTCGATAATAATCAATAATTCTGCTCTCAAGGATTTCATAGTTTAAGTTTTCAAGGATTGAATTTTGGAATTTCAATAGGGAATGGATCGAGTTTGGAACATTTTGTTTTGGGAATCCAAAGGAAGAAAAGTAGGAGAAATCACAGATTCGAAGTGAACTCCGGTAATTTCCCGACTATCCTATTGTTTGGCTTGGATTTAGGAAAGTCCTATTGTTTGTTTAATGTTTTGATCTTGCCAATTTTAATTAATTAGGGCTTATATTTGTATGATAAAATCAAACAAATAGCCTCGAAGATGCGAGGATTTATTGTCGTACCGGACGACTACCTCGGAATCCTAAGACCGGTTAGGACTTAATTTGCAATGCAAATGCCTAACGAAGAGTTGAGGATTTATGTTGCACTAGGCAAACTACCTCGAAGTCCTATGGCTTGGTTATTTAATTCTAAGAAAGCTTTGCTGATGTAGATTCAAGTTTTGCTGATGACGATGGCCATGCTGCCCACCACGCTCCGAGCTCCTTGTTGTTGCAGAGGTTTTAGTTTTAGAAATCATAAATCAGGAGATGAGAAAAGTGTTTTGGTTTAGAGAAGTCTTAATTTCCAAGTGTTTCTTATGTTTTAATTAAAACAAATCTTAAAGTTGATTATAACGACACCGGTTAAGATCCCACGGTTCCATCCTTCCGGCATCATTATTTTTATCGGATTCACTTAGTCCAGATGAATTTGCTAAACTCAACTGAATGAGTTCCACACTTTCATTTAGACCGTGGAAATCCCGTTAGCAACACGTAGGTTACATCATCCGAGGTATTCCCGATCATCCAACGGGACGTTTTAATTTAGTTGCAATTGTAGTTTTGTGTTCGTTTGTGATTAAATTTTGAGTTGTTTTATATTTTGAAATGTTGTGGCGGTGAATTTTATCTTGCAATGACTTTTAATTTAGTTTTGGTTTCAGTTTTAGGGACTATCCTAAAGGTGTGAGTTTTCATGCAACAGTTGTTTTATCATGCAAGAAAAGTAAAGTGCATTTGCAATAAAGTAAATTGCAAGAAAATAAATTGCAATAAAATAAAAGCGTACCTGGAGGGTCTTCCCGTCATTCCAAGCCGCACTTAAAACATAATTAGAATATTTAAGCAAGTTCCTAGGTAAAGCTAAGGTAAGGGTTTTGGTTTTCTACCAAATTCCTAATCCTATAGCTAGTCATTTCCTATGACGTCTAGGTTCTTTGTGTTTTTGTTTGAAGACGATTTTCTTCATCAAAGAATAATTAAATTCAATTGTTCTTATAAATGTCCTATCATATCGAGGAAGTGCTTAAGAAGAATCTTAAACATCTTTTCAATATTTCTAGGATTGTTTTAAGTCCAAATGAATTTAATTATACAAATGAATTAATCGTCCGGAATTCAAGTTTTGTTGTTATCTTGCTTCAAGTGAACTAGGACATTTGAATATCCTATGAGGGAAGTAACATTTCATTTAATGTTCTACTTAGGAGTTATAATAACCAAAGCTTTCAAGGGTAAATTAGTATTCAAATGATTTGTGATTTAGTTTAATTTCCATTAATGGGTTTAAATTTGGAATAGTGTTCAAGTTATTTTAGATTTATTTTGAATTCTTTATGTCTTTGGTAATGTTATATTTAATTCAACTTAATTTAATTTAATTTAATTTAATTGAGTTTTAATTTAATTTAATTCAATTTAATTTAATTTAATTTGATTTGATGTTTAATCAATATGATTTGATTTAATTTTAATTTAATTTGATTTAATTTAATTTAATTTGATTTAATTTAATTTAATTATTCAATTTAATTTAATTTAATTTAATTTGATTGTTTAATTTAATTTAATTTGATTTAATTTAATTTAATTATTTAATTTAATTTAATTTAATTTTAATTTAATTTAATTTATTTTAATTTAATTTTAATTTAATTTAATTTAATTTAATTTAATTTATTTAATTTAATTTAATTTAATTTAATTTAATTTTTAATTTTAATTGAAATTTTTAAAAGAGTTTAATAATTAAGTCTTTTAATATTTTAAATTTGAGTTATCATTTTAATTAAGAATTGAATATTAATGAGATAATTAATTTAGGGATTTTTAAATTAAAGAATAAATTTCTTCCTAATAATATCCCTATTTTAATAATTCCAATTTTGTTATTTTTCCAAATTTAATCCATTATTTAATTAAAGTTTAATCATTTTAAAATTGTTTAATGGGTTTCTACCCTTTAATTATTTAAATTTCAATCATCCAAATCAGATTAGGATCAAATATTTTACTTGTTAATTTTTTATTAAACCTAAAGTTTTAATTAAGGATTAAAAATTTTAATTACCATTTTACCCTTTAAGCTTAATAATTTCATAACTCACTAAATTGAACTCAAATGAACTTGAAATTTTTATGTGACTTCACTCATATGTCAATAAAGACATGAGAGGAGAAAATGTGATTTTTCTGTATTTAATTTATTTATATAATTATTTTTGGTAGAAAATAGAGATTTTCAAGGAAAATTTAATAACATGACCAAGGGAAAGTTTCTGTCCTTAAGAAAATTAGGGGACATTTCTAATGACCAGAGGACCACTTGGATCAATTTTGGTGATTTTTTGAGTTATATTATTTTTATTATAATTATTTTAAGTTTTGGAGTGTTAATTAATTTAAAAATAAAATAAATGTTGAAAAATGAATTTTATATTTTTAAAAATTCTCTCTGATATCAAGGAAACCAGAGAAGCAAATTTTGCAATTTTTTTGATTTTTCTATGATTTATTATAATTATTTTAGTGAAAATGCTAGAAAATACATTTTTTTATTTTAAAATTACCTTAAAGCTTTAAAATTTAATATCTCACTAAATAGACCTAAGAAAAATGTGGGATTTGTTCCTATGTGATTAAAGTTCAAAATGTGACATTTTGGTGAATTTTATTATTTTTGTGATTTTTATTATTTTTTAATTATTAAAAATATTAAAATATTATTAAAAATGAACTTTTTTAGAAAATTGAAATTTTAATTTTCTTAGGTTCCCCTGATATTAGAGAGGCTCCAAAATCAATTTGGTGAATTTTTGAAAGGTATTTTAAAAGTTATGAATTTTTAAAGTTTAAAATGGCTAAGTGGCTTAATCCACCCAATTAGTGGGGCTAACCAAGTCCAATTGACCTCAAATTTTTATGGTGGATTCCTCTGATCCTAAAGGTCAGTGGAGAATTGATTTCAAGTCAATTTGATGGATGGTTAACTTTAATTAATTAAAGACCTATTTTGGGTGTTTAAGCCAATTAGGGTTGCTTTAAATGAACTAAGTCAAAACCTATTTTTCCTAGGGTTCTCTGGTCATAAGCAACATCACCAAATTTTTCTAGAATTTATTTCAAAACATGCTATTTATTGGAATTAAAATATTCAAAACAGTAACCTGAACTTGAAAAATCAATAACTTTTTATAGGGATGGCCTCTGACTTTGGAAAATTCAGGGAATGTTCCCAAATTCAGAGGCTTCAAAAGTCCTATGGTCTCATGCCATGGTGAATTGTATGCATGCATGGAGAATTAAAATAATGCAGAGAGTAAATAAATTATAAAAAATAAAATACTTGATGAAATTAAATGATTTCTTTTCCACATTATTCTCCTCTCGTTCACCGAGCAAGAGGGTATTTTTATTTTATTTTTATGATTTTCCTACACGGAGATATGAATTTTTGAAGTTTAGGGAATTAAATAAATAAGAAAATACCCTAATTTTCTATTTATCCACGCGGCGCCAGTGCATCCTCGGCAGCTCCGAAAGGCCACGCGGCGCACTCCCATTCGACGCCGCCACTTGAGTCAGCAGCCCGGGCCCCGCGGTTCTCGCACCGTTTCCTGGTCCGACGCCATCTGAGCCGTTTGTCCACGCGTGTATTGAATGGACGGCATCCGTTCATCGTCCCCAAGTGTTCTCACCCGAGAGCCGTCCACACTAAATCCCTAAGATCTCACTCGATTCTCAATGGATTTTTATGTTCTTATACTCTATGGATTCGTCTTGAAGAGACGAACACATCTATACGGTTAACATGCATTGAAACTAAGGCATTTGAAATAGAGATTCTCCGGAAGCTCGGGATGAAGAATTAGCTCATACCTTGGCTCGGAGAAGTGTGGCTTCAATCCGAGAGTTGTTGCACCTTCGATTGTATCCCGGCGAAGCTCCAGCATGAAGTCTCCCGGTCCAGTGAATTGTCCGGATATGATTTCGACCAAGCCCGATCACAAAGCTTGGAGGCCGGAGCAACCGGGTGGCCTCGGAGATGGGGCTTTTGCTGGTGGACACCTTCCTTGGTCCAGTGAAGGTGTAGAGCCAATCAATTTGAAAATTGGCTCACTGTGGAGAAGTGTCCTGGTTTTGGGTGGAATTTCAACTCTGAAATCGAGCTTACAGAGGAGAAATGGCAGGGGGATTTCACTGGGGATCAAGTGCTCTAAGAGTGGAGAAGGGTCTGGAACAATTTTGGCAGAGTTTTGGCAAGGTTTGTGCTTAGCGCCTCCTCATGGCCGAGAGGGGTGGAGTTTAAATAGGAGAGGGTGGAGGGCCTCCCAGGGGGAGTTGAGGCATGGGATCAGCTGCTCTAGTGAGGAGAAGAACAGCCATGGTGACCACTAGGCATGGGGCAGCTCAGCAAGTGAGAATTTCAATGTTGGCTCACATGTGAGCTCTCGGCCATGGTGTTTTCCGGCGGCTGGGTGGCCGGCCGGCCGGAAATGGTCACCATCTTGGTCAGGTGGGTCAGGGCTGGGGTTTAGTGTAGGCAATTGGCAAATGCCATGTGTAAAGTGGTTGAATCAAAGTAGAATGGGGCATGGCTAGTTTTGAGTCTAAATGGGTCAATCCACCCATTTGGGCTTGGTGCACCACCCAAGGCCTGGTTTTGGCTGAGGGAAAAGTGATTTGGCTCAGCATAATCAGTAGGGTCAAGTCACCATCCAAGCACAATTAGGCTTAAGCATGGTTTAGTGGAATCATGGAAGTGGTTAATCACCTTTAGGAATTAAGGAAAGAGCCTCCTCCTTTTGCCCAAAATGGCATGGTGACATGTAAAGAGGCTCTCATGGCTTGCATATGGCTTGTGCATGGCTCCATGGCTCCATTTGGCTTGGGAAAAGGTTTGGTCAATTTCATAAAAAAGGATTTTAAGGATTTTGGATAATTTGGTGGAAATTTGGATGAAGCTTCATTTAGAATTATTTGATGATTGGTTTAGGACTTAGGGATGATTTTAATTGAAAATATGATGAGGGGAAATGTCATATGGGCTTTGGAATAATTTTTGGGGTTTTGGATTTGGTGGAAGTGGGCTTTTAAAATGGTTTAAGGAATGGGCCTTTTAAGTTTTGAAAATGAATTTATGGATGGGAATTTTGTAAAGAGGTTGGGCCAAATAATTGTTGGGTTTAGCTCATGGATGTGTCATGAGTGACTTGAAGCAAATTGGGGGTGATTTGGATTTGAATTGGGTTGAATTTGGGTTAGGTTTGAGTTTAGGTCAAAAATGGGCCTTTTAACCTTGGGTTGAGTTTGAGTGGGACTTGGGTCTAAATTTTGGGCAGATCATGTTAGTGTTTTGTTTGTGGGAATGTTAAGGAAGATTTAGAAAAGATTTGGGGTTAATTGGAATTGAATTGGGTGAGTTTGGGTTAGGTTTAGGTCATGGGTCCAAATTGGGCTTTAAGGCCAAAAGTGAGATTGGATCCAAATGTCAATCAAATTGTGCTTGGATTTGGTTTAGATTGGTATTGGGGATGTTGAATTGAAGTTTAGAATTGAATTGGACCAAAATTGGGGTCAATTGGGTAGGTTTGGTTTGACATTGGGTTCACTTAGGGTTAAAATGGGTCAAATTGGGGGTTTTAACAAAAGTAGGGTAAATTGACAAAATTGGCCCATGGTGTAGTTGGACAAAATGAAATTGGAAATATTTGGGATTTTCTGGAATTTTCTGGGAATTTTCTGAATTTTTGGATTTTTGGGTCAAGAGGGGTATTTTGGGTATTTGGAGGGTACTGGGAGGTTTTCTTGGAATTTTTGGTATTTTTGGGTATGGATGATCAATTTAAGTGATGTGGAAATGTTTGGGATTGATTTTGGAGAATTTTGGGTAATTTGGAAATTTTGAGAAATTTGGGTAATTTCAAGAGTTTTGGGTAGGCTAAGCGGGTGTAGGGTCCTGGGGGTCAAAAATTGAAAATTTGAGAAATTGAAGATTGGGTGAATTTAAGTGGAATGAAATCATTTTGGTTGAGACATGAAGCCATATCAAGCCTACATGAGCCATGAAGGGACTCATTTGAGGCATTCACTATGTTGTTCCTAACCCTCTTGCCCAAGGGCTTAGGGGTTAAGGACCATCCATGTGAATCACCTACACGAGTCGGAGGTCAAGTTGGGTATGGGTGTGGTTTTAGGAGGTATGTGGAAGTGTAGTGTGTAGGTGTAGTGTATAAATGTAGTGTGTGTGTAAGCCGGCCCCTTCACTGCACTGTGCCACCCGTAGGCGCTCCTAAGGCGAAAGAGTCCTATAGGAACTCATCCTTTAAACTTCCACATTTCGATTTCAACCCTCTAGGTGATTAGGGGTCTACGATCAAGTTTGTGGAGTTTGCAGGGAGTTAAGAAGTGGTTTGAATTTCTAAAAGGTGGGTCCCAATTCTAGTCCTCTAAGATAGTCAAAGGAAAAAGCCTAAGGCTAGATCCTAAGCACTAAAAAGAAGAAGAGAAGACCTCATCAAAAATGAGGTCAACAGGCCCTAATGAACTTTCCTCACTTACAGAAGTAAATTGAGGTTGATTCATTCCAAATTGGTCCAACTTCCTTGATATTGCAGCAATCTTAGATGCAAGAAATGAAATCGTATCCGTATGATGAATACTAGCTACATTTTTATGATTTACCCTTGTAGAGGGCCATTGAAATTCATTTGTAGCCATTTCTTCAATTAATGCATATGGCTCATCAAATGATTTTGACATTAATGATCCACCAGTGGTAGCATCAATTATAAACATAAGGGATCCTACTAACCCATTATAAAAAGTTTGAATGATTAACCAATCGGGCAGAGCACGGTGTGGACACTTTCTTAGGAGTTCCTTAAATCTTTCCCAAGCTTCGTATATTGATTCTTCTTCATACTGAAAAAATGAGATAATATCGTTTCTAAGTTTAGTAGTCCTTGAAGGTGGAAAATACTTAGCTAAGAATTTCTGAGTTAACTCCTCCCAATTTTTAATAGAGCCAGGTGCTAATGAGTATAACCACATTTTATCCTTATCCCTTAGTGAGAAAGGAAAAAGCCTTAGTCTAACAGCATCGTCTGACATACCGTTATAACAAAATGTAGCACAAAGTTCTAGAAAATTTGATAAGTGTAAATAGGGATCCTCCGAAGGAGTTCCCCCAACCGATTGCTCCGCATCGCTTGGATAATCTCGTGATTTATTTCAAATGAGTCAGCATCTACGACGTGGTTTTGTATACTTCGAGTGAATTTCATCTGTCGTAGGATTTTTGTAATCCCTCAATGAAGTATGATGATTGCCTAAGTTATTATCTTGAAAGTTTTCCATCTCCATTTCTAGTTTTTCGAGTCCTTTCTGTATTTTTTTTTCAAACTCGGGATCAGAAGGCAGAAGTCCTGCAGATCCTTTGTTTCACATACATAACACAACAAACAATACATTAACAAATATATAAATTAAATGAAAAATATATTCAACACAACAAAACATTTTCACGAACACCATATTTTTCACACGAACAATTTTAATAAATTTCTTTTCATTTTTTTTCACAACACTTTTTTGTATAAATATAATTTTCACACCAAAATAGTTTTTACGATATTACAGTTTTCCAAGTCTAAGCCTAATTACTTCAACTAAAATTCTCCTAAAGTTCTTACCGAAGCTTCCCCGGCAATAGCGCCAAAAACTTGACCCGACCCGCAATTACGTAGTAAATTAACTTCCAATAGATGGCAACAAACTTGACTCGATTTATAAATAGCGGCTAGTGTGCAAAATCTTAAATGATATAAAAATTAGAAAATATTTTACACACTAGGGGTACTACGCAAGTTTACGTATCGCTTCAAGTAATATAGAGTTTTCTTTAATAACCCCAGTATCGATCCCATGAGGAAGTGAAGTAAGAGGTCTTTAGTCAAATTTTAGTCTACTACTAATAGTCCTTAGTTTGGAATGTCGATTAAAATTGTGTTTTATCTAGCAACTACTCCTAAATACAAGAGTTAAATGTAATAGTAACTATAACTAAATGCAAATAATAATTCTAAAGATAACCTTTTTTGGATGAGTTGGTTTGGAGAATTTTGAGATATTAAAAACTACTATTTTTATGTAATGAAATAGATAATGTATAGGAATGAGATGCATTTAATATTGTATGTGCCAAATAGGAGCAATACTATTATTTACCCTTTGGTCTAGGCATAAAGAACATTGACTAATCCTATGCTTGGTTACTGAATCCGTGGCTAGGCTGGGAGGATACCGGCTCTCACATTGGAGCTGCCATGTTCCCCTCGCCCGAGGGCTAACATCTCTGCTTCAACACCCAAATGATAGGACATAATTAAGGATTTTAGTCTGTCACTCTAAAATCTCCAATTCTATGCCCGATTAATATTATTTTCCTATTTATTTGCATTCAATTCCCATGAACTTCACCATCCATGAAATTTGAATACGGTTCCACTTTGTTGAGAATTACATATGCCCTTTCGGGACTTAACGTAATTAAAATGAATTTTAACACTACAATGGGCCCTTTTTACAATGTAAATGAAGTACAAGTAAAAACCATCACATTTATAATTAAAACATCTTTTTAGCAACCATCACAATATCCTAATCATGAATCCTACTCATTGCAGAAGAAAAGTAAAATGAAAAGAATGACATAATCTTCTCATGCCACTATTTCCAAAGAAGAAGAAAGAGTAAGAGAGATGCATCACAAAGCACAAAAAAACACAACGGAAATTTTATTAAACCAAAGCAAATCCACTAGGTAATTGTTTACAAAATTATAAGATAATGAAGAACAATACTTAGTTTTTTCCCCTTGAAAGAAAGACAAAGTTCTCTCCCACAAAATCTCCTAGCGATCCATGCAATGCTAGCGAAATCACTTACAAATTCTCTCAAAATCTCCTCTCCAATCTCTCCAACAGGGTAGAAATCTACATTTGTACTCCTATTCTAAAATCCCTAAACATTCTCCAAGTTTTTTTCCCACTTTTTTTCTCTATTTCTCTAAAATTCTTTACTTTTCTAACATATATTCGCCATTTTAAAGAGTATGGACGAAGTTTGAAGAGTTTCCATAAGCACCCCTTCAAAAAAGCGTCTAAATACATTAAATTTCGGCCCAAAATCGCCAAAAGTCTGTCTAGAACCTTCCTGAGCGCTGTCGGCGGGTTCGAGCTTGCTGTCGGGTAGCTTTTCGGCCATATTTCGGTAGTCTCGGAAAAATCTCGCCGTCGGCTAGCAGACTTCTGTGCAGCTCCATCGTTTCGCTCTGTTTGGCTCCGTTTTAGCTCCGATTAGCCCCGTTCCAGTTGCGTTGCATTCGTAACTGATAGTCCTACAAAATAAACTTAAAAACAACATTTCTTTAAAGTGTAATCTCATTCAAAAATATGCAAGAAATGTAAAAGAGATTAAGCATCAAAAGACTTATCGAAAGGTGTCAGGGCAGAATTTCTTTTCTTGCTCGTTTTTGCTCCAAATTTCACCGTTTTTGCTTCTTTTTTCTTCAATCACCATTTCTTGTACCTAAAACAAAAAAAAAACATACCAAATATCTTCCTTTAAAGTGTAATATCATAAAAAATGAGTAAAATAATATAACAAAAAGCGTATATATTTTAGGCGTGTCACAATACTACTTCTTCCATAGACATCTTCTTATCCTAAAATTGTTGATCATTGTTAGAGTCCGGTGGATATGATGGTCTATAGTTTGTGTTCCCCTGATTATTGCAACTTTCATTACAATTTGCATGATTATTTTCCCATTGTTGGTTTCCACCATCAGTAGTATGATTCCAAATAAATTTAGGATGGTTCTCCCAACATGGGTTGTAAAAGTTAGAATGTGGGTTGTTTATGATAGTTAAAGCATCATATGATAAGTTAGAATCAATCATATGCCCTAATGAACTTTCCTCACTTACAGGAGTAAATTGAGGTTGGTTCATTCCAAATTGGTCCAACTTCCTTGGTATTGCTGCAATCTGAGATGCAAAAATTGAAATCGCATTTGTATCATGAACACTAGCTACATTTTTATGATTTACCCTTGTAGAGGGCCATTGAAATTAATTTGTAGCCATTTTTTCAATTAACTCATACGCTTCATCAAATTATCTAATTCTAAAGATAACCTTTTTTGGATGAGTTGGTTTGGAGAATTTTGAGATATTAAAAACTACTATTCTTATGTAATGAAATAGATAATGTATAAGAATGAGATGCATTTAATATTGTATGTGCCAAATAGGAGCAATACTATTATTTACCCTTTGGTCTGTGCATAAAGAACATCGACTAATCCTATGCTTCAGTTACCGAATCCGTGGCTAGCCTGGAGGATACCGGCTCTCGCATTGGAGCCGCTATGTTCCCTCGCCCGAGGGCTAACATCTCTCGCTTCAACACCCAAATGATAGGACATAATTAAGGATTTTAGTCTGTCACTCTAAAATCTCCAATTCTATGCCCGATTAATATTATTTTCCTATTTATTTGCATTCAATTCCCATAAACTTCACCATCCATGAAATTTGAATACAGTTCCACTTTGTTGAGAATTACATATGCCCTTTCGGGACTTAACGTAATTAAAATGAATTTTAACACTACAATGGGGCATTTTTACAATGTAAATGAAGTACAAGTAAAAACCATCACATTTATAATTAAAACATCTTTTTAGCAACCATCACAATATCCTAATCATGAATCCTACTCATTGCAGAAGAAAAGTAAAATGAAAAGAATGACATAATCTTCTCATGCCACTATTTCCAAAGAAGAAGAAAGAGTAAGAGAGATGCATCACAAAGCACAAAAAAACACAACGGAAACTTCATTAAACCAAAGCAAATCCACTAGGTAATTGTTTACAAAATTATAAGATAATGAAGAACAATACTTAGTTTTTTCCCCTTGAAAGAAAGACAAAGTTCTCTCCCACAAAGTCTCCTAGCGATCCATGCAATGCTAGCGAAATCACTTACAAATTCTCTCAAAATCTCCTCTCCAATCTCTCCAATAGGGTAGAAATCTACATTTGTACTCCTATTCTAAAATCCCTAAACATTCTCCAAGTTTTTTTCCCACTTTTTTTCTCTATTTCTCTAAAATTCTTTACTTTTCTAACATATATTCGCCATTTTAAAGAGTATGGACGAAGTTTGAAGAGTTTCCATAAGCACCCCTTCAAAAAAGCGTCTAAATACATTAAATTTCGGCCCAAAATCGCCAAAAGTCTGTCTAGAACCTTCCTGAGCGCTGTCGGCGGGTTCGAGCTTGCTGTCGGGTAGCTTTTCGGCCATATTTCGGTAGTCTCGGAAAAATCTCGCCGTCGGCTAGCAGACTTCTGTGCAGCTCCATCGTTTCGCTCTGTTTGGCTCCGTTTTAGCTCCGATTAGCCCCGTTTCAGTTGCGTTGCATTCAGTAATCGATAGTCCTACAAAATAAACTTAAAAACAACATTTCTTTAAAGTGTAATCTCATTCAAAAATATGCAAGAAATGTAAAAGAGATTAAGCATCAAAAGACTTATCGAAAGGTGTCAGGGCAGAATTTCATTTCTTGCTCGTTTTTGCTCCAAATTTCACCATTTTTGCTTCCTTTTTCTTCAATCACCATTTCTTGTACCTAGAACAAAAAAAAACATAACAAATATCTTCCTTTAAAGTGTAATATCATAAAAAATGAGTAAAATAATATAGCAAAAAGCGTATATATTTTAGGCGTGTCACAATACTACTTCTTCCATAGACATCTTCTTATCCTAAAATTGTTGATCATTGTTAGAGTCCGGTGGATATGATGGTCTATAGTTTGTGTTCCCCTGATTATTGCAACTTTCATTACAATTTGCATGATTATTTTCCCATTGTTGGTTTCCACCATCAGTAGTATGATTCCAAATAAATTTAGGATGGTTCTCCCAACATGGGTTGTAAAAGTTAGAATGTGGGTTGTTTATGATAGCTTAAAGAATCATATGATAAGTTAGAATCAATCATATCCCTAGTGAACTTTCCTCACTTAAAGGAGTAAATTGAGGTTGGTTCATTCCAAATTGGTCCAACTTCCTTGATAGTGCAGCAATCTGAGATGCAAAAATTGAAATCGCATTTGTATCATGAACACTAGCTACATCTTTATGATTTACCCTTGCAGAGGGCCATTGAAATTAATTTGTAGCCATTTTTTCAATTAACTCATATGCTTCATCAAATGGTTTTGACATTAATGATCCACCAGCGGCAGCATCAATAATAGACATAAGGGATCCTACTAACCCATTATAAAAAGTTTGAATGATTAACCAATCAGGCAGAGCATGATGTGGACACTTTCTTAGGAGTTCCTTAAATCTTTACCAGGCTTCGTTTATTGATTCTCCTTCATATTGACAAAATGAGATAATATCGTTTCTAAGTTTAGTAGTCCTTGAAGGTGGAAAATACTTAGCTAAGAATTTTTGAGTTAACTCCTCCCAATTTTTAATAGAGCCAGGTGCTAACGAGTATTACCACATTTTAGCCTTATCCTTTAGTGAGAAAGGAAAAAGCCTTAGTCTAACAGCATCGTCTGACATACCATTATAACGAAATGTAGCATAAAGTTCTAGAAAAGTTGATAAGTGTAAATAGGGATCCTTCTAAGGAGTTCTCCCAAACTGGTTGTTCTGCACCAATAGGATAATCTCAGGATTTATTTCAAACGAATCAGCTTCTACGACAAAATTTTTTATACTTAAGTGAATTTCATCTGTCATAGGATTTATGTAATCCTTTAATGATGTTTCTTGAAAGTTTTCCATTTCCATTTCTAGTTTTTTGAATCCTTTCTGTATTTTATTTTTTTATTTTTTTCAAACTCGGGATCATAAGGCACAAGTTATGGAGATCCTTTGTTTCACATACTTAACACAACAAACAATACATTAACAATTAAATAAATAATAGATGAAATATATTCAACAGAACAAAACATTTTCACGAACACCTTGTTTTTCAAACAAACAGTTTTTATTTTCATTTTTCACAACAATTTTTCATATAAAAATACTTTTCACACAAAAATAGTTTTTACGACACTACAGTTTTCCAACTCTAAGCCCAATTACTTCAACTAAAATTCTCCTAAAGTTCTTACCGAAGCTTCCCCGATAACGGCGCCAAAAACTTGACCCGACCTACAATTACACAGTAAATTAACTTCCAAAATATGACAAAAAACTTGACCCAATTTATAAATAGCGGGTAGTGTGCAAAATCTTAAATGATATAAAAATTGGATAAATATTTTACACACTAGGGGTACTACGCAAGTATACGTATCGCTTTAAGTAACATAGAGTTTTCTTTAAAAACCCAGTATCGATCCCACGAGAAAGTGAAGTAAGAGGTCTTTAGTAAAATTCTAGTCTAGTACTAATAGTTCTTAGTTTGGAATGTCGATTAAAATTGTGTTTTATCTAGCAACTACTCCTAAATGCAAGTGTTAAATGTAAAGATAGTAACTATAACTAAATGCAAATAATAATTCTAAAGATAACCCTTTTTTGATGAATTGGTTTGGAGAATTTTGAGATACTAAAAACTACTATTCTTATGTAATGAAATGGATAATGTATAGGAATGAGATGCATTAAATATTGTATGTGCCAAATAGGAGCAATCCTATTCTTTGCCCTTTGGTCCAAACATAAAGAACATTGACTAATCCTATGTTTGGTTGCTAAATCTGTGGCTAGGCTGGGAGGATACCGGCTCTCACTTCGGAGCTCCCACGTTCCCCTCGCTTGAGGGCTAACAATCTACACTTCGGCACCTAAACGATAGAACCGAATTGAGGATTTTAGTCTATCACTCTAAAATATCCAATTCTATGCCCGATTAATATATTTTCCTATTTATTTGCACTCAACTCCCATGAACTTCACCATCCATGGAATTTGAATATAATTCCTTTGTTGAGAATTACACCGCCCTTTTGGGTCAATGCAATTACAACGAATTTTAACACTACAAGAAGCTCTTTTTGTAATGTAAATGAAGTGCAAGTAAAAACCATCACATTTATAATTAAATTCACTTCTAACATGCATAAAAAATCCTAAACATGAATTCTACTCATTACAAATGAAAAGTAAAATGAAAATAATGACATAATCTTCTCATGTCACTATTTTCAAAGAAGAAGAAAGAGTGAGAGAGATGCGTCACAAAGCATGAAGAAAACATAACAGAAACTTCATTTAACCAAAGCAAACACTAGGTAATTGTTTAAAAAATTATAAGATAATGAAGAACAATACTTAGCTTTTTCCCCTTGAAAGAAAGATGAAGATCTCTCCCACAAAGTCTCCCGGCGACCCAGGCAATGCTAGCGAAATCCCTTTCAAATTCTCTCAAAATCTCCTCTCCACTCTCTACAAAAGGGGTAAAAATCTACATTTCTACTCCTAATCTAAGAATCCTAAACATTCTCCAAGTTCTTCCTCTTGTTTCCCTCTTTTGTTTCTCCTAAATTCACTAATTTTAAAGAGTGTGGACGAATTTCTAAGAGTTCCCTTAAGCACCCCTTCGAAAAAGCAAAATGAGGCAAAATGTACTTTTTGAACTGGAGTGCTAAACGGTGCTATCACCAGCGTCGGATCGCGCTAAATTATAGAGAGTTTGGGCTATTTTCCAGAAAATTGCGCCGGACAACGCCCTATCCTACGCCGGACCGCGCCCGATCATGATTCAAACCAGATTGAGTGTATTTGGCTGAATTTTGGAGGGGTGCTCGAGGAAACTCTTTTGAAAGTCAGTTTTAGTCAAATTTAAACTATTTTAGAGCCAAATATTGAAGGGGAGAGAGTCTATTGAGAGTCGAGTGAAGGGAGAGTATGTCTTTTCATTGTTTTAGTGTAGAGAGTCCATTAGAGAGAATCTAGGGTTTGTGTGTGTTCTCTTCTAAGGAGTGTAGGAGGAAAGGAAAAGTGAGAGATTTCTTCTTTCTTACTTATCTAAAGAAAGAATTATGTGTTGTTGTGAAGAAAGAAGAGGATTCGAAGGAATTCTTTGAGATTCACTTGTGGAGGAATTTGAGATAAGTTGTATTTTCTTTACTCTGTTTGTATGACATTCTTATATATATAAAATCCATCTTTTTTTATCTTTTTCTCATGAGTCTTGAGTAAATTTCTTTGTCTTCCTCCTTTTCATGTGATTGTTGACCTCATTTTTGATGAGGTCTTCTCTCTCTCTCTCTCTCCTGAGTACTTAGGATCTAGCCTTAGGCTTTCCCTTTGACTATCTTAGAGGATTAGAGATGACACCCACCATTTAGAAATTCAAACACCTCTTAACTCCCTTTAAACCCCACATGCTTGATTGTAAACCCCTAAGCCACTTGGAAGGTTAAGATCAAATGTGGAGGTTTAAATGATGAGTTCCCTATAAGACTCTTTGGCCTTAGGACTACCCTGGGTGGCCTGGTCTGGTGAGGGTTGACTTGCACACACATTACACTTTCACACAAATTCCAAGTTCAAAAACTACACCTACACCCAATTTGACTTCTTCACTCATGTAGGTAATCCATATGGATGGTCCTCAACCCCTAGGCCCTTGGCTAAGAGGGTTAGGAACAACATAGTAAATGCCTCAAATGAGTCCTCTCATGGCTCTTATGAGCTTTATATGGCTTTATGGCTAAAAAAATGATCCCATTTCACTTACATTTGATCAATTTTCATTTTTCCAAAATTTCAATTTTTGGCCCCGGGGACCCTACACCCACCAACCTACCAAGTACCCTTGAAACCACCCAAAATTTGCAAAATCACCTAAATTACCAAAAATTCCTCAAAACCAATCCTAAACATTTCCCACCATTCAAATTGATCATCCTTGGTCAAATATACAAAAAATTCTAGAAATAACCCCCAATACCCTCCAAATACCCAAAATGTCCTTTTTAACAAAAAAATCCAAAAATTCTAAAAATTCAGAAAATTCCTAGAAAATTCCAAAAAATTCCAAATATTTCCAATTTCATTTTGTTCAACTAAACAATAAGCCAATTTTGTCAATTTAGCCCAATTTTACCAAAAACCCCAATTTGACCCATTTTTAACCCAAGTGAACCCAATGTCAATTCAAACCACTCCAACTAACCTCAATGTTGATCCAATTCAATTCTAAACTTCAATTCCATATCCATAATATCAATTTAGACCAAATCCAAGCCCAATTTGATGAAAATTTGGATCCAATTTCAATTTGAAGCCTAAGGCCCAATTTTGGCCCATAACCTAAACTTAGCCCAAACCAACCCAATTCAACTCCAATTAGCCCCAAATCTTTTCCTAAACCTTCCTAACATCCCTAAAAACAAAACACTAACTTGATTTGCCCCAAATTTGAACCTAAACTCCACCCAAACCTAACCCAAACTAAAAATCCCCAATTTTGGCCTAAACCCACCATGAACCCAAATGGGCCCAAATCCCAAAATCAAAGCCCAACCAAAGTTGAAAACTCTTTCTAACACTCCCATAAACATTTCTCAACATTATTTTTATATTAAATCTAACATTAGCCCAACCTTAGCCAACGTTAGCCCAATTTGACCCATTTTGGCCCCTTTACCACAAAAGTCCCAAATCAAACTCAATTCAACTCCAAATCACCTCAAATTTGTTTCAAATCACTCATGACACATCCCTAAACTAATCCCAACATTTGTTTGGCCCAATCCTTCACAAAATTTCTATCCACCAATTTTTTTTTCAAACCTAAAGGCCCACTTTCTTAAACCCTTCTAAAAGCCCATTTTCACCAAATCCGAAAGCCCAAAAATCCATTCCGAAGCCTACATGACACTTTCACCTCATCGTCCCTTTGATTTAAATCACTCCCTAAGTTTCAAGTTCATCATTAAACTTTTCTAAACTAAGCCATGTGCCAAATTACCCCTAAATATCCAAAATCCTTAAAACCCATTTCCATGAAATTGACTAACCTTTCCCAAGCCATGAGCAAGCCAAATGAAGCCATTCACAAGCCATATGAAGCCATGAGAGCTTTGACTTGTCATCAATCCATTTATGGCAAGAGAGGGCAGCTCTTTCCTAACATATGATTAAACATTTTAACCTTACCCATGCTTCAACTAAACCCAAAATTAATCTAAATAAGCTTGGATTGAGACTTCTCCACTCAAATCCAGCTGACTCACCTGACTCCCCACAGCACCCAAAGTCCCTCGGTGGGTGCACCTAGCCCAAAAGCATGGTTTGACCAAACCAAACCTAAAATGACCCTTCCCTCTTACCACTTAAATCAAACTCCTTTACACATATCAAGCCTCAATTGACTGCACCAAACCCGGCCTCGACTCCCCGAGTCGGATGGTGACTCGACTACGGCCGGCCAGCCACCGAGCCGCCGGAAAACACCATGGCCGAGGAGCTTGGAATGAGCCAAATTTCAATTCTCACCGCCGAGCTGCCCCACTTTAATTGGCCACCACGGCTCTTCATCTCCTCCCATAGTGCGCGATCCCGGCCATCGATCGCCCCCGGAAGCCACGGCCATGGCTATTTAAACCAACCACCCCCTCTCGGCCAAAATGTTGGCTGAAATCAACCTTCATAGAATCCCTCAAAACTCCTCACATAGCTTCTCCTAGCCAAGAGCTATCCATCCCCACTGTTCTCCTGCCCTAAATCCCATTGATTAGGTCAATTTTGGAGCTCAATTCTCAGGACAGAACAGGACATCTCTCAAACCTCCACCAAAATCAAATTAAACTCACCCACACCTGCACAGGACCAAGAGAAGGAGTTCCCCAGTGAAAGCCTCCTCTCCAGGCCACCCAATTGCTCTAGCCTCCAAAGTCTGAAATCGGGTCTGGTCACTTTCATACATAGACCTTTCACCAGGGCCAGATGCTTCATCCTTAGGCTCTTCTAGCTCCAACGAACGTGCCGAGCACATTCAGTTGAGGCCTAATGAACCACTTTTTAATATGTTTGCAATTTATGTTTATAGCAACGACACCAAAAACTTGATTTCGTTTTAATATATATATTTAATTATATGATTGAATGTTTAATGTGGATTCTACGCAAGTATACGTATCGTATCGAAGTAATACGGGGCTCTAGTGGAGTCCTGGTTATCGATCCCACGGGGAAGTTTTTAACAGAATTGTTATCAGCTAAATTTAAAGGAATTATTTACTAACATAGTAGACAGAAATTTAAAGTAACTAAAACAAACTAAAGTAAACTAATGCTTGAAATAAACTTGATTTAAATAATTCAGAAAAAGTATCCTTCTCCTTCTAGTACAACAAACTAAATAGCACTTAATTAAACTAATAAACTCACTAAACACACTCAGACACACTAAAAAAGGCACACATAAGACTCAAGAGACACACTAAAACACTAGAATTCAGCCTGAATTTATAGAGGTAGGAAAAGGTTCAAGGGGTGCTTAAACATCTCTTCAAAAAGTGTCCAGGTTCAAAGTATTTGCATTTTGAACTATCTCACCGTCGGCGGGAAACGATCTTGCCGTCGGTGGTGCTTTTAGAAGGTCTTCAAACCGCGCGATCTCGCCGTCGGCGGGCTCGGGCTCGCTGTCGGCGAGGTAGTTATAAATTCTTCAGAAATTCTCTTTAGTAATCTCGCCGTCGGCGACTTAGTTCAATTTGCATGAATTTCTTCCTTTTTTATCAAAATTCGCTCCATTTCATGCTTTTTGCTTCCATCACTTATAAATCTTAATTCCTGCAGTAAAATAAAGAAAATACCTTTCTTTAAAGTGCAATTTCATCAAAAATAGATATGAATTTCTTAATGAATTTTTACGTGATCAAAATCCCCCAAACTTAATTATTACTTGTCCTCGAAGTAATTTTAATACTAAATAAAAATAATGATTTCCATAATAGAATTTTTCAATTCGGATATACTATGAATTAAATTTAAATAATTTTATAGTAAAGTTGAATAGAAATATTTCTCAGTAATTAAATTAACTTTATAGATATAAGATTATTTAGTTATTAGATTTAAGATTTCTAGTTTTCTATTTATTTCAGGAATGACTATATTTAAAAGAGTAAATTACTTAAGATATTTAGATGATAGGAAGTTCGAAAACACTATTTTGTAAAATACTAATCTATATATATACGTTTAGAAATATAATTAAGTTTTACCTTTTTGGTTGAATCCATTGAAGCCAATTTTTGATAAGGCATCTCCTCAAGCTTTTCCTCACTTATATTTTTCTTTTTCTTTCTTTCTTTCTTTTTTTTTCTTTTTGGATTGATTTTCAATCCTTTTTCTTCTTTTTATTTTTCAAGGGAGGATTACTGTATCTGGATGGCCTGTTAATAATTTTGAACTTCAATTTCTCTTCCTAATTTTGAAACTTAAAATATTTCCTTGTTTATATATATTTCATAGCCTTTAATTCATTGAGTTTCTATCCTTTCTTTTTCACTTAAATACATAAGAAATTTCAATTTTTAGAATATAGTTTTCCTTACTTTAAATAGTTTACTATATTCTTATTCCTTTTAACTAAATATCTTATTCTATTAATTAATTGAATTACTAGAAATATTTTATTTAACTTTATATAATAATTAAATAAAGTAATTCATGTTTATTGAATTGAAAAACTACTATAAAGAATCATTTAATAATAATTTTGAAAATAGAAATTGAGAACAATTTTAATAATTAAATTTGTATTTTTACCTTCCCTCAAACTTAAATTTTTCTATCTATAATAAATAATGAAAAAAAGGGAAAGTATATAGTAAAATTCATCATACCTTTGAGCTTTAGGTATTTCTTTTCTTTATAATTTTTGCAGGCTTTTTATTACTTACAGAACCTGTACTGTTAGTATTCTTCCACACATATATAATATTTAAAAGAAATGCTGGGGTAAAAATTTTTTAAAATAAGTATCAAACATAACAATTGAAAACTTAATCTATTACTACATATACAATCAACTAATCTATTTTGAAACATATTAAAACACCCTAAACAATGTTAACATTCATAACTTATAAAAACTTAAACTAACATCCTATATATATAAAAATTTGCAAACTAATTTAACACACATAAGAAATCTAATATCACAGCTCAAGCAAACAAACAAACATACCAAGTCCATAATCCACAGAAAGTATTGACATATTACACACAGAATAATAAAGTTTTCAAGATAACAATTCTAAACAAACTAAATAAACTAAACAAAAGCTCTAATCTTCTGCATTAAAATCCCAAGCTATATCATCTCCCTGATCTCCAGGCTGAGAAGGCTGGTACTGTAAATAACGGGGGCACTCAGGAAAGACAACATCTAAATCACCACTCCTATAGCTACATTTAGCTTCGTAGTAGGCAAATTCATATTCTGAATGACGCTAGAGATATTCACTATCGTAATCATGTCTCCTTTCCAAACCATCAATTCTGTGATCCAAATGATCAAATCTTCTCTCCATAGTCTCTCCAAACTGCTCAAAACTTCTTCTACTCAAAGTTAAATCATTCATCAGATCTTGAAGGGTAGGGGTGGTAGGCTGAGGAGGATCATAAGCGTAGAGGGGATATCTCTACTTGATGAAGGCATGTAACTCCTCGTTCCTGATCTCCATCCCTCATGAGATTCATAAGTCTTAATATTAGTGGGAGTGATAGGTTTCATGGGCTCTATCCATTCCTCATCTTCTCTTGCCTCAACTCTAGAGAGTTGGCAGAGTGCTGAAATCGAACCGGGATGTCCCAATCCTCCTCCACTCTCACTTCGAGCAGTGGCTAAGATATTTCTATAAATAATGTTACCTATGTTGATGCTCCTATTGTTTTGAATACAAAAATTTAGAATTGCTCGATCTCTTGTTACCTCACTATGGTGATAAGTGGGTAACAATGTAGAGCAAATAAAATAATGCCAGGCTTTAGAGATTGCATTTAACATAGAGAGAGGGAAATTTACCCTGTCCCGCTGCTTGATCTTCCAAACTCCTTTCCGGTCAGTGAGAAAGTCTATAACTTCTTCTAGAGGTCCTTCCGCAGTACCGAAAGTATCATACTCGCTAGTATGCAGATCACAAACTTCATAGAACAAGTTTATTCTTACAGCGCTGAATTCAACCATAAATCCTTGTACCTTTACTGATGCATCCTTAATTGCCGTCAAATTTGCATAGAATTCTTTTACTACTTGCACAACTGCTCTATATGAAACATAACAAAAGTTTTCCCATCCTCGTTCCTTTATAACTCGCTCCACTTCTCCTCTTGGATTCTTGAAAACTCGATCCGCAATGCACTTCCTTCCTTGAATATTTTCAAAATATCGATTTTGCGCTCGTGCATTGATGAATCGGTCAGTGTCGTAATCCACTCTTCGTTTTTGTCGAGGAGCCATTCGATCGTTATATAAAAATCACAAAAAATTCTAACTAAACTTCCAAATATTAATAAGATGGCTTCCTACAACATCTAAACTCGATTTAAATCAATCTCCATGGATTTCTTCCAAGTAATTTCTCCACATTTTGAATTTTTTCAAAATTTCCCAATGTAGAATAAATCCATGGTGAAAATAAAAAATTTTTGCATAGGAGTGAAGCTCTTACCGAGAGAAGATGAAATCCGGTGTCAAAAAGTCTTGAAATCACTTCAAATCCGAGATCTCTCAAGCCCTAGATCGGTTTTTTCAAAAATTTGAGGAAAGGGATGATGAATAGTGTCGGTTGACCGGTCAAATATAGGTCTTTTCGCGATCTCGCTGTCGGTGAGCTAATTAATTTGATAAGGCAAAAGTTTCAGGAAAAATCTGCCATCGGCGAGATCGGTCTCGCTGTCGGTGAGATAATTCTCGCCGTCGGCGAGATCCCAAAATTTTTAAATTTTTGAAATTCGTCAATCATTTTTAACCTCAATTTGCCTTTAATTAATCTTCCGATCACTTAATTTAATAATAGTATGAAGATTAGATACTAAAACTCACAAAAAGTTCACACAACATAAACAATATAACTTTATATATGAAATTCATGAAACTTACAAACTTCAAACTAACAACTTAACATATACTTAACTTAAATGTTCAAATCCATAATACTCAACATCGCAATCCACACAACACTCTAAATGTTGAGACATAATAATTACATAAAATCTCATCAAATCTGAGATGATCAAATCAAAGTTCGACTCATAATAAATCCTAAATCTAAATTAACACTTATATACACAAATATATGACATAAACATAGAAATCTTTCCTACTCTTCAGTGTCTGAACTAACATCTTCTCTGATATTTCCGATGCGACGCGAGTGCACAAATAAATTGTAGAAAGGCACGAAAGGAAATTCGCGAGTAGATTCTTCATTAATCCATCCTTTCGTCTTAGTAGATGAATAAAACTGGCCTCCAGATGTCCAGTATGATCAAAGTGCTCCTTCATTCTCCAGTCAATGTAATCAAACATATCAGAGATATTGTCTATGGAATTCATCACATTTTGCAATTCTTTCTCCAATCCTTTAATCTTCTTCAGAATGAAATTAGTCTTATCAGTAAAGGGCCTTGCTAAAGAATTGTTCACGTGATGCTCGTCGAAAATAACGGTGATCTCATCATTGTTATCCAAAGTGGGAAACATATCAGTAGGATCCAGGGGTTTCCATGGTAAAAGTACTTTTTCCCAAGCCTCATAAGAAACTTGGTACTGACTGCATAAAGCAAATATAGTTTATGGGTGTCCAAGTCCATGCATTGACCCACGCACAATCAATCCCAATGCAGACTTTACTATTATTGATCCAACATCGATAGGTAGTCCAATTTGAATACAATAGTTTAATATAGCGCATTCCTTTGAAACTTTATTTACCTTCATAGTAGGTAATAATTTTGATGATATAAAGAAATGCCAATGCTCCGAGACAGGATTAAGAAGTGATGCAAAAAAACTAACATACCCGTCTTCGCGTAACTCCCAATCATCAGGTTCGTCGGTCAGATATCTATAGATCTCGTTCATATTGTATCTTGAAGGCACAAAGTTGGAATAATGACAAACAGAGGTATTCTCTATAGAAAATAATTCATTTAACTTTGAAGGAGTAAATATTACCCATCTTCCTCTGACGTAGACATTTCCATTGTTGATCGCATGTAAATTAGAGTAAAACTCTTTAACTACTGGAATAACTACAGCGGATGTCGTATAAAAAAATACCTCCAATGCCACTGTGCGATCATTTCTTCAATTTTTGTAGTGGAATTCTCTACTCCTCTGTTGACAAATCCTCTTTCTTTAATAAGTCTTTTCTTCATCAAACCTTTGTTGAAGATACGCTGCGCCTCCGAACTGACGAATTTTCTTCGGTTGAAAACTTCGGTTTTCGTGGTTTCTAAGAGTTTAGTGGCCATTTCGGATCAAAAGGATTGGTCTCTAGTCGTTTCTAAGGAAGAAAATAGTGAAAATTTTGATTTGGGATAGTTTCCTACGAAGAAATGGCTTAGATCCGTCCAAAACCGCACAGTCGGCGGGAAGTTTCTCGCCGTCGGCGAGATAGTTATAGAACTGACTTAAATTTTACACGAGATCTCGCTGTCGGCGAGAATTGACCTCGCCGTCAGCGAGATTTCGTAAAATGGTCCAATTTCGCTCTAGCCCAAATATTTTCTGATCTCATCATATTGGTTCAACTTTATGATGATTCTTATAAAAAATTTGAGTAGTAAGATTTGTTTTAATAATATAGACTCACTAATTTGCAGATAATTAAAATAAAAGACTACTATGGGTTGCCTCCCATAAAGCGCTTGGTTTAACATCGTCAGCCCGACCTAATTTAGTTAGTAATCAGGTTGACTAAGCATTAAAACCTTTTAAAATTTGGTCTTCTACCTTCGAAATATGGTTTTAATCTATGTCCGTTTACCTTAAATCTATGTCCTACTTTTGGATCTTCAATTTCTATAGTTCCATATGAAAATATTTGAGTTATGGTGAAAGCTCCTAACCATTGAGATTTCAATTTCCTAGGAAATAATTTCAATCTAGAATTATAAAGCAAAACTTCTTGTCCTGGTTCAAAATTTCTCTGATTAATCTTCCGATCATGCCATAATTTCATTCTTTATTTATAAATCCTATCATTATCATATGATTTGTTTCTTAATTCTTCTAATTCATTTAATTGCAACAATCTCTTCTCACCAGCTTCTTTCATATTATAATTAAATTCTTTAATAGCCCAATATGCTTTATGTTCTAATTCAACTGGTAAGTGACAAGTTTTTCCATATATAAGCCTGTAAGGAGTCATTCCAATCAGAGTTTTATAAGCAGTCCTGTATGCCCATAATGCAGTATCTAGTCTTATAGACCAGTCTAATCTATTAGGGTTTATAGAATTTTCTAATATATGCTTAATCTCTCGATTAGAAACTTCAGCTAATCCACTTAGTTTGTGGATGATAAGCGATTGATATCTTATGCATAATATTATATTTTTCTACTAGTTTATGAATATATTTATTTCTAAAATGAGTTCCTTCGTTAGTGATAATCACTCTCGGCATTCCAAATCTAGTAAAAATATTTTTCATTAAAAATTTTGAAACACTTTTAACGTCACACCTAGGTAAAGCTTGTGCTTCAATCCATTTGGAAATATAATCAACGGCTACTAATATATATGAGTTTCCAAATGAAGGAATAAAAGGTCCCATGAAATCTAATCCCCAAACATAAAAAATTTCAACTTCTAAGATAAAATTCAGAGGCATTTCATTTTTTCTTGATATGTTGCCTACTCTTTGGCATTTATCGCGGGTTTTTAATATATCTATATACATCTCTAAATAGAGTAGGCCAGTAGAATCCAGTATCGTAGAATTTTATACGCGAGTTTTATCCGTCCCGATATGTCCTCCAAAATCGAGTCATGACATTTTTGAATAATTGGTTCAGTTTCTTCATAAGGCACGCATCTTCTAATGATTAAATCCTTACATTGCTTATATAAGTATGGTTCATCCCAAAAGTATGTTTTAGTATCGTGAATGAATTTTTTTTTGTTGTTGCAAAGTTAACACAGGTGGTAAAATATCACTTACAATATAATTTACTATATCAGCATACCAAGGTATTTTTAACTCATTAATATTATAAAGTTGTTCATCGGGAAAACTGTCTAAAATTTCATTATCGGTATCGGATAATTCATGATTTTCTAATCTTGATAAATGATCCGCAATTTAATTATCGGTTCCTTTTTGTTAATGATTTCAAAATCAAATTCTTGCATTAGTAATATCCATCCGATTAATCTTGGTTTCGAATCTTTCTTTTGCATTAAATATTTTATAGCGGAATGATCGGTATGTACTAATACATTTAGTTCCTATTAGATAATGCTTGAAATTTATTAAAAGCATATACAACTGCTAATAATTCTCTTTCGATAGCTCGTATAATTTATTTTAGCATCATTTAGAGTTTTACTAGCATAGTATACAACTTTGAAAATCTTATCATATCTTTGCTCAAGAACTGCTCCTATAGCATAATCACTAGCATCACACATAAGCTCAAATGGTTTCTCCCAGTTAGGTGAAACTATTATAGGTCTTGTAATTAATTTATCTTTTAATAATTCAAAAGCATTCAGGCATTCAGTTGTAAATTCAAATTTCTTGTCCTTTTCAAGAAGTTGGCATAGAGGTTTAGTAATTTTTGAAAAATCTTTAATATAACATCTGTAGAATCCAACATGTCCAAGAAAACTTCTTACCCCTTTCACCGTAATTGGAGGTGGTAATTTAGCTATAACTTGAATTTTTGCAGGGTCTACTTCCATGCCTTTTTCTGAAATTTTATGCCCTAATACAATGCCGCCTGTAACCATAAATTGACATTTCTCCCAATTAAGAACTAAATTAGTTTTTTCACATACTTTAAATACTTTTTCAAGATGACTTAAGCATGTGTCAAATGTTGTTCGAAATACAGAGAAATCATCCATAAATACTTCTATTGCATTATCAATTAATTTACTAAATATAGACATCATACATCTTTGAAATGTTGCAGGTGCATTACATAATCCAAAAGGCATTCTTCGAAAAGTGAAAGTTCCATAAGGACTAGTAAATGTAGTTTTATCTTGATCCTCGGGAGCAATTTGTATTTGATGATAATCGATATATCCATCTAAGAAACAAAAATATTTATGTCCGGCTAATCTATCTAACAACTGGTCTAGAAATGGTAAAGGGAAGTGATCTTTCCTGGTGGCTGTGTTTAATTTTCTATAATCAATGCATATTCACCATCCAGTAACTTGTCTTATATGGATAAGATCATTATTTTCATTAGCTTTTACAGTCACTCCTCCTTTCTTAGGTACACAGTGAATTGGGCTTACCCAAGCACTTTCAGAAATAGTATATATAATACCATTATCTAATCATTTTAAAATTTCCTTTTTAACTACTTCTTTCATTATTGGATTTAATCTCCTTTGTGGATCTGCTTTAGGTTTATATTCATTATCTAAAATAATTCTGTGCATACAATTGAAGGACCAATTCCTTTAATATCTGCTAAAGTCCAACCAAAAATTTTCTTATATTTTTTTAATGTATCTAAAAGTTTTTGTTCTTGAGATTCATTTAATTCAGATGAAATAATAACTGGTAGAGTTGAAGAATTACCTAAGTAAGCATATTTCAAATGATTAGGTAACATTTTTAACTCAAGTTCAAGAGGTTTAATAATCGATGGAACTATATTTTTTTCAGTGTTTTCTGTATTATCCAAAAATTCAAATTTCTCTTGAATATAATCTAGTTCTTCATTTATCTTAGATTTTTCAATTAATTCAATATTTTCTTTTTCTAATTTTTCTTCATAATATTCCTTAAAATGTTCTTTTTATAAATGATCGAGTACTTCCATTCGAAAACACTCATCATCTTTTTCTAGTGCAGGATACTTTATTGATTTAGCAATATTAAAAGTAACTTTTTGGTCATTTACTCTCATAGTTAATTCTTCTTTCTGAACATCAATCATAGCTTTTCCAGTGGCTAAAAATGGTCTTCCTAAAATGATAGGAATTTCTTTATCTTCTTCCATATCTAAGACAATAAAATCTACATGGAAGATAAATTTGTCCACTTTTACTAATACATCTTCAATAACTCCCTTAGGACATGTAACATAATGATCAGCTAATTGAAGAGTTACTGAAGTAGGTGAATTTTCTCCCAATCCTAATCTTTTAAAAATTGATAGAGGTATTAGATTGATGCTTGCTCCTAAGTCACACAAAGCTTTTCCATAGAATTTTTCTCCAATAGCGCAGGGTATAGTGAAACTACCAGGATCTTTTAATTTTTCAGGAAGTTTTTTCTGAGTAATAGCACTACACTTTTCACTAAGTGCGACCATTTCATTATCGGTAAATTTTCTTTTTTTATTTAGAATATCTTTCATGAATTTTACATAGTTTGGCACCTGTTCTAAAGCTTCTACGAAAGGAATATTTATCGTTAATTTTTTCAAAATTTCAAGGAATTTAGCAAATTGTTTATCTTTTTTTATGTTGAATTAGTCGTTGAGAAAATGGTGGTGGAGGTTTTTCACCAGAAATTTTCATTGGTATTAAAGGATTTTCTAAGTTTGGATCTTGTTGATTCTTTTCCTTTTCAATTTCCACTTCCTCTTTTTGACTTTCAAGTTCTTTCTGAATTCGAGGTTCTAATTATTTTCCACTTCGTAATTGTATCGCGTTAATTTGTTCATTTCCCTTGTCCTTAGGATTTATTTCCACATTACTAGGAAATGTTCCAGGTATTCTATTATTAAGTGCAGTAGCGATATGTCCGAGTTGAGTTTCAATATTTTTGATAAGTCTGTTCCTTGATTTTGTAATTGGGTTCCTTGTATTTGTAATTGATTTCCTTGATTTTGTAAATGTTGACCCATATTTAATTTTAATTCTTCTTTCGATAATTTCTTGTCTTTAAATTGTGGGTTATTAAATCCAGATGTATAATTAGGATTTCCTTGATTAGATGGATTTCTTAATGGTTGTGTCATATTATTCATCCATGGTTGATTAGTTGTGTTATTATTCCAATTAAAATTAGGATATTTTTTCCATCCAGGATTATAATAATTTTCATAAGGATTATTGGGTCTGTTGTTAATTGCATTAATAGTTTCATATTGAGATTGGGATTCTATAAGTTGTCCAGATGAATTGTCTTCTGTCATATTTGTAGAGTAATTCATTCCAAAATGATCTAATTTTTTAGATATAGCAGCGATTTGTGAAGCTAACATAGATATTGCATCATTTTCATGAATACTAGCTATCTTTTTCGGATTCATTCTATCAGCAGGCCATTGAAAATTATTTATTGTCATTTCTTCGATTAGTGCATAGGCGTCATCAAATGGTTTTGACATTAATGATCCTCCAGCAGTAGCATCGATGATTGATCTTAAAGATCCTACTAATCCATTATAGGAAGTTTGGATAATTAACCGATACGGTAACGCATGATGTGGGCATTTCCTAAGAAGTTCTTTAAATCTCTCTCGAAGCTTCATATATAGACTCTCCATCAAGCTGAGTGAAAGAAGTTATATCATTTCTAAGCTTAGCGAGTTTTAGATGGTGGAAAATATTTGGATAGAAATTTTTGTGATAATTCTCCCCAAGTTTTAATAGATCCAGGTGCTAACGAATTTAACCACATTTTAGCCTTAACCCTTAAAGAAAAAGGAAAAAGTCTAAGTCTAATAGCATCGTTAGATACTCCTTCATATTTGAAAGTAGCAAATATTTCTAAAAAACTAGCAAGATGTAAATTAGGATCTTCAGTAGGTGAACCACTAAATTGATTATTTTGTACCATTTAGATAATTGCAGGTTTAAGTTTAAATGAATTAGTAGCTACATCAGGGTTTTGAATAGTTAAATGAATTTCATCTAATGTAGGGTTGACATAATCTCTTAATGGTCTCTGTTGATTGATATTTTCATTTTCAGGAATATTTGCCATTTGTGTTAAATTTATAATTTCTCTTTTTTGTTTTCTAATTCTTTTAATTGTACGCTCTAATTCTAAATCGTATGGTATTAAATTTTCGTTTCCTAATTTTCACATACAATTTTATAAAATAAATTTAAAATAGTCCGTTACTCTAGTAAATAATTTCTTTACTTCCCCGGCAACGGCGCCAAAAACTTGACCCACTTTTTAATATGTTTGCAATTTATGTTTATAGCAACGACACCAAAAACTTGATTCCGTTTTAATATATATATATATTTAATTATATGATTGAATGTTTAATGTGGATTCTACGCAAGTATACATATCGTATCAAGTAATACAGGGCTCTAGTGGAGTCCTGGTTATCGATCCCACATGGAAGTTTTTAACAGAATTGTTATCAGCTAAATTTAAAGGAATTACTTACTAATATAGTAGATGGAAATTTAAAGTAACTAAAACAAACTAAAGTAAACTAATGCTTGAAATAAAGTTGATTTAAATAATTCAGAAAAAGTATCCTTCTCCTTCTAGTACAGCAAACTAAATAGCACTTAATTAAACTAATAAACTCACTAAACACACTCAGACTCACTAAAATAGACGCACAAAAGACTCAAGAGACACACTAAAACACTAGAATTCAGCCTGTATTTATAGAGGTAGGCAAAGGTCCAAGGGGTGCTTAAACATCTCTACAAAAAGTGTCCAGGTTCAAAGTATTTGCATTTTAAACTATCTCGCCGTCGGCGATGCTTCTAGAAGGTCTTCAAACCGCGCGATCTCACTGTCGGCGGGCTCGGGCTCGCTGTCGGTGAGGTAGTTATGAATCCTTCAGAAATTCTCCTTAGTAATCTCGCCGTCGGCGGCCTCGATCTCGCCGTCGGCGGCCTCGATCTCGCCGTCGGCTACTTAGTTCAATTTGCATGAATTTCTTTTTTTTTGATCCAAATTCGCTCCATTTCATGCTTTTTGCTTCCATCACTTATAAATCTTAAGTCCTGCAGTAAAATAAAGAAAGTACCTTTCTTTAAAGTGCAATTTAATCAAAAATAGATATGAATTTCTTAATGAATTTTTCTGTGATCACCTCACCTCCTGAACCAAGGTATGGAGACTTCTCTTTAACCTGAGCTTCCAGCGATTCTCCATTTCGTTTGAGTTGATTTCATAGCATGTAAACCGTATGGATGTGTTCGACTCTTCAAGACAAATCCATAGAGTATAAGAACACGAAAATCCATTGAGAAACGAGGGAGATATTAGGGTTTGAGTGTGGACGGTCATGGGTGCACACCAGTCGGAGACGACAACCAGCCGCCGTTGGATCGAGCGTGTATAGACTGAACGACTCAGATTACGTTGGACCAGGGAATGGTACGTGAACCATGGGCCGTGTGGTGCTGAGTTGGATGGTTGCGGCGAATGGGAGCGCAGCTTGGAGCTTCAGAGACGTTAAGGTTGCCGTGGCGCTGAGTCGGATAAGTAGGAAAATATGGAATTTATGATTTAATTAAATGCCTGAAACTTCAAAAATCCATATCTTTGAGTAGAAAAATCACAAAAATAAAATAAAAATACCCTCTTGCTCAGTGAACAGAGGAGAATGATGTGGAAAAAGAATTGTGTTAATTTGATGAGTATTTTATTTTTAATTAATTATTTACTCATTTTAATATTTTAATTCTCTATTTACATAGACAACTCACCATGGCATGAGACCATAGAGCGTTTGAAGCCTCTGATCTTGGGAACATTCGCTGAATTTTTGAAGGTCAGAGGTTATCTCTATGACAAGTTATGTATTTTTTTAAGTTTATGTCACTGTTTTTGGTATTTTAATTCCATTAATTAGCATATTACTTAGAAAATTCTAGGAAAATTTGTGGAAGTTCCTTAGGACCAGAGGACCTTAGGATAATTATGTTTTGAGTTAATTCATTAAGAATAACCCTAATTGGCCTAATTACTCAAAACTGAAATTTAATTAATTAGGATTAACCACACATTAAAAGAACTTGAAAATAATTCTCCTCTGATCTTTAGGATTAGAGGGACCTCACATAAAAATTTGAAATCAATTGGAAATGTTTAGCCCCACTAAATGGATTAATTAGGTCACATGAGTAAAATTAAACTTTGAAAATTCATAACTCCAAAAATACATTTAAAAAATTTACCAAATTAGTTTTGAGACTGCTCTAGTAATAGAGGAGTCTATGAAAATTAAAATTGGAATTTTCTAAAAATGTTTATTTTTCACCATATTTTAATATTTTAATAATTAAAAAAATAATAAAAATCACAAAAATGTTACAAATCATAAAAATGTCACATTTTAACTCCTAATCACATAGGAACAAACTAAATATTTTTCCCAAGTCCCTAGGATAAGATACTGAATTTTAAAGGCTTAAAAAATTTTTTAATATTAAAAAATGAAATTTCCAACATTTTCACTAAATTAATTCTAATAAATCAATGAAAAATAAAAAAAATATAAAATTTATTTCTCTAGACTCCTTGAGGTCAGAGAGATTTAAAAAAAATATAAAATCCTTTTTTCAAGTTTAAGTTTATTTTATAATAGATTAATACTCCAAAACTTAAAATAATTATAATAAATAAAATATAATTCAAAAAATCACCAAAATTGGTCCAAGTGGCCCTCTAATCATTAAGAACATCCAATAATTTTCTTAAGGACAGAAACCTTACCTTGGTCATGTTGTTGAATTTCCATTGAAAATCCCTATTTTCTATTAAAATAAATTTATAAATTAAATTAAAAACAGAAAAATCATATTTTTTTCACTAATGTGTTAATTGACATGTGAGTGAAGTGACATAAAAATTTTCAAGCTCATTTGAGCTCAATTTGATAAGTTATGAAATAATTAAGCTTAAAAGGGCATATTAATAATTAAGAATTTTAACCTCTAATTAAAACTTTAGGTTTAATCAAAATGGGGGGTAAAATATTTGATCTTAATTATTTCTTAGATGATTGAAACTTTGAAAAATAAAAGGGTAGGAACTCATTGATCACTTTTAATAAACCAAAAAAATGAAACCTTAATTAATTAAATAATTTGAATTTTGGAAGAATAATTAAAAAAATTTGGATTATTAAAATGGGGATATAATTTAGAGAGACTATAATCACTTAAACTAAAATCCCCAAATGAATCACTTTAATTATATTTAACTCTTAATTAAACTTAAGATGATAATTGAAATTAATAAATTAATAATAAAGAAAAGGTAACCCTTAATTAAATTAAAATTTAAAACATTAAATAACTTGATAATTAAATTGAAATCAATTTAAAACATTAAAAAAAATTAATTTAAAAAATCACTTAATAGCAAATTCAAAACAAACTTGAAACATCAAAATCAATTTCAAAAAATATCTAGAATATTGTAATTAAAATTAAATCATTAAAGTCTAAATTAAATAATTTAAACTCCTCTTTCAATTGAAATAGTTTAAAACACTTAAGAATAAAACAACTTGAACACTATTCCAAACTTAAATTTATTAAAATTTTATAACTAAATTAAATCACCTTAAAATATTAATTCTAATTTTAAATCGTTGAAATTCTTAATAAACTGATTTGCCTCTAAAGACTTTTATCATTATAACTCTTAAATGGAGCGTCAAGGGAGGTGTCACTTCATTCATGGGATAATCAAATGTTTTAAGTTCACTGAGCAAGAGTTAAAACTTAACTAAAAATTTCTGGATGTTTGATTCATCTCTATAATAAAAATTTATTTAGACTCAAAATAATCTCAGAATTATTTAAAAGATGTTTAGAACCCGTTCTAAGCACTTCCTCAATACAATGAGGTGTTTTAAGAAGAATAATTGAACTTAATTGTTCTTCGGTGAAGAAAGTCATCAACAAAATATAAAGAACCTATACGTTATAGGAACCAACTAGCAGTAGGATTAGGATCTTGGTAGATAACCAAAACCTTTCCCTTAGCTTTACCTAGGTACGTGTTGCAAATATTTAAATGTTTTAACATGTATTTTAAGTGCAGCTTGGAATGACGAGAAGATCCTCCGGGTACACTTTTACTTTATTGTAAGTTATTTACCTGCACTGCGCTTTACTTTTCCTGCATGATAAACAGGATTGTTGCATGAAAACTGAAACCTTTAGGATAGCCACAAAACTGAAACCAAAACTAAATTAAAAGTCACACAAGATAAAATTCACCACCACAACATCTAAAATATAAAACAACTCAAATTTTAATCACAAACAGAACAACAAAACCACAATTTTAACTAAATTAAAATGTCTCGTTGAATGATCGGGAATACCTCGGATGATGTAACCCAGGTGTTGCTAACGGGATTTCCCACGGTCTAAATGAAGGTGTGGAACTCATTCAGTTGAGTTTAGCAAATTCATCTGGACTAAGTGAATTCGATGAAAATAACAGTGCCGGGATGACGGAACCGTGGGATCTTAATCATTTCTGTTTAATCAACTTTAAGATTTGTTTTAATTAAAACACTAAAGAAATTTGGACTTTAAGATTTCTCTAAACCTAGACACTTTTCTCATCCCCTGATTTTCACCTTCTAAAACTAAAACTCTGGAAACAATAAGGAGCTTGGAGCACAGTGGGCAGCACGGCCATCGTCATTAACAAAACCTGTGTCTACTTCAGCAAAACATTTCTTAGAATTAAATAACAAAGCCATAGGACTTTAAGGTAGTTTGCCTAATGCAACATAAATCCTCAACTCTTTGTTAGACATTTGCATAATCATGTTATATAAATTAAGCCCTAACCAGTTTTAGGATTCCGAGGTAGTCGTTTGGTACGACATAAACCCTCACATCTTCAAGGCTATTTGTATGATCATGTTGTATAAATATAAGTTCTAATTAATTAAAATTGGCTGGATGAAACATTAAATAAAATCTTCTCAAATTGAAGCCAAACGATAGGATAGTTGGGAAGTCACCGAAGTTCACTTCGGGTCTGTGACATTCCCTACTTCTCCTCCATTGGATTTCTAAAATAACTGTTCCAAATTTGATCCATTTCCAATTGAAATTTCCAAAATCCAATTATTTGAAAACCTTAAACTTTGAAATTCTTGAGAGCAAAACCACTGATCTTAATTAAGAGTTTTCTTAAATGATTCCCATCATTTAAGATGTAATTAACTATAGGGGCTTGCCCTTATAGGGAACTTTAAGAACCCAGGTAATATAAACCCTGCTTAATTTCTTTATATTAAGCAGGGGAACTTGTCGGCTTATAAAATTGATTCGCAGACCAAACGGATGTCACAAATCTTTTAGTTTATTTAATCGAGCCCCATCATCAAGCAGTGTGTCTATTCTTTGGGATAGATACATGGTTTGTGGTGTGGTGCTCGTTTATATAAACTATTCGGGATGTGAGATCGGTTTGATTTCATATCTTAAAATTTTCAAATTTAAAATTATTTTCAAAATCAAATGCTACTTTCTAAATTATATATATTTAAATTAAATTTAAAATTTAATATTCGCCGACAATTTCTGTAGGCGACCCCTTTTTAAAATATAACACTTAACCTAAAAATATGTCGACAGTGATGTGTTGATGTTGTAATATGAAAAAGATGTGTCGATTTGTTATGGAGAACTTTTGATGACCTTTTCACATCGTACTTCATTTACTTTTTGATCTGGCCAATTGAATTGATAAAATTTGTTGGGAAACATATATTCTGAAAGGATTATGAGTTCCACAGCAAAAGTGAAGGTCACATTTAATGTCAATGAATGATTGATGTAGTTCATTGAGGTTGGATGCAAATAAATAGGGAAATATATTTTGATGGGTGTAGAATTATAGATTTTAGAGTGACAGACTGAAATCCCCAAATTCTTCCTAGGTTTTGGAAACCAAAGCAAGAGTTAGCCTTCAGGCGAAGGGAAATGGGAGATCTGGAGTGGAAGCCAGTATCCTCCCAGCCTAACCACGAATTTGGGTACTAAACTTAGGATTAGCCAATGTTCTTTATATCGCTCAAAAGAGGGTAAAGAATAGGAATGCTCCAATTTGGCACAATACTATTGCATCACTGATCTGTGTCACTAAATTATCACATTATTATTGGAGAGGAGGAAGATTATTTCTTACATTTGAACTTCTATTATAAATTTAGTCTTGTGTTAGTTAACTGTGTTAGGAAGTTAGAACATACTTTGGTAGATTTAGTAACTGCAACTGTTTATTCATCTTTTTATTATTAGTAATTACTGCAATTGTGTTGTGATTCGTGTAGTGATTTTTGTGCTTGATAATAGAATTAAAAACCTCCTTATGGGATTGATAACAAGGACTCTATTAGAGCCTTGTATTACTTGAGCGATATGTATACTTACGTTTAATTGTGTGGCTCAATAAAAATTATATATATATATATATATATATATATATATAAATCTGAGTTCATAAATTTTGGCAATTCAAAAAAGTCACACTAAGTTTTTGGCACTGTCGCCTGAGAGGTAACTATAAAATTTAATTTGGTAGTGTTTAAAAGCTTATATTCTATTTACAAGTCATAATTGTGTGTACTTGTTTATTGTTAGTGTGTTTATTGCGATTGTAGGCGTAATATCAGATCTATGGGTTTAGTGCCTTACGATTCTGAATTAGGGCATACTATTAGAAAAATTCAAAAACAATAAAAACAATCTAAAAATCCTCAAAAATGGCAAACAACTTGAACAATTAAAACAATCAAAATGAAAATATACCAAGACCTTTAAGAGGTTATGGTAATCCAACAACAGATGAAATTCACTTAACTATCCAAAACCCTTTTGTTGTTGCTAATTCATTGGTGCTTAAACCTACTATTATCCAAATGATACAGAATAATCAATTTTGAGGAAGACCTAATGAAGATCCTAACTTACATCTCACTAGTTTTCTAGAGCTGTGTGCTACCTTTAAATATGATGGAGTGTTGAACGATGCTGTTAGGCTTAGACTTTTTCCTTTTTAATTAAGGGATAAGGCTAAGGCGTGGTTAAATTTGTTAGCACCTGGATCTATCAGAACATGGGAGAACTTTCACAAAATTTTCTGTCAAAATATTTCCCTCCTTCAAAAAATGCTAAGTTGTGGAATGCTATAACATCTTTAAGTCAGTTTGAGGGAGAATATATATATGAAGCTTGAGAAGATATAAAGATCTTCTGAGAAAGTTTCCACATCATGCTTTACCAGACTAGTTCATAATTTAAACATTTTATAATAGATTAGTGGGATCTTTGAAATCAATTATAAATGCTGCTGCTGGTGGATCATTAATGTCAAAACATTTTGATGAAGCATATTCATTAATATAAGAGATGGCTACTAATAATTTTTAATGGCCCTCTGAGCGGGTAAATCCTAAGAGAGTAGCTAGTATTCATGATTCTGATGCGATAACTATGATAGTCTCTCAAATTGCTGCACTTTCAAAGAAAATAGATCAATATAGAATGAATTATTCTTAAACACCCCCAAGTGTTAGCAAAAAATTAAACAGGATAAATGATAGAATCTCAAGCACCTTATGAAACCTTGAATACTGTATATAATAAACTCATAAATCCTTATTCGAATTATTATAATCCTGGTTGGAAGAATCACCCAAATTTCAACTGGAATAATAACAATGCTGTTGTTTACTCGCAATGGGGAAATAATTCTATGAATCCAGTTGGAAATCTGAACAACCAAGGAAATACCAATTGTAGACCTCTTATCCTCCTGGTTTTAATAGTAACCCACAATTTAAGGAAAAGAAGTTGTCTACTGAAGAAATAATTTTGAATATGGGCAATCAAATTCAAGCTCAAAATGTTGCAATGAAGAACATTAAGAATCAATTTGAACATATTTTTACTGCTCTTAATAATAAAACTTCTGGAAATCTTCCTAGCAATGTTGGAATCAAACCAAAAAATCAAAATAAGGAGCAAATTAAGGCTATTCAATTAAGGAGTGGAAAATAATTGGAAATAAGAGTACAAAAAGAAGATGAAGTTGAGAGAGAGGAAGTGGGCATTGAAAAAGGTTCTAATAAGATATATCCAGACTTAGAATATCCGATTTAACCAATGAAGATTACTGTTGAAAAACCACCTCCTCCGTTTTTGTAAAGACTAAAAAACCAGAACAGGGATAGCAGATTTGCAAAGTTTTTGGAAATCCTTAAGAAATTAACAATTAATATTCCCTTTGTTGAAGCATTAGAGCAGATGCCTGATTATGCAAAGTTTATGAAGGATATTCTTAAAAAGAAAAGAAAGTTCAAAGGCCATGAGACTGTTGCACTTAGCGGTGACTGTAGTGCAGTTATACAGAAGAAGCTTCCTGTAAAGCTTAAAGACCTTGGTAGTTTCACTATCTCGTGAGTTATAGGTGAGAAATTTTTCAGAAGAGCTTTATGTGATCTGGAAGCTAGTATTATGACAACAGTCAACTATTCAAAGTAAGAAAAACTATATATTTGAAATAATATGAATCTTAAAACTTTATGTGAAAGGAAAGGATTGGGATTCCAAGATGAATCAATAATAAGCTAAAGAAATGCCTATAAGGTAAAGGATTGTGATAAGTTCCAAATTTTAGGTCAGAAGGGTGAAGTTCAAAATTATTAAAGGCTATGTAGATATAGTAATCCTCACTTAAAAAAGAAAAAAACAAAAATAAAAAAAAAAGAGAAAAGAGAAAACAAAAAAGAAGAAAAAGAAGAAAAAGAAAAGAAAAAGTGTGGAGAAGCTTGAGGAGATGCCTAATAAAAAATCAGCTTCACTTGGATCTACCTAAAGGCGAGAACTTAATAACTTTCCTGAACTTATATATATGGATTAACATCTTTACTAGTAGTGTTCGAGTAAACTTCTTTTCATGTAATCCTTTTAAGTGCCAAATAGGACAATCTACAATCATTTATGAAATGATTAGAAGGCTATAACTTTTAGACTTGATGACTAGTTAGCCTTACACCTACAAAATTTACTTGAATTAATTAATTATCTTTCTAAATATTTTACTACTGTATTTATCTAAGTCTAAATCATGGTATTATAGAAAGAAAGTTCATTGCAGTGGATCATTATTTTATGTATTAAGTAAATTACTTGAGGACAAGTAACAGTTTAGTTTTGGGAATCTGATCTACTAAAAATTTGATAGCTTTTTAATGTCTATTTCATACCTATTTTTGATAATATTGCACTTTATAGAAGGGCATTTTTCATGATTTCATGGAAATAGAATGATTTTAGGCCTTGGGAGCAAAATGAAGTAAAAAGGAGCAAATTTGGAGCAAAATGGGGGCAAATTGTACTTTTTAAACTAGAGCGCTGGACGATGATGTCACCAGAGCGGATCGCGCCAAATTACAGAAAGTTTGGGCTATTTTCCAGAAATAGCGATGGATGGTGCCCTATCCTGTGCTGGACCATGGCCTATCGCGATTCAAACCAGATTCAATGTATTTGACTGGATTTTGGAGGGGTGCTCGAGGAAACTCTTGGAAAAGTTAGTTTTAGCCAAATTTAAACTGTTTTGGAGCCAAATATAGAAGGGGAGAGAGTTTTTTGAGAGTGTGAGTGAAGGGAGAGTGTGCATTTTCATTGTTTTAGTGTAGAGAGTCCATTAGAGAGAATCTTGGGTTTGTGTGTGTTCTCTTCTAGGAGAGCAGGAGGAATGGAAAGTGAGAGATTTCTTCTTCCTTATATAAAGAGAGAATTGTGTGTTTTTGTGAAGAAAGAAGAGGAGTCAAAGGAATTCCTTGAGATTCACTTTGGGAAGAGTTTGAGATAAGTTGTATTTTCTTTGCTTTATTTGTATAACGTTGCTTTTATATATAACATCCATCTTTTTCTCATGAGTCTTGAGTAGATTTCTTTGTCTTCCTCCTTTTCATGTAATGTGTTATTATTCTGATATGTAAATGATGTACTAATTTGGTATGGAGAATTTGTGATGACCCTTTCACTTCGTACTTCATTTATTTTTTGATCTGGCCAATTGAATTGTTAAAACTTGTTATAAAACATATGTTCCGAAAGGATTATGAGTTCCACAATAAAAGTGAAGGCTACATTCAATGTCCATGAATGAGTGACGTAGATCATGTGGGTTGGGTGCAAATAAATAAAGAAATATATTTTGATGGGCGTATAATTGGAGATTTTAGAGTGACAAACTGAAATCCCCAATTTGGTCCTAGGGTTTGGAAACCGAAGCGAGAGTTAGCCTTCAGGTGAAGGGAAGTTGGAGCTGGAGTGAGAGCCAATATCCTCCCAGCCTAACCATGGATTTGAGGACTAAACTTAGGATTAGCCAATGTTCTTTATATCGCTCGGAAGAGGGTAAAGAATAGGAATGCTCCTATTTGACACAATACTATTGTATCACTGATCTATGTCACTAAATCATCACATCATTATTAGAGAGAAAGAGGATTCTTTCTTACATTTGAACTTTTGTTATAAATTTTGTCTTTTGTTAGTTAACTGTGTTAGGAAGTTAGAACATACTTTGGTAGAATTAGTAACTGCAACTGTTTATTCATATTTTTATTATTAGTAATTACTACAATTATGCTATGATTCGTGTAGTGATTTCTGTGCTCCATTATAGAATTAAATACCTCTCGTGGGATCGATAACTAGGACTCCATTAGAGCCATGTATTACATAAGCGATTCATATACTTGCGTTTAATTGTGTGACTTAATAGCAAAATAAATCAATATATATATATATATATATATAAATCCGAGTTCATAAATTTTGGCAATTAAAAAAAGTCAAACCATAAACAAAAAGATGATCATGTGTACGATTTAAGAATTGCCTTCAAACGATTGCGTCAATATAATCTTAAAATGAATCCCTTAAAATGCGCTATCGGTGTTACTTCAGGAAAATTTTTAGGATTTGTTGTTCATTATCGTGGGATTGAAATCGATCCTCTCAAAATTGAAGCTATCCTAAATATGCCTCCTCCTAAGAATCTCACTTAATTGAGATCATTTCAAGTAATATTAGCATATATACTATGTTTTATTTTCCATTTGTCAGGAAGGCCTCTCACTGCCCTAACCAGAAAACATACCAAATTTATGAGGGATGAAAAGGCCAACACGCCTTTGAAAATATCAGACAATACTTGACAACACCTTCTGTCTTAGCAGCCAATGTGTTAGGAAGACCTCTAATCCTTTACACTGCGGCATTAGGTAATTCCCTTGGAGCATTACTAGTTCAAGTAAACAACGAGGGAAAAAATGTTTTATATTATTTAAGCCGCTATTTGGTTTCGGCAAAAATAAAATACCCAACAATTGAGAAGCATTGCTTAGCCTTAATTTTTTGTAGTTAAAAAACTGAGGCACTATTAGCTTTCTCATAAGGTAACTCTTATTTCAAGAGTTAACCTACTACAATATCTGATGACACGACCGACACTTTTTGTAAGCTTACTAAGATGGGAAATGATATTAATCCAATTTGACATAACATTTGTACTACTGTGTTCCGTGAAAGGAAAAATCTTGGTAGATTTCTTAGCAGCACACCCAATTCTAACGAGATCACCTCTCAATGATGATTTACTGATTAACAAATATTAGAAAATAAAAGCTTAAGCATGCAACGATGGGAATTATATTTTGATGGAGCATCATCTGCTCGAAAAGACAAAGACAAACAGACAATTATACCGGGAAAAGCTGGAGTCAGATTAATTTTCATTACTCCGGGCAAAGCGATGATGCCATTTTCCTATCATTTGACGGAGCCATGCACAAATAATGAAGTTAAATATGAAGTGCTCATAACTGGTCTTGAATTGACAATATTAATGGAAATAAAAAATATCGACATCTACAGAGATTCCCAATTTATCATTAATCAAATTATGGGAAAATATAAGACATTGAAACCTTGACTTGAATAATATTCTCGTTACACTCTAAAACTACTTCAACTAATTCCTATGTAACTTTCTTCCTAATTCCGAGACGAGACAATTCTTTAGCAGATGCTTTGGCAAAACTCGCAAAAGAATTCGCTTGTCCAGAAGAAGAAGACATACTGATCTTTAGAAAAGGACAACAAATTCATTCTCAAATTGACTTAGACAGCCTATATAAAATCAATGAAAACATGACAACAATAATTGATGAAGAAAATAATGATTGGCGACGATTGATTATTCAACATTTACAGACCGGAAGAATACTTGAAAATAACTCCATCGCAACTTAAATTAAACAAAGAGCATTATCCTATGCTATAGTGAATGGCACCCTTTATACATGATCTTTTGACCAAATGTAGTTAAGATGCCTAAACTAAATTGAAGCTCAAGAGATTGTTAAAGAAGTTCAATTAAGTTTATGTGGTGCACACCAATCTGGGCCTAAAATGAAAATGAAAATAAAGAGAATAGGATATTATTGGCCAACAATGATGACTGATTGTCTCGAGGTCGCAAAAAGGTGTCATCAATGTCAAATACATGGAGTGGTCTTACACCAACCGCCAAATGTACTACATCCAACTATTGCATCTTGGCTATTTAAATGTTAGGGCAACGACATAGTGGGCCCTATAGATCCTCCATCGTCTAAAGGCTATCGATTTATTCTTGCAGCCACTAATTAATTCTCCAAATGGGCGGAAGTAATACCACTCACAGAAGTCAAAGCAGAACATGTTCTCCATTTATTCAAGACTCATATTGTTTATAGATTTGGAATACCTCAAAGGGTCATATCAGACAATGGACTAGTCTATAAAAATACAAAAATAAATAATTTTAGTCAAAGACATGGGATATATTGAAGGTATTCCACAATATATTATCTTAAAGCCAATGGTCTAGCTGAAGCTTTCAACAAAACATTGGTACAAATTTTGAAAAAGACATTAATCAATAGTCCAAGACAGTGGCATGAATGATTAATAGAAGCTCCATGGGCCTATAGGAATACATACTGAACACCAACACAGTCAACACTGTTTGCTCTGGTATATGGTTCTGAGGCTATTTTACGACTTGAAGTGCAAATTCCTTCTCTCAGAGTTGCTGTTGCAAATAAAATAACTGAGGAAGAAAATGCCAAATTACGACTTGAAGAACTTGAAAGTTTAGAAGGCAAACGTCTCCAAGCTCAACAAAATCTGGAACTCTATCAAGCAAAAATGATGCGAGCCCATGAAAAATATTTTCGTCCTAGAAACTTTTGAATCGGTGAACTAGTTTAAGTTCTTCGAAGACCTATACTCGCTCATCGAAAAATAGGTGGAAAGTTCGAACCAATATGGGAGGGCCCTTATGTAATTGAAAAGACATATTCTGGAGGATCTAAATGATTGGTAGATTGTCAAGGAGAAAGAATCTTGCCCCAAATCAATGGGCTTTCTTGAAAAAATATTAAGCTACATGAACATTATGAAACACGGCTTGTTTATGAATTGAAAAATTAAGAAAAATGGTTTGCCTTGTTTATGAAAATTTTAGTTTGTCACTTAAAATCTCTTTTGTGATTATTAAGTAGATACTTATAAGCATAGTCCCTCAAAATAAAACTAGAAAAATTCTTAATTAACAAAGACATTTTGAAAATGAAACTTAGTCTGACATGCTATATTACCCTTTCACTTACAGGAAAATGTCTGACAATAGACTTCTTTTTACCTTTCAAATGGTGTAACCATGGCATTGGACCGCCGACACATTAACAAAGGGGCGAGAATTCATTTTGACCTTGATCTGCTACAACTTGAACAAAGATATCAAAGATCGTTGTTATACCTTGTTAGTCAAGACGAAGTTGAAGACAAGACAACTGCAATAGAGTTTAAAGTTGGAGAACAATATGATATCATGGACGAACAAAAACCAGTCGTTTACAAATGAAAATTTAGTGCTGGGAAACTAAAATCAGTAGTAGTGGCTATAGGTCAAGGAATCACAGAAGCATCTGTTCTGGTATCAACAAACTGACGTTAGGACTAACTCGCTCTCAAAGGCGAAATAGCAACAAGTGATTGAAACGACAGGAAGAAAGGTAATTACAAGATAGAAGAAAAATGGAGGATGATACGGACCAATTTAAATTTTTCGTCCCTAAAAGTCAACCAAATGAAATCTACCCCATTCTGGGGGTACAAAATTTAAAGCTAGAAGAAAAAGATCTAATTGAAAGGACTACTCTTATCCTGACCCCATACATACTGAGTCTGGACTTGACAGTGTCAGAAAGTCAGAATGATAAAAGAGAGATTTTTGAAGAAGAATTACGATGAATTCGAAACAGCAGACGACACTCTTTTGAGAAATTTAAACATATCAATGGACAAACTATCAATATATTAGAAGGCATTAAATTATTCTCTAAGGTATTAAATGAAGATGAACAAGTGGCTATTACTGAGCACGTGATGGAAGCTCAAAATTTGGGCTGAGCTGGATTCCTTAAGAAAAGAACCTATTTTGAGCCGAATAAGATGATACGTGGCAAAGGACGGTTGACAATTCAATATGGGTGTTGCTATAACAATGCAAAGTACAAGGAAAGAAACCCTCCAGGGATTATACAACACGAGCAAGTGGACCCGTTGCCTATGTAATCATCTATATCATTAGACGACTTGTCACCTGGGGAATAATGCTAGCAAGCTGCATTTTGGATAGTTGTATTATCAATATTTATGATGAGAGAGCCTGTATCCCTCCTCATATTGACAGTCACGACTTCGAAAGGCCATTTTGCACACTGTTTAATGAATAGGTGTTTTATCCTTTTTGGAAGAGAAATACAAGTTCTCGGACCAGGAGAATTTCACGGGACATATCAAATTCCTTTGACTCGAGGATCAGTTCTTCTATTACAAGGGAACGGTGCTGATGTGGCCAAACATTGTATACCGAGCATCAGTAGACGTCACATCTCGATCAGTTTATAACGAATGTGTCCGGACAAACGACCGATCGGATACCGAGGCCATTCCAGAGCTTGAGGGATTGAAACCTCTGGAATTACCATGACCCCATGGATGTCCAAACACCTAAGACATATTCAAAAATGTCTTGGAGTGTTAGATATTCGAGGTTTGTCTAATAATACCCGAGGTTCTAATAACAACAAAAGGACAATAAGATAGTCCTCAATGTGATAAATATAGTCTGTAGCATGCGTGCTATATGATATATGTACATATATGTACGGCTAACTTTTGTCTATAATGTATCTGATCTTTGGAAATGAAATAAATGTTGAAATACATTCTCTGTTCTCTGCAATAAACCCATAGGTCCAAAAATGCCAGAACCAACATTTAAAAAAAATGACAAAACATGAGATTTATCTATTGATGTATAAAGGTCAAATCCCCAGCGTATACATTTTTCTTTATGTGTTTATCACACATAACTTCCAGTTATTAGATATAAGTCCCTCTCTGACACAAAAACATGGCATTCCTTTAACTTTTCCTTTGATAAAGAATATAAGTGGCATAACTTTCCATCTCAAAATCGACATATCAACATTTTACATTTCTAAGAGATGATATGATATCTTCTCTCTTTCTAGTTATTGGATATAAGTCCCTCCCTGACAGGGAAACATGACATTCCTTTAACTTTTCCTTTAAGAAAGGATATAACCTTCTTAAAATCGATATATTGACATTTAACATTTCTGAGAGATGATATGACATATTCTCTCTCTCCAGTCATTGGATATAAGACCCCTCTTAATACAAAATATGAATTTCTTTTAACTTTTGTTTTGAGAAAGGAATTAAGTTGAATAACTTTCCTTCTCAAAATTAGTATATCGACATTTGACATTTTTGAAAGATGATATGACATCTTCTCTCTCTCTCTAGTTATTGGATATAAGACCCTTCCTGATACAGAATATGACATTCCTTTAACATTTTCTTTGAGAAAGGATATAAGTCACATAATGTTCCTTCTCAAAACCAACATATCAACATTTGATATCTTCGAGAAACGGTATAAGACCTTCTTTAATGAAACATGGCATCCACCTTCTCTTTAAAATAAAATCTCTTTCGACATTAAAATGACTTATAAACCGACAATGGATATCATGAAATCCAGACCATTTCGGTCAACACCAATATGTGTGGCAAACTTTTGCAGCATTCCACACATATTGGGGGCCCATTTGTTGACCTCATTTTTATGAGGATCATTTCAAAGTCGGCTTGAGAAAGAAAATATACCAATATTGACTTCCTAAATCTCATTGATGGACACTAAACCCTAATGACTAAGGTAAAACCCTAATAAAGCCTTCTTAACCTAAATTTTAATAACATTCTTAAATGATCAAATCAGTAATGACAAACCTTGATGTGATCAATTATTGACCTAACTAGTCAAACTTTGACCTAAAAAGTTAACTTTGGTCAAAATGAACCAATAAACAACTCATTGACCCAATAAGTCAACCTTTGACCAAAAAGTCAATTTTGGTCAAAATGGTTAGTTTCTGACCCAATGACCACTCATTGACCCAATGGGTTAACCTTTGATCAAAAAGTCAATTTTGGTCAAAATAATTAATTTCTAACTCAAGGACCAGTCATGGACTCAATAGGTCAACCTTTGACCAAAAAATCAATTTTGGTCAAAATGGTCAGTCCCTGACCCAATGACAATCATTGACCCAGTAGGTCAACCTTTGACCAAAAAGTTAATTTTTGTCTAAATAGTCAATTTTTGACCAAATGACTACTCATTTACCTAATAGGTCAACTTTTGACCAAAAAAATCATTTTTGGTCAAAATGGTTAGTCCCTGACCCAATGACCACTCATTGACCCAATAGGCCAACGTTTGACCAAAAAGTTAATTTTGGTTAAAATAGTCAATTTCTGACCCAATGACCACACATTGACCCAATAAGTTAGCATTTGACCAATAAATTAAATTTGATTAAAATAGTTAATTTCTGACCCAATGATCAACCCATTGACCCAATAGGTCAACCTTTGACCTAAAAGTTAACATTGGTCAAATAGTCAATTTCTCACTCAATGACCACCCTACTGATCCAAATGGTCAACTTTTGAACCAAAAAGTAAAAATTGGCCAAAATCATCAACCTAAGGCCTAAAAGCCACCACATTGACCTCATTGGTCATCTCATGACCTAAAAGGACAGATTAGATCAAAATGGTCAAACCATGACCCATAGTTTATTACATTGGCCTTATTGGTCATTATTTGATATAAGAAATTGAAATTTGATAAAAATAATCCATACATGACACAAAGACAACCACCCTAGCCCCATTGGTCAACTCTTGACCTAAAAGGGTTAAAATTAGTCAAAATGGCTAACCCATGTCCCTTAACCATAAAACTGACTTCAAAGACAGACATTGACATGATCAACTTGACATTGATCAAAATGACCAAAATTTAATCCAAAAAAACACCACATTGCCCCCTTGATTGACTTAAACCCTAAAATTGGTCAACATGGCCAAATCAAACAATTAATGATAAGACCCATGGACTTTATGACCAAATTAACCATGACAACATTGGGTGGGTCACATTGGACACCCTTGGACTAGAATTGGTCAACCTGGCTCAACTTGGGTTAACATTGGTCAACCCTAGTCAACATTTATCAAATTTGGTCAAAATACCCAATTTTGAACAAAAAACGAAAAAAATTAATCAAATAATTAATCCCAAATTTATTTTGATTAATTTATTGGCTAATAATATAATTTTCAATATTTCTGATTAATTACATAATTAATTAAAAATGGAAATATAATTAAAAATCCATGAAAATAAAATTTGGACATGTGACATCATTTATGACATAATAAATGGTTTTGAATTTTCAAACCCAATAATGACATCATAGATGACCTCATATGGGTTATACATGATCCATGAAACACCTTACCTATAAGTTAACACATTTAATAACCCGTGATACATCATTTAACCATGGTTAAAAAATACCCTTATGACATAATCATGAACGATGAAGGAGGTGTCATTCCTTCATGAAAGGCTTAAGAGATGATATGGGTGAGTCATCACTCACCTCACAAGCCATCAAAGAAGAAAATATTAGCTTAGACCACCCTTATATCATGAGGTGACCTCATAAATACTAATTATGGATAATTAAAGAAAAAAAGGGTTTATGTGTCAAGCCCACACTAAGCCCTAAATGACATGTTGAATGGAGTATAGCTTGCCCTCTTTGAGTCATCACACACTCTCATCCACCCAATAAATATACACAACGTCAATTTTATTAAAATAGGTGCTCATCATGATCATTTGAAAGTCATCATGACTAAATTATGGGAACAATGGAAATAAGACTTAAGTGTCTCCTTACCACTCAATTCATTGAAGGAGTTCAAGGAATCACATGGAGGGGTTGATTTAAGACAATCTTAGATAGCCATATCCACCTCCTAAGCCTTCCAATGAGAGCAAGCCAAAGCTTGAATCCAACCTTCACCATGGTTAATCCTAATGATGTCTAAGCTTGGAAAGCCCCAATACATCATCCTAACAACCAAAATCTTATCTCCAAGCATTAATGGGGAAGTTAGCAACTCTCCTAGATGAACCAAAGCCAAGACAAGCTCAGTCATGGCTATTTCCATGGTTATGAATAGGGTTAACCCGAAAAGGCTAAAAAGGAGAGGAAAACTAGAGATAGCCAAAATCTACCCAATTCCCAAAACTTTAACCAAAAATCTTCTCGAGAGCCTAGGCAATTGATCCCTTATAGAATCAAGCTATGAAACCCACCCAATCTCCTCAATTTGGCTACCCCGAGAACACCCAAAATAGGACATTTTGAGAGTGTGAAACCAAACGCCTCAAATCTTCAAGTCAACCATTCTAAACCCATTATGGAACTTTGTGATGAAAAGCCCAATCAAAATTGGACATTCCCATAGCTTTTAAGCCATCAATTGACCACACCATTCAAGTCGAGCTCCTCTTGATCAAAGTCATATAAAGATCCAATTTGGCTTCAAATTTTCTTAGGGGGAAACTTTTCTCAGAACCACACGAAGCTTCCAAACCGTTCAAATCAAGCTCAAGATGACTGTGGCCAAGGTATGGATTGTTTAGCCCTAATGGCATTCAGGTTCCACACTTTATGAAACGAATCAATTTAAAACCTATACATCACAATATGGATAGGTCCTTCGTCTCAAAAGGATCCTAAAGAAACAAATTTTCTTCGATTTCATCAAGATTCAAGTGAGATCTTAATCTTAGATCATGGAGGGTTTATGGGATCAGAGGAGATGAACAGGATGAACGAATGCCGTCAGTTTCCGTGTTTTGGAAATGGACGGTTGTAATTAGATCCCTCTGTCCCCGCTGTTCAGATCTCTACATAGGATCTACCACATTTCGACCCGTCCGAGGACACGTGTTGGCTTAAGATCTATCTGGATTTAATAAAATCCAGATAAACCTTAAAAACTTCAAAATTACATATCTTGACATAGAAAATTCATAAAAATATGATAAAAATACCCCTGAACTCAGCATGAAGAGGGGAAAATTATGAAAACAAAATAATGATTTTATTCTTATTTAGTTTTTAAATAATTAAATACTCTGTAGAATATTTTAATTATTTAAAATTATTTACAAAACAAAAAATCTAAAACTTTAGCAGTATTATCTCTAGGTCTTTAAAAAGAGACCTTAATTTTTCCTATGCTAGGAAAATCCTCTAAGACATCATTTCCTAAATTTTAAGACACATTGTAGGTATTTTAAATAATAATTATAAAAATAAAAATTAAGGAAAATAAAATTGGAAAATGGTAAGGAAATTTAAGGTGACAAACAATAACCTTAAAATGACAATTCTTAAGCGATTAAACAATTTTAAATGACATCTTCAAAATTAGGGTTAAAATTTATTATAAACTAATAACTTAAAACCCTAAAAATCCTATTTTCACTCAACTTAACCAATTCAACAATAGACTAAGTCAAAATTGAGTCTAACCTAAAATAGACTCAAGACCAACTTTAAAAAAATTAAATTATAACAAATTAAAACCTTAGTTAAAATATTAAACCTTAATTACTTTAGGTTTAATACAAAATTAATACTTTAATTAATTTCAAGTACATATTAAACTTAATTAACTAAATTAAACCTTATAAACATTAAGTTTAATTTAAAATCAGACTTTAATTAAGTTTAAAGACATTAAACTTATTTAATTCAAAATTAAAACTTTAATTAAGTTTAAGGACATATTAAACTTAATTAACTTAATTAAATCTTAAATGATATTAAGTTTAACTTAAAACTAGACTTTAATTAAGTTTAAAAACATATTAAACTTTATCAAACTATAATTAAGTTTAAGGACATATTAAACTTAATTAACCCATTAAACCTTAATTACATTAGGTTTAATACAAAATCAACACTAATTAAGTTTAAGGACATATTAAAATTAATTAACATAATTAAACCTTAATGACGTTAGGTTTAATCCAAAATCAGATTTAAATTAAGTTTAAAGATAAATTAAACTTAATTAACCCATTAAACCTTAATTATACCAGGTTTAATATAAAAACAAACCCTAATTAAGTTTAACCTATATTAAACCTTATTTACATTAGGTTCAATCAAACTTAAACCCTAATTAAGTTTAACACATTAGACTTAATTAAACTATTAAACCTTAACCAACTAAGGTTTAATCAAACCTAAACCCTAATTAAGTCTAACATAGTAGACTTAATTAAACTACTAAACTTTAAACAACTAAGGTTTAATCAAAACAAAACCTGAATTAAGTCTAACACATTAGACTTAATTAAACTATTAAACCTTAACCAACTAAAGTTTAATAAAACTTAAACCCTAATTAAGTCTAACACATTAGACTTAATCAAATTATTAAACCTTAACCAACAAAGGTTTAACCAAACTTAAACCATAATTAAGTTTAATACATTAGAGTTAATCAAAATATTAAACCTTAACTAACTAAGGTTTTATCAAACTCTAAACCTTAATTAAGTCTAACACATTAGACATAATTAAACTATAGAACCTTAGCCAACTAAAGTTTAATTACACATAGACCTAAAACCTAACTTAAGTCCAACCCATTTTGGATTTATGTTAAATTTAACTTAGGTTCAACATGATATGAAATTAAGTTAGCATAAAACCTAACTTAGGTCCAACCCATATTGAACTTAAGATAACTTAAATCATAACTTAACTCCAACCCTTAGTGGACTTAAGTTAACTTAAAACCTAACTTAAAGTCCAACCCTTATTGGACTTAAGTCATACCTAACTTAGATTCAACATGACATGAATCTAAGTCAAACTAAACCTAACTTAAAGTCCAACCCATATAGCATTTAAGTAACTTAGATTCAACATGACATGAATCTAAGTCAAACGAAACCTAACTTAAAGTCCAACCCATATGGGACTTAAGTCAAATTTAACATAGATTCAACATGACATGAATCTAAGTTAAACAAAACCTAACTTAGGTTCAATATGATATGAATCTAAGTTAAATAAAACCTAACTTAGATTTAACATGACATGAATCTAAGTTAAACAAAACCTAAATTAAGTACAACATAATAGGAATCTGAACAAAACTAAATTAAGTCTAACCTATATTGAACTTGAATCAAACCTAAATTTAGGTTTAACATAACTTAATACTAAGTCAAACTCAACATAAATTTTAGGTTCAAACCTTATTGAACCTAACTTAACTTAAATTGAATCTGAGTTAACCAACATGAAAAAAACAAAAATATTAGGTTCAAATGATGTGGAATCTAATTATTAGACTTCTCATCAATTCAATATTTTTAGATTCCAACTACATTGAATCTAAAATATTAGAATCTAACTTTTTTGTTAAATTTCAAGTCTAATCAAAATTAGACTTAATATATTTAGATTCAAATTGACATTTAATATAAAATATTAAAATCTAACCTTTTGTTAGATTCTAAGTCTAATCAACAAAAGATTTAACATTTTAGATTCAAATGACATAGAATCTAAAATATTAAAATCAATCTTTTAAGTCTAAACAATATTAGAATTAACATTTTAGATTCAGATGACATAGAATCTAAAATAAATCTAAATTTTTGATTAAACTTATCATTTTTAGATTCCAATGAAATTGAATCTAAAAATCTAACTTTTTGACATTAAAATATAACTTAAACTTAACACTCCTTTTCTTGTAGGTTATGTTCTTTGCATATTATAGAGTGTGCTGACTCTATTTTGTAAGACAATCAAGATGAAATGACAACATTGATTTAATTTTAGATTTCTTTTGCATGCTATAGAGTGTGCTAACTCTGTTTTGAAGGACAACATTATGTAGATGGGACGAACAACAATAAAACAAAATAAAATCACAATGACATAAAAATGTCATTGATAAAAAAAACAAAACAAACGACCTTAAATGACAAAACTAAGACAAAATAAAACTTTTAGGATAGCCTCCAAAACGATCAACTAGACCATAAATAATGACATTAACAAAACAATTAAAAATGACAAACAACAAAACAAAAACCAAACAAAAAAAATGACAAAATCAAACTTTTTGGGTAGTATGACACATTACCCTTAGGATTGAACATTGATGTTTATTTCTTTGAAACTTTTTAGAAAACAAGTGATTAACATTAATCAGAAGTTTTCTTAGACAATTATAATTGTCTAGGATGTAATTGACTATAGGAGCTTGCTTCTATAGGAGATTTAAAGAACTCAGGATAGATATTATATCTATGAATATCTGGTTACCAAAACTTTATTATCCTTATATAGAACTTCTAGACATTCGAGAATTTTCTTTTATAACCCACACCTCATTTTCTACTATTTTTTATCTTATTAGCCTTTATTTTCTTCAAATTTCTTACTATTTGAGGATGCTTTTATGGAATCCAAAGAAATAAGATTTATTGAAGAATATGATAATATTATAGATAAACAGAGTGGCGACTCCAAAATGACATCGACATCGACACCGAGAAAATCTCTTAGACTACTACGAATGCCGACAAGAGTTTTTATTTAGAGAATCCGCTAGGGAATATCTTTCTTCTCATCTCTTATTAAATCGCTTGTTTTCACTTGATGCTTTGATCTTCAGGGCCACATCCCACTCTTTGAAGAGTTATTTTTGGCATTTTACAAAAATAAAATAAAACAAAAAGATAAATTCCCAGTTTGTAAATGAGTCCATAACATTTTATTCTCCATAAATTTTCAAAAAATTTGCAATGGAATTTTCGGATTCATTCTTTTCATATTATCAAGATTTCATACACCAATTGAGGAAGACATTTGCCTTTATCATAATGATTTTGGATTACTTGATGAAACTGAATTTTCACTAGAAAATACATATTAAACTAATATACAATCCTTTGATGAATTTAATCTGGAACCTTAGGAAGATTTTCTTAACTTTACAGAAGACTTACCTCAATACGTGCCTGAATAACAATATACTTTTGATGAAATAGAAAGACAAGTTGACAAGAAAGGAAAGAAAATTTGTGTTGAACAAGAAAACAACATTCCTCCATCCATTTATGAAGTTGGATCTTGTTTAAAAACTCAACGAAGAAATAAAACTGTTCTCTTAAAGAAAAGAAAAAGTGGAATGAAAATGATAATTTTAAAACATCTGAATTCGAACAAAGTGTTTCCGGGAACCCTTCCTTTTTAAAAGAAAAATGATATATTCCAATACCTGTTGAATATGAGGAAAATGCTTTCCAACCAAGAAATTCTCCATCAATTCATGCCGTATACTCTGTGTTTAAAAGATTAGCACGCAAAGATAGGTGTTCAATTTCCTGACTATTAGATAAAATGGGATGTGCGGGCTCTACAAAATTAAAAGAAAGATTCTTTCAATTAAAAATCCTACTTACTTAAAAAGGATCAACAATTCCCATTAGACAGTCACTGTACTCGGGTGCCAGTGAAATTTTGTCTGGGCCCAAGAATAAAAGATGTGGTTTTTACAAGAAATAGAACTAAGCATAATAAATTAATATCAGAAGCAAAAGACACGTTTGCTAAAATGACTGCTTTGGTTCAAATATTGAACCGTGGAGACCCTTCTTATTCACAAACTGATGATACTTCCCATGATATCTCGTCCTATACTAAAAAATAATGTATGGAGACGAGAATCGTCAGGAGGAATCTCGGATGCCATGAGTACCCCCATAGAAAGTTCTCAGGAAAAAAGTTATGAAAATCATTCTATGAAATAATTCTATGAAAGATTGAAGAAATTGAAAAATGACATCAAGCAATTCTTAATACAAAGAAGGGATAATTCGTTGAATAGTTCAAATGAAGAAGTTGCCGAGATTAATATGGTTGAAACACAATCTACCTCCTTAGCACGAGAATTAAGTGAAGAGGACATGATAGAAGAATTACGAGCGGTTATCCAACTAACAGATGAACAAATCAACTGTATTGAGCAAAAAAATGGAAGAACTTGTGTTAGCTTTACAAAATTCACTAATGAATCCATTGCCTGCCGTTGAAATCATTAGGCCAGAGGCAATACACATTTTGGAGGATAGAAGAGATCCAATAGAAATTGAAGAAATCAATCAAAAGAAAAAAGATTTTCCCCAAAGTGTAATTCAAGAGAAAAAAATTACACAATTGGTAGAACAAAAAATAAAAGAAACAAAGGCTCAGGTAAAAATTGGATCATTAATTTCAATGGGTAGATGCTATCCAGAGGAATTTGATTCTATTTAATACCCTAAAAGTATTGTTCCTCCTCTCTTCAAAATGTTTAAAATAATAGGTAATCCTCATCAGCATCTTGCACACTTCAGAGCAAGTTGTCGTAATGCGGGAGGAAGTGATGCTCTTCTATTCAGTCAATTTGTGAACAGTCTCACAAGAGTTGCCTTTGACTGGTCTGCAAAACTTCCTAATGGGACTGTTAAGACTTTTGCAACACTTGAAAGTCTTTTCATTCAATGGTTCGTTAGAGCACAACACCATACAACAATTGGTGATTTAGTAGTAGAAAAGCAAAAGCCATGAGAGAGTTTAGTGGATTACATTTTGCGTTGGAGAAATCTCAGCATGAAATGTGAACCGCAACTTTAAGAACAAAACGCTGATGAAATCTTGCTTAAAAATATCCACGGTCCTATAACATTTATGCTCAAAGGATTCATAATAAAAAAGTTCGAAAAATTACTCAGTAAAGTTGCCAATATTCAAGAAGACGCTAAGTAGATGAGTGTAATAGAAAAGACCAAAAGACAAATTCTGTCAGAACATTTGAAAAGAAGCTAGGAAACGTTGTAGAGAAGGGTAAACAAATAATGCAAGTTTAACCTGAACAAAAGTAACAACGATAGAACCCATTATTACCACAAACTTCTTCTCAATTACAACTTCCACAACCAATTCAAGTACCAACATATAGGAAAATGATGGCTGAGAGAATGAATAAAGAATACCCATTTAAAATAGAGGCCATCAACAAAATATTCTGTAGCCTACTGAAAATACTAGAATTCAAGCTATTTGAAACTAAAAGGCCAGCAGAAGTTTTCATGAAGGACAAACCCAACTATTGTCCTTACCATAGAATGCTTAGACACAAGATTGAAGAATGTTTTGTCTTCAAAGATTGGTTAGAGCGTAAATTTAAAGAAGGAAATATAGTAATCTCGAAAGTAGATTTGAAAGAGCTCGAAAAGGTTCGATCTATATGATTTCAGTTGATAAGCTTAATTCTGACAATTAGAACAAAGATATCACTGTTCAAGGTAAATCATCTGAGGAGATCCTTACGGACATTCAAGTCACAAGATCTTCCAAGAAAGGAAAGAAAAAAAATGAAGAACCAAAAAGGATTAGAGGTCTTACAAACATAGGGACTACAGTTCCTTTTGTATTTCCTAGCTCTTATGTTTCTCCATCTTCTACTAGGATAGTTGTCTCGGATGATGGGAGAAAATCCCTCAGGCCGTTAACCTTGTATGACTTCATTTTTACAACTACTGTGAACAATAATACTGCCAGTTCTGCTTACATTTTGCCTATTTTGGGTGATACCTCTGAATATGATCATTCAAATTTTAATTCTTAAGACAATACTCAAATCCTATATGATCTTGATCAATCTAATGACAATCAAAACGAAAATAACATTAATGATAACTCTGACAATGATAAAGATGAAAGTGATATTTTCACACTCCAACTACAAGGAACCCCAATTTCCATAGAAGTGAAATCTTGAGACTCAGAGTCAAAAGATTCAGACAATAAACTTGAAGAAATAATTTAAATTAATTTTTGAAGTGGAAAAGTTCTGCCCTCCAGAATGGCTTCCCAAGAAAAAGAAAAACAAATAGTTACACCGAAAAAGATCGTTCCTCCAATACATCCACAACTCCTTGAAAGAAATTAGGGGAATCTTCACAATAAGGTGGACCATAATGTATTAGCTCACTTGAGAATGTTACCAGCAAAATTGAGTATTTATGATGCTCTTATTCTCTTTAAAGAAATGAGAGAGTCATTGATAAAAGCTCTTTTAGACCCAGACATCTGCTTAGCCCAACTTGCAAGCATCACTCAAAATGAAGCTTGTCCATTAGAAGAATCGACAAAGATTACCTTTTCTAATAATGACTTATTACTTGGAATGACCAAGCATAATCGTCTACTATACATCACAGTGAACATAAATGACTTGATACTTTCAAGAGTGCTTTTTGACCCCGGTGCCTCGATTAACATAATGAATTTGAGAACTCTTGCATACTTGGATATTGATGCATCCCAACTATCAAAAGATACAATGATGTTACGAGGATTTAATCAACAAGGAGAACGAGCTCAAGGATCAATAGTATTGCTCCTAAATATAGATGACTTGGTGATAATGGTAAAATTCCATATCATCGACTCTGATACCTCTTTTAATGCCTTACTTGGCAGACCATGTCTTCATGAGCATAAAATGGTTCCCTCTTCACTGCATCAATGCATAAAATATTTACAAATAGGACAAGAATGTTCTATTATTGGAGATTTGTAACCATTTTCAATCCATGAAATTGGTATACATGAAGATGCGACATACTATGCTCCTATAAATAAATGATATTCTCTAGAGAGACAATGGTGATTACAAAAGAAAAGGACAAAGAAAAGAAAATGAATGAAAAAGGTTATTCTTCAACAAAGGTGAAGGGTGGTGATTCTCATCAAACTCATACCTGAGATCTAGGCCGAGGACGAGGACAAGAGAAAGAAAACCCAATTGTCACAATGAAGAAACCATTGAAGTTCAAAATTCACCTGGGCTCTGAATAAGATATAAATGAAGAAACAACATCAGTGGTTCTAAAAGAACCTCAATTCAAAATACCTCTTGAAGGAGAAAACAAAGAAAAATAATTTAAATCCATGTATGAGAAAATGAATCATTATATACACTCTATGACTCTAACTCCAATCTCTACTGCTAAGATTAAGAATTTATTGGATAAAGAAATATATGGTGATGATAAAAAGCCAATTAAGTTTAGACTTAGCTCTACTTCTTCTAGTATTGAAACTGATGTAATATTAGAAGGTGAAAATCTTCCAAAATCAATGAAAATTCCTTTTGAGTTGTATTCTCCTTAGGCACAAAAATTCATTCAAAACAGTTTAATTCTCAAACAATGGTCTTTAAAACAACCACATTTCATTGAACACATGTGGGATAATAATAGACGAAATCCTAACTCTAAAGAGGGTATTAGGTTTGGTACTCTCGAACCTCTAGATGATACAAAATTTTGCCTAGTCATCACTGAAGAACATAAATCTAAACCAACATCTGATCTTTTAATTGAAGATGCTACTCAAGAATTGGAAGAGGAAATTAAATCAACATTTGATGAATTAATAGAAATAAATTTAGAAACTGATGAAAACCCGAAACCCACTTTCATTACTTCATTTCTTAATGACATAGAAACAAAAGAAATAATTTAACGCATTAACAGAGTATAAGAACTTCTTTGCCTTGACTTATGATTAAATGCCTAGATTAGCTCCAGAAGTTGCGCTCCATAAACATGGGATAAATCAAATCACAATCCCTGTTAAGCAAGCCTCAAGAAGGATGTGTGTCGAAATAGAACATCAAGTCATTGCTGAAGTGAAGAAATTAGTTGAAGATAGCTTCATAAGAGAAGAAAATTACCTGACATGGCTGGCCAATGTGGTGCTAGTTAGAAAGAAAAATTTTCAAATTAGACTTCCGAGACTTGAACAAAGCATGTCCAAAAGATGAATTCTTACCAAATCCAAAATTAATGGTTGATATATCTTCCAAACACGCAATATTTTCTTTTATGGATGGATCATCAGGATATAATTAAATAGAAATGTTTTCAGAAGATGAAGCAAATACAACCTTCAGGACACCCACATGAATATATTGTTACAAAGTTATACCATTTAGATTGAAAAATGCTGGTGCAACCTATCAAAGAGCCATGACAGGAATTTTTGATGAACGAATACACAATCAAATCAAATGTTATGTGGATGATTTAGTTTTCAATAGTAAACAAAAAGATGATCATATGTACGATATGAGAATTATCTTCGAATGATTGCGTCAATATAATCTTAAAATGAATTGCTAAAAATTATTTTGGTGTTACTTCAGGGAAATTTCTAGGATTTTTTGGTTGAAATCGTGGGATTGAAATCGATCCTCTAAAAATTGAAGCTACCTAAATATGTCTTCTCCTAAGAATCTAACTCAATTGAGATCATTTCAAGGAAAATTATCGTATATACGACGTTTTATTTCTAATTTGTCAGGAAAGTGTTTGCCTTTCACTACTCTAACCAAAAAAGATACCAAATTTGTGTGGGATGAAAAATGCCAACACGCCTTTGAAAATATCAAACAATACTTGACAACGCCTCTTGTCTTAGCAGCCCCTGTTTTAGGAAGACCTCTAATCCTTTACACCGCGACATTGGATAATTCCTTTGGAGCATTACTAGTGCAGGTAAACGATGAGGGAAAAGAAAATACATTATATTATTTGAGTCGCCATTTGGTTCCGACATAAATAAAATACTCAGCAATTGAGAAGCATTGCTTAGCCTTAATTTTTGCAGTTAAAAAACTGAGGCAATATATGCTTTCTCATAAGATTGCTCTTATTTCAAGAGTTAACCCACTACAATATCAGATGACACGACCAACACTTTCTGGAAGATTAGTAATATGGGCAATGATATTACTCCAATTTGACATAACATTTGTACCACAGCATGCCGTCAAAGGGCAAATCTTGGAGAATTTATTAGCAGCACACCCAATTCCAATGGGATCACCTCTCAATGATGATTTACCTGATGAACAAATATTAGAAATAAAAAGCTCATGCATGAAATGATGGGAATTATATTTTGATGGAGCATCATCTGCTCAAAAAGAAAAACATAAACAAACAATTATACCATGCAAAGCTGGAGTAGGATTAATTTTTATTACTCCTGGCAAAGCGATGATGCCATTTTCCTATCATTTGATGGAGCCATGCACAAAAAATGAAGCTGAATATGTAGCGCTTATGATTGATCTCAAATTAACAATATTAATGGAAATAAAAAATATCAACATCTACGGAGATTCCTAATTGATCATTAATCAAATTATGGGCAAATATAAGGCATTGAAACCTAGACTTGAACAATATTCTCGTTACACTCTAAAACTGCTTCAACAAATTCTTGATGTAACTTTCTTCCTAATTCCGAGAGGAGACAATTCTTTAGCAGATGCTTTGGCAAAACTCACAAAAGAATTCATTTGTTCAGAAGGAGAAGACGTACTGATATTTATAAAATGACAACAAATACTTTCTCAAATTGACTTGGACAACCTACATAAAATAAGTGAAAACATGACAACAACAATTGACGAAGAAAATGATGATTGGCGACAACCGATTATTCAATATTTACAGACCGAAAGATTGACTGAAAATAACTCCATCACAACTCAAATTAAACAAAAGGCATTGTTCTATGCTCTAGTGAATGACATCTTTTATAAACGATCTTTTGATCAAATGTGGTTAAGATGCCTAAACCAAACTGAAGCTCAAGAGATTGTTAAAGAAGTTCATTTAGGTTTATGTGGTGCACACCAATCTGAGCCTAAAATGAAAATGAAAATAAAGAGAATGGGATATTATTTGCCAACAATGATGACTGATTGTCTCGAGGTCACAATAAGGTATCATCAATGTCAAATACATGGACTGGTCTTACATCAACCACCAAATGTACTGCATCCAACTATTGTATCTTGGCCATTTGAATGTTGGGGCACCGAAATAGTGGACCCTATAAACCCTCCATCATCTAAAATCCATCGATTTATTCTAGTAGCCATTTATTACTTATCCAAATTGGTGGAAGAAAAACCACTCAGAGAAGGCAAAGAAGAACAAGTTCTCCATTTCTTTAAGACTCATATTGTCTATAGATTTGGAATACCTCGAAGGGTCATATGAGACAATGGAGTAACCTTTAAAAATAAAAAAAATAAATAATTTTATTCAATGATATATGATAGACTGGAGGTATTCCAAAGTATATTATCCTAAAGCCAATGGTCTAGTTGAAGCTTTCAACAAAACATTGGTACAAATTTTGAAAAAGACATTAATCATGTCCAAGATAGTCGCATGAACGATTAATAAAAGCTTTATGGGCTTATAGAACTACATACCGAACACCAACACAGTCAACACTGTTTGCTCTGGTATATGGTTCTAAGGCTATTTTACCACTTGAAATGAAAATTCCTTCTCTTAGAGTTGCTGTTGCAAATAAAATTACGACTTGAAGAACTTGAAAGTTTAGAAGGCAAACGTCTCCAAGCTCAACAAAATCTGGAACTCTATCAAGCAAAAATGATACGAGCCCATGAAAAATTAGTTCATTCTAGAACCTTTCGAATCGGTGAACTAGTTTTAGTTTTTTGAAGACCTATACTCGCTCATCGAAAAATAGGTGGAAAGTCCAAACTAATATGGGAGGGCCTATATGTAATTGAAAAGACATATTCCAGAGGATATTACCAATTGGTAGATTGTCAAGGAGAAAGAATCTTACCCTTATTTAATGGGATTTTCTTAAAAAATATTATGCTACATGAACATTATGAACCACGACTTGTTTATGAACTGGGAAAATAATAAAATTGGTTTGCCTTGTTTATGAAAATTATACTGTCTCTTGAAATATCTTTTGTGCTTACTAAGTAGATACTTATAAGAATAATCCCTCAAAATAAAACAAAAAAACTCTTAATTAACAAAGACATTTTGAAAATGAAACTTAGTCTGACATGCTATATTACCCTGTCACTTACAGGAAAAGGTCTGACAATAGACTTCTTTTCACCTTTCAAAATGGTGTGATTTTGGCATTGGACTGCCGACAGATTGACGAAGGGGCGAGAATTCATTTTGACCTGATCTGCTACAACTTGAACTAATATATCAAGGATCATTGCTATACCTTGTTAATCAAGATGAAGTTGTAGACAAGACACCTGTAATAGAATTCAAAGCTCGAGCACAATATGATATCATGTTGTTGGGAAACTAAAATCAGTAGTAATAACTATAGCTCAAGGAATTGCGAAAGCATCTGTTGCTGGTTTCAACAAACTGACGTCAGGACTTACTTGCTCTCAAAGGAAAAATCGCAACGAGCAATAGAAATGACAGGAAGAAAGTCAATTACAAGATAGAAGACAAATGGAGGATGATACAGACCAAATTGAATTTTTCGTCTCTAAAAGTCCACCCGATGAAATCTACCCCATTTTGGGGTTACAAAATTTAGATCCCGAAGAAGAAGATCCAATTGAAAGGATTACTTTTATCCTGACCCTATACATACTAAGTCTGGACTTGACAATGTCAGAAAGACAAACTAATTAAAGAGAGATTTCTGAAGAAGAATTATGACGACTTTGAAACATCAGACGACACTCTTTTGAGCAATTTAAACATATCAATGGACAGAATATCAGCATACTAGAAGGCATTAAATGTTCACTAAGGTATTCAACAAAGTTGAACAAGCGGCTATTATTGAACACATGATGGAAGCATGAGATTTGGGCTGAGCTGGGCGCCTTAAGAAAAGAACCTATTATGAGCTGAATAAGTGGATATGTGGAAAAGGGCATTTGAAGTCTAGTATGAGCATTGATATAACTATGCAATGAACAATGAAGGAAACCCTCCAGGGATTCTACAACAGGAGCAAGTGGACCCATTGCCTGCTATAATTATCCAGATCATTAAACGACATGTCACTTGGGGGATAATGCCACCAAGTTGCATCCCGGATAGCTGTATTATTAATATTTATAATGAGAGAGACTGTATCCATCCTCATATTGACAGTCACGACTTTGAATGGCCATTTTGCACAGTGTCATTAATGAATATGTGTTCTATCCTTTTTGGAAGCGAAATACAAATTCTCAGACTAGGAGAATTTCACGAGACACATCAGACTCCTTTGACTCGAGGATTAGTGCTTCTATTACAAGGGAACATTGTTGATGTGGCCAAACATTGTATATCGAGCAATAGTAGACGTCGCATCTTGATCACTTTATAGTGAATGCATCCAAACAAACGACTCATTGGATACCAGGCCATTCCAGAGCTTGATGGATTAAAACCTCTGAAATTACCATGACCCCATGGATGTCCAAACACCTAAGACATATTCGACAGACAATGTCTTGGAGTGTTAGATATTGGAGGTTGGTTTAATAGTATCCGAGGTTCCAATAATAACAAAAGGACAATATGATAGTCCTCGATGTGATAAATATAGTTTGCAGCATGCGTGCTATATGATATATGTATATATATGTAGTGTTAACTTTTGTCTGCAATGTATATAATCTTTGGAAATGAAATAAATGTTGAAATACATTCTCTGTTCTCTGCAATAAATCGGCAGGTCCAAAAATGCCAGAACCAACATTTTAAATAAAAATGACAGAACATGAAATTTATCTATTGATCTATAAAGGTCAAATCCCCACCGAATATGCTTTTCTTTTTGTGTTTTTCACATATAACTTCTAGTTATTGGATATAAGTCCCTTCTTGACACGGAAACATGACATTCGTTTAACTTTTCCTTTGAGAAAGGATATAAGTCACATAGCTTTCCTTCTCAAAATCGACGCATCGACATTTGACATTTCTAAAAGATGATATGACATATCCTCTCTTTCCAGTTATTGGGTATAAGTCTCTCCCTGACACGGAAACATGGTATTCCTTTAACTTTTCTTTTGAGAAAGGATATAAGTCACATAGCTTTCCTTCTCAAAATCAACATATTGACATTTGACATTTTTGAGAGATGATATGGAATCTTCTCTCTCTCCAATTATTGGATATAAGACCTTTCCTGATAAAAAAAATATGGCATTCCTTTAACATTTCCTTTGAGAAAGGATATATGTCACACAACTTTTCTTCTCAAAACTGACATATCGACATTTGACATTTCTGAGGGATGATATGACATCTTCTCTCTCTAGTTATTGGATATAAGACCCTTCCTGATATGGAAATATGACATTCCTTTAACTTTTTCTTTGAGAAAGGATATAAGTCACATAACTTTCCTTCTCAAAACCAACATATCAACATTTGATATCTTCGATAAACGGTATAAGACCTCCTTTAATGGAATATGACATCCACCTTCTCTTCAAAATAAAATTTCTTTGACATTAAAATGACTTATAAATCGACAATGGATATTATGACATCCAGACCATTTCGGTCAATGCCAATATGTGTGGCATACTTGTGCAACATTCCACACATATCGAGGGCCCTTTTGTTGAACTCATTTTTATGCGGATCATTTTAAAGTCAGCTTGAGATAGGAAATATACCAATATTGACTTACTAAATCTCATTGATGGACAATAAACCCTAATGACTAGGGTAAAACCCTAATAAAGCCTTCTTAACCTAAATTTTAATAACATTCTTTAATGATCAAATCAACAATGACGAACCCTGATCTGATCAATTATTGACCTAACTGGTCGAACTTTGACCTAAAACATCAACTTTCGTCAAAATGACCCAATAACCAACACCTTAACCCAAAAAGTCAACATTTGACCAAAAAGTCAATTTTGGTCAAAATGGTCAATCCCTGACCCAATGAATACTCATTGACGCAATAGGTCAATCTATGACCAAAAAGTCAATTTTGGTTAAAATAGTCAATTTTTGACCTAATGACCACTCATTGACCCAATAGGTTAACCTTTGAACAAAAAATCAATTTAGGTTAAAATGGTCAGTCCCTGACCCAAAGACCACGCATTGACCGAATTGGTCAAACTTTGACCAAAAAGTTAATTTTCTTCAAAATAGTCAATTTCTGACCCAATAACCACTCATTTAACCAATAGGTTAACCTTTAACCAAAAAATTAATTTGGGTCAAAATGGTCAGTCCCTGAACCAATGACCACTCATTGACCAAATTGGTTAAACAAAAGTCAATTTTGGTCAAAATAGTCAATTTTTGACCTAATGACCACACATTGACCCAATAGGTGAGCATTTGACCAAAAAATCAATTTTGGTCAAAATAGTCAATTTCTGACCTATTGACCAACCCATTTACCCAATAGGTCAACCTTTGACCTAAAAAGTTAACATTGATCAAAATGATCAATTTGTGACTCAAGGACCTCCCAACCCAAATGGTCAACTTTTGACCAAATAAGTCAAAATTGGCTAAATTCATCAAACCAAGACCTAAAACAACCACATTAACCTCATTGGCATCTCATGACCTAAAAAAACAAATTAGGTCAAAATGGTCAAACCATGAACCAAAGATTATTGCATTGGCCTTATTGGTCATTCTTTGACATAATAAATTGATATTTGATCAAAAAAATCCATACATGACACAGAGACAACCACCCTAGCCCAATTGGTCAACTCTCGACCAAAAGGGTTAAAATTGGTCAAAATGGCTAACCCATGTCCCTTGACCATAAAACTGACTTCAAAGATAGAAATTGTATCCACCTCCCAAGCTTTCCATGGACAAGAAGCCAAAGCTTGAATCCAACCTTCACCATGGTTAATCCTAATGATGTCTAAGCTTGGAAAACCCCAATACATCATCCTAACAGCCAAAATCTTATCTCCAAGCATTAATTAGGAAGTTAGCAACTCCCTTAGTTTAACCAAAGCCAAGCCAAGCTCAGCCATGGCCTTTGCCATGGCTATAAATAGGGCTAACCCGAGAAGGCAAAAAAGGAGAGGAAAACTGGAGATAGCCAAAATCTACCCAATTTCCAAAACTCTGAAGACCAAAAATCTTCTCTAGAGCCTAGGTAATTGATCCCTTATAGAATCAAGCCTTGGAACCCACCCGATCTCCTTAATTTGGCTAATCCGAGAACACCCATAACATAACATTTTGGGAGTGTGAAACCAAACACCTCAAATCTTCAAATGAACCATCCTAAACCCATTAAGAGACTGTGTGATGAGAAGCCCAATCAAAATTGGCCATCCCCATAGCCTCTAAGCCATCAATTGACCACACTCATTCAAGCTGAGCTCCTCTTGATTGAAGTCATAAAAAGACCCAATCTGACATCAAATTGGCTTGGGGGAAACTCTTCTCAGAAGCACACGAAGCTTCCAAATTGATCAAATTAAGCTCAAATTGACTGTGGCTAAGGTGTTGATTGTTTCGCCCTAATGGCGTTCGGGTTCCACACTTTGTGAAACGAATCAATTCAAAACCTATACATCACCGTATGGATAGGTTTATTGTCTCAAAACAATCGTAAAGAAAAAAAATTCATTTGATTTCATCAAGAATCGAGTGAGATCTTACTCTTAGATCATGGACGGTCTGCAGGATCAGAGGAGAACAGGATGAACGGATTCCATCTGTTTCCGTGTTTTAGAAATAAACGACTATGATTAAATCCCGTTGTCCTTGCTGTACAGATCCCCGCATAGGATCTACCGTGTTTCGACCCGTCCGAGGACAAGCGTCGGCTTAAGATTTATCTGGATTTAATAAAATCCAGATAAACCTTAAAAACTTCAAAATTACATATCTTGACATAGAAAGTTCAAAAAAAGATGACAAAAATACCCCTGAACTCAGCAAGAAGAGGAGATAATTATGTGAACAGTAATCATGATTTTATTCTTTGTATTTAATTTTTAAATAACTAAATACTCTTTGGAGTATTTAATTATTAAAAATTATTTACAAAACAAAAAATTCTAAAACTTTAGGAGTATTATCTCTAGGTCCTTAGGAAGATCCTCTGATTTTTCCTAGGCTAGGAAAATCCTCTAAGAAATCATTTCATAAATTTTAAGACACATTCAAAGTATTTTAAATAATAATTATAAAAACAAAAATTAAGGAAAATAAAATTGGAAAATGGTTAGGAAATTTAAGGTGACAGACAATAACTTTAAAATGACAATTTTAAGCCATTAAACAATTTTAAATGACATCTTTAAAATAAGGGTTAAAATTTATTATAAATTAATAACTTAAAACCCTCAAAACCTAATTTCACTTAAGCTAGCCTATTCAACAATAGACAAATTCAAAATTGAGTCTAACCCAAAATAGACTCAAGACCAAGTTTAAAAACATCAAATTATACCTACTTAAAATCTTAATTAAACTATTAAACCTTAATTACTTTAGGTTTAATACAAAATTAATACTTTAATTAAGTTTAAGGATATATTAAAATTTTTTGACATATTAAACTTAATACCAATTAAACCTTAATTACATTAGGCTTAATACAAAATCAACATTTTAATTAAGATTAAGGACAAATTAAACTTAATTAACTTAATTAAACTTTAATGACATTAGGTTTAATCCAAATCAAATTTTAATTAAGTTTGAAGACATATTAAACTTAATTAATCCATTAGACCTTAATTACAACATGTTTATTATAAAAATAAACCCTAATTAGGTTTGACCTATATTAAACCTTATTTCAATTAGGTTTAATCAAACTTAAACCCTAATTAAGTATAACAAATTAGACTTAATTAAACTATTAAACCTTAACCAACTAAGGTTTAATCAAACTTAAACCCTAATTAACTCTAACACATTAGACTTAATGAAACTATTAAACCTTAACCAACTAAGACTTAATCAAACTTAAACCCTAATTAAGTCTTAACACATTAGAATTAATTAAACTATTAAACCTTAACTAACTAAGGTTTAATCAAACTTAAACCCTAATTAAGTCTAACACATTAGACTTAATTAAGCTATTAAACTATAACCAACTAAGGTTTAATCAAACTAAAACCCTAATTAAGTCTAACACATTAGACTTAATTAAATTATTAAACCTTAACCAACTAAGGTTTAATTAAAACTAAACCTTAATTAAGTCTAACACATTAGACTTAATTAATTATTAAACCTTAACCAAGTAAAGTTTAACCAAACTAAACCCTAATTAAGTCTAACACATTAGACAATCAAATAATTAAATCTTAACCAACTAAGGTTTAACCAAACTTAAACCACAATTAAATCTAATACAGTAGATTTAATCAAACTATTAAACCTTAACCAACTAAGGTTAAATTAAAACCTAAACTCTAATTAAGTCTAACATGTTAAACTTAATTAAACTATTAAACCTTAACCAACTAAAGTTTAATTACAACTAGACCTAAAACCTAACTTAAGTCCAACCCATATTGAACTTAAGTCAAATCAAACTTAGGTTCAACATGACATGAACTTAAGTTAGCTTAAAACCTAACTTAAGTCCAACTCATATTGAACTTAAGATAAATTAAAACCTAACTTCAGTCCAACCCATATTGGACTTAAGTTAATTTAAAACCTAACTTAAAGTACAACCCATATTAGACTTAAGTCAAACCTAAATTAGATTCAACATGACATGAATCTAAGTCAAACCAAACCTAACTTAAAGTCCAACCCATATTGGACTTAAGTCAAACCTAACTTAGATTCAATATGACATGAACTTAAGTCAAACAAAACCTAACTTAAAGACCAACCCATATTGGACTTAAGTCAAATTTAACTTAGATTCAACATGAAATGAATCTAAGTTAAACAAAACCTAACTTAGGTTCAATATAACATAAATCTAAGTTAAATAAAACCTAACTTAGATTCAACATGACATGAATCTAAGTTAAACTAAACCTAATAAGTACAACATAATAGGAATCTAAACAAAACTAAATTTAAGTCTAACCTATATTGGACTTGAATCAAACCTAAATTTAGGTTTAACATAACTTAAACCTAAGTCAAACTCAACATAAATTTTAGGTTCAACCATTATTAAACCTAACTTAACTTAGGTTTAATCTAAATTGAACCTGAGTTAACCAACATGATGAACACAAAAATATTAGATTCAAATGACGTTGAATCTAATTAATAGACTTCTAATCAATTTAATATTTTTAGATTCAAGGGACATTGAACCTTAAATATTAGAATCTAACTTTTTGTTAAATTTTATGTCTAACTAAGTTAGACTTAACATATTGAGATTCAAGATGACATTAAATCTAAAATTTTAGAATCTAACTTTTTGTTATATTCTAAGTCTAATAAACAAAAGATTTAACATTTTAGATTGAAATGAAATAGAATCTAAAATATTAAAATCAAACTTTTAAGTCTAAAAAATATTAGACTTAACATTTTAGATTCAGATGACATAGAATCTAAAATAAATCTAATTTTTTTATTAAACTTATCATTTTTAGATTCTAATGACATCAAATCTAAAAATCTAACTTTTTGACATTAAAATATAACTTAAACTAAACACTCCTTTTCTTGTAGGTTAAGTTATTTGCATATTATAAAGTGTGTTGACCCTGTTTTGCAGAAGAATCAAGATGAAATGAAAACATTGATTTCGTTTTAGATTTTCTTTTCATGTTATAGGGTGTGCTAACTCTGCTTTGCAATACGACAATCCATAGATGGGACGAACAACAATAAAACAAAATAAAATCACAATGACATAAAAACAAGAACTTTCATAAAAAAACAAATGACCTTAATAACAAAACTAAGACAAATCAAAACATTTAGGATAGCCACCAAAACAAACAACAAGACCATAAAATGATGACATTAACAAAACAATTGGAAATGACAAAAAACAAAACAAAAACCAAACAAAAAACAAAAGTTGACAAAATCAAACTTTTAGGGTAGTACGACACGTTACCCTTAGATTGAAAGTTGATGCTTTCTTCCTTGAAACTTTTTAGAAAACAAGTGATTAACATTAATCAGAAGTTTTATAAGACAATTATAATTTCTAGGATGAAATTAACTGTGGAGCTTGCTTCTATAAGAGATTTAAAGAACTCAGGACAGATACTATATCTAAAAATCTCTGGTTACTAAAATATTATTGTCTTTATATAAAACTTCTAGACATTCTAGAATTTTTTTTATAACGATTATCAGCAACATCTCTTTTTTTACTATTTTCAATCTTATTAGCCCTTATTTTCTTCAAATTTCTTACTATCTGCAGATCCTTTTATGGAATTCAAAGAAATAAGATTTATTGAAGGTTAGGACAATATTATAGATAAACAGAGTAGAGACTCCAAAATGACATCGATATCGACACCGAGAAAATCTCCAACATGGCTTTGAACGATGATTACTCCGAAGCAAAAAATAATTATATTTTAATTATTTTATAATTTAGGATTCTACACGAGTATATGTAGCATTTATCAAGTAATATAGGAATTTCTAATTAAGCCCTGAGATATCAAACCCACAGGGAAATATCTAAGATTTTAAAGAAATAAGAAAAAAAATTTACTTTTTAAAATCATTTTGTAAAGTATGTTTTAAGATAACAAGTTTTAAATTTGTTTTTGATATTTTCTTTCAAGAAACGGTAAAGTAAAAAACTAAAGTTAACAAGACTATAAAATGATATGTAAAAGCAAATGAGAATGAAATATCTTTTCGTCCTTCAATGAATTAGTAATAATTATGAAATTTCATTATGGAAGTATCTAAATGTGTTGTGCCAAATAGGAGCAAATACATTCTTTACCCTTACTTGGGTCTATAAAGAATATTGGTTAATTTGAAGTTTTGAAATATTGTAGATGGGTTAGGCAGGAAAGATACTAGCTCTCACTATAGAATTCCCTCTTCCTTCTCCACATGGGGGTTAACATCTCATAAAAAAATTTAATACATCAAACCAAATTAGGGGCTTTAGCCTGTCACTCTAATGTCTTCTAATTTTACTCCCCATTAAAAAGCATATTTCCCTATTTATTTGCACTCAATCATATGTACTACAATTCTCACCCATACAATTTCATGTGATTCTCTCCAATTATTGATTGAGACAATACCGCATTTGTTCCTACATGTTCTCACAACAAATTTTAACATCTTAATTGGCCAAATCAAGAAGTAAATGAAGTGCAACGAAGTGAATCATCACAACCTCTTCCAACATTAAATACCTATACTTCACACAACTTCCTTCCATAATTTAATTACTTCTTCATTTGAAAAGAAAAAGATAAAGAAAACTACTCAGAACTCATGGAGAAAACACAAACACAATTTGATTTGAAAGTAGAAATTGTAGTGAAAACACAACAAGTCTTACTTAAAAACTAAATGTAAAAACAAAGATAAAGACTTACCTGAAAATCCTCTCCACAAGACTCTTGAAGTTCCTCTGAAACTTTTCCTTTATACTAGATCAATCCTTAGAGGTTGGAATCCAACTAAGGATTGCCTCTCCTAAATTCTAATACAAACTATGATAAAATAAAGTGGAAAAGTGAACAAAGTATGGCAAGAAGAAGACTCTCTTCTTTCCTCTCTCCTTTCAACTATTTCAAGCTTTTCTCCATCTTCTTTGGCCAATACTTCTCTTCAAAATGCTTCTTCTTTTCTGATCTTAAGTCTTCATTTTAATAATTCTTTAAAAGGTGCTTTGGTGTCTCTTTAAATTATGTTCATAATCAATGTATCTATCAAAGAATGCACCCCTTCATTCGAATTTGCCGCCCATAAGAAGTTAATGAAGTTTAAACCAAAAGTTGTGTCAAACACCCCCTTGAAAATGACACTAAATTTGAATGAATTCGCATCGTTTAATTGTGGCGGCTAAGCGCCAACCCTTGGCGCTTGCCGCCAGAGGCCAATTTTGCACACTTCATATTTTTGCTCCAAATTTGATCCTTTTTTTGTTCCTTTTATCATAATAAATCATTTTACTCATACCTGCAAGGAAAATACAAATACCTTCCATTAAAGTGCAATATCATCAAAAATAGGTATAAAAATGTGCATAAAAATACTATATATTTTAGATGTATCGAGGCGTCAATATCAAAATATGCATAAGTTCTTAAGTTCATAATCTTAACCGAAGCACCAGGTTCACTAAGTACCCTTTAAAGTGTAGTGTCTTTTATATTCATGGTGATATATAATGGACGATTGTGTTCAGTTATATGGAGCAACAAGTCATTGTCAAAGAAAGTTATGTTGGTATGTTCTTTTAATGAATAAGCTTCATTTGAGGTAATACCAGTGAGTTGAGCTAAACAGATTTCTAGATCCAAAAGAGCTTTTATTAATGATTCCCTCATTTTTTTAGAAAGCATAAGGACATCATATATGCTCAACTTTGCTGGCAATTTTCTCAAATGGGTTAGTAAATTGTACTCCACCCTGTTATGGAGATTATTTTTGTTTCTTTCAGATAACTGTTGATGTACTGGAGGAATGATATTTTTTGGTGCAACTATTTGTTTTTCTTTCTCTTTAGGAGCCATTATTGGAGGTAGAACTCTTCCACTTGTAAGTTGACTTCAATTATTTCTTCTAGTACATCATTTGACTCTTTCGTCTATGAGTCAGAGGGCTCTAATTCTATAAAATTGGTATTCCTTATAATTCTAGTGTAACAGTGTCATCTTCATTTTCATCATTGTTGGAATTGTCATTTCTATCATTATCATTTTGATTATCGTTGGATATATGGAGATTGTATACGATTTGAGTATTGTCTACAGGAATAAAATTAGATTGATCGTTTTCAGAAGTAATATTGGAAATAGACAAAATGTAAGCAAAACTGGAAATATTATTATTCACAGTAGGGATAAAGAGGAAGTCATACAAATTCAAAGGCTCAAGGGATTTCCTCTCTTCATATGAGATAACTATCCTAGTAGAAGGTAAATGAGTATGAGAAGTGGAAGATACAAAAGGAACTTTAGCCCTTATATCTAGAAGACCTCTAACCCTTTTTGGTTCTTTCTTTTTTTTCTTTTATTTCATTGAGCAAAGGTTTTCTTAATAGTTTTGCCCTAAGCAATATTTTATTTGTCTTCATTATCAGAATGATTGCTAGGAATAAGTTCATCAACCAAAATCATATTGACTAAACCTTTTTCGGTTTCTTTTAAGTATTCTTTCAAGATTACTATATTCCCTTATTTGAAATTACATTCCAACCAATCTTTGAAGACAAAGCATTTTTTGATTATGTCCGAGTATCCTATGGTAAGGTCAATAATTGGGATGATCTTTCATATCAACTTCTCCTGGTCTTTTGGCTTCAGATAATTTAAATTCTAGCACTTTCAACAAGCTACAAAATATCTTTGAAACAACTTCTGTTTTGAATGGATATTCTTTGTTTATCCTCTCAGACATTGATTTCTTGTCTTTCTTTGATGTAGTTTATTGTTGGAATTGCATTTGTGGAGGTGACTGTGGTTGTGATTGACCAATATTTTGTTTTTGTTTCTTTTGTTCAGGTTGAACTTGCATCACTTGTTTACCCTTTTCTACCATTGAGGCATTTCCTGATTTCTTTTTGAACATCTTAACCAGCTTTATTTTCTTTTTCTTTTCCATTACACTCATTTGCTTTAGCTTCTTCCTGAAGGTTGGCCGCCTAGCTGAGTAATATTTCAAATGTCTTTATTATAAATCCTTTATGCATGAATTCTATAGGACCATGAATATTATTAAGCAAGATTTCAACTGCATGTTGTTCTTAAAGTTGTGGTTCACATTTCATGCTGAGATTTCTCTAGTGCAAAATGTAATCCACAAGAGTTTCTTGTGAATTCCATTTCTCCACTACCAAGTCTCCAACTATTATATGATGTAGCACTCAGAAAAATCATTAAATGAAAATATTCTCAAGTTCAGCAAATGTTTTAATAGATCCATTGAGAATTTTTGCATACCAATCGAAAGCAACCTCTATGAGGCTATTAACAAATTGGTGGAATAGAAGAGCATCACTTCCCCCTGTGTTGCAACAGCTTGCTCTTAAATGTGCAAGATACTGAGGAGGGTTTTCGGTCTCGTCAAACATTTTAAAAAGAGGTGGAACAAAGCCTTTCAGATATTGAAGAGAATCAAATTCTTTTGGATAAGGTCTACCCTTTGGAATTAATGATCCAACCCTTACCTGAGCCATTATTTCTTTTACTTTTTGTTCTACAAGTTGTGTAATTTCTTTTTTCTAGAATTCCACTCTAGGAGAAATCCTTTTTCTTTTGAGTACTTTCTGCTATTTCTATTGATTCTCTTTTAACTTTGAGAATATGTATTGCTTCTAGCCTAATAATTTTAATAGCGGGTAACAGAGTTGTTTGTGGTAGATTTTCTAAAGCTGTCATCATTTCCTCAATTTTTTGTTTGAGATGATTAGTTTGTTTATCTAGCTTTCAAATAACCATTCATAATTCTTCTGTCACATTTTATTCATTTGATGATGATAATTCTCGTGCCGAGGAAGTAGCTCATGTCTCTACCATATTTATTTCCACAAATTCCTCATTTTGATTATTTGAAGAATATTTATTTCCTTGTATTGAGAATCATTTAATATCAGCATTTAATTTTTTTAGTCATTCCTTAAATGACTTAACAGGATGTGTTTCACTAGCCTTTTTCTAGGAACAGTCTACAATAGTGCTCAGAACATCAGAGATTCCTTCCGATAGCTCGCATTCTATGCATTCTTCTTGAGTATAAGACAAGATGTTGTGGGGATTTTATCATCATGCTATGCATAAGAATGGTCTCCATCTTGTAACATTTGCAGAAGTGCTTTCATTTTAGTATATTTCTCTTCAGTTTCTAATATTAATTTATCATGTCTTGTTCTATTATATCTTCTTCTCTTGGTAGTAAATGGAGTTTAACTGGTATCTGGGTATTATGACTTTCCAATGGAAATTTTTGGTCCATTTCCTAATAGGTAGAATTCTCTTACGCGAGAAGTTTTCTTTTCATGATCATAGAAACTGCACATCCTACTTTTGTCTAGAAGTCGAGAGATTGAACATCTGTCTTTTCACGCAAGTCTTTTGAACACAGAATGTATAGTTTGTATTGACAGTAAATTCTCTCTTTGAAAGGATTGAAATGTATTATCCTCATTCTCAATGGGCACTGGATAAAACTTATTTTTATTTAAGGAAGAAAGGTTCCTGAAAGCACTTTCCTAAAATTTAGATGTTTCAAAATTTTTGTCTTCATTTCTCTTCTTTTTTTCCTTGAAGGGAATGAGTTCTATTTCTTTATTAGGTATGTGTTAGGGGAACAATCTTGGAATAAGATCCGACCTCAAACATAGATGGTGACAAAATATCACTTCTTGATCAATACAAAATTTCTTTCCTTTTTGATCAAACTTTTATTCGATTTCCTCAAAAGTGAATTATTATATAGGAAGCTCTTGAGGTAAATCTTTTGTAAAAAGAAGAAATTTTTGTAAGACTCTAAGTTAATTTCCTTAAAGGGTTTTATGCCAGTTTGAGATGGAGTACTCAATACAAATAAAGCTTCATCAAATAACCCAAAGTCATTATGGTAAAAGCAAGCAGCTTCATTAGTCGATGAATTAAGATATGCAATATAGGAAAAGACTGAGTCTAAAGAATCCATTGGAGATTTTCAGAAAATTTAGGGGAATAAAATGTTAAGCTTTATTATAGACTCATTTTATAACCTAGGAATTTATTATTTTATATCATTTTGTTTTGTCATTATGGAACATCAAGAATAACTCTTAAAAGAGTTAGATTTAAAAGAGATGATCCTATCTGTCAAAAGATGGAACATCTTTAGAGAAAGAGTGATTTCGGGTGAGATGAGAAGAAAGAAACTACCTAGCGAAGTCACCAAACACACTAGATGGCACAACCAGGCTGGCTCATTGCCGCCATCGTTGTCACTTCTCATGTCAGTCGGTTATCGATGTTATTATTGTCAAGGAGTCACAACACTGTTTATCTATTACACTGCTCTAATCTCCAAGTAACTTATTCTTTTGGATCATGTAAAAAAACCTTAGATATCAAGGAACTTGGAGAAAGAACGAAAGGGCTAATGAAATAAAGAAAAGAAGAAAAGAAAATTTCGAGATAGTTTTATTATGGTGAACATTACAGAGGAAACTTTAGAGTGTTTAATTCTAGAGATTCCTATATGAAAAAACCACATGAAAAATATAATAATAAGAGATTTAGGTATATTACCTATTTTGAGTTTTTTATTCTCCTATAGGACCAAGCTCCTATAGTTAATTACATCTTAGACTTGTAGGACTCTCTAAGAAAGCTCCTGATTAATGTTAACATTTGTTCTCTAAGAAAATTTTAAGTGTCAAGATCAAGGAAAGAAACGTTAATGTTTGATCCTAGGGTAATATGTTTCTAAGCATCACGTATTACCCTAAAGTTTTGGTTTTGTGATGTTTTGATGTCGTTGCTTTTTTTGGTTGTCGTTCTGATTTTGAAGTTTATTGTCCTATCTTCAGAATGTCATCCTGCAAAACAAACTTAACACACCCTAATAACATGCAAAGTAAATCTAAAACGGAACTTATTTTCAGTAATCCTGTAAGAAAAATAGTGTAAGAAATATTATCAATTTTATTTCTTAAATTTTTTATTTAGTGGTTTAAATTTTAATGTTTAGAAAAGCCGGTCAAGATGTCCATGATTCCGTCATCCTAGAGTCATCGCATGCCTTGATCTACTTAATCCGAAAGGTGTTTAAACCAGGACTGGAAGACTCTTATCAACAACCAAGGATTGCATTGTCCAAGAAATATTCGTTCATCAAAACATATTGTGTTTCAAGTGGTATTTGGTGATCTTTGTTGATTGATGGTTTCATTTAAGTTTTTAATGTCTATTTCAGATTTTAAGGGTTGAAAAATTTTAGATTACTTACGATTTATTAATCGATTAACTTATATTATTTTTGTAATGAATTTATATTTTGTTTTAAATGACCTGAGCAGGATTCTATGATTCTATCATTATGGATCATTAAGTTTACGATTGATTAGTCATGAATGAATGAAAGATATCTTATTTAGCAATTATGGGTTACTTTCTTCAAAATATGTTCTCAAATCTTGTTGCATTTTTTAGTTTAATTTTAGTTTTATTGTCATTTAAAGTAAATTTTATTTGTATAGGTCAAGTGTGAATTTGAATTAAAAATTATTATGCCATTTATGTTGATTTGATTAAGCCTAAATTAGACTTAAGGTTTAGGTTCAATTTAGGGAGAACCTGAGGTATGTGATTTAAGTATAACCTAAAACATGACGTGGTTTAGGTAGAACCAAAGGTTTGATGTCACTTAGATTCAATTTAGTCAGAATATGAAGTTTGGTATTACTTAGGTTCAATTTAAGTAGAACCTCCAGTTAAAAATGATTTAGGTAAAACCTAAAGTTTAATGTTACTTAGAGTCAGTTTTGGTAGAATCTAAGATATGATTTATTTAGGTTTAATTTAGGTAGAACCTAAAGTTTAAAGTGATCTAGGTAAAACCTAAAGTTTGACATTACTTAGATTCAATTTAGGTAGAATCTAAGATATGATTTATTTGGGTTCAATTTTGGTAGAACCTAAAGTTTAAAGTGATTTAGGTAAAACTTAAAGTTTGATATTACTTAGATTCAATTTAGGTAGAATCTAATATATGATTTATTTAAATTCAATTTAGGTATAACCTAAAGTTTAAAGTTAATTGGATTTAATTTAGGTAGAACTAAGGTATAATTTATTTAGGTTCAATTAGATAGAGTCTTAGATTTAATTTATGTAGTATCTAAGGTATGATTTATTTAGGTTCGATTTAGGTAGAACCTATATTTTAAAGTGATTTTGGTAAAACCTAAAGTTTTACATTACTTAGATTCAATTTATGTAGAATATAAGATATGATTTATTTTGGATCAAGTTAGGTAGAACCTATTGTTTAAAGTTACTTGGATTCAATTTTGGTAGAATCTAAGGCATACTTTATTTAGGTTCAATTTATATAGAACCTAAACTTTAAACTTACTTAGATTCAATTTATGTAGAATCTAAGGTATGGTTTATTTACGTTCAATTCAGGTAGTAAACCTAAAGTGGTTTATATTTAGTCTAACCTAGCTTTATGTTTTTTTTAGGTCCAATTTAAATTGAACCCAAGGTATAAGTTGATTTAAGTTCAATTTGAATTGAATCTAAGGCTTAGTTTAACTTAGGTTTAATTTGAGTTGAACCTAGGATTAAGTTTGACTTAGGTACAATTTGGATTGAATATAGGTTGATCTAGGTTCAATTTGGGTTGAACCTCAGGTTTAGGTTAACTAAAGTTCAATTTGGGTTGAACCTAAGGTTTTGATTGACTTAGGTTTAACTTAAGTTGAACCTATGGTATAGATTGACTTAGGTTTAACTTGGTTGAACCTAAGGTTTGAGATAGTTTAGGTTCAATATGGGTTGACCCTAAGCTTTCGGTTGAGTTTAGGTTTAGTTTGGATTGAACCTAAAGTTTAATGAACCTAAAGTCTTGGTTAACTTAGGTTCAATTTGCTTTGAACCAAAGATTTATATTGACTCAGGTTTTGATTTGGGTTGACTTAGGTTTAATTTGGGTTAAACCTAAGGTTTAGATTGATTTAGTTTGAACTTGGGTTGAACCTATGGTTTGAGTTAATTTAGGTTCAATTTGGGTTGAATCTAAGGTTTAGGTTAATGGGTTTTTTCTTAATTTGAGTAAGGTTTAATGGGTCTTTAAGTCTAACTTAGGTTAAACTTATGTAAGGTTTTAGGTTAATTAAAATAAATGTAACTAAGGCTTAATTAGTTTAATTAGGTTTAACAAAAATTAAACCTAATTATAGTTTAAGGTTAATTAAACCTAATATAATTAAGATTTAATTAGATGAGTTAGATCTTGTTAGAGTTAGACTAAATAATGTTTTAGAGTTAATTAAACCTAATGTAAGTAAGGCTTAATAAGATTAATTAAGGATAGTTAGTGTTATACCTAATTATATTTTAGGGTTAATTAAACCGAATATTTTAATTAGATTGATAAGACTAATTAGGGCTAGACCTAATTATAGTTTAAGGTTAAATAAACCTAATGTAAGTAAGGTTTAATTAGATTAATTAGGTCTAATAAGGATTAGACCTAATTATAGCTTAGTTTGACTTAAACCTAATGTAATTAAGGTTTAAGGTTATTAATTAGGTCTAATAGCGGTTAAACCTAATTAGGGTTTAATGTGACTTAAACCGAATCAAATAAGGTTTAAGGTGATTAATTAGATCTAATAGGGGTTAATTAATTAGGGTTTAATTTGACTTAAACTGAATGTAATTAAGGTTTAAAGTGATTAATTCGGTCTAATAGGGGTTAGACCTAATTGGGGTTTAATTTGACTTAAACTTAATGTAATTAAGGTTTAAGGTGACTAATCGGTCTTATAGGGGTTAGAACTAATTGGTGTTTAATTTAACTTAATCCTAATTTATTTAAGGTTTAAGGTAATTAATTTAGTCTAATAGGGGTTAGAACTAACTAGGGTTTAATTTGACTTAAACATAATGTAATTAAGATTTAAGGAGATTAATTAGGTCTAATAAAGGTTAGACCTAATTTGGTTTTAATTTGACTTAAACCAATTTAATTAAGGTTTTAGGTGATTAATTAGGTATAATAGGGGTTAGACCTATTTAGGGTTTAATTTGACTTAAACCTAATGTAATTAAGGTTTAAGGTGATTAATTAGGTTTACACCTTAAGGTGATTAATTAGGTCTAATAGAGGTTAGACCTAATTAGGGTTTAATTAGACTTGGTTTGGGTTCAATTGGGTTGAACCTAATTGTCTAAATTTGAATTGGGTTAGACCCAAAGATTTTATTTTGACTTAAGTTCAAGTAAATTGGACCAAAGTATAATGTGGATTTATGTGGGTTAGATCCAGGGATTGGAATTTTGATTTGAGTCTATATGTTTTGAACCAAAGGGTTTAGAGTATAACTAAACCCAATGTTGATTAGGGTTTAGGTTCACCCTAGGTCTAATTTTGGAAATTAAACCTAAGGGCTAGAATTAAATTTATCTTATCGGTCATTCAAGGTAAATATCAAAATCTTAGAGATTTTAGGATTTTATATGTTAATTTAAAATTTTATTATTTTACCTCTAAGAAGCAAAAATGTCATTTTTAATTTTTTCAGAGGTAGAATTTGTCATTTTAGGATTTAAATTCATCACCCTAAATTTTCTAGCCAATTTCCAATTTAATTTCCAATTTTTTATAATTATTTTTAAAAATAATTACAATGTTCGATGAAAATGGTAAATTTAGTTCTAGGGATTTTTTCTAGCCTTAAAAAAATCATGGAATGTTTCCAAGGGTGAAAAGATTAATCCCTAAAATTTCATAATTTTTTGGTTTATAAATAATTTTTAATAATTAAATTATGCAAGAGAGTAAATAATTAATTTAAAACTAAATATGACTTATCAATTTCAATTTCACTTTCAGAAGATTCTCCTCATTTTTCTGAATCCAGGTATATTTTTATTGTATTTTTATGATTTTTCCATGTCAATATATAATTTTTTAAAGTTTAATATTATTTTTTGGATTTAATTAAATCCTACTTGAACTATTTTCCATGCGGTGCTGACTCGAACCTCAGATGCGTTGAAGTAACACAAGGCACAGTTTTGTTGAATGTGCTTTACACGAGGGCGACCACGTGGCCCACGGTTTCATCTTTTTCGTATGGATGAAACTGCGGTTCGGCTATGTCTCTGCCGTCTATTTCTAATATATTGAAATGGAAGGCATCCGACTATCTTCCTTAAACTGTGATAGCCCGAAAACCATTCTTGTTTAGGGCATAAGAACTCCCTCAAATCTACATGAAACTTTGTGGAGATTGTTCTAAATGCTTCATCACATCAAAATGAACAAATCCATACAGATATGTAGGTATAGTGTGATGATCTTCTTCATAAAGGTCTAAAATCGAGCAAAATTTAGGGTTAAATGTCCATACCTGGCCTTGATGAGGTGAAGCCTCGATCATGTTTGATAGAAATAGTCACTATGTCCTTACAAAGCCTACCCTGAGTTTAATTTGTCGTGAAATTGGGCCGAGCTATATCCGACCTAAAATGGCCTTACCATTTTACCTAACATGGGCTAGAGCTCATGGTAAGGTGCAATTTTGATTGGAAACTTCTTCGTTTATGTGAGTGATGGTGATGAAGAGATTTGATTAAAGTTTAAAACATTTTTGTGTTGAAATAAAAACTTGTCCTGGTTTTCAAGTGAGAAAATGGACTTCTGTAATGGATTACAGAGGTCCAAACCATGCGGGATAAAATGCTTAGGTTATGGGAAAAAAGTTTAGTGTTGAAGGTTTTTGGAATTGGGGACTGTACTCCATGGGAAGCTCTCAGGTTAGCCTATTTATAGCCATGGATGAGCCTATAACTGAGCTTGGATAAGCGTGGAATTGCTTAGGGAAGAAGGTAAGCAATATCATGATGGATGGAGATAAGTTTTTGGCTAAAGATAACCATGGATGAGCTTCCCTAAGTGATATCTATAAAGAGCCTTCATTAAGGTCAAAATTTGGATATGGCTTTGGTTTTCTTCCATTGGGGAGATGGTGAGGTGGTGAGGGGGCATTGGATGAGTTGGCCTGAACCAATCTACCTCAGCCTAGGGTTTGTGATAAGAATTTGGGGAGGAATGACATAACACCCTAATCCGCTAAAAATTTGATAGCTTTTTACTATTCATTTCATACATATTTTTGATGATATTGCACTTTAAAGGAAGGTGTTTTTGATGATTTCATGTAGGTACAATGATTTTAGGCCTTTGGAGCAAAGGGAAGCGAAAAGGAACAAATTTGGAACGAGAAAGGACAAAAGTGCATTTTATTGAACTAGCGCTGAACGACGCTATCACAAGCACTGGACAACGCTAGTTTCCAGAGAGTTACGATGTTTTGGTGAAATAATGCGCCGAACGACACTCCTACCAGCGTCGAACGATGCTCCTACCAGTGCCGCACGGCGCCCTATCCCGATTTTGAACTAGATTCAACATATTTGGCCGGATTTTGAAAGATTGCTTGAGGAAACTCTTGGGAATTCAGTTGGCCAAATTTAAACACATTTGGAGCCAAATTTCAAAGAGGGAAGAAAGGAAGAGAAGAGTTTAGAGTTTAGAGAGAGTTTTCTTTCCATTTTGTGTAGGAAGTTAGGTTTGTGTTTTCTCTTCTAGGAGTGTGAGAGGAGAGGGAAAGTGAGAGATTTCTTCTTCCTTACTATTCTAAAGATAAAATTGTGTGTTGTGAAAACAGAAGAGGAGTCAAAGGAATTCCTCGAGATTCACTTGGGGAAGAGTTTGAGATAAGTTCTCTTTACTTTACTATGTTTGTATGACGTTGCTTCTATATATAAAATCCATGTTTTTTCATCTTTTCCTCATGAGTCTTGAGTATATTTATTTTTCTTTCTCCTTTTCATGTGATGTGTTGATGTTGTGAAATAGAAATGATGTGCTGATTTATTATGGAGAATTTGTGATGACCTTTTCACTTAGAACTTCATTTACTGTTTGATCTGGCCAATTGAATTGCTAAAACTTGTTGGGAAACATATGTTCCAAAAGGATTATGAGTTCCACAATAAAAGTGAAGGTCACATTCAATGTCCATGAATGAGAGATGTAGTTCATGGAGATTGAGTTCAAATAAATAGGGAAATATGCTTGGATGGGCGTAGAATTGGAGATTTTAAAGTGACAGGCTGAAATCCTCAATTAGGTTCTAATGTTTAGAAACAAAAGTGAGAGTTAGCCTTCAGGTGAAGGGAAGTGGGAGCTCTAGAGTGAAAGCCAGTATCCTCGCAGCCTAACCACGGATTTGGGGACTAAACTTAGGATTAGCCAATCTTCTTTATACGCTGAAATATGGGTAAAGAATAGGAATGCTACTATTTGACACAATACATTTGTATCACTGATCTATGTAACAATAATCATCACATTATGAATGGAAAGGAGGAAGACTCATTCTTACAACTGAACTTTGTTACAAATTTAGTCTTATGTTAGTTTAATTTGCTAGAGTTTAGAATGTGCTTTGGTAGATACAGTAACTGAATATGTTTGTCTTTACTTTAAGAATTAACCACTTGCAATTGTGCTGTGATTCGATAAGAGATTTTTGTGCTACGCGATAAAAGTAAATCTCCCTGTGGGATCAATATTCCAGAACTCCACTAGAGTTCTATATTACTTGAGCGATACGTATACTTGTGTTAATTGTGTGGCTCATTATCATTTAAATCAATATATAAATCTAAATCTGAGTTCATTAATTTTTGCAAATTAAAAAGTCGCACCAAGTTGTTGGCGCCGTTGCCGGGGAGGCAAGGTAAAAGAAAAAGTAACTGTTAAATTTAACTTTTGTAGTATTTGAAATCATATATTCAAATTGTAAGTTATAGTTTTGTGTGTGTCTGTTTATTATTTGTGTGTGTTTATTGTGTTTGCATGCATAGTATTGGATTTATAGATTTAGTGCCTTACGATTCTAAATTAGAGCGTACTATTAGAAAAATTCAAAAACAACAAAAATAATCTGCAAATCCTCGCAAAATGTTGAACAATTTAAACAATCAAAATGAAAATTTACCAAGACCTATAAGAGATTATGCTAATCCAACAGCAGATGAGATTCACTTAACAATTCAAAATCCTGATGTTGCTGCTAATTCATTTGAGCTTAAACCAGCTATTATCCAAATGGTACAAAATAATCAATTTGGAGAAACACCTAATGAAGATCCTAACTTACATCTTGCTAGTTTTCTAGAACTGTGTGCTACCTTTAAATACAATGAAGTGTCGAAGGATACTGTTAGGCTTAGAATTTCTCCTTTTTCACTAAGGGATAAGGTTAAGGTATGGTTAAATTTTTTAGCACTTGGATCTATTAGAACTTGGGGAGAGCTTTTATAAAAGTTTCTGTTGAAATATTTTCCTCCTTCCAAAACTGCTAAGTTGAAAAATGATATCACATCTTTTAGTCAGTTTGATGGAGAATCCATATATGAAGCTTAGGAATAATTTAAAGATCTTCTGAGGAAGTGTCAACACCATGCTTTACCAAACTGGTTAATAAGTCAAACCTCTTATAAGGAATTAGTGGGATATTTTAGATCGATTATCGATGATACTGCTGGTGGATCATTAATGGCAAAGCCTTGTGATGAAGCATATTCGTTAATTGAAGAGATGGCTACTAATAATTTTTAATGGCCCTTTGAACAGGTAAATCCTAAGAGAGTAGCCAGTATTCATGATTATGATACGAGAACTATGATAGTCTATCAAATTGCTGCACTTTCTAAGAAAATAGATCAATATGGAATGAATTATTCTCTAACACTCCCAGTGTTAGAAGAAAATTCATTAGGACAGATGATAGATTCTCAAATGCTTTATGAAACCTTGAATGCTATACATAATAAAGTCAACAATTCTTATTCAAATTATTATAATCCTAGTTGGAGGAATCATCCGAACTTCAACTGGAATAACACCAATGTTGTTGTTAACCCGCAATGGGGAAACAATCCTATGAATCCAGTTGGAAATCCGAACAACCAGGGAAATAACAATTTTAGACCTTCTTATCCTCCTGGTTTTAATATTAATCAACAATTTAAGGAAAAGAAATTGTCTACTAAAGAAATGATTCTGAATATGGGTAATCAAATTCAAGCTTAAAACATTGCGATGAAGAAAAATGAAAATCAATTGGGACATATCTTTACTGCGCTTAATAATAGACCTTCTAGAAATCTTCCTAGCAATGTTGAGATCAACCCGAAAGATCAAAACAAAGAGCAAATTAAGGCTATTCAATTAAGGAGTGGAAAAGAATTAGAACTAAGAGTTCAAAAAGAAGTCGAAGTTGAAAGAGAGGAAGTGAACATTGAGAAAGGTTCTAATAAGATATATCCAGATGAATATCCACTAGAACCAATGAAGATAACTGTTGAAAAACCACCTCCTCCTTTTCCTCAAAGACTAAAGAAACAAAAAAGGGATAGTAGATTTGCAAAAATGTTTGAAATTCTTAAGAAATTAACAATTAATATTCCTTTTTTTGAAGCATTAGAGCAGGTGTCTGATTATGCAAAGTTTATAAAGGATATACTTAAAAAGAAAAGAAAGTTTAAAGACCACGAGACTGTTGCACTTAGTGATGAGTATAGTGCAATTATTGAGAAAAAGCTTCATGAAAAACTTAATGCCCAGGTAGTTTCACTATCCCGTGAGCTATAGGTGAAATTTTTTTTAGAAGAGCTTTATGTGATATTGGAGCTAGTATTAATCTTATGCCTTTATCAACTTTCAAAAGATTGAGAATAGGAGAAATTTCACCTACATCTCGTGATCGTTCAATCGGTCGATTGTTCTATTACTTATCCTAAAGGAGTTGTGGAAGATGTATTAGTAACAGTGGATAAATTTATCTTTCCTATGGAATTTATTGTATTAGATATGGAGGAAGATAAAGAAGTTCCAATCATTTTGGGAAAACCATTCCTTGCTATTGGGAGAGCTAAAATTGATGTCCAAAAAGGAGAATTAACTATGATAGTTAATGACCAAGAGATAAATTTTAACATTTTGAAATCTATGAAGTACCCTTCAATTGAAAAAGATGAAGAGTGCTATCAATTAGAAATCTTCAATTATTTGAGAGAGATCATTTTAAAGAAGTATATGAAAAAAATAGGAATGTGAGGATGAAAATGAAAGTGAAAATGAAGATGACTTAGATGATATGAAGAATGAAAAGTTAGACTTTATTTAGGAAAATTTTGAAAGATTGGATACTATGGAAAATGGAGATAAAAGTTTGATTCCATCTATCATTAAACCCCCTGATCTTGAGCTAAAAATTCTTCCTAATCATTTAATTTATATGTTTTTAGGAGAATCATCTAATTTACTAGTCATTGTATACTCGGATTTAAATGAATTTCAAGAAAAAAAATTATTATAAACCTTAAAAAGATACAAAAAGGCTTTTGGTTGGTCTATAGCTGATATTAAAGGAATCAGTTCTTCCATCTGTATGCACAGAATTTTATTAGATGAACAACACAAACCAAGATTTGATCTACAAAGGTGACTGAACCCAATAATGAAAGAAGTGGTTAAAAAATATTTTAAAGAGGTTAGATGCTGGAATTTTATATCTTATTTTTTATAGTGTTTGGGTGAGCCAAATTCATTGTGTTCCTAAGAAAGGAGGAGTTACTGTTGATGTAAATGATCGAGATGAAATTATACCGACAAGACAAGTCACTGGTTAGCGAATATGTATTGATTATAGAAAATTAAATGTCGCCACCATAAAAGATCACTTTCCTTTACCCTTTTTAGATCAAGTGCTACACAGACTTGCTGGACACAAGTACTATTACTTTTTAGATGGATATACTGGTTATCACCAAATACCTATTGCTCCTGAAGATTAAGATAAAACTACATTTACTATCCCTAATGAAACTTTTGCTTTTAGAAGAATACCCTTTGGATTATGTAATGCACCTGCAATATTTAAAAGATGTATGACACCCATATTAGGTAAATTAATTGATGATGTGTTGACCTCATTTTTGATGAGGTCTTCTCTTCTTCTCTTTAGTACTTAGGATCTAGCCTTAGGCTTTTCCTTTGACTATCTTAGAGGACTAGAATTGGGACCCACCTTTTAGAAATTCAAACCACTTCTTAACTCCCTACAAACTCCACAAACTTGACTATAGACCCCTAATCACCTAGAGGGTTGAAATCAAATGTGGAAGTTTAAAGGATGAGTTCCTATAGGACTCTTTGGCCTTAGACCGCCCATGCGGCCCTGGTCCAGTGAAGGGGCCGACTTACACACACACTACACTTATACACTACACCTACACACTACACTTCCACACACCTCCTAAAACTACACCCATACCCAACTTGACCTCCCGACTCATGTAGGTGATTCACATGGATGGTCCTTAACCCCTAAGCCCTTGGCTAAGAGGGTTAGGAACAACATAGTGAATGCCTCAAATGAGTCCCTTCATGACTCATATGAGCTTGATATGGCTTCATGGCTCAACCAAAATGACTTCTTTCCACTTACATCCACCCAATCTTCAATTTCCCAAATTTTCAATTTTTGACCCCGGGACCCTACACCCGCTTAACTTACCCAAAACCCTTGAAATTACCCAAATTTCTCAAAAATTTCCAAATTACCCAAAATTCTCCAAAATCATTCCCAAACATTTCCACATCACTTAAATTGATCACCCATACCCAAAAATACCAAAAATTCCAAGAAAACCTCCCAATACCCTCCAAATACCCAAAATACCCCTCTCGACCCAAAAATCCAAAAATTCAGAAAATTCCCAGAAAATTCCATAAAATCCCAAATATTCCCAATTTCATTTTGTCCAACTACACCATGGGCCAATTTTGTCAATTTACCCTACTTTTGTCAAAACCCCCAATTTGGCCCATTTTAACCCAAACTCACCCAATTCAACTCCAATTAACCCCAAACCTTTTCTAAATCTTCCTTAACATTCCCACAAATAAAACACTAACATGATTTGCCCAAAATTTAGACCCAAACCCCACTCAAATTCAACCTAAAGCTAAAAGGCCTATTTTTGACATAAACCCAAACCTAACCCAAATGAGCCCAAACCCCAAAATCAAAGCCCAACCAAAGCCAAAACCTCTTTGAAACACTCCCATAAACATTTCTCAACATTAATTTTACATCAATTTCAACCCTAGCCCAACATTGGCCCAAGTTAGCCCAATTTGACCTACATAGGCCCACTTACCAAATAAACCCAAATTCAAACCAATTCAACTCCAAATCACACCAAATCGACTCCAAGCCCTTCATAGAACATCCCTAAACCAATTATGACATTTATTTGACAAAGTTCTTCACAAAATCTTTACCCAAATGCCCATCCTAAAATCAAAAAGCCCATTTTCCTTAAACTTTCCTAAGAGCCCACTTCCTTCAAATTCAAAAGCCCAAAATCTACCCTAAAGCCCACATGACATCTCCATTTGCCATCCACTTAATTAAAGCCATTACCTAAGTCCTAAATTCACCATCAAATTATTCCAAATTAAGTTTCACACAAATTTGCATCAAATTACCAAAAATTCCTAAAATCCATTTTCATGAAATTGACCAAACTTTTTGCCAAGCCAAAGGTGAGCCATGGAGCGATGCATGAGCCACATGTGAGCCATGAGAGCTTTGGACACTCCACCATGCCATATTGGGTAAGAAGAGGGAGGGCTTTCCTTAATCCCTAAAGCTCATTAGCCTTAATCATGTTTCACCTAAACTTAAATTTAATCCAAATATATTTGGATGGAGACTTCTCCATGCCAAACCAGTCGATCCCTTTGATTCCCCACAGCATCCAAAGCCACCTCGAGGGGTGCACCAAGCCCAAATGGGTGGGTTGACCCATTTAGACTCAAAACTAGCCCTTCCCCATTCCATTTCGATTCAAACCCTTTACACATGTCCATGGCCAATCGATCGCACAAACCTCTGAGTCCCGACCCACCCGGACCCGAGGGTGACCCATGCCTGCCGGCCAGCCCGCCCGGGTCGCCGGAAAACACCATGGCCGAGAGCTCACATGTGAGCCCAACTTGGAATTCTCACTCGCCGAGCCGCCCCATCCTGGGGTCATTGGAGCCGTTCTTCTCTTGCCAAGAGCAGCTCGATCCCAAGCCCTAACTCTCCCCGGGAGGCCCTCCACCCTCTCCTATTTAAACACCACCCCTCTCGGCCATGAGAGGTGCCGAAAACAAACCTTAAGGAAACTCCGCAAAAATTGTTCCGGACTCCTCCCCATACACGAGCACTTGATCCCCAGATGAGATCCCTCTCGCCATTTCTTCTCTGCGAGCTCAATTTCGTAGTTGAAATTCCACCCAAAACCAGGACACTTCTCCACATTGAGCCAATCCCCAAATTGATTGGTTCTACACCTTCACCAGACCAAGGGAAGGTGTCCACCAGCAAAAGCCCCATCTCCAGGCCACCCAGTTGCTCCAGCCTCCAAGCTTTGTGATCGGGCTTGGTCGAAATCACACCTAGATAATTCACCAGACCAAGAGACTTCATCTGGAGCTTGCTGGGATCCAATCGAAGGTGCAACAACTCTCAGATTGAAGCCACACTTCTCTGAGCAAAGGTATGAGCTAATTCTTCATCCCGAGCTTCTGGAGATTCTCCATTTTAAATGCTTTAATTTCAATGCATGATAACCGTATAGATGTGTTCGTCTCTTCAAGACGAATCCATAGAGCATAAGAACATGAAAATCCATCGAGTATCGAGTGAGATCTTAGGGATTTAGTGTGGACGGCTCTCGGGTGAGGACACTCGGGGACGATGAACGGATGCCGTCCGTTCAATACACGCGCGGACGGACGGCTCGGATGGCGTCGGACCGGAGACGGTACAAGAACCGCGGGGCCCGGAGCGCCGAGTCGGATGGCGGCGTCGAATGGGAGCGCGACGCGTGTGCGTTCGGAGATGCCGAGGATGAGTTGGCGCCGCGTGGATAAATAGAAAATTAGGGGTATTTTCTATTTATTTATTTCCCTAAACTTCAAAAATTCATATCTTTGTGTAGAAAAATCAGAAAAGTAAAATAAAAAAACCCTCTTGCTCAGTGAACAGAGGAGAATAATGTGGAAAAGAAATCATTTAATTTCATCAAGTATTTTATTTTTTATAATTTATTTACTCTATGCATACTTTTAATTCTCCATGCATGTATACAATTCACCATGGCATGAGACCATAGGGCTTTTGAAGCCTCCGAATTTGGGAACATTCCCTGAATTTTCCAAAGTCGAGGCCATCCCTATGAAGAGTTATTGATTTTTCAAGTTCATGTTACTGTTTTGAGTATTTTAATTCCAATAAAAAGCATGTTTTGAAATAAATTCTAGGAAAATTTGATGATGTTCCTTATGACTGCGAGAACCCTAGGAAAAATAGGTTTTGAGTTAGTTCATTTAAAACAACCCTAATCGGCTTAAACACCCAAAATAGGTCTCTAATTAATTAGAGTTAACCATGCATCAAATTGACTTGAAATCAATTCTCCACTGACCTCTAGGATCAGAGGAACCCACCATAAAAATTTGAGGTCAATTGGACTTGGTTAGCCCCACTAATTGGGTTGATTAAGCTACTTAGTCATTTTAAACTTTAAAAATTCATAACTTTTAAAATACCTTTCAAAAATTCACCATATTGGTTTTGGAGCCTCTCTGATATTAGGGAAATTTAAGAAAATTAAAATTTCAATTTTCTAAAAAAGTTGATTTTTAATATTATTTTAATATTTTAATAATTAAAAAATAATAAAAATTAAAAAAATAATAAAATTCACCAAAATGTCACATTTTGAATTTTAATCACTTAAGAACAAACCCCATATTTTTCTTAGGTCTATTTAGTGAGATATTAAATTTTAAAGCTCCAGGGTAATTTTAAAATTAAAAAATGTATTTTCTAGCATTTTCACTAAAATAATTATAATAAATCATAGAAAAAATCAGAAAATTGCAAAATTTGCTTCTCTGATTTCCTTGATATCAGAGAGATTTTTGAAAAAATATAAAATCCATTTTTCAACATTTATTTTATTTTTAAATTAATTAACACTCCAAAACTTAAAATAATTATAAAAAAAATAATATAATTCAAAAAATCACCAAAATTGGTCCAAGTGCTCCTCTGGTCATTAGGAATGTCCCCTAATTTTCTTAAGGACAGAAACTTTCCCTTGGTCATGTTATTAAATTTTCCTTGAAAATTTCTATTTTCTACCAAAAATAATTATATAAATAAATTAAATATAGAAAAATCACATTTTCTCCTCTCATGTCCCTTGTGGATCAAACTACCCTTCTTTCCGTTGGAATACTATGTTCATTTCTACCTTGGATAAGTATAGCCAACATTCTCTCGGATTTAGGAGCCACTGTTTAGACACCCCTAAACAGAGAGGTTCCGAGATCCTTTTACCTCATTTTTGAGGTGGGGTGGACCCCCAATAGGTGTTAGTTTAGGAATGATCCTTCGAGTCGAGAAGTCTTGCTTAAGACTTTCTTTTTCTTTCCAACTCTGAATCGGATTCCTTACTTTCTCTACACTTTTGAACATTCCGTTCTAAATAAACAAACCCTCTAATAAGTGATTCTTTTAACAAATGATTCCTTCTTATAAATACATGAACAAGAATGTGTTCGGACTCTTTTCAATTCCTTTCTTTTCGTCCTAAAGAAAAGAAGCATAACTTGGGATCGACAACCGAATCTACCCCGCAAATGGAAGCCCCGAAACTGATTTTCTCCTTCACCAATGGACTGGACTTCGCTGTCTATAAGGATGAGCTGCCCGACAATGGGATCATCCGATTTGGACAAGGATTTGAAAACACGAATGTCAAGGTCACCGATGTCTCCCTCTTTGCAGTGACAAACAAGGTATCTGAAGCTGAGGAGCCACTGCTTGAGTTCAACCTTAGGTCTACCCAAGAGTTTCCTCCCCTGCAAAGGGTCCCGACTAGGAGGAGTACTTCCGTCCGCAGGAGGACTGTTCTTACTACCCCCACTGGTCTAGTTGTTTCTGCACCTACCCTGACTTCTGCCAAATCAAAGGGGAAAGAAATCCGAACTACGGTAAACCCGTTACCGTGGAGGGTACGGATCTTCTCGTAAGACCTTCGCTTTTCGAAATCGGGTCCGGTTCAAAGATTCCGTCACCGACAAGGACCCAAAGAAGAAACGAAGTAGAAGGATCGCCGCAGAAGCCGGAGCCGCTGAAATTGCTTTCCCGGAGGAAATCCCGTAACCGCCTGGATATACACCATCGCCGAATATACACCGCCGCCGGAATATACACCGCTACCGAATATACACCGCCGCTCGACTACATACCACTTTTAGGAGGAAGCGGGTTCCATCCCCTCTCCGCCGCGAGAGGATGAGGAGAATGTTCGCAAGATTGCTGCCACATTACCTCGGCCCGCATATTACAACGATAGCCGCAAGAAAAGAACTAGAACTACGCCGTTTGCTCGACCGCAAACTTTGGTAGAAAAGTTAGCAAAGAAGGAAAACGCGCCCGTATCGGAGATTCTACGAAGGATAGGGCGGGTGCAAGTCAAATCCCGTCTTGGGCCCCGAGTAGAGCCCGCCATCATGACGGAAAAGCCAAGTAAAAGAATGAAGGCTAGTCCGCCTGTCGTAGTCTCAGGATTACAAATTAGGGAGGATACCACCTTCCAGCATTTGGCCGACAGACCATCTGGTCCTATACCTTCCGCTGCTAGAAGGATGGTATGGCGTCCCACTACTGGGCAGTTAAGATTGAAACAGCAGCCCGAGAAAGAAAGTCTCGCCAGGAGGCTGGAATCTGAAGAAAGTGCTACTGCGATAAAGGGGACCCGTGAAAAGGGGACCTGGCAGCTATCGTACGACAACCGAAATGACACACAGAAAGCACCGCTGGAAGATGCCATGGAAAAGTTGAGGACCGATATCCGACGGTTGGCAAAAGAAAGAGAAGAAAAGTTCGGAGATGAGATTGATTCATCGGAATTCATGGACGACGAATATGCAGAAATCAATATGGTTGAGACACGAGCTTCATCGGCTTCGCAAGGTGCTCCTGCGGCCGCGAGAAGAGAGGAGCCAGAACTGATGAGAAGGCAGCTTCAAGAAAAAGACGACACGATCGCTCAAATGGCGAAAAGGATGGAAGAGATGGCCGTAGCTCTGGCCACTCTCCAGAGTCAAGTACAACCACATAGAGAGACACCCCCAGAGGTCATTCACATTGTAGACGGAGGAAAGGAGGTTACATCCGTCAATGGGGATGATCAGCTGAAAAAGGATACAACACAAAGTATGATCCCTGAAAAGGATATCAAGAACTTGGTGGAACAGCAGGTGCGAGAAGCCTTAGCACAATCGAAGAGCGGGACATCCATTCGGACGGGTAGACCTTACCTAGAAGAATTCGACGCTGTCCAATACCCGAAAGGCTTCGTACCACCTCTGTTCAAGACCTTCGACGGAACCGGGAACCCCCGACGAGCATGTTGCACACTTTCGTGCCGGTTGTTGTAATGCCGGCGGGAGCGGCTGCATTACTCTTCCGACGGTTCGTCGGCGATCCGTCGAGAATCGCCTTCTACCGGTATGCGGAATTACCAAATGGTTCGGTGAAGACGTTCTCGGAACTAGAGAACCTCTTCATCAAGCGATTCGCCGGAGCTCGGCACCACATCACTATAGGTGATTTAGTGGTAGAGAAACAAAGGCCGAACGAAACTTTGGTGGATTACATACTTCGATGGAGAAACTTAAGCATGAAGTGTGAACCACAACTACAAGAACGAAGCATGCGGTCGGCATCTTACTTAAAAGCATTCACGGCCCGATAGCACTTCTCCTCAAAGGATTCACTATTAAGACTTTCGAGAAGTTGTTAAGCAAGGCCGGAAGCTTGCAAGAAGAGGCGAAGCAATTAAGTTTCGCCGACAATACGGACAAGCAGAAGCCGGTGAAGACCTTCGAAGAGAAATCCGGGATCGTTGCAGCAGTCGATAAAGGCAAGCAACCGATGCAAATACCACCGTAACGGCCGCAAGCAACCACAATAGAATTACCGAGCAACCCCGATCCAACTATCGGTCGTCTCCGCAAGTATGAACAACCGTCTCGTCCGCAACGTACATTAAGAGAACTTCGAGCGAGAGAATATCCGTTCAAGAATGAAGCAGTACCGAAAATGTTCCGTAGTCTGATGAAGACTACAGATTTCCAGCTACCAGAGCCTAAAAGACCAGAGGAAGTCAACAAGAAAGGTGATCCCAACTTTTTCCCCTACCATCAGATGCTTGGGCACAAGATAGAAGATTGCATTACCTTTAAAAGTTGGCTCAACGACAACCTTCGAAAAGGAAATATAACAATCCCGAAGGAGTACATGAAGGAACCCCAGAAAGGAGGTTCCGTCAATGTTATCTCAACCGATCCCGTCATTCCAATAGATCCCTATGCAATCGACGATGGATGGACTACCGCTCGGACAAGATCTTCAAAGAAGATTTTAGACAACATCCGAACCGCTTCGGTGCGAGCTTCAATTCAGAGTTTGAGACCTGTTAAGCCGGTACTATCACTTGCGATAGAAGAACCACCTCAACAGGAGGCGATTGAAGAGAAGAAGAAAATCGACAAGGAAGAGAGGACCGAGACTCCTAAGGCTAGACTAGGGGCTGCTTATCCTAGGATAGTTGTTTCTGATTCGGGAGAGAAATCCCTCGAACCTCTGATTTTGTATGATTATCTGCTCACTTCGGTGGGATCATATAATGATAAGGGTGATGGCGTTGGCTACGTTTTGACTGTGTCTAACAATTACGTAACTAGCGACAATCCGGACATCGGTTTCGATACCAACGATAATTCTCAAATCATACACAATCTCGACGATCAGAATACTAAAGAAGACATCCATCAAGGAGGCTACGAGAGTTCAACAAGCAACGGATCTATCTGCGAGTTTCAAGGAGCCCCAGTCATAATAGAGTTAGAACCTTCAGATTCTGAAGATAATCCGGAAGAGCCTGTCACTCCGATTTAAGAAGAGACACCGGCAAGCTCAATACTAGATTCGGAGGAAATTACAGAAGTCAACTTAAGAAGTGGAAAAGTTCTACCTCCAAGAATGGGTCCAAAGGACAAAGGAAAGCAGGTGGTTGTTTAAGAAGAACCAACCCCAGCAGAAGAAATACCCATTCGAGAAGAAGCCGAAACGCATGAAAATAAAGTGGACTACAACGTGTTAGCCCATCTTAGGAAACTACCGGCCAAACTGAGTATTTACGACGCTCTCATCTTATCAAAGGAGATGAGAGAAGCTCTGATCAAAGCCTTACTTGATCCAGAAATTTGCTTAGCTCAAATGGTCGGAGATTCCTTAGATGAGGTTTGCTCGTTAAAGGAACAGCGAGGTGTTACCTTTACGGACAATGACCTACTACTTGGGACGACGGATCACAACCGACCGTTGTACATTTCGGTTACAATCGGGAAGTTTACACTCTCCAGAGTATTGGTGGATCCAGGAGCATCAATCAATATAATGAGTCTTCGAACACTAGCATACTTGGAAATTGTTGCTCGTGAGCTCGAAGCCGACAAAATGTTATTAAGAGGATTCAACCAGAAAGGAGAAAGAGCCCTCGGGTCAATAGCGCTATCGATGAAGACCGGTGACTTAGCAAAGACAACCGCAAAATTTCACATAATTGATTCGAAACATCATTCAATGCTCGCTGGGCCGACCGTGGATACATGAAAACAGGATGGTACCATCATCTCTGCATCAGTGCATCAAATATTACGATGGAGGGGAACAATGCATCAAAGGTGACTTGCAACCATTCTCCGTACATGAAATTGGAATCCATGAAGATGCAGCTTATTATGCACCACCGAAGAAAACAATCTTCTCCAGAGATACCGTAACAAATAAAGCAAAGAAAGTTCAGGACGACGAAGAACCTGAAGTTCTAGTCCAACAGTCACTCACCACTCCCTTCCGGCGAGATGGTGAAGGTTTCTCCACAACTCGCATCCGAGGTCGAGGCCGGGGACGAGGCCGTGGTAGAGACGTTAGGACAGATTGGACGAGAGGAAACCAGCCATCAATGTTGGTTGGGAAGATAGTTACGAAGAAGAAAAAGAAATCAAGCAAGAAGCGAGCGACAATAAGTCGGAAGAAGCCGCAATTCAAGATCTCTCTCGAAGATGAGAAGAACGAAGAATACAAATCAATGTACGAGAAGATTAACCACTACGTACATACTATGACCCTAACCCCGATCCATTCTAACAAGATCGAGGGTATGGTGGTCAAAGAGGTACGTAACGACGGTGCAAGGCCAATCAAGTTCTACCGTGGTGCTTCTACCTCCAAAACTGAAAATAATGTACAATTTGAAGATGTCACTTCATCAGAATTAATGGAATTACCTTTTGAGTGGTACTCTCCCTGTGTTCAAAATTTAATTCAACGTGGTTTCTTACCTAGACAATGGACAAAAGGCCAATCACAACATTTTGAAAAATTATGGAATAACTCCGGTCGTCCTCCCAATTCAAAGTATGGACTCGGATTCGGCACGGTAGGATCGATTGACGATACCGAATTTTGCTTGGTTGTCACTTGCAAGTCCAATGAAAGCCGCATGGAAACTACGGACAAACTCGAAGATTTACAAATTGGAGATGCTCCACCGAATTCGAAGAAGAAATCAAATCTACAATAGATGAGTTAACGGAAGTTAACTTAGGTACTAGCGAAGAGCCTATACCTACCTTTGTTAGCTCCTTACTCGATAAAGAAGACTCCGAAGAAATAATCAAATTATTAATGGAATTTAAAGACTGTTTTGCTTGGAATTATGACGAGATGCCAGGATTAGCTCCGGAGGTTGCAGTCCATAAGCTAGGAGTGGATCCTACTTTTGTTCCAGTCAGACAAGGTCCCAGAAGAATGCGTCTAGAAATTGAACAACAAGTCATAGCTGAAGTTAAAAAACTAATAGACGCTAAATTTGTCCGTGAAGAACAATACCCGACTTGGTTAGCCAATGTGGTGCCGATAGAAAGAAGAATGGTCAGATCAGAATCTGTGTGGATTTCAGAGATTTAAACAAGGCATGTCCAAAAGATGAATTCCCTCTACCGATCCCAGAATTAATGATCGACATTGCTTCGACACATGAGATATTCTCATTCATGGATGGATCTTCAGGATACAACCAGATAAAAATGGCTCCAGAAGATGAAAAGCTTACAGCATTCGAACGCCGATCGGAGTATTTTGCTACACAGTGATGCCATTCGGACTAAAGAACGCAGGAGCAACCTACCAAAGAGCAATGACAAGAATTTTTGATGATCTCATCCACAATCAAGTCGAATGCTACGTAGAGGATGTGGTCATCAAAAGCAAAGTAAAGGAAAACCACTCGTATGATTTGAGAATTATTTTCGAACGATTAAGACAATTTAACCTTAAGATGAATCCCTTAAAATGCACCTTCGGCGTCACCTCCGGGAAATTCTTAGGATTCGTTGTCCGACATCGTGGAATTGAAATCGACTCGGAAAAGATTAAAGCTATCTTAGAAATGCCGCCTCCCAAAACCTTAAAATAACTACGATCTTTTCAAGGGAAGCTGACATATCTTCGACGCTTTATCTCAAACCTGTAAGGTAGGTGTCGACCTTTCTCGGCACTAGTTAAAAGGACGCCAAATTTATTTGGGAAGAGAAATGCCGAAGGCCTTCGAGGACATTAAATAATATTTAATGACACCTCTCGTCTTAGCAGCCCCGGTCTCGGAGTAGACCGCGATACTTTACACCGTGGCCTTAGACGACTCTCTCGGAGCCCGTTAGCCTGTGTCAATGATGAGGGTAAAGAAAATGCTCTTTACTACTTAAGCCGTCGTTTACTTCCGACGGAAGTAAGGTATCCCGCAATTGAAAAGCATTGTTTGGCCACGATCTTCGCCGCTCAAAAGCTCGGGCACTACATGCTTTCTCATAAGGTCAACTCTGATTTCGAAATTTAATCCATTGCAATACTTGATGACTCGTCCAACACTTTCCGGCGGACTTGCCGGATGGTCAATGATATTATTGCAATTCGATATAACTTTCGTGCCTCTTCGTGCCGTGAAGGGACAAGTCTTAGCGGACTTTCTCGCAGACACACCCTTTACCGGCCGAATCTCCTCTCGATGACGATCCGCCGGATGAACAAATAATGAACCTAGAAGACCCTGATGATCGACGTTGGGAATTATATTTCGACGGAGCATCTTCAGCACACAAAGACGAAGAATCGCAAGTGATAGTGCCCGGTAAGGCAGGAATCGGACTAATTTTTATAACACCGGAGCGGGAGATGTTATGATACTCCTACCACTTGACAGAACCGTGTACAAACAACGAAGCAGAATACGAAGCCCTCATAACGGGACTGGAATTAACTATTCAAATGGGAATAACAGACATCAACATCTACAGGGATTCACAGTTAATCATTCAACGGATCGCCGGACAAGATGCGAATTTTAAAGCCAAGACTCGAACAATACTTCCAGGTATGCCATACAGTTGTTGGAACAGATTCCAAATGTAACGATCTACAAAATTCCCGGAAAAGAAAATGTTTTAGTCGATGCTTTAGCCCGTCTTGCAAAAGAATTTGCTCGTTTACAAGATGAATCGAGTAGAGGTGTCGGTTCATGGATGTCGGGTCCTATCACGGCTCGACATAGACACAATACACAAATCGGAAAAAGAGAAAGAATCGGTTACGGCGGTGACGGAAAACACGGAAGATTGGCGACGGCCATTGGTGGATTACACGCAAACGGGAAAGCTACCGGACGATAGGTCGCTAGCCCATCGGATCAAGAAAAGAACTCGTCTTACGCATTAATAAATAACACATTGTACGAAGGTCTTTTGATCAAATGTGGCTAAGGTGCCTAAGCGGGTCCGAGGCCCGTGAAATTGTTAAAGAGGTACATTCGGGACTCCGTGGCGCTCACCAGTCGGGTCCGAAGATGAAAATGAAAATTAAAAGACTAGGGTACTACCGGCCCTCGATGATGACCGATCGCATGAAAATCGCCGAGAGCCGTCACCAATGCCGAGTGCACGGGTGGTTCTACACCAACCTCCAAATGTGCCGCACCCGACAATTGCGTCGTGGCCATTTGAATGTTGGGGCACGGATATAGTGGGTCCGATAGAACCACCATCTTCGAAAGGACATCGCTTCATTCTTGCGGCTACGGATTACTTTTCCAAGTGGGCGAGAGGCGGTTCACTCGGAGAAGTGAAAGCACACCACGTGCTACGGTTTTCGAAAACCAAGTTGTCTACCGTTTCGGAGTGCCACGCGAGATTATCTCGGATAATGGGTCGGCATTTAGAAGCACGCAAATCAACAATTTTGTCAGGAGACACGGAATCGACTGGCGATACTCAACAATTTACTACCCATGAGCAAACGGCCTCGCTGAGGCTTTTAATAAAACTCTCGTTCAAATCTTAAAGAAAACCTTGGACGATAATAAGAGAAATTAGCACGAGAAGTTGTTAGAAGCCTTATGGGCTTCACGGACAACCTTCGAACTCCTACTCGAAGCTACACCTTACGCTCCGGTGTATGGGTCCGAGGCGAGTGTTACCTTTAGAGGTTCAGCTTCCTTCACTCAGAATTGCAGTTGCAAACAAGATCACGACAGAAGAGAACGCCAAATTACGGCTAGAAGAATTAGAAAGCCTGGAAGGGAAAAGACTTGCGGCGCAGCAGAATTTAGAACTATACCAAGCTAAGATGGTTCAAGCCCATGACAAGCCGAGTCCGCCCGAGAACCTTCGAAGTTGGTGACTTAGTTCTCGTTCTCAAGAGACATATTCTTGCACACGCAAGATAGGAGAAAAATTTGAACCTACTTGGGAAGGACCGTTTGTGGTTGAAGCGAGTATACTCGGGAGGTTCCTACCGGCTAGTGAATTGCCGGGGAGAACGACATATGCTTCCGATCGACGGACGATACTTGAAAAAGTATTACGCTACCTGATGTTTCGAAGGAATGAATTCTTCATCCCTAAGAAACACAGGCGAAGTAATTACTGATGATTGGGTCCGAACCCAAAAATAATAAAATGTGCTAAAATAAATAAAATCGTGATAATAAAGTTTTCCTTGTTTTCTTTTCCAAATCAAAATCTCTTTCCTGATCTTATCCCGCTTCATTCCTGTTAAATTTTAAAATATAAGAGAAATAAAAAAATGTCTTTAATAAACATTTTCTTAATGTTCTTGTTCTTAGTACGACCCACGATCCTTTTCCTTGTCTTTTCGCGGGAAATGTCGAACGGGCGTGTTGGTCTGAACTTTAAGAATGGCGTAAGCCTTGCACTCGATGAAAAGAGGGTGAAAGATGGAGCGATAATCGAGATTGACTCGGATTTCACACCGAGCGAGCCTACAGTACGAGGAAAGTGACTGGGTCCCAGTTAACCGAGAAGAACTACTCGGGCAGACAGTGATGAAAGTAGGTGGCCCGAGCCACCAATCCAACAACAAGAAAAGAAAGGCAAACACTGAAGAAGACAAAAAAATAAAATCTGTAGTCGCTACAGCAGAGGGCAGGCTTGTCAGCGCCGCGCCCACAGAGATTCAAGAAGTGCGGAGAGCTACTCTCACAGCAACGTAACGAAGAAATAAGAATCACCGTATCCGTAAGATGTTAACAAAACTAGGCGCGGACCGGCGCGACGATACGATCACTACTGCCGGTACGTACACTTCGAGGACACCGGTTCACCGGGAACACGAAGAAAGGAGGCCAGCTCCTAGGATAACGGAAAGAACCGGGAAATCTCACGAAGATCAGAAGAAAGAAGGCTACCACGCCACCGGATAGAACCACCGGCGATGCATGACCTTGTTGCGAAGCGACCCCGGGGGATGTCCGACGGAGCATCATCCACGAGGAGCCGAGGTATGCGGGGAGAACGTGAAGGGATTGAACCGTATATCCCACAATATGTCACCGAGGCCTCGCCATCTGCGGATCATTCCGGAATACGAGCTGGAGAGAATGCGGAATGTTGAAAAGAAAACCTTTGAATACTTCGAGAGAATTAAAGGCAGAAGAATCGATATACTAGAGGGCCTCGAGCTACATACCGATGTATTCTCGGAGTATGAACAACGGCAAATCGTGGATTGTATCCGGGATTTGAAAAGAATGGGCCGAGCGAGGCCGCCTAAGGAAAATACCTACTCGGAACCCGGAGATGGATGCCGGGGAAGGGAAGAATCACGATACTGATGCGGATGCTTGCTACAGCTTTTCGAAGACGGAAGGAAACCCACGGGAATACTCCGTCATGGGCGAGTGGATCCGATGCCATTAGTCATCAAGAGAATGGTAAAGAGATTGATAACATGGAGAGTGCTGCCGGCGGATTGCATACCCGATAGTTGCATTATCAACATCTACAAACGAGGTGTTGCATACCCCCGCATATAGATCACCACGACTTTGTCGGACCCTTACGCACGGTCTCTTTCTCGAACGAGTGTAACATCATGTTCGGATCGACCTCCGGATAGCGAGCCCGGGTGAGTTCCGAGGGCCGGTGAAGATACCTTTACCGGTGGGTTCCGTCATGATGCTGAAGGGCAACGGAGCGAGATATCGCTAAGCATTGCATACCGGGAGTACCGGTGAAGCGAATCTCGGTTACTTTCGGAAGGATGGACGGCGGCGAAGACACCTTACCATTTCCGACCGGACCCGAGCTAGAAAACCTCCGGCCTTACGAGGCTGTGAGTTACATGGGAAATATCACACCTCCGATGTACATCCAGCCGGCATCCTTGCCGAGGATGGCTTGGAAGGTGATGTTATTAATCATGTACCCCACTATTCGAACATGGATTTTTGACGAGATGCTTCTTTTGATGGATCAACAAAGATCATACACGATCCGTTTTGAGTTTACATGGATTGTATGAAATATATTCCAGATCAAAATGTATGATGTATCTTCTACATGATTGGAATGAAAGTGACCATGTCACATTTTTGGCCTTCACCTCTTTTGTGCAAATTGATTGGGAAACGCCATTAAAGTTAAATGAACTTCGAACAAAGAACAGAAAAGAAATAAAAAGAAGAATAAAAAAAAATCTAAAATGACGAACACCAATTTCACATGAACATTAAATAAACAATAAAGTAAAATTTGAATCATTAAAAGATAAACGAAATCAACATAAATGTTAAATCAAATCACAAATCGATTCTCAATCAAATTTCAAATCCACTCTCGATCAAATTTCAAATTTGATCTTTCCAAATTTCAAATCGATTCTCAATCAAATTCCAAATCCACTCTCGATCAAATTTCAAATTTGATCTTCCAAATTTCAAATCAAATCTTAAATCAAATTTCAATAGAGTTCAGACTCATCCTTCTAAGTCTCAAATTCAATCTCCCAAATCTAAAATCCAATCCGTTCTACTCCTCCCCTTTGTCTGGGATAAAAGCGGTTGATTCCATTGACACGGATCGAATTTGATGGCGAGGAATTGTATCCAATCTAAACCATCAACTTTCGATCAACTCTTTTGGATGGGATATGTAACAACTACATACTCCCTCCTAACATATTTCCTTCTATGAAAACCTTTTACAACTTTCATGGAATTCTCGAAAAACCAAAATTCCACACTCTTCAAATCAACACTACAAATTTTTGCAAAATCAATTACCGAAATACATCAAATTCAAACTTTTGGGTCGAGGATTTTAGATCCAAGCTGCACTTTGCTTTAGGATTCTTTCCCTATTGCCTCTGAAATACATCAAATTCAAACTTTTGGGTCGAGGATTTTATATCCAAGACTACCTTGCTTTAGGATTCTTTCCCTATTGCCTTTGAAATACATCAAATTCGAACTTTTGGGTCGAGGATTTTACATCCAAGACCTACTTGCTTTAGGATTCTTTCCCTGTTGCACTTTGAAATACATCAAATTCAAACTTTTGGGTCGAGGATTTTACATCCAAGACTACCTTGCTTTAGGATTCTTTCCCTATTGCCTTTGAAATACATCAAATTCGAACTTTTTGGGTCGAGGATTTTACATCAAGTACCATTGCTAGGATTCTTTCCCTATTGCCTTTGAAATACATCAAATTCAAACTTTTGGGTCGAGGATTTTACATCCAAGATTGCCTTTGCTTTAGGATTCTTTCCTTATTACCTTTGAAATACATCAAATTTAAACTTTTGGGTCGAGGATTTTATATCCAAGACTGCCTTGCTTTAGGATTCTTTCCTATTGCCTTTGAAATACATCAAATTCAAACTTTTGGGTCGAGGATTTTATATCCAAGACTACCTTGCTTTAGGATTCTTTCCTATTGCCTTGAAATACATCAAATTCGAACTTTTGGGTCGAGGATTTTACATCCAAGATCGCCTTTGCTTTAGGAGTCTTTCCTATTGCACTCGAAATACATCAAATTCGAACTTTTGGGTCGAGGATTTTACATCCAAGTACCGTACTGCTTTAGGAGTCTTTCCCTATTGCCTTTGAAATACATCAAATTTAAACTTTTGGGTCGAGGATTTTACATCCAAGACTGCATTGCTAGGAGTCTTTCCTTATTGCCTTTGAAATACATCAAATTCGAACTTTTGGGTCGAGGATTTTACATCCAGATCGCACTCTTCTAGGATTCTTTCCCTATTGCCTTTGAAATACATCAAAATCAAATTTTTTGGGTCGAGGATTTTACATCCAAGATCGCCTGCTTTAGGAGTCTTTCTTTATTGCACTTGAAATACATCGAAATCAAACTTTTGGGTTGAGGATTTTACATCCGAGGCTGCATTGCTTTAGGATTCTTTCCCTATTGCGATGAAATACATCAAAATCAAACTCTTGAGGTTAAGGATTTTACATCCGATACCGTATTGCTACGAGATCTCTCCTCATTGCAATGATTCGATCCGATCAATTCGATTTTCTTTCGAGGTTGAAGATGTTACATCTAAAACCTCGGAATTCCAATTTTCATTTCAAATCAAATCCTTCAAATTAATTTTGACAAAACTTCGATCTAAATTAAAACTCCAAACTAAAATCTAAGTTCACACGTCGAACTTAAATCGAAACAAAATAAAATCTAAATTGAAATTCCCCCGAGGTCATGTGATTTGGGATTCACCTCCTTTTCCTTTCCCGGCGAGAGTTCGGGAATCTCCGGTCTCGGAGATATACTTGACACTCCCCGGCGGAAACTCTTCTACTTCGTCCTAAGTTCGTCACTTGGACATCCGTGTTGGTTTTGTTGATCGTTTCGGTCAACGCCAATACGCGCGGTGTGCTCCGTCGGCTCACCACACCTATTGAGGGTCCATTTGTTGACCTCATTTTTGATGAGGTCTTCTCTTCTTCTCTTTAGTACTTAGGATCTAGCCTTAGGCTTTTCCTTTGACTATCTTAGAGGACTAGAATTGGGACCCACCTTTTAGAAATTCAAACCACTTCTTAACTCCCTGCAAACTCCACAAACTTGACTATAGACCCCTAATCACCTAGAGGGTTGAAATCGAATGTGGAAGTTTAAAGGATGAGTTCCTATAGGACTCTTTGGCCTTAGGGCGCCTACAGGTGGCTCAGTGCAGTGAAGGGGCTGACTTACACACACACTACACTTATACACTACACCTACACACTACACTTCCACACACCTCCTAAAACTACACCCATACCCAACTTGACCTCTCGAATCATGTAGGTGATTCACATGGATGGTCCTTAACCCCTGAGCCCTTGGGCTAAGAGGGTTAGGAACAACATAGTGAATGCCTCAAATGAGTCCCTTCATGACTCATATGGGCTTGATATGGCTTCATGGCTCAACCAAAATGACTTCTTTCCACTTACATCCACCCAATCTTCAATTTCCCAAATTTTCAATTTTTGACCCAGGGACCCTACACTCGCTAGCCTACCCAAAACCCTTGAAATTACCCAAATTTCTCAAAAATTTCCAAATTACCCAAAATTCTCCAAAATCATTCCCAAACATTTCCACATCACTTAAATTGATCACCCATACCCAAAAATACCAAAAATTCCAAGAAAACCTCCCAATACCCTCCAAATACCCAAAATACCCCTCTTGACCCAAAAATCCAAAAAATCAGAAAATTCCCAAAAAATTCCATAAAATCCCAAATATTCCCAATTTCATTTTGTCCAACTACACCATGGGCCAATTTTGTCAATTTACCCTACTTTTGTCAAAACCCCCAATTTGGCCCATTTTAACCCAAACTCACCCGATTCAACTCCAATTAACCCCAAACCTTTTCTAAATCTTCCTTAACATTCCCACAAATAAAACACTAACATTATTTGCCCAAAATTTAGACCCAAACCCCACTCAAATTCAACCTAAAGCTAAAAGGCCCATTTTTGACATAAACCCGAACCTAACCCAGAATGAGCCCAAACCCCAAAATCAAAGCCCAACCAAAGCCAAAACCTCTTTGAAACACTCCCATAAACATTTCTCAACATTAATTTTACATCAATTTCAACCCTAGCCCAACATTCGCCCAAGTTAGCCCAATTTGACCTACATAGGCCCACTTACCAAATAAACCCGAATTCGAACCAATTCGACTCCAAATCACACCAAATTGACTCCAAGCCCTTCATAGAACATCCCTAAACCAATTATGACATTTATTTGACAAAGTTCTTCACAAAATCTTTACCCAAATGCCCATCCTAAAATCAAAAAGCCCATTTCCCTTAAACTTTCCTAAGAGTCCACTTCCTTGAATTCAAAAGCCCAAAATCTACCCTAAAGCCCACATGACATCTCCATTTGCCATCCACTTAATTAAAGCCATTACCTAAGTCCTAGATTCACCATCAAATTATTCCAAATCAAGTTTCATACAAATTTGCATCAAATTACCAAAAATTCCTAAAATCCATTTTCATGAAATTGACCAAACTTTTTGCCAAGCCAAAGGTGAGCCATGGAGCCATGCATGAGCCACATGTGAGCCATGAGAGCTTTGGACACTCCACCATGCCATATTGGGTAAGAAGAGGAGGGCTTTCCTTAATCCCTAAAGCTCATTAGCCTTAATCATGTTTCACACTAAACTTAAATTTAATCCAAATATATTTGGATGGAGACTTCTCCATGCCAAACCAGTGATCCCTTTGATTCCCCACGGAATCGAAAGCCACCTTGAGGGGTGCACCAAGCCCGAATGGGTGGGTTGACCCATTTAGACTCAAAACTAGCCCTTCCCCATTCCATTTTGATTCAAACCCTTTACACATGTCCATGGCCGATTGATTGCACAAACCTCTAGTCCGACCCACTGGACCTGAGGGTGACCCATGCCTGCCGGCCAGCCGCCTGGGTCGCCGGAAAACACCAAGGCCGAGAGCTCACATGTGAGCCCAACTTGGAATTCTCACCTGCTGAGCTGCCCCATCCCAGTGGCCATTGGAGCTGTTCTTCTCTTGCCAGAAGCAGGTCGATCCCAAGCCCTAACTCTCCACGGGAGGCCCTCCACCCTCTCCTATTTAAACACCACCCCTCTCGGCCATGAGAGGTGCTGAAAACAAACCTTAAGGAAACTCTGCAAAAATTGTTCCAGACTCCTCCCCATACACAGAGCACTTGATCCCCAGTGAGATCCCTCTGCCATTTCTTCTCTGTGAGCTCGATTTCGAGTTGAAATTCCACCTAAAACCGGGACACTTCTCCACGGTGAGCCAATCCCCAAATTGATTGGTTCTACACCTTCACCGGACCGAGGGAAGGTGTCCACCAGCAAAAGCCCCATCTCCGAGGCCACCCGAGTTGCTCCGGCCTCCAAGCTTTGTGATCGGGCTTGGTCGAAATCACACCTAGACAATTCACTGAGACCGGGAGACTTCATGCGGAGCTTGCTAGGATCCGATCGAAGGTGCAACAACTCTCGGATCGAAGCCACACTTCTGCGAGCAAAGGTATGAGCTAATTCTTCATCCCGAGCTTACGGAGATTCTCCATTTCAAATGCTTTAATTTCAATGCATGATAACCGTATAGATGTGTTCATCTCTTGAAGACGAATCCATAGAGCATAAGAACATGAAAATCCATTGAGTATCGAGTGAGATCTTAGGGATTTAGTGTGGACGGCTCTCGGGTGAGGACACTCGGGGACGATGAACGGATGCGCGTCCATTCGATACACGCGCGGACGGACGGCTCGGATGGCGTCGGACCGGGAGACGGTACAAGAACCGCGGGGCCCGGAGCGGCGAGTCAGATGGCGGCGTCGAATGGGAGCGCGACGCGTGTGCGTTCGGAGATGCCGAGGATGAGTTGGCGTCGCGTGGATAAATAGAAAATTAGGGGTATTTTCTATTTATTTAATTCCCTAAACTTCAAAAATTCATATCTTTGTGTAGAAAAATCCGAAAAATAAAATAAAAATACCCTCTTGCTCAGTGAATAGAGGAGAATAATGTGGAAAAGAAATCATTTAAATTCATTGAGTATTTTATTTTTTATAATTTATTTACTCTATGCGTACTTTTAATTCTCCATGCATGTATACAATTCACCATGGCATGAGACCATAGGGCTTTTGAAGCCTCTGAATTTGGGAACATTCCCTGAATTTTCCAAAGTCAGAGGCCATCCCTATGAAGAGTTATTGATTTTTCAAGTTCATGTTACTGTTTTGAGTATTTTAATTCCAATAAAAAGCATGTTTTGAAATAAATTCTAGGAAAATTTGATGATGTTCCTTATGACCAGAGAACCCTAGCAAAAATAGGTTTTGAGTTAGTTCATTTAAAACAACCCTAATTGGCTTAAACACCCAAAATAGGTCTCTAATTAATTAGAGTTAACCATGCATCAAATTGACTTGAAATTAATTCTCCACTGACCTCTAGGATCAGAGGAACCCACCATAAAAATTTGTGGTCAATTGGACTTGGTTAGCCCCACTAATTGGGTTGATTAAGCCACTCAGTCATTTTAAACATTAAAAATTCATAACTTTTAAAATACCTTTCAAAAATTCACCAAATTGGTTTTGGAGCCTCTCGATATTAGGGAATTTAAGAAAATTAAAATTTCAATTTTCTAAAAAGTTGATTTTTAATATTATTTTAATATTTTAATAATTAAAAAATAATAAAAATTACAAAAATAATAAAATTCACCAAAATGTCACATTTTGAATTTTAATCACTTAGGAACAAACCCCATATTTTTCTTAGGTCTATTTAGTGAGATATTAAATTTTAAAGCTCTAGGGTAATTTTAAAATTAAAAAATGTATTTTCTAGCATTTTCACTAAAATAATTATAATAAATCATAGAAAAAATCAGAAAATTGCAAAATTTGCTTCTCTGATTTCCTTGATATCAGAGAGATTTTTGAAAAAATATAAAATCCATTTTTCAACATTTATTTTATTTTTAAATTAATTAACACTCCAAAACTTAAAATAATTATAATAAAAATAATATAATTCAAAAAATCACCAAAATTGGTCCAAGTGGTCCTCTGGTCATTAGGAATGTCCCCTAATTTTCTTAAGGACAGAAACTTTCCCTTGGTCATGTTATTAAATTTTCCTTGAAAATTTATATTTTCTACCAAAAATAATTATATAAATAAATTAAAAACAGAAAAATCACATTTTCTCCTCTCATGTCTTTATTGACATATGAGTGAAGTCACATAAAAATTTCAAGTTCATTTGAGTTCAATTTAGTGAGTTATGAAATTATTAAGTTTAAAGGGTAAAATGGTAATTAAATTTTAATCCTTAATTAAAACTTTAGGTTTAATAAAAAATTAACAAGTAAAATATTTGATCCTAATCTGATTTGGATGATTGAAATTTAAATAATTAAAGGCTAGAAACCCATTAAACAATTTAAAATAATTGAAATAAACCTTAATTAAATAATTGATTAAATTTGGGAAGAATAATAAAATTGGAATTATTAAAATAGGGATATTATTAGGAAGAGATTTATTCTTTAATTTAAAAATCCCTAAATTAATCATTTCATTAATGTTTAATTCTTAATTAAAATGATAACTCAAATTCAAAACATTAAAAGACTTAATCATTAAACTAAAATTAAATTATTAAACTCTTTTAAAAATTTCAATTAAATTAAAAATAAAATTAAATTAAAAATTAAATTAAATTAAGTAAATTAAATTAAATTAAATTAAATTAAATTAAATTAAAATTAAAAGTTGAATTAAATTAAATTAAATTAAAGATTAAATTAAATTAAATAAACAAATTAAATTAAATTAAATAACTTAAATTAAATCAAATTAAATTAAACTAAATTAAATTAAATTAAATGAATTAAATTAAATTAAATTAAATTAGATTAAATTAAATTAAATTAAATCAAATTAAATTAAAACTAAATTAAATTAAATTAATTTAATGTAACATCAAATCAAACTAAATTGAATTAAGTTGAATTAAATTAAATTAAAACTCAATTAAATTAAATTAATTTAAATTGAGTTGAATTAAATATAACATCACCAAAGACATAAAGAATTCAAAATAAATCTAAAATAACTTGAACACTCTTCCAAATTTAAACCCATTAACTTAAATCAAATCATTTGAATACCAATTTACCCTCGAAAGCTTTAGTTATTATAACTCCTAAACAGAACATTAAATGAAATGTTACTTCATTTATAGGATATTTAAATGTCCTAGTTCACTGAGTAAGATAACAACGAAACTTGAATTCTCGGACGATCGATTCATTTATATAATTAAATTCATTTGGACTTAAAACAATCCTAGAAATATTGAAAAGATGTTTAAGATTCCTCTTAAGCACTTCCTCAATATGATAGGATATTTATAAGAACAATTGAACTTAATTGTTCTTTGATGAAGAAAATCGTTTTTAAACCAAAACACAAAGAACCTAGACGTCATAGGAGATAACTAGCTATAGGATTAGGAATTTGGTAGAAATCCATAACCCTTACCTTAGCTTTACCTAGGAACTTGCTTAAATATTCTAATTATGTTTTAAGTGCAGCTTGGGATGACGGGAAGACCCTCCAGGTACGCTTTTATTTTATTGCAATCTACTTTCTTGCAATTTACCTTCTTGCAATTTATTTAACTCGCATTGCACTTACTTTTCTTGCATGATAAACAACTGTTGCAAGAAAACTCACACCTTTAGGATAGACCCTAAAACCGAAACCAAAACTAAGTTAAAAGTCATTGCAAGATAAAATTCACCGCCACAACATTTCAAAATATAAAACAACTCAAAATTTAATCACAAAACGTAACACAAAACTACAATTACAACTAAATTAAAACGTCCTGTTGGATGATCGGGAATACCTCGGATGATGTAACCTACGTGTTGCTAACGGGATTTCCTACGGTCTAAATGAAAGTGTGGAACTCATTCGAGTTGAGTTTAGCAAATTCATCTGGACTAAGTGAATCCGATAAAAATAATGATGCCGGAAGGATGGAACCGTGGGATCTTAACCGGTGTCGTTATAATCAACTTTAAGATTTGTTTTAATTAAGACACAAAAAACACTTGGAAATTAAGATTTTCTCTAAACCAAAATACTTTTCTCATCCCCTGATTTATGATTTCTAAAACTAAACCTCTGCAACAACAAGGAGCTCGGAGCATGGTGGGCGACACGACTATCGTCATCAAGCAAAACTCGGATCTACTTCAACAGAAACTTCCTTAGAATTAAATAACCAAGCCATAGGACTTCGAGGTAGTTTACTAGTGCAACATAAATCCTCGACTCTTCGTTAGGCATTTGCATGATCACGTCATGTAAATTAAGCCCTAACTAGGTCTTAGGACTCCGAGGTAGTCGTTTAGCACGACATAAACCCTCATATCTTCGAGGCTTATTTGTATGATTTTATCATACAAATATAAGCCCTAATTAATTAAAATTGGCAAGATCAAAACATTTAAATAAACATTAGGACTTTCCCAAATCCAAACCAAACAATAGGATAGTCGGGAGATTACCGAAGTTCACTTCGGATCCGTAATTTCCCTACCCTTCTTCCTTTGAATTCTCAAAACAAAATGTTCCAAACTTGATCCATTCCTTATTGAAATTCCAAAAAATTCAATCCTTTGAAAACTTAAACTTTGAAATTCTTGAGAGCGAGAATTATTGATTATTATCGAGAGTTTTCTTAGGTGATTCCCGTCACTTAAGATGTAATTAACTATAGGGGCTTGCCCTTATAGGGAATTTTAAAGAACCCAGGTAATATAAACCATGTTTAATGCTTTCATATTAAGCAGGGGAATTTGTCGGCTTATAAAATTGGTTCGCAGACCAAACGGATGTCACAAACCTTCTAGTTTATTTAGTCGAGCCCCACCGTCAAGCAGTGTGTCTATCCTTAGGGATAGATACACAGTTTGTGGTGCGGTGCTCGTTTATATAAACTATTTGGGATGTGAGATCGGTTTAATCTCATATCTTAAAACCTTGAAATTTAAAATTATTTTCAAAATCAAATACTACTTTTCAAAATTATTTATTTAAATTAAATTAAAAATTCGCCGACAACTTCTGTTAGGCGACCTCCTTTTCAAAATAACACACAAACCTAAAAATATGCCGACATGATGGAATATAAGTGTTTATGGATGATTTCTCAGTATTTGGAGATTCATTTGATGCATGCCTATGCAACTTAGAAAAAGTTTTAGAGGTACGTGAAAGAACAAACTTAGTCCTAAACTGGGAAATGTGTCAATTTATGGTTGCAAAAGGAATTGTGCTTGGGCATAAAATATCTAAAATATGGCATGGAAGTATATCCTGTGAAAGTTCATGTTTATAGAAAAATTACTAACTCTAACAACTGTGAGAGGGGTAATAACCTTTTTGGGACATGTTGGATTCTACAGGCGATTTTTTAAAGACTTTTCAAAAATTTCTAAGCCTTTATGCCAACTATTGGAAAAAGATAGAAAGTCTGATTTTAACGATTAATGTTTAAAAGCTTTCAATCTATTGAAGGAAAAATTCATTGCTGCACCAATAATAGTTTCACCTGACTGGGAGAAACCATTTGAATTAATGTGTGAAGCTAGTGATTACGCTATTGGAGTTTTTTTAGGGCAAAGACATGACAAAATGTTTAAAGTTATATACTATGCTAGTAAGACCCTTACTACTACTCAAATTAATTATACTAATACTAAAAGGGAGATATTAGTGATTGCACATGCTTTTGAAAAGTTTAGATCTTACTTAATTGGAGCTAAATGTATAGTGCATACTGATCATTCTACTATTAAATACTTAATACAAAAGAAGGATGCAAAACTATGACTGATTCGATGGATGCTTTTAATGCAAGAATTTTATTTTGAGATCGTTAATAGAAAAGGGGTCGATAATCAAATAGCTGATCATTTATCTAGACTTGAACAACCTAATTTGGATGATTTTGAAAAGTAAATTACTGAAACTTTTCCTGATGAGCAACTATATAATATTATTAAAAGAAATTTACCGTGGTATGCTTATATTGTGAACTACATCATTAGTATTATTTTACCACTTGATTTTACAATGCAACAGCAGAAAAAATTTAAGCATGATGCTAAATTTTATTTCTGGGACAATCCTTATCTGTACAAGCAATGTAAATAACTTATTATTAGGAGACGTGTGCATTATGAAGAAACTGAAAAAATTATTCTAGAATGTCATGATTCTGAACTTTGAGGACATTTCGAAATTGATTGAACTGCACATAAAATTTTGTAATCTAGATTTTATTAGCCTACACTTTTTTAGATATGTTTATAAATTTATTAAAACTTGTGATTGATGTTAGAGAATAGAAAATATATCTAGAAGAAATTAAATGTCTCTTAATTTTACTCTGGAAGTTAAAATTGTTGATGCATGGGGATTAGATTTTATGGGACCATTTATGCCTTCGTTTGGAAATATATATATAGTGAATGTTGATGATTATGTATCAAAATGGATTGAGGCAATAACTTTACCTAGGTGTGATGTTAAAAGTGTTTCAAGCTTTTTAATGAAAAATATTTTCACAATATATGGAATGCCTAGAGTAATCAACACTGATGGAGGATCACATTTTAAGAATAATATGATTCACTGATTAGTGGAAAATATAACATTATGCATATAATCTCTACATCTTATCAGCCCCAAATTAATGGTTTAGCAGAGTTATCTAATCATGAAATTAAATGAATTCTAGAGAAATTCATTAATCCTGAGAAATTGGATTGGTCTGCAAGATTAGATACTACTTTAGGGGCATACAGAACTGCTTATAAAACTCCTATAAAAATGTCCCCTTACAGATTAATCTTTGGAAAAATCTATCACTTACCAGTTGAATTAGAATATAAAGCATATTGGGTGATAAAGAAACTGAATTTTAATTTGAAAGATGCTGGTGAGAAGAGACCGTTGCAATTGAATGAATTGGAAGAAATTAGAAATGAATCATATGATAATGATAGAATATATATGGAAAGAAGAAAAGTATGGCATGATCGGAATATTTTTAAAAAGGAATTTGAACCAGGACAAAAAGTTTTATTATATAATGCAAGATTGACATTATATTCTGGGAAACTAAAATCTAGATGGACAGGACCTTTCATTGTCGTAAAAGTATATCAGTTTGGAGCTGTGATTATCGAAGACCCTAAATTTGGAAGGATATTCAAAGTTAATGGCCAATGATTAAAACCATATTTTGAAGACAATAGACCTAATTTTAAAGAGGTTTTAAGGTTGGATAAACCTTAATAACTGAAAGTTATGTAGGGCTGACGACGTTAAACCAAGTGCTTTGTGAGAGCCAACCCACAGTTATTGAGTGTGTACTTTTTTTATATGTTATTTATGTTTGTCTATTACTTAGTTAATACTTATTCTTCCTTAATTATCATTAATAACATTTAAGAAACAAATCAAATCGAAATTTGGAAAAAATTTTAACGAAGTGAAGTTTAGCGAATTTGAACTAGCATCGACGGTGCTACTATCAGTGCCGGACAGCGCCGCTATTCAGAAAATTGTTTCTCGTCTTTAAAATCTGAGTTTTAGCGGTTCTAGGTGGTAAATCCTTAATTAGAACTCCTAAAACCGCCTGTAGATGCTAGAACTTCCAAAGGAACAAAGAGGAAGACCCAAATTCTTGTCCAAATAGATCCTGATTTGATGGAAACTCAAAGATTTCAAGTATTCAACCTTAGAAAGTTCATAAGTTTCGAGGCGCAGTGACTTCTCAACAAAAATATCTCAAAAATGAGATTGATTAAGGAGAGAGGCTTTGTAAATCGATGTACGAATTCTCCTACGACTAGAACTGATGAAATTATTATTCAGAGACGTTGGGAAGTATTGTGTTGTACTACAGCCGCTGTAGTTGTTCTAGTTGTGAATGAGTTTTATGTAAATCTTCATGGAATCAACCAAGGATCAATTTTTTTGTGAGGTAGGTTTGTCACATTTACTTTTACAAAGATTAATGATTTATACATGATTGAGAATGTGCTAATCTGCCACTATTCAAATTTTGGCCCGATGAAGGACAATATGAATGATATATATAGATATCTGGTGGATGAAAGTGATGAATGAGAGATAAGAGATAGTTGATATGTAAGTTTATCAACCACACTGTTAAATCCTACGTCAAAACACTTACATTACTTCATATGTGCAAAATTTCTCCCAACAATGAAAATCAGTAAGGTAATTAAGGAGTGTGCTATTCTAAATTATTGTATTCAAATGAGAATGCCTATTGATGTTGGTTAGATAATTATTAATTCTATTTTGGGATTGTTCGTTCATGGATTAAAGTATGGGCTTGGACCATATTTCTCCTCTGCAGTCAATTACAAGTGCCATATGAGAACTGGGAAAGAGTACTTCTACCTTGGAAGCCTATAGACCCAGCAGATGCATATAATAACCAGGCAATTGGTGGCATGAATGATATGAGCATTATTGAAGATTGGCCATCTCAAAGGTCAGCTCCTATTTCTACTTATTTTCCTGAAAGTTCAAAGATCATTTTGAAGAAAATCAAGAAATTGGAAAAGGAAGTACAACATCTGATGAATGCAATCAACAATCTTTCTGATTTCTTTGATCATCTGGATTAGAGAATGAAGGAGCATTTTGATCATTCTGGATATCTTGAAGAAAGTTTGACGTGACTGATGAGAAGAAAAGGTTGGATTAAAGAGGATTCTATTGAAGAATTTCCATTTCGTCCATTCTAAAATTTATTTGTTCCTGCTAAATTGATGGGAGATCTTATAATTGATGATAGTTCGGAGGAAGAATGAAACTTGATTATTGTATTTCTGTATTTGTGTATCATATTACTTTGCTTTACTTTACTTTATTTGGCTTGAATGTTATATTTAGACATGCTTGTTTGTTTAGTTCTCAGCGTTATTGTGTTGTAGTTGTGTGCAACGCTGAATTTAAGATTGTATGGCTTGAAAATGTGTAATTTTTAGTGTTGTGTGTATGTGTATGACTCATGGATTTTATATATGAAAGTAATGTTATGTGTTGTTTATGTTAAAAAATATCGTTTGCCAAGGCTTCAGGATGTTATTTAATGCTTAATTAGACTAATTAGACGTCAGAGCGGGTTTGAAAAGATTGAAATTGCAAAAGAAAGTAGAAAGCCAGGTTATTTTGAACCGAAGTCAAATGGCCTGCACCAGCGCCGGACAATGCCAAAAGTCAGAGAGTTTAGCCATTCCTGCAGAATAATGCGTCAAACGACATTGCTTCCAACACCAGAGAGCGCTCAAACGTGAAAAATGGTTAAAACTCTAAATTTTCACGATTTAACCCTGAGACCCTCCATTTTACCCAAATCATCGTCTTCAATCTCCAGCCAAGGTCTATTTTCACACCAAGGGCTCACTAACAATTTTATTTGAAGTGATTTTGTGGCCGAAAAAGTTCAGATTTCATCTTCTCTTGGTAAAAGTTACACTTTGACATAAAATTTTTTGATTTTGACCGTGGAAATCTCCTACATTAGGTTGAAATTTTGAAGATTTTGGAGAAACTTTAGAGATTTTTCATGGATTTTGAGTTCTTATCTTTTTAAATTTATCTTGGAGTAGATTGCATTGTAATTTTAAAATTAATTTAGAAAATTTGGTATTTTTAGACAAATGGTTCCAAGATTTTCTAAGGGGAAGAGGAAATTTGAATATGATGAAAGTATATTTGTGAATTTCAAAGCCTATTCACATTTTAGTACGTTTCTTAGCAATAAGAAATGTATTCATGAAAGTGCCTTTGAAAATCCTGGAGGAAGGCTTGAAGAACTGATTGTTAATCGTCAATGGGAGCTTTTCTGTTATTTCACTACAAATGCGATGCTGAGTATTGTTAGAGAATTTTATGCTAGTCTGTATTATTTTGAGAGTGAATACATTCTGGTTAGAAGCCAAATGGTTGAATTCATCCCTGCCAGCATAAATGCATTTTATCGGTTGAGAGCACCCTACCATTGTGAATATGAAAATTTTCCTATTACAAATGAAGCATTGGATATGATTGTGAACTTTTTAACTGATGGAAAAGGGGAATGGAAGATTAAGCAGAGACTAAAAGTTAACTTCCCCCTTCTACTTTGAATCTTGTGTCAAAAGCCTGGTATTATTTCATTTCCTACTAATTTTTGATGATATTGCACTTTAAAGGAAAATATTTTTGATGATTTCATGCAGCTACAATGATTTTAGGCCTTTGGAGCAGAATAAAGCAAAAGGAGAAAATTTGGAGTGAAAAGGACAAAAGTGCATTTTATTGAACTAGCTCTGAACGACATTGTCACCAGCACCGGACAGTGCCAGTTTCCCGAGAGTTATAACATTTTGGCAGAATAATGCGCCGAACGGTGCTCCTATCAGTGCCGGACAGCCCCCTATCATGATTTTGAACTAGATTCAATGTATTTTGCTGGATTTTGAAAGGTTGCTTGAGGAAACTCTTGGGAATTCAGTTTTAGCCGAGTTTAAACACTTTTGGAGCCAAATTTTCAAAGGGGGGAAGAAAGGAAGAGAAGAGTTTAGAGTTTAGAGAGAGTTTTCTTTCCATTTTGTGTATGAAGTTAGGTTTTATCTTTTCTTTTCTAAGGAGTGTAAGAGGAGAGGGAAAGTGAGAGATTTCTTCTTCCTTACTTTTCTAAAGAGAGAATTGTGTGTTGTTGTGAAAAAAGAATAGGAGTCAAAGGAATTCCTCGAGATTTTCTCGGGGAAGAGTTTGAGATAAGTTGTCTTTACTTTACTCTATTTGTATGACATTGTTTTTATATATAAAATCCATATTTTGTCATTTTTTCCTCATGAGTCTTGAGTAGATTTCTTTGTCTTTCTCCTTTTCATGTGATGTGTTGATGTTGTGAAATAGAAATGATGTGTCAATTTATTATGGAGAATTTGTGATGACCTTCTCACTTAGAACTTCATTTACTTTTTGATCTGGCCAATTGAATTGTTAAAACTTGTTGGGAAACACATGTTCCGAAAGGATTATGAGTTCCAAAATAAAAGTGAAGGTCACATTCAAGTTCCATGAATGAGATATGTAGTTCATAGGGATTGAGTGCAAATAAATAGGGAAATATACTTTGATGGGCGTAGAATTAGATATTTCAGAGTGACAGCCAGAAATCCTCAATTTTGTCCTAATACTTAGAAACTAAAGCGAGAGTTAGCCTTCAGGTGAAGGGAAGTGGAAGTTCTTGAGTGAGAGCCAGTATCCTCCCAGCCTAACCACAGATTTGGGGACTAAACTTAGGATTAACCAATGTTCTTTATACGCTGAAATATGGGTAAAGATTAGGAATTCTCCTATTTGGCACAATATATTTGTATCACTAATCTATGTCACAATAACCATCACATTATGAATGTAAAGGAGGAAGACTCTTACTTGCAACTGAACTTTATTATCAATTTAGTCTTGTGTTAGTTTAACTTACTAGAGTTTAGAACGTGCTTTGGTAGACATAGTAACTGAATCTGTTTGTATTTACTTTAAGAATTAAACCACTTGCAATTGTGTTGTGATTCGATAAGAGATTTCTGTGCTGCGCCATAAAAGTAAAGCCTCCCCGTGGGATCGATATTCTAGGACTCCACTAGAGCCCTGTATTACTTGAGCGATACATATACTTGTGTTAATTATGTGACTAATTATCATCTAAATCAATATGTACATCTAAATCGGAGTTCATTAATTTTCTACAAATTAAAAAAGTCGCATCACACCCTTCTTATGATGGTATTTTACTTAGGTAAAAATTGATGGCTAGGCTTTGTGGCACCATAAATTCTACATGTTTGATGTGTCATATTGGGTTTATGAATAATGAGTGACCCATATGTCATAGGTACAGAGAGCCTTGGGCTTGGGCCTTCATTCATGGACTAGGTCTTCGATGTATATCACTTGGGCTAAAGCCACTTCTTGAGGTGATTTGGTGAATTAATAAATCAATTAATTGATTAATTAGTTAATCAATTAATTTGGTTAAATCATACATGACATTTGATCCTATTTGATCCTAGGATTAGTCATGGCGGCTTGGTGCATTTAATAGGTTTTCCATGGGTCTTGGGTATGCTATGATGAGTCTCATGGGTCATGGGTGATCCATTAGTAATCCTCCATGGGTTGAATTCAAGTTTGAAAGTCATTCATGAGTTTAAATGTCATGTATGATGTCATAAATTTGATTACAATTTAGGATTCAAAGTTAATCATAATTTCATTTTAAAGTAATTGGGTGATTAACTTTAAAAAATGAAATTATATCATAAACTCATGGATTGATCAAAATGAGTTTAGGTTGACCATTTGACCAATTTTAGTGTTTGGGTTAACCAAATGGTCATGTTTGGTGTCTTGAGTTGATCAAACGGTCATGTTTGACCAGTTTGGTGTCTGGGTTGACCAGATGATCCATGTAGTGGTCTTTGGGTCCATATTTTACAATTTCGATCAGGTTTGACCAAATGGTTCTTAGAGTTGACCAAATGGTCCATGTGGTGGTCATTGGGTCCAAAATTAACCATTTTGATTAGGTTTGACCAAATGGGTCTTAAGGTTAACCAGATGGTCCATGTGGTGGTCATTGGATCCACAATTGACCATTTTGACTAGGTTTGAACAAATGGATCTTAGGGTTGACCAAAGGGTTCATGTGATGGTCATTGGGTTCAAAATTGATCATTTTTACTAAAGTTTGGTCAATTATGACTATAGTTGAGCAAATAGTCCATGTGGTGGTCAATGGGTCCATATATGACCATTTTAACCAAAGTTTGACCAATTTGGTCTATGGTTGACCAAATGGTCCATGTGATGGTCTTTAGGTCCAAAATTGACCATTTTGACCAAAGTTTCACCAATTAGTTATCTTGTTGACCAAATGGTCCATGTGATGGTCATTGGGTCTAAAATTGACCGTTTTGACCAAAGTTTGACCAATTAGGTCTATGGTTGACCAATTGGTCCATGTGAACCTAAATTAGGCTTCACTGTTATCCTTGTGATCATCCTAGAGTGTCATCAAGCTCTGGGTTTAAAAAAGTCTATTAGGGTTTTACCCTAGATTTTAGGGTTTTAGAATCCTTAATGAGATTTAAGGATTCAATGTTGTTAGACATTCTTTCTCAAGATGGTTCATGTATGTCATTCAAAATAAACCTCTATAAAAGTGAGGTCAACAGTTAGTCATAATAGGGTATTAAACATGCAAACAGTACTGGTATAAGTAGTAAATATAGGTGTTGAGCAGTGATAATTCTAATCAACATGTATAACTACATAAGCATAAAGTAAAGACTACTATAGCACATAGACAATTTAAATTGAAACAAAAATAAGTAAGCAATACTAAATAAATAGAAAAGGTGCAACACAATAATCCAACATTAATGTAAACCTAGGAAACTAATAAACGTATAAACATCACAGTCCAAAAATAATACATCAAGAAACTACAAAGGAAATCCAAATATAAGGTCTACAACAAAGGAAAAACAATCTAATCATCCTTGCCCTCCTTCTCATCATCAACATCCACATCCTCCTCCATTAATCCACCTCTTTCGTATGGCGAAAATTTGGAGCATGTAAGGAAGTCAACTGAATGATCACCCCTTAAAAATTTCACCAAAGTCTCATTAAAAGTGACATCATAATCAACTCTCCTCTACAGATACTCATCATTATGATCCAAGCGTGCCTCTAAATTTCTTATCTGATTTTGCAAAGATAAAATGTCTCCTTGTTGTATAAACATTTGCTGCAAAATAGTGTCCACAGTAGAAGTGCTAGAGGTGGAAGGTGTTGAGGTTGAAGTAGATGGAATGTCTGAACCTCTAGCCCTAGATTCTAAACTAGTGTGCTTTCCATACATTTCTAAATTAGCCTATCCAATAGCTTAGGAGATGGTAATACTTCCTCCCATGATTCATATCTAACTCCAGATTTGATACACACGTTGGAAATGAGTGAAGGGTAACACAAAACTCCAGTTGTCCCTCCTCTATACTAATTGATAATATACTTATAGATGAGAGAGCCAATATCTATAGGTTTTCCCATTCAAATACGACAGTTAAAAGTGTCTCTCTCATGGTTTACCTCATTAAAATGATCAGTAAGAAGAAGTCTACTGATACACCTAAAATATATAGTGTTTTTTATGCACATTTTTATACCTATTTTTGATGATAATTCACTTTAATGGAAGTTATTTTATGTTTTTCTTGCAGGTATGATGAAAATCAGTGATATAATGAAAGGAGCAAAATTGAATTAAATTTGGAGCAAAAAAATGAAAAATGAAAATTTGGGCACTGGCGGCTAAGCGCCGGCCTAGCGGTGCTTATCCGCCATAGTTAAAAATCGAGATTAAGTTGAATTTGGTGCCATTTTCAAAGGGGATGGGATGCAACTCTTGGTGGTAACTTCCATAACTTCCTTTTGGCGGCAAGTTTGAATGAATGGGTGCATTCTTTAGTGAATACATCGAATCTGGACACATTTTGGAGAGACACCAAGGCACCTTTTTGTTTAATTTAAAAAGAGAGTCTTAAGAAAGCTTAAGGGGCTCTTTCATTGCATTTTGAAGAGAGTTTTTACAATTTTTTTATTGTATTTCATTAAGAGTAGGAGTAGAGAGTAGAAAAGAGAAAAGGGTAAGATTGAAGCCTTCTTCATCCCACTTCTTTTCTTTCTTTTGGTTTAGTTTTTATTGAAGTCTGAAGTCTATTTCTGAGTCATCGAAGTTGGGAGACTTGCTCTGAGGAGTAGTTTAACGAATAATCAAAGTTTCAGAGGAACTTTCTTAGTCTTGTGGAGAGGATTTTAAGATAAGTGTTTACTTTTGTTCTTACATTTAGTTTTTAATTAACACTTGTTGTGGTTTTAGTTTTTCTTATGATTTTTAATTTCAAATCAATGTGCTTTTGTGTTTTATCAATGCATTCTAAGTAGTTTACTGTATCTTTTTATTTCTTAAATGAAGAAGTAAGTAATTCATGAAGAATTATTGTGGAATGTATATGTGTTTAAAGTTGGAAGAAGTTGTGAAGATTAATTCTATAAACTTTATTTACTTCTTAATTTGGCCTGTTAAGATGTAAAATTTGTGGTGAGATTATGTAAGATCCAATGCGATATTGTCTCATAAAAGAGTAAGAAACACATACAATTATATGGGTGAAAAGTGTAGTTCATAAAATTGAATGCAATATATTAGAAAAATTTTTAAAGGGGGTAAAATTATAGGATTTTTAGTGTGACAGGCTAAAAGCCCCTAATTTGGTTTGAAGTTTCAAAATTTTTTTATGAGAAGGTAGCCCCCAGGTGGAGGGATATGAGGGAACTCTAGAGTGATAGCTGATATCTTCCCTGTGTAACCATGTTCAAAATGATAAAATTTTAAATTAACCAATGTTCTTTATAGAACCAAGTAAGGGTAAAGAATACATTTGCTTCTATTTATCACAACAAATTTAAATACTTCCACAACAATACTTTCATAATTATTACTACTTTATAAAGGGAAAAAATATATTCTAGTTAATAGTGTTCATACCGTTTTTACAATTATTATCATTTTAACTTCTTGTTTGACTTTTATAAGAAAATTTAAAGAGTGAAATCAACTATCAAACATTTCAAAATCAAAACATACTTTCAAAATCTAATTAAAAAATTAAAAAGATAATTTTCTTATTTCTTTAAAGATTTTTCACTTTCCCTGTGCGTTCGATATCTCGGGGCTTAATCAGATAGTCCTACATTACTTGAAAAATGATATGTATAGTTGCGTAGTATGCACATTATAAATCAAAATCATAAGCATATATATATCCAGTGAGATCAAGTTTCTATCATTGTTATCAATTTTCATATCATATTTGTAAGTATAAATATCAGGTGGATCAAGTTTTGGCGCCGTTGTTGGGGATCGAAATTAATTAAAATTACATTTTTAAGAAAATTAAGAAATTTTAAATTTTTACTTTTCTTTATTTTTTTAGTGTGTTGTATTTTCTTTTTTTTATTGTTGTATGCGTAGTTCAGGTTCTGAGGGACTTGTGCCTTACGATTTTGAATTAAGATGAACTATCAGAAAAATAAAAAAAATTAAAAATACAAAAAAAGATAAAAATATTCAAGAAATGACAAATCATCAAGATCAAAATGTTGGCATTCATCAAGAATTAAGAACTTTAAGAGATTATGTTAAAATTAACCATAAAGTGGATGAACTTTGTGGTAGTATTCAAAACCCTATTGTAGCTACTAATTCTTTTGAGTTTAAACCTGCTATTATCCAAATGGTGTCTAATAATCAGTTTGGGGGAGCAACAACTGAAGATCCTAATTTGCTTCTTGCTAATTTTCTAGAGTTGTGTTCTACTTTTAAATATGATGATGTTTCGGATGATGCTATTAGACTTAGGCTTTTTCCTTTCTCACTAAGGGATAAATCTAAAATATGGTTACATTCGTTAGCACCTGGATCAATTAGAACTTGGGGTGAACTGTCATAAAAATTCCTTGCTAAATATGTTCCACCATCTAATATTGCTAAGTTGAGAAATGATATTACATCTTTTTGTCATTTTGAAGGGGAATCAATATATCAAGCATGGGAAAGATTTAAAGATCTCATAAGGAAATGTTCACATCATGTGATACCAAATTAGTTAATAATTCAAACATTTCATAATGGATTAGTTAGATCTCTTAGATCAATCATCGATGCTACTGCTGGTGGATCATTAATGTGTAAACCATTTTCTGATGCTTATGCTTTAATTGAAGAAATGTCTACTAATAATTTTCAATGGCTATCTGAAAGGTTAAATTCTAAAAAGGTAGCCAGTATTTATGAAAATGATGCTTTTACAATGTTAGCAAATCAAGTTGCTGATGTATCAAGTAAGATAGACCAATTTGGGATGAATTTTTCTTAGCCAAATCTCATGATTGAAGAATATTCATTAGGCCAAATGGTTGATTCTTATTCTTCACCAGAAACTGTGAATGCTATAATCAAACCTAACAACCCATATTCCAATTATTATAACCCAGGTTGGAAGAATCATCAAAATTTTAACTGGAATAACAATAATCAGGGTGGTGTTAATCAACAATGGGGGAACACCAAAGTAAACCCATTGGGGAATTGAAACAACCAAGATAATAATAATAGATTAACTTATCCTTCAGGTTATAACAATGCTTTAGAATTTAAGGAGAAGAAGTTGTCTATGGAAGAAGTAGTATCACATATGGGAAATCAATTACAAATTCAAGGAGCAACCATCAGAAATATTGAAAATCAATTGGGACAAATTGCAAATGCCTTAAGTAATAGATCACAAGGAATGTTGTCGGCATATTTTTAGGTTGTGTTTTGTTTTGAAGAGGGGTCGCCTAACAGAAATCTGTCGGCGAATTTTTAATTTAATTAAAATAAATAATTTGAAAAGGAGTATTTGATTTTGAAAATAATTTTAAATTTGAAGGTTTTAAGATATGAGATTAAACCGATCTCACGTCCCAAATAGTTTATATAAACGAGCACCGCACCACAAACCGTGTATCTATCCCTAAGGATAGACACACTGCTTGACGGTGGGGCTCAATTAAATAAACTAGAAGATTTGTGACATCCGTTTGGTCTGCGAACCAATTTTATAAGCCGATAAAATTCCCCTGCTTAATATGAAAACATTAAACAGGGTTTATATTACCTGGGTTCTTCAAAATTCCCTATAAGGGCAAGCCCCTATAGTTAATTACATCTTAAGTGATGGGAATCACCTAAGAAAACTCTCGATAATAATCAATAATTCTGCTCTCAAGGATTTCAAAGTTTAAGTTTTAAAGGGATTGAATTTTGGAATTTCAATAGGGAATGGATCAAGTTTGGAACATTTTGTTTTGTGAATCCAAAGGAAGAAAAGTAGGAGAAATCACAAATTCGAAGTGAACTTTGGTAATTTCTCGACTATCCTATTGTTTGGCTTAAATTTAGGAAAATCCTAATGTTTATTTAAGTGTTTTGATTTTGTCAATTTTAATTAAATAGGACTTATATTTATATGATAGAATCATACAAATAGCCTTGAAGATGTGAGGTTTTATATCGTATCAGACGACTACCTCGGAATCCTAAGTCCGGTTAGGGCTTAATTTGCAAGGCAAATGCCCAACAAAAGGTTGAGGATTTATGTTGCACTAGGCAAACTACCTCGAAATCCTATGGCTTGGTTATTTAATTCTAGGAAAGTTTTGCTTGAAGTAGGTTCGAGTTTTCGTCGACGACGATGGTCGTGCTGCCCACCATGCTCCGAGCTCCTTATTGTTGCAGAGGTTTAGTTTTAGAAATCATAAATCAGGAGATGAGAAAAGTGTTTTGGTTTAGAGGAGTCTTAATTTTCAAAGTGTTTTTTTGTGTTTTGATTAAAGCAAATCTTAAAGTTGATTATAAAGACACCGGTTAAGATCCCACGGTTCCATCCTTCCGGCATCATTATTTTTATCGGATTCACTTAGTCCAGATGAATTTGCTAAACTCAACTGAATGAGTTCCACACTTTCATTTAGACCGTGGGAAATCCCGTTAGCAACACGTAGGTTACATCATCCGAGGTATTCCCGATCATCCAACGGGACGTTTTAATTTAGTTGCAATTGTAGTTTTGTGTTCTGTTTGTGATTAAATTTTGAGTTGTTTTATATTTTGAAATGTTGTGGCGGTGAATTTTATCTTGCAATGACTTTTAACTTAGTTTTGGTTTCAGCTTTTAGGGGCTATCCTAAAGGTGTGGGTTTTCATGCAACGATTGTCTTATCATGCAAGAAAAGTAAAGTGCATTTGCGAGTTAAGTAAATTGCAATAATGTAAATTGCAAGAAAGTAGATTGCAATAAAATAAAAGCGTACTCGGAGGGTCTTGCCAGTCATCCCAAGCTGCACTTAAAACACAATTAGAATATTTAAGCAAGTTCCTAGGTAAAGCTAAGGGAAAGGTTATGGTTTTCTACCAAATTCCTAATCCTATAGCTAGTCATCTCCTATGACGTCTAGGTTCTTTGTGTTTTAGTTTAAGGATGATTTTCTTCATCAAAGAATAATTAAATTCAATTGTTCTTATAAATGTCCTATCATATTGAGGAAGTGCTTAAGAAGAATCTTAAACATCTTTTCGATATTTCTAGGATTGTTTTAAGTCCAAATGGATTTAATTATATAAATGAATTAATCGTCCGAGAATTCAAGTTTTGTTGTTATCTTGCTCGATGAACTAGGACATTTGAATATCCTATAAGTGAAGTAACATTTCATTTAATGTCCTATTTGGGAGTTATGATAACTAAAGCTTTTGAGGGTAAATTGGTGTTCAAATGGTTTGTGATTTAGTTTAATTTCCATTAATGAGTTTAAATTTGGAATAGTTGTTCAAGTTATTTTAGATTTATTTTGAATTCTTTATGTCTTTGGTGATGTTATATTTAATTTAATTTAATTTAATTTAATTTAATTTAATTGAGTTTTAATTTAATTTAATTCAATATAGTTCAATTTAATTTGATTTGATGTTTAATTAATTTGATTTGATTTAATTTTAATTTAATTTGATTTAATTTAATTTAATTTAATTTAATTATTTAATTTAATTTAATTTGATTTAATTTGATTTAATTTAATTTAGTTTAATTTAATTTAATTTAATTTAATTTAATTTAATTTAATTTAATTTAATTTAATTTAATTTAATTTAATTTGTTTAATTTAATTTAATTTTTTTTTAATCTTAATTTAATTTAATTTAATTTAATTTAATTTTAATTTAATTTTATTTATTTAATTTAATTTAATTTTAATTTAATTTTATTTTAATTTTAATTGAAATTTTTAAAAGAGTTTAATAATTTAATTTTAGTTTAATGATTAAGTCTTTTAATATATTTTAAATTTGAGTTATCATTTTAATTAAGAATTGAATATTAATGAGATAATTAATTTAGGGATTTTTAAATTAAAGAATAAATCTCTTCCTAATAATATCCCTATTTTAATAATTCCAATTTTATTATTCTTCCAAATTTAATCCATTATTTAATGAAAGTTTAATCATTTTAAAATTGCTTAATGGGTTTCTACCCTTTAATTATTTAAATTTCAATCATCCAAATCAGATTAGGAACAAATATTTTACTTGTTAATTTTTTATTAAACCTAAAGTTTTAATTAAGAGTTAAAAAATTTAATTACCACTTTACCCTTTAAGCTTAATAATTTCATAACTCACTAAATTGAACTCAAATGAACTTGAAATTTTTATGTCACTTCACTCATATGTCAATAAAGACATGAGAGGAGAAAATGTGATTTTTCTGTATTTAATTTATTTATATAATTATTTTTGGTAGAAAATAGAGATTTTCAAGGAAAATTTAATAACATGACCAAGGGAAAGTTTCTATCCTTAAGAAAATTAGGGGACATTTCTAATGACCATAGGATCACTTGGACCAATTTTGGTGATTTTTGAATTATATTATTTTTATTATAATTATTTTAAGTTTTGGAGTGTTAATTAATTTAAAAATAAAATAAATGTTGAAAAATGAATTTTATATTTTCAAAAATCTCTCTGATATCAAGGAAACTAGAGAAGCAAATTTTGTAATTTTCTGATTTTTCTATGATTTATTATAATTATTTTAGTGAAAATGCTAGAAAATACATTTTTTTAAATTTTAAAATTACCTTAAAGCTTTAAAATTTAATATCTCACTAAATAGACCTAAGAAAAATGTGGGGTTTGTTCCTAAGTGATTAAAATTCAAAATGTCACATTTTGGTGAATTTTATTATTTTTGTGTTTTTTATTATTTTTTAATTATTAAAAATAATAAAATATTATTAAAAATCAACTTTTTTAGAAAATTGAAATTTTAATTTTCTTAGGTTCCCCTGATATCAGAGAGGCCCCAAAACCAATTTAGTGAATTTTTGAAAGGTATTTTAAAAGTTATGAATTTTTAAAGTTTAAAATGGCTAAGTGGCTTAATCAACCCAATTAGTGGGGCTAACCAAGTCCAATTGACCTCAAAATTTTATGGTGGATTCCTCTGATCCTAAAGGTCAGTGGAGAATTGATTTCAAGTCAATTTGATGCCTGGTTAACTCTAATTAAATAAAGACCTATTTTGGGTGTTTAAGCCAATTAGGGTTGTTTTAAATGAACTAAGTCAAAACCTATTTTTCCTAGGGTTCTCTCGGTCATAAGAAACATCACCAAATTTTCCTAGAATTTATTTCACAACATGCTATTTATTGGAATTAAAATACTCAAAACGAGTAACCTGAACTTGAAAAATCAATAACTTTTCATAGGGATGGCCTCGACTTTGGAAAATTCAAGGAATGTTCCCAAATTCGGAGGCTTCAAAAGCCCTATGGTCTCATGCCATGGTGAATTGTATACATGCATGGAGAATTAAAATAATGCAGAGAGTAAATAAATTATAAAAAATAAAATACTTGATGAAATTAAATGATTTCTTTTCCACATTATTCTCCTCTCGTTCACCTGAGCGAGAGGGTATTTTTATTTTATTTTTCCGATTTTTCTACACAGAGATATGAATTTTTGAAGTTTAGGGAATTAAATAAATAGAAAAATACCCTAATTTTCTATTTATCCACGCGGCGCCGCGTCAACCTCGGCAGCTCCGAACGCACACGCGTCACGCTCCCATTCGACGCCGCCACCTGAGTCAGCAGCCCGGGCCCCGCGGTTCTCGTACCGTCTCCTGGTCCGACGCCATCTGAGCCGTTCGTCCGCGCGTGTATTGAATGGACGGCATCCGTTCATCGTCCCCGAGCGTCCTCACCCGAAAGCCGTCCACACTAAATCCCTAAGATCTCACTCGATACTCGATGGATTTTTATGTTCTTATGCTCTATGGATTCGTCTTGAAGAGACGAACACATCTATACGGTTAACATGCATTGAAATTAAGGCATTTGAAATGGAGAATCTCCGAAGCTCGGGATAAAGAATTAGCTCATACCTTTGCTCGGAGAAGTGTGGCTTCAATCCGAGAGTTGTTGCACCTTCGATTGGATCCTGAGAAGCTCCGGATGAAGTCTCCCGGTGCAGTGAATTGTCTAGGTTGGATTTCGACCAAGCCCGATCACAAAGCTTGGAGGTCGGAGCAACCGGGTGGCCTCGGAGATGGGGCTTTTCTTGGTGGACACCTTCCCTTGGTCCGGTGAAGGTGTAGAACCAATCAATTTTGGAATTGGCTCACTGTGGAGAAGTGTCCTGGTTTTGGGTGGAATTTCAGTTGGGAAATTGGATTTTGTCAGTGGGGATTAAAGCAAATTGACACTGGGGATCAACTGCTCTAAGGGTGGAGAAGGGTCTGGAACAATTTTGGCAGAGTTTCGGCAAGGTTTGTGCTCAGCTCTCTTCCATGGCCGAGAGGGGTGGAGTTTAAATAGGAGAGGGTGGAGGGCCTCCCAGGGGGAGTTGAGGCATGGGATCAGCTGCTCTGGTGAGGAGAAGAACAGCCATGGTGACCACTAGGCATGGGGCAGCTCAGCAAGTGAGAATTTCAATGTTGGCTCACATGTGAGCTCTCGGCCATGGTGTTTTCCGGCGGCTCGGTGGCCGGCCGGCCGAGCATGGTCACCATCTTGGTCGGGGAGGTCGGGCTGGGGCTTAGTGCAATCAATTAGCATTGGCCATGTGTAAAGGGTTTGATTTAGATGAAATGGGGGCATGGCTAAATTTGAACCTAAATGGGTCAACCCACCCATTTGGGCTAGGTGCACCACCCAAGGCCTGGTTTTGGCTGAGGGAAAAGTGATTTGGCTCAGCATAATCAGTAGGGTCAAGTCACCATCCAAGCACAATTAGGCATAAGCATGGTTAAGGGGAATCATGGGAGGGGTTAATCACCTTTAGGAATTAAGGAAAGAGTCTCCTCCTTTTGCCCAAAATGGCATGGTGACATGTAAAGAGGCTCTCATGGCTTGCATATGGCTTGTGCATGGCTCCATGGCTCCATTTGGCTTGGGAAAAGGTTGGGTCAATTTCATAAAAATGGGTTTTAAGAATTTTAGATATTTTGGGGTGATTTGGCATGTGGCTTGATTTGGAATTATTTCATTGATTATTTTGGAACTTAGGGACAATTTTGATTAAATGGATGATGAAAGGAAGTGTCATGTGGGCTTTGGATGAATTTGGGCTTTTGAATTTGAAGGGAGTGGGCTTTTAGGAAAGTTTAAGGGAAATGGGCTTTTGATTTTAGGATGGGCATTTGGATAAAAAATTTTGTGAAGAACTTTGTCAAATAAATGTCATAATTGGTTTAGGGATGTTCTATGAAGGGCTTGGAATCAATTTGATGTGATTTGGAGTTGAATTGGTTTGAATTTGGATTTATTTGGTAAGTGGGCCTATGTAGGTCCAAGTGGGCCAAGTTGGGCTAATGTTGGGCTAGGGTTGAAATTGATATAAAATCAATGTTGAGAAATGTTTATGGGAGTGTTTCAAAGAGGTTTTGACTTTGGTTGGGCTTTGATTTTGGGGTTTGGGCTCATCTGGGTTAGGTTTGGGTTTAGGTCAAAATTGGGCCTTTTGGTTTTGGGTTGAATTTGAGTGGGGTTTGGGTCTAAATTTTGGGGAAATCATGTTAGTGTTTTGTTTTTGGGGATGCTAAGGAAGATTTAGAAAAGATTTGGGGTTAATTGGAGTTGAATTGAGTGAGTTTGGGTTAGGTTTGGGTCATGGGTCCAAATTAGGCTTTAAGGTCAAAAGTGAAATTGGATCCAAATTTCAATCAAATTAGACTTGGATTTGGTCTAGATTGGTGTTGGGAATGTTGAATTGAAGTTTAGAACTGAATTGGACCAGAATTTGGGTCAATTGGGTGGGTTTGGTTTGACATTGTGTTCACTTTGGGTTAAAATGGGTCAAATTGGGGGTTTTGACAAAAGTAGGGTAAATTGACAAAATTGGCCCATGGTGTAGTTTGACAAAATGAAATTGGGAATATTTGGGATTTTCTGGAATTTTCTGGGAATTTTCTGAATTTTTGGATTTTTGGGTCAAGAGGGGTATTTTGGGTATTTGGAGGGTATTGGGAAGTTTTCTTGGAATTTTTGGTATTTTTGGGTATGGATGATCAATTTAAGTGATGTGGAAATGTTTGGGAATGATTTTTGAGAATTTTGGGTAATTTGGAAATTTTGAGAAATTTGGGTAATTTCAGGGGTTTTGGGTAGGCTAAGCGGGTGTAGGGTCTCGGGGGTCAAAAATCGAAAATTTGGGAAATTGAAGATTGGGTGAATGTAAGTGGAATGAAATCATTTTGGTTGAGCCATGAAGCCATATCAAGTCCATATGAGCCATGAAGTCATATCAAGTCCATTTGAGCCATGAAGGGACTGTTGAGGCATTCACTATGTTGTTCCTAACCCTCTTAGCCAAGGGCTTAGGGGTTAAGGACCATCCATGTGAATCACCTACATGAGTCAGGAGGTTAAGTTAGGTATAGTTGTGGTTTTAGGAAGTGTGTGAAAGTGTAGTGTACAAGTGTAGTGTGTTTGTAAGCCAGCCCCTTCACCGGACCGAGGCACGCTGGGGCGATCCTAAGGCCAAAGAGTCCTATAGGAACTCATCCTTTAAACTTCCACATTTAATTTCAACCCTCTAGGTGATTTGGGGTCTACAGTCAAGTTTGTGGAGTTTGCAGGGAGTTAAGAAGTGGTTTGAAATTCTAGGTGGTGGGTCCTAATTCTAGTCCTCTAAGACAGTCAAAGGAAAAGCCTAAGGCTAGATCCTAAGTACTAAAAAGAAGAAGAGAAGACCTCATCAAAAATGAGGTCAACAAATGGACCCCCAATAGGTGTGGTGAGCTAACCAAGCACACCGCGCGTATTGGCGTTGACCGAAGAGATCAACAAAACCAACATAGATGTCCAAGTGACAAACTTAGGACAAAGTAGATGAGTTTCCGTTGGGGAGTGTCAAGTATATCTCTGAGACTGGAGATTCTTGAACTCTCGCTGGGGAAAGGAAAAGGAAGTGAATCCCAGATCACATGATCTGGGAGAATTTCAACTTAGATTTTATTTTGTTTTAGTTTAATTTTTGATGTGTGAGTTTAGATTTCAATTTGGAGTTTCAATATAGATTGGAGTTTGTCAAAATTAATTTGAAGGATTTGATTTGAAATGAAAATTGGAATTCTGAGGTTTTAGATGTAACATCTTCAACCTCGAAAGAAAATTGAATTGATTAGATTGAATCGTTGCAATGAGGAGAGATCTCAGAGTAATGCGGTGTTGGATGTAAAATCCTTAACCTCAAGAGTTTGATTTTGATGTACTTCAGTGCAATAGGAAAAGAATCCTAAAGCAGTGCAGTCTTGGATGTAAAATCCTCGACCCAAAAGGTTTGAATTTGATGTATTTCAGTGCAATAGGAAAGAATCCTAAAGCAGTGCAGTCTTGGATGTAAAATCCTCGACCCAAAAGTTTGAATTTGATGTATTTCAGTGCAATAGGAGAGAATCCTAAAGCAGTGCAGCCTTGGATGTAAAATCCTCGACCCAAAAGTTTGATTTGATGTATTTCAGTGCAATAGGAAAGAATCCTAAAGCAGTGCAGTCTTGGATGTAAAATCCTCGACCCAAAAGTTTGAATTTGATGTATTTCGAGTGCAATAGGAAAGAATCCTAAAGCGGTGCGAGTCTTGGATGTAAAATCCTCGACCCAAAAGTTTGAATTTGATGTATTTCGGTGCAATAGGAGAGAATCCTAAAGCAGTGCGAGTCTTGGATGTAAAATCCTCGACCCAAAAGTTTGAATTCGATGTATTTCAGGTGCAATAGGAAAGAATCCTAAAGCAGTGCAGCCTTGGATGTAAAATCCTCGACCCAAAAGTTTGAATTTGATGTATTTCAGTGCAATAGGAGAGAATCCTAAAGCAGTGCAGCCTTGGATGTAAAATCCTCGACCCAAAAGTTTGATTTGATGTATTTCAGTGCAATAGGAAAGAATCCTAAGCGAGTGCGGTCTTGGATGTAAAATCCTCGACCCAAAAGTTTGAATTTGATGTATTTCGAGTGCAATAGGAGAGAATCCTAAAGCGATGCGGTCTTGGATGTAAAATCCTCGACCCAAAAGTTTGAATTTGATGTATTTCGGTGCAATAGGAAAGAATCCTAAAGCAGTGCGATCTTGGATATAAAATCCTCGACACAAAAGTTTGAATTTGATGTATTTCAGGTGCAATAGGAAAGAATCCTAAAGCGAGTGCGGTCTTGGATATAAAATCCTCGACCCAAAAGTTTGAATTTGATGTATTTCAGGTGCAATAGGAAAGAATCCTAGCGATGCGGTCTTGGATATAAAATCCTCGACCCAAAAGTTTGAATTTGATGTATTTCGAGTGCGATAGGAAAGAATCCTAAAGCAAGTGCGATCTTGGATATAAAATCCTCGACCCAAAAGTTTGAATTTGATGTATTTCAGTGCAATAGGAGAGAATCCTAAAGCAGTGCAGTCTTGGATATAAAATCCTCGACCCAAAAGTTTGAATTTGATGTAGATTTGAAATCTGGAAAGATTGAATTTAAGATTTGGAAGGATGAGTTTGAACTCGATTGAAATTTGATTTAAGATTTGATTTGAAATTTGGAAGATCAAATTTGAAATTTGATCGAGATTAGATTTGAAATTTGATTGAGAATTTGATTTGAGATTTGAAAAGATCAAATTTGATTTGGAATTTGGAAAGATTGAATTTGAAATTTGATTTGAAATTTGGAAGAATGGAATTTGAGATTTGTGTTGATTTCGTTTATCTTTTAATGGTTCAAATTTTATTTTATCGTTTATTTAATGTTCATGTGAATTTAGTGTTCGTCATTTCAGATTTTTAAAGAAAGTTTTCTTTTATTCTTCTTTCTTTATTTCTTTTCTGTTCTTTGTTCGAAGTTCATTTAACTTTAATGGCGTTTCCCAATCAATTTGCACAAAAGAGGTGAAGGCCAAAAACGTGACATGGTCACTTTCATTCCAATCATGTTGAAAATACATCATACAACTCGATGCGGAATACATTTCATACAATCCATGTAGACTCGAAACGGATCGTGTATGATCTTTGTTGGTCCATCAAAAGAAGCATTTGTCAAAAAATCCATGTCTCGAATAGTGGGGTACATGGTTAATAACATCACCTTCCAAGCCATCCCTAGCAAGGATGCCGAGTTGGATGTACGTTGGAGGTGTGATATTTCCCATGTAACTCACGGCTCGTAAGGCGGAGGTTCTCTAGCTACGGGTGCGGTTGGAAATGGTAAGGTATCTTGCTTGTCGTCCATTCTCCCGAAAGTAGCGAGATCCGCTCCATCTGGCACTCCTGGTATGCAATGCTTAGCGATATCCGCTCCGTTGCCCTTCGGTATCATGACGGAACCCACCGGTAAAGGTATCTTTGCGGCCCTCGGAACTCACCCGGGCTGCTTATCCGGAGGTCGGATCCGAACATGATGTCACACTCGTTCAAGAAAGAGGCGTGCGAAAGGTCGACGAAGTCATGGTGATCTATATGTGGGGGTATGCGGTCACCTATTTGTAGATGTTGATAATGCAGCTATTGGGTAAGCAATCGATGGTAGTACCCTCCATGTTATCAATCTTTTTACCATTCTCCCGATGACTAATGGCATCGGATCTACTTGCCCATGACGGAGTATCCCGGTGGGTTTCCCTTTCGTCTTCGGCAAAGTTGTAGCAGCATCCGCATTGTATTGTGATTCTTCCTTTCCACGGCATCCATCTCCGGGGTTACGAGTAGGTGTTTTCCCTCGGGCGGCTGCTCGGCCCATTCTTTTCGGATCCACGATACAATCCACGATTTCTTGTTGTTCATACTGCGAGAATACGTCGGTATGTAGCTCGAGGCCCTACTAGTATGTTGATTCTTCTACCTTTAATTCTCTCGAAGTATTCAAAAGTTTTCTTTTCAACATTCGCATTCTCTCCGGCTCGTATTCCGGAATGATCTGCGGATGGCGAGGCCTTGTGACATATTGTGGGATATATGGTTCAATCCCTTCACGTTCTCCCGCATACCTCGGCTCCTCGGGGATGATGCACGTCGGGACATCCCCGGGGTTGCTTCTGCAACAAGGTCATGCATTATTGGTGGTTCTATCCGGTGGCGTGGTAGCCTTCTTTCTTCTGATCTTCTGGAGATTTTCTTGATTCTTTCTGTTATCCTAGGAGCTGGCCTCCTTTCTTCAGGTTCCAGGTGAACCGGTGTACTTGAAGTGTGTGTACTGGCATTAGCAATTGTCTCGTCGCGCTGGTCCGCTGCTAGTTTTGTTAACATCTTACGGATACGGCGATTCTTATTTCTTCGTTGCGTGGCTGTGAGAGTAGCTCTCCGCACTTCTTGAATCTCTGTGGGCGGGCGCCGACAAGCCTGCCCTCCGCTGTAGCGACTAAGGACTTCATTTTCTTATCTTCTTCGGTGTTTGCTTTTCTTTTCTTGTTGTTGGATTGGTGGCTTGGGCCACCCACTTTCATCACTGTCTGCCCGGGTAGTTCTTCTCGGTTAGCGGGACCCGGTCACTTTCTTCGTCTCGTAGGCTGCTGGTGCGAAATCCGAGTCAATCTCGATTATCGCTCCATCTTTCACCCTCTTTTCATCGAGTGCAAGGCTTACGCCATTCTTAAAGTTCAGGACCAACCGCCCGTTCGACATTTCCCTGCAAAAAGACAAGGAAAGGATCAGGGGCTATACTAAGAACAAGAACATTAAGAAAATGTTTATTAAAGACATTTTTTTTATATATATTTTTTTTATTTTCAAATTTAACAGGAATGAAGTGGGAAAAAATCAGGAAAGAGATTTTGATTTGGAAGAGAAAACAAGGAAATCTTTATTATCATGATTTTATTTATTTTAGCACATTTTATTATTTTTTTGGGTTCGGACCCAATCATAAGTAATTACTTCGCCCGTGTTTCTTAGGGATGAAGAATTCATTCCTTCGAAACATCAGGTAGCGTAATACTTTTTTAAGTATCGTCCGTTGATCGGAAGCATATGTCGTTCTCCCTGGCAATTCACTAGCTGGTAGGAACCTCCCGAGTATACTTGCTTCGACCACAAACGGTCCTTCCCGAGTGGGTTCAAATTTTCCTCCTATCTTGCGGTGTGCAAGAATAGGTCTCTTGAGAACTAGAACTAAGTCACCAACTTTGAAGGTTCTTGGGCGGACCCGGTTTGTCATGGGCTTGAACCATCTTAGCTTGGTATAGTTCTAAATTCCGTTGCTACTGCAAGCCTTTTCCCTTCTAAGCTTTCTAATTCTTCGAGTCGTAATCCGGCGTTTTCTTCGTCGTGATCTTGTTTGCAAGCTGCAATTACGAGTGAAGGAAGCCGAACCTCTAAAGGTAACACTCGCCTCGGACCCATACACCGGAGCGTAAGGTGTGGCTTGAGTAGGGGTTCTGAAAGTTGTCCGGTAGGCCCATAAGGCTTCTAACAATTTCTCGTGCCAATTTCTCTTATTATCGTCCAAGGTTTTATTTAAGATTTGAACAAGAGTTTTATTAAAAGCTTCAGCGAGACCGTTTGCTCTTGGGTAGTAAATTGTTGAGTATCGCCGGTCGATTCCGTGTCTCACGACAAAATTGTTGATTTGTGTGCTTCGAATGCTGACCCATTATACGAGATGATCTGCGCGGCACTCCGAAACGGTAGACAACTTGGTTCTTGAAAAGCGTAGCACGTGGTGTGCTTTCACTTCTCTAAGTGGAGCTGCCTGCTGCACTTGGAAAAGTAATCTGTAGCCGCAAGAATAAAGCGATGTCCTTTTGAAGATGGTGGTTCTATCGGACCCACTATATCTGTGCCCCAACATTCAAATGGCCACGACGCAATTGTCGGATGTAGCACATTTGGAGGTTGGTGTAGAACCACTCCGTGCACTTGGCATTGGTGACGGCTCTTGGCGATTTTCATGCGGTCGGTCATCATCGAGGGCCGGTAGTACCCTAGTCTTTTAATTTTCATTTTCATCTTCGAACCCGTCGGTGAGCGCCACGGAGTCCTGAATGCACCTCTTTAACAATTTGACGGGCCTCGGACCCGCTTAGGCACCTTAGCCACATTTGATCAAAAGACCTTCTGTATAATGTGTTGTTTATTAATGCGTAGGACAGAGTTCTTTTCTTGATCTGATGGGCAAGCGACCTATCGTCTGGTAGCTTTCTGTTTGCGGGTAGTCCATCGATGGTCGTCGCCGATCTTCTGTGTTTTTACGTCACTGCTTCTGTTGATTCTTTTTCTTTTTCGATTTGTGTATTGTGTCTATGTCTAGTCGTGATAGGACTCGACGTCCGTGAGCTGACACTTCCACTCGATTCATCTTGCAAACGGGCGAATTCTTTTGCGAGACGGGCTAAAGCATCTGCTAAAGCATTCTCTTTTCAGGAATTTTGTAGATTGTCACATTTGGAATCGTTCAACAATTTGTATAGCATCTTGGAAGTATTGTTCGAGTCTTGGCTTTAAAATTTTGTAGTGTCCGGCGATCCGTTGAATGATTAACTGCGAATCCCCGTAGATGTTGATGTCCGTTATCCCCATTTGAATAGTTAATTCCGGTCCGTTATGAGGGCTTCGTGATTACGCTTCATTGTTTGTACACGGTTCGTCGAGTGGTAGGAGTATCTTAACATCCCCGCTCCGGTGTTATAAAGATTAGTCCGATTCCTGCCTTCACGGGCACTATCACTTGCGATTCTTCGTCTTTGTGTGCTGAAGATGCTCCGTCGAAATACAATTCCCAACGTCGATCATCGAGGTCTTCTAGGTTCATTATTTGTTCATCCGGCAAATCGTCGTTGAGAGGAGATTCTGCCGGCGAAGGGTGCTGCTGCGAGGAAGTCTGCTAAGACTTGTCCCTTCACGGCACGCGGAGGCACGAAAGTTATATCGAATTGCGATAATATCATTGACCATCGGCAAGTCTGCCGGAAAGTGTTGGACGAGTCATCGAGTATTGCAATGGATTAAACTTCGAGATCGGGTTGACCTTATGAGAAAGCATGTAGTGCACGAGCTTTTGAGCGGCGAAGATCAAGGCCAAACAATGCTTTTCAATTGCGGGATACCTTACTTCCGTCGGAAGTAAACGACGGCTTAAGTAGTAAAGAGCATTTTCTTTACCCTCATCATTGACACAGGCTAACGGGGCTCCGAGAGAGTCGTCTAAAGCCGCGGTGTAAAGTATCGCCGGTCTACTCGAGGCCGGGGCTGCTAAGACGGGAGGTGTCATTAAATATTGTTTAATGTCCTCGAAGGCCTTCGGCATTTCCCTTCCCAAATAAATTTGGCGTCCTTTTTAGCTAGTGCCGAGAAAGGCTGACACCTACCGACGGGTTTGAGATAAAGCGTCGAAGATATGCCGGCTTCCCTTGAAAAGATCGTAGTTGTTTTAAGGTTTTGGGAGGCGGTATTTCTAAGATAGCTTTAATCTTTTCCGGATCGATTTCAATTCCACGATGTCGGACAACGAATCCTAAGAATTTCCCGGAGGTGACACCGAAGGCGCATTTTAAGGGATTCATCTTAAGGTTAAATTGTCTTAATCGTTCGAAAACAATTCTCGAATCATACGGTGGTTTTCCTTTACTTTGCTTTTGATGACCACATCGTCCACGTAGCATTCGACTTGATTGTGGATGAGATCATCAAAAATTCTTGTCATTGCTCTACGGTAGGTTGCTCATGTGTTCTTCGGTCCGAATGGCATCACTTTGTGTAGCAAAATACTCCGATCGGCGTTCGAATGCTTGTAAGCTTTTCATCTTCTGGAGCCATTTTTATCCGGTTGTATCCCGAAGATCCATCCATGAACGAGAATATTTCATGTGTTGAAGCAATGTCGATCATTAATTGCGGGATCGGTAGAGGGAATTCATCTTTTGGACATGCCTTGTTTAAATCTGCGAAGTCCACACTGATTCGATCCGACCATTCTTCTTTCGGCGGCACCACATTGGCTAGCCAAGTCGGGTATTGTTCTTCACGGACAAATTTAGCGTCTATTAGCTTTTTAACTTCGGCTATGACTTGTTGTTCGATTTCTAGACGCATTCTTCGGGACCTTGTCGACTGGAACGCAGTAGGATCCACTCCTAGCTTATGAACTGCAACCTACGGAGCCGATCACGGCATTTCATCGTAGTTCCAAGCAAAACAGTCTTTAAATTCCATTAATAATTTGATTATTTCTTCAGAGTCTTCTTTATTGAGTAAGGAGCTAACAAAGGTAGGTCTAGGCTCTTCGCTAGTACCTAAGTTAACTTCCGTTAAATCATCTATTGTGGATTTAATTTCTTCTTCGAATTCTGGTGGAGCGTCTCCAATTTGCAAATCTTCGAGTTCGTCTGTAGTTTCCATGCAGTTTTCATTGGACTTGCAAGTGACAACCAAGCAAAATTCGGTATCGTCAGCCGACCCTACTTGTGCCGAATCCGAGTCCATGCTTTGAATTGGGTGGACGACCGGAGTTATTCCATAATTTTTCAAAATGTTGTGATTGGCCTTTCGTCCATTGTCGAGGTAAGAAACCACGTTGAATTAAATTTTGAACACGGGGAGAGTACCACTCAAAAGGTAATTCCATTAATTCTGATGAAGTGACATCTTCGAATTGTACATTATTTTCAGTTTTGGAGGTAGAAGCACCACGGTAGAATTTGATTGGCTTTGCACCGCCGCTATGTACCTCTTTGACCATCATACCCTCGATCTTGTTAGAATGGATCGGGGTTAGGGTCATAGTATGTACGTAGTGGTTAATCTTCTCGTACATTGATTTGTATTCTTCATTCTTTTTATCTTCGAGGGAGATCTTGAATTGCGGCTTCTTCCGACTTATTGCCGCTGCTTCTTGCTTGATTTCCTTTTCTTCTTCAGAACTATCATTCCGATCAACATTGATGGCTGGTTTCTTCTGTCCTAACGTCTCTACCACGACCTCGTCCCCGGCCTCGACCTCGGATGCGAGTTGTGGAGAAACCTTCACCATCTCGCCGTAAGGGAGTGGTGAGTGACTGTTGGACTAGAACTTCAGGTTCTTCGTCGTCCTGAACTTTCTTTGCTTCATTTGTTACGGTATCTCTGGAGAAGATCGTTTTCTTTGGCGGTGCATAATAAGCTGCATCTTCATGGATTCCAATCTCATGTACGGAGAATGGTTGCAAGTCGCCTTTGATGCCTTTGTTCCCCTCCATCGTAGTATTTGATGCAACGATGCGAGATGATGGTACCATCCTGTTTTCATGTATCCATGGTCAGCCCAGTAAAGCGTTGAACGATGTTTCTGAATCAATTATGTGAAATTTCGCGGTTGTTTTTGCTAAGTCACCGGTCTTCATCAGTAGCGTTATTGACCCGAGGGCTCTTTCTCCTTTCTGGTTGAATCCTCTTAATAACATTTTGTCTGCTTCGAGCTCACTAGCATCAATTTCCAAGTATGCTAGCGTTCGAAGACTCATTATATTGATTGATGCTCCTGGATCCACCAATACTGCGGAGAGCGTAAACTTCCCGATTGTAAGCGAAATGTACGATGGTCGGTTGTGATCTGCGTCCCCAGTAGTAGGTCATTGTCCGTGAAGGTAACGCCTCGTTGTTCCTTTAACGAGCAAACCTCATCTAAGGAATCTCCGGCCATTTGAGCTAAGCAAATTTACCGGATCGAAGTAAGGCCTTGATCGAGCTTCTCTCATCTCCTTTGATAAGATGAGAGCATCGTAAATGCTCGGTTTGGCCGGTAGTTTCCTAAGATGGGCTAGCACGTTGTAGTCCACTTTGTTCTCATGCGTCTCGGCTTTTTCTCGAACGGGTATTTCTTCCTGCTGGGGTTGGTTCTTCTTGAACAACCACCTGCTTTCCTTTGTCTTTTGGACCCATTCTTGGAGGTAGAACTTTTCCACTTCTTAAGTTGACTTCTGTAATTTCTTCTGAATCTAGTGTTGAACTTGTCGGTGTCTCCTCCTGAATCGGAATGACAGGCTCTTGCGGGTTATCTTCAAAATCTGAAGGCTCTAACTCTATCGTAACTGGAGCTCCTCGAAACTCACAGATAGATCTGTTGCTTGTCGAACTCTCGTAGCCTCCTTGATGGATGTTTTCTTCGTTATTTTGCTCGTCGAGATCGTGTATGATTTGAGAATTATTGTTGGCATCGAAGTCGATGTCCGGATTGTCGCTAGTTACGTAATCGTTAGAAACAGTCAAAACGTAGCCAACGCCATCACCCTTATCATTATATGATCCTACCGAAGTGAGCAGATAATCATACAAAATCGAGAGGTTCGAGGGATTTCTCCCCTGAATCGGAAACAACTATCCTAGGATAAGCGGCCCCTAGTCCAGCCTTAGGAGTCTCGGTCCCCTCTTCTTCGTCAATTTTCTTCTTTTCTTCGATCGTCTCTGTCGAGGTGGTTCTTCTATCGCAAGTGATAGTACGGCTTAACGGGTCTCGAACTCTAAATTGAGGCTCGCACCGAAGCGGTTCGGATCGTCGTCTAAAATCTTCTTCGAAGACCTCGTCCGAGGCGGTAGTCCATCCATCGTCGAGTTGCATAGGGATCTATCGGAATGACGGGATCGGTTGAGATAACATTGACGGAACCTCCTTTACGGGGTTCCTTCATGTACTCCTTCGGGATTGTTATATTTCCTTTACGAAGGTTGTCGTTGAGCCAACTTTTAAAGGTAATGCAATCTTCTATCTTGTGCCCAAGCATCCAGATGGTAGGGGCGAAAGTTGGGATCACCGTTCTTGTTGACTTCCTCCGGTCTTTTAGGTTACGCGGTTGGAAATGCGGAGTCTTCATTAGGCTACGGAACATTTTCGGTACTGCTTCATTTTTGAACGGATATTCTCTGCTCAGAAGCTCCCTCAATGTGCGTTGTGGACGAGGCGGTTGTTCATACTGCGGAGACGACTGATAGCTGGACCGGGGATGCTGGTAATTCTGTTGTAGTTCTTTGCGGCCGTTACGGTGGTATTTGCATTGGTTGCTTGCCTTTATCAACTGCTGCAACGATCCCGGATTTCTTTTCGAAGGTCTTCACCGGCTTCTGCTTGTCCGTCTTGTCGGCAAAACTTAATTGCTTCGCCTCTTCTTGCAAGCTTTCGGCCTTGCTTAACAACTTCTCAAAAGTCTTAATAGTAAATCCTTTGAGGAGAAGTGCTATCGGGCCGTGAATGCTTTTAAGCAAGATGCCGACTGCATGTTGTTCTTGCAGTTGTGGTTCACACTTCATGCTTAAGTTTCTCCATCGAAGTATGTAATCCACCAAAGTTTCATTCGGCCTTTGTTTCTCTACCACTAAATCACCTATAGTGATGTGGTGCTGAGACTCCGACAAATCGCTTGATGAAGAGGCTCTCTAGCTCTGAGAATGTCTTCACCGAGCCATTGGGTAATTCGCATACCGGTCGAAGGCGATTCCGACGGACTGGCGACGAACTGTCGGAAGAGTAGCGCATCGCTCCCGCCGGCATTGCAACAAGCCGGCACGAAAGTGTGCAACATGCTTGTCGGGGGTTCCCGGTTCCGTCGAATGTCTTGAACGGAGGTGGTACGAAGCCTTTCGGGTATTGGACGGCGTCGAATTCTTCGGGTAAGGTCTACCCGTCCGAATGGATGTCCCGTTCTTCGATTGTGCTAAGGCTTCTCGCACTGTTCGTTCTACCAAGTTCTTGATATCCTTTTCGGGGATCATACTTTGTGTCGTATCCTTTTCGTTGGTCATCCCCATTGACGGATGTAATCTCCTTTCCTCCGTCTACAATGTGAATGACCTCCGGGGTGTCTCTCTATGTGGTTGTACTTGACTGCGGAGATTGGCCGGAGCTACGGCCATCTCTTCCATCCTTTTCGCCATTTGAGCGATCGTGTCGTCTTTTTCTCGAAGGCTGTCTTCTCATCGGTTACGGCTCCTCTCTTCTGCGGTTGCAGGAGCACCTTGTGAAGGCGATGAAGCTCGTGTCTCAACCATATTGATTTCGCATATTCGTCGTCCATGAACTCCGATGAATCGATCTCATCTCCGAACTTTTCTTCTCTTTCTTTTGCCGACCGTCGGATATCGGTTCTCGGCTTTTCCATGGCATCTTCTAGCGGAGCTTTCGTGTGTCTTTGCGGTTGTCATGCGATAGATGCCGGGTCCCCTTTTCACGAGTCCCCTTTATCGCGGTAGCGCTTTCTTCGATTCCGGCTTCCGGCGAGACTTTCTTTCTCGAGTGCCGTCGTTTCGGTCTCAGCTTGCCCCGTAGTGGGACGCCACACCATCCTTCTAGCGGCGGAAGGTCTAGGACCGGATGGTGCAGTCGGCCAAATGCTTTGGAAGGTGGTATCCTCCCTAATATGTAAACCGAGACTACGACGGGCGGGCTAGCCTTCATTCTCTTGCTTGGCTTTTACGTCATGACGGCGGGCTCTACTCGGGGCCCAAGACGAGATTTGACCGGCACCTGCCCTATCCTTCGTAGAATTTCCGATACGGGGCGGTTTTCCTTCCTTGCTAACTTTTCTACCAATGTTTGCGGTCGAGCGAATGGCGTAGTTCTAGTTCTTTTCTTGCGGTATCGTTGTAGTATGCGGGCCGAGGTAATGTGGCGAGCAATCTTGCGAACATTCTCCTCATCCTCTGCGGCGGAGAGGGGATGGAACCTGCTTCCTCCCAAAAGTGGTATGTAGTCGAGCGGCGGTGTATATTCGGTAGCGGTGTATATTACAGCGGCTACGGAATTTCCTCCAGAAAGCGATTTCGGCGGCTACGGCTTCTCTGGCGATCCTTCTACTTCGTTTCTTCTTTGGGTCTTTGTAAGTGACAGAATCTTTGAACTGGACCCGATTTCGAAAATAGAAGGTCTTACGGGAAGATCTGTACCCTCCACGGTAACAGGTTTACCATAGTTCTGGATTTCTTTCCCCTTTGATTTGGCAGAAGTCGGGGTAGGTGCAGAAACAACTAGACCAGTGGGGGTAGTGAGAAAAGTCCTCCTGCGGACGGCAGTACTCCTCCTAGTCGGGACCCTTTGCAAAGGAGGAAACTCTTGGGTCGACCTAAGGTTGAACTCAAGCAGTGGCTCCTCAGCTTCAGATACCTTGTTCGTCAGTGCAAAGAGGGAGACGTCGGTGACCTTGACGTTCGTGTTTTCAAATCCTCGTCCAAATCGGATGATCCCATTGTCGGGCGGCTCATCCTTATAGACGGTGAAGTCCGATCCCGTCGGTGAAGGAGAAAATCGGTTTCGGGGCTTCCATTTCGCGGGGTAGATTACGGTTGTCGATCCCAAGTTATGCTTCTTTTCTTTAGGACGAAAAGAAAGGAATTGAAAAGAGTCCAAACTCATTCTTGTTCATGTATTTATAAGAAAGAATCATTTGTTAAAAGAATCACTTATTAAAGGGTTTGTTTATTTAGAACGGAATGTTCAAAAGTGTAGAGAAGGTAAGGAATCTGATTCGGAGTTGGAAAGGAAAAGAGAGTCTTAAGCAAGACTTCTCGACTCGAAGGATCATTCCTAAACTAACACCTATTGAGGGTCCACCCCACCTTAGAAATGAGGTAAAAGGATCTCGGAACCTCTCCGTTTAGGGGTGTCTAAACGGTGGCTCCTAAATCCGAGAGAATGTTGGCTATACTCATTCAAGATAGAAATGAACATAGTATTCCAACGGAAAGAAGGGTAGTTTGATCCACTAAGGACATGGATGCACTTACCGATTTTTGAAAGCAGAATTATCTGATTATAAAGGAGAGAGGAATTTTCCCCAGCGGAGTCGCCAGAAATCTGTCGGCATATTTTTAGGTTGTGTTTTGTTTTGAAGAGGGGTCGCCTAACAGAAATCTGTCGGCTAATTTTTAATTTAATTAAAATAAATAATTTGAAAAGGAGTATTTGATTTTGAAAATAATTTTAAATTTGAAGGTTTTAAGATATGAGATTAAACCGATCTCACGTCCCAAATAGTTTATATAAATGAGCACCGCACCACAAACCGTGTATCTATCCTTAAGGATAGACACACTGCTTGACGGTGGGGCTCGATTAAATAAACTAGAAGATTTGTGACATCCATTTGGTCTGCGAACCAATTTTATAAGCCGACAAAATTCCCACGCTTAATATGAAAACATTAAACATGGTTTATATTACACGGGTTCTTCGAAATTCCACTATAAGGGCAAGCCCCTATAGTTAATTACATCTTAAGTGATGGGAATCACCTAAGAAAACTCTCGATAATAATCAATAATTCTGCTCTCAAGGATTTCAAAGTTTAAGTTTTCAGGGATTGAATTTTGGAATTTCAATAGGGAATGGATCAAGTTTGGAACATTTTGTTTTGTGAATCCAAAGGAAGAAAAGTAGGAGAAATCACAGATTCGAAGTGAACTTTGGTAATTTCCCGACTATCCTATTGTTTGGCTTAAATTTAGGAAAATCCTAATGTTTATTTAAGTGTTTTGATTTTGTCAATTTTAATTAATTAGGACTTATATTTATATGATAGAATCATACAAATAGCCTTGAAGATGTGAGGGTTTATATCTTATCAGACGACTACCTCGGAATCCTAAGTCCGGTTAGGGCTTAATTTGCAAGGCAAATGCCCAACAAAAGGTTGAGGATTTATGTTGCACTAGGCAAACTACCTCGAAATCCTATGGCTTGGTTATTTAATTCTAGGAAAGTTTTGCTGAAGTAGGTTCGAGTTTTGCTTGACGACGATGGCCGTGCTTGCCCACCATGCTCCGAGCTCCTTATTGTTGCAGAGGTTTAGTTTTAGAAATCATAAATCAGGAGATGAGAAAAGTGTTTTGGTTTAGAGGAGTCTTAATTTTTAAAGTGTTTTTTTGTGTTTTGATTAAAGCAAATCTTAAAGTTGATTATAAAGACACCGGTTAAGATCCCACGGTTCCATCCTTCCGGCATCATTATTTTTATCGGATTCACTTAGTCCAGATGAATTTGCTAAACTCAGCTGAATGAGTTCCACACTTTCATTTAGACCGTGGGAAATCCCGTTAGCAACACGTAGGTTACATCATCCGAGGTATTCCCGATCATCCGACGGGACGTTTTAATTTAGTTGCAATTGTAGTTTTGTGTTACGTTTGTGATTAAATTTTGAGTTGTTTTATATTTTGAAATGTTGTGGCGGTGAATTTTATCTTGCAATGACTTTTAACTTAGTTTTGGTTTCAGTTTTAGGGGCTATCCTAAAGGTGTGGGTTTTCATGCAACGATTGTCTTATCATGCAAGAAAAGTAAAGTGCATTTGCAGTTAAGTAAATTGCAATAATGTAAATTGCAAGAAAGTAGATTGCAATAAAATAAAAGCATACCTGGAGGGTCTTGCCGTCATCCCAAGCTGCACTTAAAACACAATTAGAATATTTAAGCAAGTTCCTAGGTAAAGCTAAGGGAAAGGTTATGGTTTTCTACCAAATTCCTAATCTTATAGCTAGTCATCTCCTATGACGTCTAGGTTCTTTGTGTTTTAGTTTAAGGATGATTTTCTTCATCAAAGAATAATTAAATTCAATTGTTCTTATAAATGTCCTATCATATTGAGGAAGTGCTTAAGAAGAATCTTAAACATCTTTTCAATATTTCTAGGATTGTTTTAAGTCCAAATGGATTTAATTATATAAATGAATTAATCGTCCGAGAATTCGAGTTTTGTTGTTATCTTGCTCAGATGAACTAGGACATTTGAATATCCTATAAGTGAAGTAACATTTCATTTAATGTCCTATTTGGGAGTTATGATAACTAAAGCTTTTGAGGGTAAATTGGTGTTCGAATGGTTTGTGATTTAGTTTAATTTCCATTAATGAGTTTAAATTTGGAATAGTGTTCAAGTTATTTTAGATTTATTTTGAATTCTTTATGTCTTTGGTGATGTTATATTTAATTTAATTTAATTTAATTTAATTTAATTTAATTGAGTTTTAATTTAATTTAATTCAATATAGTTCAATTTAATTTGATTTGATGTTTAATTAATTTGATTTGATTTAATTTTAATTTAATTTGATTTAATTTAATTTAATTTAATTTAATTATTTAATTTAATTTAATTTGATTTAATTTGATTTAATTTGATTTAGTTTAATTTAATTTAATTTAATTTAATTTAATTTAATTTAATTTAATTTAATTTAATTTAATTTAATTTAATTTAATTTAATTTAATTTAATTTAATTTAATTTGTTTAATTTAATTTAATTTTTTTAATCTTAATTTAATTTAATTTAATTTAATTTAATTTTAATTTAATTTTATTTATTTAATTTAATTTAATTTAATTTTAATTTAATTTTATTTAAATTTTAATTGAAATTTTTAAAAGAGTTTAATAGTTTAATTTTTAGTTTAATGATTAAGTCTTTTAATATATTTTAAATTTGAGTTATCATTTTAATTAAGAATTGATTATTAATGAGATAATTAATTTAGGGATTTTTAAATTAAAGAATAAATCTCTTCCTAATAATATCCCTATTTTAATAATTCCAATTTTATTATTCTTCCAAATTTAATCCATTATTTAATCAAAGATTAATCATTTTAAAATTGCTTAATGGGTTTCTACCCTTTAATTATTTAAATTTCAATCATCCAAATCAGATTAGGATCAAATATTTTACTTGTTAATTTTTTATTAAACCTAAAGTTTTAATTAAGAGTTAAAAAATTTAATTACCACTTTACCCTTTAAGCTTAATAATTTCATAACTCACTAAATTGAACTCAAATGAACTTGAAATTTTTATGTAACTTCACTCATATGTCAATAAAGACATGAGAGGAGAAAATGTGATTTTTCTGTATTTAATTTATTTATATAATTATTTTTGGTAGAAAATAGAGATTTTCAAGGAAAATTTAATAACATGACCAAGGGAAAGTTTCTATCCTTAAGAAAATTAGGGGACATTTCTAATGACCAGAGGATCACTTGGACCAATTTTGGTGATTTTTTGAATTATATTATTTTTATTATAATTATTTTATGTTTTGGAGTGTTAATTAATTTAAAAATAAAATAAATGTTGAAAAATGAATTTTATATTTTCAAAAATCTCTCTGATATCAAGGAAACCAGAGAAGCAAATTTTGTAATTTTCTGATTTTTCTATGATTTATTATAATTATTTTAGTGAAAATGCTAGAAAATACATTTTTTTAATTTTAAAATTACCTTAAAGCTTTAAAATTTAATATCTCACTAAATAGACCTAAGAAAAATGTGGGGTTTGTTCCTAAGTGATTAAAATTCAAAATGTGACATTTTGGTGAATTTTATTATTTTTGTGATTTTTATTATTTTTTAATTATTAAAAATATTAAAATATTATTAAAAATCAACTTTTTTAGAAAATTGAAATTTTAATTTTCTTAGGTTCCCCTGATATCAGAGAGGCCCCAAAACCAATTTAGTGAATTTTTGAAAGGTATTTTAAAAGTTATGAATTTTTAAAGTTTAAAATGGCTAAGTGGCTTAATCAACCGATTTGTGGGGCTAACCAAGTCAATTGACCTCAAACTTTTATGGTGGATTCCTCCGATCCTAAAGGTCAGTGGAGAATTGATTTCAAGTCAATTTGATGCACTGGTTAACTCTAATTAAATAAAGACCTATTTTGGGTGTTTAAGCCGATTAGGGTTGTTTTAAATGAACTAAGTCAAAACCTATTTTTCCTAGGGTTCTCTGGTCATAAGGAACATCACCAAATTTTCCTAGAATTTATTTCACAACATGCTATTTATTGGAATTAAAATACTCAAAACGATAACCTGAACTTGAAAAATCGATAACTTTTCATAGGGATAGCCTCGACTTTGGAAAATTCAAGGAATGTTCCCAAATTTAGAGGCTTCAAAGCCCTATGGTCTCATGCCATGGTGAATTGTATACATGCATGGAGAATTAAAATAATGCAGAGAGTAAATAAATTATAAAAAATAAAATACTTGATGAAATTAAATGATTTCTTTTCCACATTATTCTCCTACGTTCATCTGAGCAAGAGGGTATTTTTATTTTATTTTTCTGATTTTTCTACACGAGAGATATGAATTTTTGAAGTTTAGGGAATTAAATAAATAGAAAAATACCCTAATTTTCTATTTATCCACGCGGCGCCGCGTCGGCCTCGGCGACTCCGAACGCACGCGCGTCGCGCTCCCATTCGACGCCACCACCTAAGTCGGCGGCCGGGCCCCGCGGTTCTCTTTCCGTCTCTGGTCCAGACGCCATCGAGCCGTTCGTCCGCGCGTGTATTGAATGGACGGCATCCGTTCATCATCCCGAGCGTCCTCGCTTCGAAATCCGTCCACACTAAATCCCACAGATCTCGCTCGATACTCGATGGATTTTTATGTTCTTATGCTCACATGGATTCGTCTTGAAGAGACGAACACATCTATACGGTTAACATGCATTGAAATTAAGGCATTTGAAATGGAGAATCTCCGGAAGCTCGGGATAAAGAATTGGCTCATACCTTTGCTCGAGAGAAGTGTGGCTTCGATGCGAGAGTTGTTGCACCTTCGATTGGATCCTAGCAAGCTCCGGATGAAGTCTCTGAGTGCGGTGAATTGTACAGGTTGGATTTCGACCAAGCCGATCCACAAAGCTTGGAGGCTGGAGCAAGCTGGGTGGCATCGGAGATGGGGCTTTTGCTTGGTGGACACCTTCCCTTAGTACGGTGAAGGTGTAGAACCAATCAATTTGGGAATTGGCTCAGCTGTGGAGAAGTGTCCTGGTTTTGGGTGGAATTTCGGTTGGGAAATTGGATTTTGTCGGTGGGGATTAGGGCAAATTGACAGCGGGGATCAAGCTGCTCTACAGGGTGGAGAAGGGTGCGGAACAATTTTGGCGAAGTTTCGACAAGGTTTGTGCTCGGCTCTCTTCCATGGCCGAGAGGGAGGAGTTTAAATAGGAGAGGGTGGAGGGCCTCCCGGGGGAGTTGAGGCATGGGATCGAGTTGCTACGGTGAGGAGAAGAACGACCATGGTGACCACTAGGCATGGGGCGGCTCGGCGAGTGAGAATTTCGATGTTGGCTCACATGTGAGCTCTCGGCCATGGTGTTTTCCGGCGGCCTGGTGGCCGGCCGGCCAGGCATTGGTCACCATCTTGGTAAGGGAGGTCAGGGTTGGGGCTTAGTGCAATCAATTAGCATTGGCCATGTGTAAAGGGTTTGATTTAAATGGAATGGGGGCATGGCTAAATTTGAACCTAAATGGGTCAACCCACCCATTTGGGCTAGGTGCACCACCCAAGGCCTGGTTTTGGGTGAGGGAAAAGTGATTTGGCTCAGCATAATCAGTAGGGTCAAGTCACCATCCAAGCACAATTAGGCATAATCATGGTTAAGGGGAATCATGGGAGTGGTTAATCACCTTTAGGAATTAAGGAAAGAGTCTCCTCCTTTTGCCCAAAATGGCATGGTGACATGTAAAGAGGCTCTCATGGCTTGCATATGGCTTGTGCATGGCTCCATTTGGCTTGGGAAAAGGTTGGGTCAATTTCATAAAAATGGGTTTTAAGAATTTTAGATATTTTGGGGTGATTTGGCATGTGGCTTAATTTGGAATTATTTCATTGATGATTTTGGAACTTAGGGACAATTTTGATTAAATGGATGATGAAAGGAAGTGTCATGTGGGCTTTGGATGAATTTGGGCTTTTGAATTTGAAGGGAGTGGGCTTTTAGGAAAGTTTAAGGGAAATGGGCTTTTGATTTTAGGATGGGCATTTGGATAAAAAATTTTGTGAAGAACTTTGTCGAATAAATGTCATAATTGGTTTAGGGATGTTCTATGAAGGGCTTGGAATCAATTTGATGTGATTTGGAGTTGAATTGGTTTGAATTTGGATTTATTTGGTAAGTGGGCCTATGTAGGTCCAAGTGGGCCAAGTTGGGCTAATGTTTGGCTAGGGTTGAAATTGATATAAAATCAATATTGAGAAATGTTTATGGGAGTGTTTCAAAGAGGTTTTGACTTTGGTTGGGCTTTGATTTTGGGGTTTGGGCTCACTTGGGTTAGGTTTGGGTTTAGGTCAAAATTGGGCCTTTTGGTTTTGGGTTGAATTTGAGTGGGGTTTGGGTCTAAATTTTGGGGAAATCATGTTAGTGTTTTGTTTGTGGGGATGTTAAGGAAGATTTAGAAAAGATTTGGGGTTAATTGGAGTTGAATTGAGTGAGTTTGGGTTAGGTTTGGGTCATGGGTCCAAATTGGGCTTTAAGGTCAAAAGTGAAATTGGATCCAAATTTCAATCAAATTAGACTTGGATTTGGTCTAGATTGGTGTTGGGAATGTTGAATTGAAGTTTAGATCTGAATTGGACCAAAATTTGGGTCAATTGGGTGGGTTTGGTTTGACATTGGGTTCACTTTGGGTTAAAATGGGTCAAATTGGGGGTTTTGACAAAAGTAGGGTAAATTGACAAAATTGGCCCATGGGTTGTTGGACAAAATGAAATTGGGAATATTTGGGATTTTCTGGAATTTTCTGGGAATTTTCTGAATTTTTGGATTTTTGGGTCGAGAGGGTATTTTGGGTATTTGGAGGGTATTGGGAAGTTTTCTTGGAATTTTTGGTATTTTTGGGTATGGATGATCAATTTAAGTGATGTGGAAATGTTTGGGAATGATTTTGGAGAATTTTGGGTAATTTGGAAATTTTGAGAAATTTGGGTAATTTCGGGGGTTTTGGGTAGGCTAAGCGGGTGTATGGTCTCGGGGGTCAAAAATTGAAAATTTGGGAAATTGAAGATTGGGTGAATGTAAGTGGAATGAAATCATTTTGTTTGAGCCATGAAGCCATATCAAGTCCATATGAGCCATGAAGGGACCTATTTGAGGCATTCATTATGTTGTTCCTAACCTGCTAGCCGAGGGCTTAGGGGTTAAGGACCATCCATGTGAATCACCTACATGAGTCAGGAGGTTAAGTTAGGTATGGTTGTGGTTTTAGGAAGTGTTTGAAAGTGTAGTGTACAAGTGTAGTGTGTGTGTAAGCCAGCCCCTTCACCAGACCAGGCCACCCAGGGCAGTCCTAAGGCCAAAGAGTCCTATAGGAACTCATCCTTTAAACTTCCACATTTGATTTCAACCCTCTCAGGTGATTAGGGGTCTACGGTCGAGTTTGTGGAGTTTGCGGGGAGTTAAGAAGTGGTTTGAAATTCTAGGTGGTGGGTCCTAATTCTAGTCCTCTAAGACAGTCAAAGGAAAAGCCTAAGGCTAGATCCTAAGTACTAAAAAGAAGAAGAGAAGACCTCATCAAAAATGAGGTCAACAAATGCTTCCAAGTAATACTGAAGTGAATCCAAGAGAAAAGAATAAAGAACAAGTGAAAGCAATTCAACTGAGAAGTGGAAAAGAATTGGAAGGTAGAGTTTAAAAAGAGACTGAAGTAGAGAAAGAAGAGATTGAAGGACCTAAAGAGGACGCTCCAAAAGGTTTTGAAAGACCTATTTCTCCACCTCAGGTTGATTTAGAGAAACCACCACCTCCATTTCCTTAAAGACTTCGTCAACAAAAGTTGGATAAGCAATTTTTAAAATTCTTGGAGATATTAAAGAAGCTTACCATTAATATTCCATTTGTTGAAGCCCTAGAAAAAATGTCAAGCTATGCGAAATTTATGAAGGATATTCTTAATAAGAAGAGGAAGTTTGAAGAAAATGAGACTGTTGCACTTAGTGAGGAGTGTAATGCGATAATTTAGAAAAAGCATCCTGAAAAACTTAAAGATCCTGGTAGTTTCATAATTCCATGTGCAATTAGAGAAAGATTCTGTGGAAAAGCTTTATGTGATTTGGGTGCAAGCATTAACCTTATGCCTCTATCAATATTCGAAAAGTCGGGACTAGGAGAAATAACCCTAACTACTGTAACTCTGCAATTAGTAGATCGTTCGATCACATATCCTAAAGGAGTTATAGAAGATGTTTTGGTAAAATTGGATCAATTTATTTTTCCTGTGGATTTCATTGTGTTAGATATGGAGGAAGATAATGAGATACCTCTAATTTTGGAGATACCCTTTCTAGCTACAGGCAGAGCCATGATAGATGTACAAAAAGGGGAATTAACGATACCAGATTGGTCAATAATTCAGACTTTTTATAATGGATTAGTTGGATCTCTTAGATCAATCATCGATGCTGGTAGTGGTGGATCATTAATGTCTAAACCATTTTCTGATGCTTATGCTTCAATTGAAGAAATGACTAATAATAATTTTCAATGGCCTTCTGAAAAGTTAAATCCTAAAAAGGTAGCCAGTGTTTTTGAAAATGATGCTTTTACAACGTTAGCAAATCAAGTTGCTGCTGTTTCAAGGAAGATAGACTAATTTGGGATGAATTTTTCTCAGCCACTTTCCATGATTGAAGAAAATTCATTAGGCCAAATGGTTGATTCTTATTTTTCACCAGAAACTGTGAATACGATAATTAAGCCTAATAACCCATATTCCAATTATTATAACCCAGGTTGGAAGAATCACCCAAATTTTAATTGGAATACCAATAATCAGGGTGGTGTTAATCAACATTGGGGGAATCACCAAGTAAACCCATTGGGGAATTAGAACAACCAAGGAAATAATAATAATAATAATAGATTAACTTATCCTTCATGTTATAACAATGCTTTACAATTAAAGGAGAAGAAGTTTTCTATTGAAGAAGTGGTGCCACATATAGGAAATCAAATACAAATTCAAGGAGCAATCGTTAGAAATATTGAAAATCAATTGGGACAAATTGCAAATGCCTTAAGTAATAGATCCCAAGGAATGCTTCCAAGTAATACTGAAGTAAATCCAAGAGAAAAGAATAAAGAACAAGTAAAAGAAATTCAAGCGAGAAGTGGAAGAGAATTGGAAGATAGAGTTGAAAAGCGAAGTAGAGAAAGAAGAGATTGAAGAACCAAAAGAGGACGCTCTGAAAGGTTTGGAAAGACCTGTTTCTCTACCTTAGGTTGATTTAGAAAAACCACCACCTCCATTTTCTCAGAGACTTCATCAACAAAAGTTGGATAAGCAATTTTCAAAATTCTTGGAGATATTTAAGAAGCTTACTATTAATATTCCATTTCTTTGAAGCCTTAGAAAAAATGCCAAGCTATGCAAAATTTATGAAGGATATTCTTGACAAGAAAAGGAAGTTTAAAGATAATGAGACTGTTGCATTTAGTGAGGAGTGCAGTGCAATAATTCGGAAAAAGCTTCCCGAAAAGCTTAAAGATCCTGAAAGTTTCACAATTCCATGTGCAATCGGAGACAGATTCTATGGAAAAGCTTTATGTGATTTGGGTGCAAACATTAACCTTATGCCTCTATCAATGTTCAAAAGACTGGGACTAGGAGAAATAACCCCAACTACTGTAACTCTGTAATTAGCAGATCGTTCGATCTCATATCCTAAAGGAGTTATAGAAGATGTTTTGGTTAAAGTGGATCAATTTATTTTTCCTATTTATTTCATTGTGTTAGATATGGAGGAAGATAAAGAGATACCTATAATTTTGGGAAGACCTTTCCTAGCTACAGGCCGAGCCATGACAGATGTTCATAAAAGGGAATTAACAATGAGGGTTAATGTCAGACTGTTACATTTAATATTTCAAAATCGATGAAATATCCTGCTAGAGGTAAAGAAGATGAATGTTATATGATGGATGTTATCAAATTTTTAAGTGAATGTCATTTCAAATCAAATTATGAAGAGAAATTTGAAAGAGAAGAATTGGAACATAAGCAAGAAGATGAGTTACTTGACTCTGAAGATTTTCAAGAGGAAGATTTAAAGTATGTTCGTAAAAGTTATGAATTGTTGGATTTCACTGAAAAGATGAATCTTATGGTCCATCAATTGAAAAACCTCACGAACTTGAGTTAAAAATGCTTCCTGATAATTTGAAGTATATTTTTCTAGGTGAATCCTCAACCTTGCCAGTTATAATTTCCTCTCAATTAACTAAAAAAGAAGAGGAGAGTTTGCTTGAAATTTTGAAGAAGCACAAGAAAGCCTTTGGATGGACAACGGCTGAAACTAAAGGAATCAGTCCTTCAATTTGTATACACATAATTCTTATGGAAGACAATTGCAAACCGTGGGCTGATACCCAAAAGAGATTAAATCCTACCATGAAAGACGTTGTTAAGAAAGAAATTTTAAAATTGTTGGATGCTAGAATTGTCTACCCTATTTCAGAGAGTGCATGGGTTAGTCCTATTCACTGTGTTCCTAAGAATGGAGGAGTGACTGTGACAGTTAATGAAAAGAATAAAATAATACCAACAAGACAAGTTACAGGGTGGCGAATATGCATTGATTATAGAAAATTAAATCTTTCTACAAGGAAAGATCACTTTCCACTCCCATTTACGGATCAAATGTTGGATAAGCTAGGTTGGGCATAAATACTTTTATTTTACGGATGGATATACTTGGTTACCACTAAATTCAAATTGCTCCTGAGGATCAAGAGAAAACTACGTTTACCAGTCCTTATGGTACGTTTGCTTTTAGAAGAATGCCCTTTGGTTTATGTAATGCCCCTGCTACATTTCAGAGATGTAAAATGGTTATTTTTTGCGATTTAATTGAAAAAGAGATTGAAGTTTTTATGGATGATTTTTTAGTGTTTGGAATTTTATTTGAATCATGTTTAGAAAATTTATCTAAGGTTCTAAAATGTTGTGAAGAAACTAATTTAGTCCTTAACTGGGAAAAATGCCAATTATGGTAGTAGGAGGAATTATTTTGGGACATCAGATTTTAGAAAAAGGCTTGGAGGTAGATTCTGCAAAAATTCAAGTAATTTCTAATTTACCTTGCCCAACCAATGTAAGGGGAATTATAAGTTTTTTTAGGACAAGATGGATTCTACAGGCGTTACATCAAAGACTTTTCAAAGATTACAAAACCTTTATGTCGTTTACTGGAAAATGATGCAATTTTTAATTTTGAGGATGATTGCCTCAAAGCCTTTAAAACATTAAAAGAAAAATTAATCACTGCACTTGTAATAATTTCACCAAATTGGGAAAAACCTTTTGAACTAATGTGTGATGCTAGTGATTTTGCTATTGGTGTTATTTTGGGTCAGAAATATGATAAGATTTTCAAAGTTAATTATTATGCTAGTAAAACTCTTAATGAAGCTTAAATTAATTATATCACTACTGAGTAAGAGTTATTAGCTATAGTATTTGCCTTTGATAAATTTTGATCATATTTAATTGGAACTAAATGTGTTTTGAATATTGATCTTTCTGCTATCAAATACTTAATGAAGAAAAAGGATGCAAAACTGAGCTGATAAGATGGATTTTTCTTTTGCAAGAATTTGACTTTGAGATAGTAGATAGAAAGGGTTCTGAAAATTAAATTGTTGATCATTTGTCCAGGCTTGAAATTGAAAAATCTCTCTGTGATGTTGAAGAAATTAATTAACATTTTGCTGATGAAAAATTGTTCACTGTTAATGAGTGGTGTGTTCCATGGTATGCTGACATAGTAAATTTTTTTTTTAGTGATATTAACCTTATGGTTTGACATATCAGGAAAAGAAGAAATTTCTGTCTGATGCTAAGACTTATTTTTGGGATGACCCATTTTTATATAAACAAGGAAATGATCTTATAATTCGAAGATGTGTACCTTTGGAAGAGACTTATTAAATTATTCAAAAATATCATGATTCTAATTATGGGGGACATTTTGGAAGTGATAAAATTGCATATAAAATCTTACAATACGAATTTTATTGGCCTACAATTTTTAAGGATGTGAATGCTTATATTAAAAATTGTGATAGATGTCAGCGTGTAGGCAATATTTCTAGGAGAAACGAGATGCCCCTCAATTATATGTTGGAAGTTGAAATATTTAATGTTTGGGGATTAGATTTCATGGGCCCTTTTACACCATCTTTCAGAAATGTTTATATTTTGATGGCAGTAGACTATGTTTCCAAATAGATTGAAGCTATTTCTTTACCTCAATGTGATGCTCAAAGTGTTGCAAAGTTTTTAAGAAAGAATATATTTTGTAGATTTGGAATACCAAGAGTAATCATAACTTATGGGGGAAGTCATTTTAGAAATGCGATTATTGGAAAGTTAGCAAAGAAATATCATATTAATCATCACATTGCTACTGCTTATCATCCGCAGACAAGTGGTTTGGTTGAATTAACCAATCGTGCAATTAAAAGAATATTGGAAAAGACTGTTAATCCAAATAGAAATGATTGGTCAATCAAATTGGATTATGCTTTATGGGCCTATAGGACTGCCTACAGAACCCCTATAGGAATGTCCCCATATAGGCTGATTTTTGGAAAAGTTTGTCATTTACCTATTCAACTTGAGCATAAAGCATTTTGAGCTATTAAAGAGTTCAATTATAATTTGAAAGATGCTGCTGAGAAGAGATTATTGTAATTAAATGAGCTTGAAGAGATAACCAATGAATCTTATGAAAGTGCTAAGATTTATAAGGAAAAGATGAAGTTATGGCATGATCGGAAGATTATTACTAAATATCTTGTGTCAGGACAAAAAGTTTGTTGTATAATGCCAATTTGAGATTTTTTTATGGAAAACTTAATTCCATGTGGATGGGTCCTTCTATAGTGATGAAAATTTATTCCTATGGAGCTGTGGATATTTAAGATCCTAAGCCTGGAAAAATATTTAAAGTTAATGGAAATAAACTTAAACCATATTTTTTCAGTCGAGCAATCTAAGTCTGATGGGAATATGATGTTGGGTCACTCAGAATGAATTCTGGGTTTGTCAAGCTAAAGACGTTAAACCAAGCGCTTTGTTGGAGGCAACCCATAATTATCGGTGTGCTTTGCTTTATGTTTGTTTTTTGTGCATTGTTTGCTTTGTTTGGTTTATTTTTATGTTTGTCGTGCTAGTAATTTGGAGTTTTTAAACCAAATAGAGTTTATTTGACCTTATTTGATGACTTAGAGGAGTCAGAATGAAAATTTGGACATTTGGCAGACATGTGCTAAATTGAGCACTGGTGGTCAAGAGCCGCCTAGTTGGCGCTTAGGCGCCGGAGTTACTAAAAATGTGAAAAATAATATTCTAGAAGCCTAGATCGTGGGGAAGAGGTTTTAGAAGTTATTTTGGAGTTTTAAAACTTCTTGGGGTAGTTTTAGCGCTTCCTAAGTCTATAAAAAGAACCTGATTTAAGAGAAACACTTACCCCAAGTTCTATTTTCATTTCTAAATCTTAAGAAGAGTGTTTTAAGTACATCATGTCTTCCTGGGAGAATGAGATTAAGAAGAAGCAAGATTTTGACAAGAGTAAGTTCATTAGTAACAGTGCTTTAAAGAGTTATTCGATGGATTTCTCGTTGTCGGTATTCGAGGATTGCGAAATGATTGCAAAAATTGAAGCCCGAGTGACTTCAATGGAAGCAAAGATCAATTAAACTAACTTACAATTGGAGCACATGGGATGTTAACTCAAGATGCAATGCAGTCATTAAAGATACATGGAAGAAGCAGATAAGGCGATGTTTTTTAGGAACAAATGGATTGAATAAGAAGATATAAGAATGAACAATTATCGCCCGTTCTATCAGATTCATATTCCAGAAGGGTCAAATGAGAATAATAGTGGTCCTGGATATAATCCACCTAATGGGGAGTGGAATTAAGTGTGCTTTGTTCTTATATGTTTAGTGTTCTTATGTGTTTTGTTTGGTGTGTTTAGTGTTTATGTTTGAGTTTTAATTACGCCTTATGATGTGATAGTTACATCCTAAAGATGTAAACTTATCAGTTTGAGATTAAGTCTCTTCTATTTAGAGAATTTCATCCTATGTATGTGGATAGAAATTCTAGGATTGTATTAAGTGCTATGTTTGTTTTAATGAATATATGTTTGTATTTGTGTGAAATTTGTTTGGAATCGATGAATATTAAACATATGAATTGGAATATTGGAAGATTTATGGGGAAGAGATAATTATTTTAAAGAGATTAAGGGTGATTAACAATGTGGTTTAAAGCATATACCTTAATTGTGAAAATCTGGGTATCGGCGGCTAAGCGCCACAGTGCAGGCGCTTAAGCGCCGAAGGGTTCGTGCTTAGGAGCCAGTTAGCGAAAATTGGTTCCCAGCAGTTAAAAACCCGTGAATTGCCATTTTAACTCCCCTGTTCATCTTTAACCCATCATTTTCTCGCGAGAGAGAGTCTAGGGCATTTTTAATTTCGACCATTTAAGAGCCGATCTCAAAAAAAAATTATAAATTTGGATTCCTTGAGGTAAGAGCACTACTCCTAAGTAAAATTTTTTTGATTTTTACCATGTGTTTTGAGCACATTTTGGAAAATCTTAAAATCACTATTCATGTTGAAAATTTGAGGAAAAACTTATGAAATTGCTTGGATTTAGTGGAAACATTTTTTGGAAGATAATTTAGCGAGTTTAGTTTGATTTTGGAATTTATGGTAAATTTTTCGTGAATTTTTAGAGATGGCTCCAAAGTCAAAAAGCACGAGAGGAAAGGCAAAGTTTGCTTCCAACAAATTTGTTAGTGCGAGGGTTGAGGAACGATACATCGATGCGTTGCAGTCACGTAAATTGATTCCTGAGAGAGTGTTCAGTAAGTCAGGAGAAGTAATTGAAAATATAATTTCTAGGAGGAACTAAGAGAACTACTGCTGCTTCTCCGCTGTTGCTGTTGTTTCTGTTGTTAGAGAAGTCTATGTGAATTTGCCTGCATTAGAAGAGAATTTGGTGATGGTTAGGGGGAAAGATGTGAACTTTTCTTCTGGGGTAATTAACACTTTCTATCAACTGCCTCCCGCTATGTTTTGTTTTTATTCTAATTTTCATCCTACAGGGGGAGAGTTTGATGAGGTAATGGGATTTTTGACCGATGGAAGAGGATTATGGAAAATTACAAATGATAGAAGAGTGAATTTTCCTGCTTCCAAATTAAATGCCTCTTATAAGGCATGGCAATATTTTATTTCTTCTAAACTATTACCTTCAAGTCATACTAGTGACGTAACGAGGGAAAGAGCTATTTTAAACCATTGCTTTCAGCAAGGGAAGCCTATAGATATTGGAGCGATCATTTATGATTATATTGTGAATTGTGCCAGATCTACCACTACTGCATGTATTGGATATCCTTACCTGATTCATTCATTATGTGAACGGTCTGAAGTGAAATTTGAAACTCGGGAAGAGGTACTTCAGCCTTTGAAACCTATCACCAGTGTAAATGTTGGAGCTTACACTGTACATTCAGAATTTGGCTGGAGAGGAGGATTTGGTAGGGCTTCTACTGCTTCTAATGCATCTACTTCTCATGCTACTACTTCACGTGCTTCATCATCTACTGATTCACAGATTGGTTTATTAAGAAAAATTTTGAAGAAAGTGAGTCTTACTCGAGAGCATATGAAAGATATGGATGGTAAGATGGATAATGTGGAGAGATATATTGTAAAACATGATGAGTATGAGGAGAATTATCAGCATTATTGGGATAGACTTATTAGAGGTGATCAGAGTGTTGAGGTGCCCTCTCATTCATTCTACATACATTATGTGCCATCTAGGGATTGGAACGAGTAGGATGATGATGAGGATGAAAAGTAGATGTATGATGTTTGTTTTAGTTGTTGCGTAGTATTTTGTTTGATGATTGTGTTGTGATGTGAACTCTGATAGTATGCAGATTGTAGTTGTACTATTTATCTGTTGTGCATATTCAGATGTATTGTTGTTGGATTGATGTTTTATATGTTGCTTTGAGTGTAGTATGTGTGGTAGTAATGTTATAATGTGTATGTTGTACAAGAGTTTTTTTAGGGTGTACTTTAATTCTAAAACTATTAGGAGATTAGAGAACACTATAGAAACTACTATTTAGGAAACTACTTGCTTAAAAACCTAAAAAAAAATCTACCACTACCATTTGCTATCTAATATCAGTGTGATTTCAGTTGGTATGTATTTGTTTTGAAAACCTCCACTACTGTGGAATTCTTTTGAAATTTTTACTTTTCTTGTTATAAAAAAAATGTTTTGAAAAAAAATTGAATTTGATTTCATTTTACTCCTGTTGTTTAAATTGTTATACTTGCATATTTAGTATATTTAAATTTCTGCAATCATGTTATGTTAGTCTTTAATTCTCACCCATGTATCATTTCTTATGCTTAAAGGTTTTATCCTAACTAAAAATTAATGTTTGGGGGGGAGGGGGGGAATTTTAAAAAAACAAAAATTTTTCAAAAACTTAAAATTTTATTTGTTCTCAAGAATACTTAAAATAAATCTTATTTCTTGATTGAGAACAATTATGTATATGAAGTTATATTAGGGGAACAAAAATTTTGAATATAGAAATGAATAAAAGAATTTAGTTGAAAATTTATAGTAATCATGAAAAACTTAAAGTTAAAATTTTCTTAATGAAGAGATGTTAAATATAACTATCTATCTTTAGTAAGAAATTTTATATTTTTGGATAAATAGAAGATTGGACTTTTATTCTTCAAAGCTTAAATTTCTTTTATTGAGGAATAATTTTCAAATACTATTATTATGATTTTTAAGTGAAAGATATATATCTCTGACCTTTATTCTAAATGGAAGGGTGGAATTCAAAATCATTAAAGGCCTATCCAGATACAGTAATCCTTTCCTTAGAAAAACAAAAAAAAGAAAAGAAAAAAGAAAAACAAAAAGAAAAAGAAAAAGAAAAAGTGAAAAATAGTATCTAAAAAGGGAGGAGAAGCTTGAGGATTTAAGGGCCTAATCAAAAATTGGTTCCATACCTAAAGTTTAACATATAAGTTCAAAGAAAATCTAAAGCTTAAGGTTATAATTTAGTAAGTAAAATTATTTTCAAATAAAGATTTTTAAATGAGAAAAATTAGATGTTTGAATCCTATATTTTGAAGAATCTACAAATATTTCTGAATTAGATAGACTATTTGTCATTTTTCTTTCCTTAAGAATTTTCTAAACATTAAGTTGGTCTTAATTACTGAAATTTTTTCTAAATTGGACTATTCCATTTCTAGAACAAAATTCTGTTATCTTCCTAAGAAAATCATTACATAATCTGCATGTTAAAATTTTTTTATGAGATTAACTGTCACTTGAGGATAAGTAACATTTTAAGTTTGGGGGATTTTGATACACCTAAAATATATAATATTTGTTATGCACATTTTTATACCTACTTTTGATGATATTGCACTTTAATGGAAGGTATTTTATGTTTTTCTTTCAGTTATGATTAAAATCAGTGATTATGATGAAAGGAGCAAAATTGAATCAAATTTGGAGCAAAAAAATGAAAAATAAAAATTTGGGCACTGGCGGCTAAGCGCCGCTGGGCCGGTGCTTAGCCGCCATAGTTAAAAATTGAGATTAACTTGAATTTGGCATCATTTTCAAAGGGGATGGGATGCAACTCTTAGTGGTGACTTCCATAACTTCCTTTGGGCGGCATGTTTGAATGAAGGGGTGCATTCTTTGGTGGATACATCGAATCTGGACACATTTTGAAGAGACACCAAGGCACTTTTAGGTTTAATTTAAAAAGAGAGTCTTAGGAAAGATTAAGGGGTTCTTCCATTGCATTTTGAAGAGTGTTTTTACAGAGTTTTTATTGTATTTCATTAGGAGTAGGAGTAGAGAGTAGAAAAGAGAAAAGGGTAGGATTGAAGTCTTCTTTTTCCCACATCTTTTCTTTCCTTTAGTTTAGTTCTTATTGAAGTCTGAAGTCTATTTCTGAGTCATCAGAGTTGGGAGACTTGCTCTGAGGAGTAGTTAAGTGAAGATTCAAAGTTTCAGAGGAACTTCCTGAGTCTTGTGGAGAGGATTTTCAGATAAGTGTTTACTTTTATTCTTACATTTACTTTTTAATTAATACTTGTTGCGTTTGTTGTTTTTCTTATAATTTTTAATTTCAAATCAATCTGTTTTTATTTTCTCTCAATGCATTCTGAGTAGTTTACTTTATCTTTTTCTTTCTTAAATGAAGAAGTAAGTAATTCATGAAGAATTGTTTTGGACTGTATATGTGTTTAAAGTTGGAAGAAGTTGTGAAGACTGATTCTATAAACTTTATTTACTTCTTAGTTTGGTCTGTTAAGATGTAAAATTTGTGGTGAGATTATGTAATATCCAATGCAGTATTGTCTCATAAAAGTTAGTAAGAATCACATGCAATTATATGGGTGAAAATTGTAGTTCATATAATTGAATGCAATATATTAGAAGATTTTTTAAAGGGGAGTAAAATTAGAGGATTTTTAGTGTGACAGGCTAAAAGCCCCTAATTTGGTTTGAAGTTTTGAATTTTGTTATGAGAAGTTAGCCCCCAGGTGGAGGGAAATGAGGGAACTCTAGAGTGAGAGTCGGTATCTTCCCTGTCTAACCATGTTCAAAATGATAAAATTTCAAATTAACCAATATGCTTTATAGAACCAAGTGAGGCTAAAGAATAAATTTTCTTCTATTTATCACAAAAATTTTAAATACTTCCACAATAATACTTTCATAATTATTACTACTTTATAAAGGAAAAAAAAGATATTCTAGTTAATAGTATTTTTCATACCGTGTTTACAGTTATTATCATTTTAATTTCTTGTTTGACTTTTATAAGAAAATTTAAAGAGTGAAATCAACTATCAAATTTTTCAAAATCAAAACATACTTTCGAAAGCCAATTAAAAAACTAAAAAGATAATTTTCTTATTTCTTTAAAGATTTTTCACTTTCTCTGTGGGTTCGATATCTCGGGGCTTAATCAGAAAGTCTTATATTACTTGATAAATGATATGTAGACTTGCGTAGTATCCACATTATAAATCAAAATCATAAGCATACATATATTTAGCGGGATCAAGTTTTTGTCACCGTTGCCAATTTTCATATCATGTTTGTAAGTATAAAAATATCAGGTGGATCATCTAGCAGAAATAAATTAATGATAGGCTTTTGAATGAAAATTAAGCATCAAAGAAGAAAAGTTTGAACATCCTTATTTCCATTTTTGATCATCTAAGCTCCACGGTCGTCAGTCAAAAAACCAATAATCTCATCCAGCTTGGCATCAATATGAGTAAACTTAGAATAAAACTAATCAGTAGCATTAGGTAGACAAAATATAACATTAATCTGAATAGGATTAAAATCAACCATGTGTCCACTATTATATACTAAATCACTCGATTCATCAATTGATGTTTGTATAAAACTCCCGAACAACTGATATGACATTGACGATAGTAAAATAATAAAAAGTCATCCACTGCGTGCCACAATCAGGTTCTTAACTGTTTCGCCTGGACAAAGAAAGCTACATTCTGCAATCAACTTCTTTGATTATAGATCTCCAAATCTATCTTGTTCTTTCTCATTAACAAATATATCAGAATCAATAATAGCTTTTCATCTTCCTCTTTTCATTCTCTAAGCCATGAGTATTCTAAAAATAATTTCAATAAAATTTCCAATAAATTCCAAATATAAATTCATAAGGCTCCTACAAGCAAATTATAAGCAAAATAAGTATTCTACCATGGATTTCTCACCATTTTCATCAAAATTTTAAAAATTCTCCCTAACCATAATGTAGAAGAAATCCTTGGTGAAATGAAAAACTTTTTATGCTAAAATGTAGATCTTACCCAAAGAAGAAATTTAAAGTTTTGATTGCTAAATCTAAGCAAATAAACCACAAATCTAAGGCCTAGGAGAGGTATTTTGAGCTATGGAAGGAAGAAGATTAACCAGGGAGAAAAATGGCATGAACAGGTGGTTTTTTGGTCTAAAGTCGATTCTTAAGCGGTTCGGCATTATAGTGCCAACTCAGGTGCTATAGCGCTCTGCTTCGGGGTTTACATGGTGTTATAGTTCCAAGTTACGGTGCTATAGCTCCAGTGCTCAACAATGAAAATTTTTCAAAAACTTTTTCATTTCCAAAAGAGCACAATAACCTAAGATTAGTGGACCAAAAATTATCCAATTCAACAATATTTAGTTCCACAAAATTTTCCTTTTCCTTTAAAATTTCTCCAGTCTTTTATTGCAATTGTTTGAGAATCCAAATCAAATTACTCAAGGCATTTTAACACTAAGTTCTAACTACAAAAACTTAAAACATTTTTTTATAATAAGCATAAGTTCAATACAACATACATAACATCGCTTCAACAATGATAAGGAAATATAAACATAAATCAGTAACTCTTTATACTAGAGTCACATCACATTTAAATTCAGAACACCACTACTTAACTCTCAACACAGCAAATTATAATCCATCTAAGAGTAATTGTGAACAATGGTGTCACCATTCATTTCACCCTCCAGAAAGTTATGATCTAACACATGTTAAAAATGAGTGCGAGGAAAATCTGATGCAACTTTATCGTCGATACATTTGTTGTTTCTATAAATACTTGGTAATCTTGGAAGCACGCCAAATGGTTGAATTGAAGTTTCATCAGCCACTCCACATGCTCATGCTGATTACATATCACTCAACTTGCTGTGCAGACGGGTAACTCCTCATGTATCTTCCTTAGTTTATTGACGATCTGCTCCATACTCAGCACTAAAAATCCATTAAAATAAGTTTGGACATCCTTATACACAAAGTTGTTGCCAGTTTTACTTTCATTACTCGATGGCTCTTGAAGCAAGGATTCTAAATGTTGGGATGATTCCTTGATACACCTAAAATATGTAGTATTTTCATGTACATTTTTATACCTATTTTTGATGATATACACTTTAATGAAAGGTATTTTCATGTTTTTTCTTGAAGGTATGATTAAAATGAGTGATTGTGATGAAAGGAGCAAAAAAGATCAAATTTGAAGCAAAAATGAAAGGTGTGCAAAATTAGCCTTTAGAGCCTAAGGCCGATGGCTGGCGCATAGGCATGACAATTAAAAGTGATGAATGTCATTTCCAAGGGGTGTTTGAAGCAGCTTTTAGTTTAAACTTCCTGAACTTCTTTTGGGCAGCAAATTCGACTGAAGAGATGCATCTTTTGGTAGATACATTGAGTATGGACATGATTTCAAGAGACTCCAAAGCAAATTTTGAAGAAATATTAAAATGAAGATATGAAATCAGTTAGTAAGTCTTAGTTATTCTTCTCTAGAGTCTATGAGTCAAGTATTTTAGTGTGTAGTGAGTTAAGAGAGTTTTAGAGGGGATAGAGTTAGTGTTGAAGCCTTGTTCTCACCAATTCTCTTTCATCCATTTATCTTGTTTTTATTTGAGTTTAGAGTATGTTGGAGTCTAATGAATTAGGTGACCCACTTTGAGGAGTCGATTTAGTGGAAAGCAAAGTTTCAGAGGAATTTTAAGAGTCTTGTGCAAAGGATTTTTAGATATGTTTTTATCTTTGTTTTTTACATTTAGTTTGAAAGTAAGACTTGTTGTGTTTTCACTATGATTTCTACTTTAAAATCAAATTGTGTTTGTGTTTCCTCCATGAGTTTTGAGTAGTTTTATTTATCTTATTCTTTTCAAATGATGAAGTAATTAAATTATGGAAGGAAGTTGTGTCAAGTATAGATGTTTAATGTTGAAAGAAGTTGTGATGATTCCACTACCTTGCACTTCATTTACGTTTTTGATTTGGCTAATTGAGATGTTAAAATTTGTCTCAAACAACAATTGGAGTGAATCACATGAAATTGTATGGGTAAGAATTTTAGTCCATATAGTTGAGTGTAAATAAATAGGGAGATATGCTTTTTAATGGGTGTAGAATTAGAGGACTTTAGTGTAACAAGCTAAAGCCTCCAATTTGGTGTTATGTTTTAAGTTTTGTTATGAGATGTTATCCCTCTAGTGGAGGGAAAAGAGGGAACTTTAGAGTGAGAGCTAGTATTTTCTATGCCTAACCCATCTTCAAGATTTTAAAATATCAAATTAACCTATGTTCTTTATTGAACCAAGTAAGGGTACAGAATATAACTCCTCCTATTTGGCACAACACATTTAGATACTTCCACAACAAAATTCCATAATTATTTCTGATTCATTGAAAGTGTAAAAATATATTCTATTCTCATTTGTTTTCACATAATTTAATAGTCTTGTTAATTTTATTAGCTTACTTTAATTTTTATAAAAATTTGAAAAAATGATTTTAAACTTTCTAATTATTAAACATAACTTGTACAATAATTTTGAAAAGTAAAAAGTTATTTTTCTGCCTTATTTAAATTTTTAGAAAATTTCTCTATGGGTTTGATACCTTGGGGCTTAATCAGAAAGTCTTATATTACTTGATAAACGATATGTATACTTGCGTAGAATCCCATATTAAAATAATTAAAGTTGATCTCTTATTTGCTTTGGAATCGAGTTTTTGGTACTGTTGTAAAGAAAGAGATATTATCATTGAGAAGAAATATAAAGTGTAAAACGTAAGCATAAAAATTAGGGGATCGAGTTTTTGGCGCCATTTCCATGGAAATTAATTAAAATATTTTTTAAAGAAATTGAAGAAAAACCAAATTTTTACTTTTCCTTGATTTTGTTAGCGTGCTTTATTTTATTTTATTTTTATAATTGTGTATGCATATTTTAGGTTCTAAAAGACTTGTGCCTTACCATTCTGTATTAGAAAGAAATATAAGAACAATAAAACAAATTAAAAATACAGAAAAAGAAAAAAATATTTAAGAAATGGTGAATCAATATGTTGAAATCCATCAAGAATTCAAACCTTCAAGATATTATGCTAACCCTACAGTAGATGAACTTCATAGTAGTATTCAAATCCTTGCTATAGCAGATAATTCATTTGAACTTAAACCTGCTATTATCTAGATAGTGTTTAATATTATTTTCAGGGAGCACTAACTGAAGATCCTAATTTACATCTTGTCAATTTCTAGAATCGTTTGCTACTTTTAAATACGATGGTGTATCAGACAATGCTATTAGACTTAGGCTTTTTCCTTTCTCTCTGAGGGATAAGCCTAAGATATGGTTAAATTCATTAGCACCTGGATCTATTAGAACTTATGGTGATTTAGCGTAAAAATTCCTTGCTAAATATTTTCCACCATCAAAGACTGCGAAGCTTAGAAATGATATTACATCTTTTTATCAGTTTGAATGGGAATCTATTTATGAAGCATGAGAACGTTTTAAAGATCTCCTAAGAAAGTGTCAACATCATTCGATACCAAATTGGTTAATAATTCAAACCTTTTATAATGGATTAGCTGGATCTCTTAGATCGATTATCGATGCCACTGGTGGTGGTTCATTAATGTCTTAAAAATTTTCTACCGCTTATGTTTTAATTAAAGAAACGACTACTAATAATTTTCAATGGCCTTGTGAAAGGTTAAATCTTAAAAATATAGCCAATATTCATGAAAATGATGCTTTGCAATGCAAGCAAATCAAGTTGCTGCAATTTCAAGGAAGAAAAACCAGTTTGGAATGAAACTTTCTCAGCCGATTTCCATGATTGAAGAAAATTCATTAGGCCAAATGGTTGATTCTCAAACATCATCAGAAACTTTGAATGCCATTAATAAGCTTAATAACCCATATTTAAATTATTATAACCCAGGTTGGAAGAACCATCCAAACTTTAACTGGAACAACAATAATCATGGTGGTAATAATCAAAAATGGGGGAATAATTAAGTCAATCCATTGGGGAACTGGAATAACCAAGGGTATAATAATTTTAGACCAACCCATCCTTTAGGATTTAATAACAAGTCCCAATTTAAGGAGAAGAAGTTGTATATAGAAAAAGTGGTGCTACAATTGGAAAATCAATTGCAAAGTAAAGGAGCTACAATACAAAATATTGAGAATCAATTGGGATGGATTGCCAATTCATTAAGTAATAGATTTCAAGGAACACTTCCTAGTAATACAGAAGTAAATCTAAGTGACAATAATAAAGATCAAGTAAAAGCTATTCAGTTGAGAAGTGGAAAAGAGTTGGAAGGTAGAGTTCAAAAAGAGATTGAAGTAGAGAAAGAAGAGATAGAAGAACCGAAAGAGGACGCTCAGAAAAGTTTGGAAAAACCTATTTCTACACCTAAGATTGATTTAGAAAAGCCACCAACTCCATTTTCCTCAGAGACTTCAACAACAAAAGTTGGATAAGTAATTTTCAAAGTTCTTTGAAATATTTAAGAAGCCTACAGTCAACATTCAATTTGCTGAAGCCTTAGAACAAATGCCAAGCTATGTGAAATTTATGAAGGATTTTTTCATTAGAAAATGAAAGTTTGAAGATAATGAAACTGTTGCACTTTGTGAGGAGTGCAATGCAATAATTCAAAAAAGCTTCATGAAAAGCTTAAATATCCTGGTAGTTTAACAATTCCATGTGTGATTGGAGATAAATTTCTTAGGAATGCTTTACGTGATTTAGGTGCACGCATTAACCTTATGCCATTATCTATATTAAAAAGACCGGGATTAGGAGAAATAACCTCAACTACTATAACTCTGCAATTAGCAGATCGTTCGATCACATATCCTAAAGGAGTTATAAAAGATGTTTTAGTGAAGGATGATCAATTTATCTTTCCTGTTGATTTCATTGTGCTAGATATGGGGGAAGATAAAGGGATACCCATAATTTTAGGGAGACCTTTCCTAGGCACAGGCAGAACATTGTTAGATGTGCAAAAAGGGGAATTAACTATGCGCGTAAATGATTAAACTGTTACATTCAATATCTCAAAATCAATGAAATATCCTGCAAGAGGTAAAGATGATGAATTCTACATAATGGATGTTATCAGATATTTAAGTGAATGTCATTTCAAGTTAACTTTTGAAGAGAAATCTGAAAGTGAAAAATTGGAACACGATCAAGAAGAGAAATTAAAACATTCTGAAGATTTTCATAAGGAAGATTTAAATTATGTTAATGAAAATTTTGAAGTGTTGGACATGACTGAAAAAGATGAATCTTTTATTGAAAAACCAATTGAAAAATCTCCTGAACTTGAGTTCAAGAAGCTTCCTACTCATTTAAAATATGCCTTTTTAGGTGATTGCTCAAAATTTTCAGTTTCAATTTCTTCTCAATTGACTGAAAAAGAAGAAGAGAGTTTGCTTGAAGTTCTAAAGAAGTATAAGAAAGCCTTTGGATGGACAATAATAAATATTAAAGGAATCAATCTTTCAATTTGTATGCATAGAATTATTTTAGAAGAGAATTGCAAACATCAAGCTAATCCTTAAAGGAGATTAAATCCTATCATAAAAGATGTTATTAAGAAAAAAATTTAAAGTAGTTGGATGCTGGAATTATCTACACTATTTCAAATAGTACATGGGTTAGTCCTATTCACTGTGTTCCTAAAAAAGGAGGAGTTACTGTGACTGCTAATGAAAAAATGAATTAATACCAATGAGACAAGTTATACGGTGGCAAATATGCATGGATTATAGAAAATTAAACCTTGCCACAAGGAAATACCATTTTCCACTAACCTTTTTAGATCAAATGTTGGATAGACTAGCTGGGGATAAACACATTTATTTTCTTGATGGATATACTGGTTAAAAACAAATACCAATTGCTCCTGAGGATCAAGATAAAACTATGTTTACCAGTCCTTATGGTACATTTGCTTTTAGAAGAGTGCCCTTTGGTTTATGTAATGCCCCTACTACATTTCAGAGATGTATGATGGTAATTTATTGTGATTTAATTGAAAAAGGAGTTGAAGTTTTTATGGATGACCTTTCGGTGTTTGGAATTTCATTTGAATCGTGTTTAGAACATCTATCAAATGTTTTTAAGCGCTGTGAAGTAACTAATTTAGTCTTAACTGGGAAAATTCCAATTTATGGTAGCATGAGGAATTGTATTGGGACATCGTATATCAGAAAAAGGTATGGAGATAGATTTTGTAAAAATACAAGTGATAGCTAATTTAGCTTGCCCAACTAATGTAAGGGGAATTAGAAGTTTTTTAGGAAATGCTGGATTCTACAGGCATTATATTAAAGACTTTTCAAAGATTTCAATACCATTATGCCTTTACTAGAAAAAGATGTGATTTTTTATTTTGATGAAGAATGCCTAAAAGATTTTTAATCATTAAAAGTGAAATTAATCACTGCATATGTTATAGTTTCACCAAACCGGGGAAACCCTTTTGAATTAATGTATGATGCAAGTGATTGTGCTATTGGAGCTATTTTAGATCAGAAATATGATAAGATTGTCAGAGTGATCTACTAATGAAGCTCAAATTAATTATACCACAACTGAGAAAGATTTACTAGCTATAGTATTTATCTTTGATAAATTCAGATATATTTAATTGGAACAAAATGTATGGTGCACACTGACTATTATGCTATTAAGTATTTAATGAAAAAGATGAATGCAAAATCGAGAATGATAAGATGGATTCTTCTTTTGCAAGAATTTGATTTTGAAATTGTAGATATAATGGGTACTGATAATCAAATTATTGATCATCTGTCCAGACATGATTTTGAAAAATCTCTCTGCTTTGAAAAGGAAATTAATGAACATTTTCCTAATGAAAATTTGTTCACTGACAATGAGTGGCATGTTCCGTGGTATGTCGACATTATAAATTTATTATCAGTGATATTTTACCCTATTGTTTGATATACTAAGAGAGGAAGAAATTTTTATCTGAAGCTAAGACTTATTTTTCGAATGACCCATTTTTATATAAACAAGGAAATGATCTGATTATTTGAAGATGTGTGCCTTTAGAAGAAACATATGAAATTATTCAAAAATGTCATAATTCTAATTATGGGGCACATTTTAGTGTTGATGTAATTGCATATAAATTCTAAAATCTTGATTTTATTGGCCTACAATTTTTAAAGATGTTAATGCTTATATTAATATTGTGATTGTTGTCAACGTGTAAGCAATATTTCTAAAAGAAATGAGATGCCCCTCAATTATATGTTGGAAGTTGAAATATTTGATGTTTGGGGATTAGATTTCATGGGACCATTCATACCATCTTTCGTAAATATATACATTTTGATAGTAGTAGACTATGTATCCAAATGGATTGAAGTTGTTCCTTTACCTCAATGTGAAGCTCAAAGTACTACAAAATTTTTAAGAAATAATATATTTTGCAGATTTGGAATAACAAGAGTGATCATAATTGATGGGGGAAGTCATTTTAGAAATGCGATTATGGATATGCCAGTAAAGAAATATCATATTAACCATCGCATTGCTACTGCTTATCATCCAAAAACTAGTGGTTTGGTTGAATTATCCAATAATGAAATTAAAAGAATATTGGAAAAAATTGTTAATCCAAATAGGAAGGATTGGTCAATCAAACTGGATTATGCTTTATGGGCTTATAAGGCTGCATACAGAACTCCTATAGGAATGTCCCTATATAGGCTAATTTTTAGGAAAGCTTGTCATTTACCGGTTGAACTTGAGCGTAAAACATATTGGGCTATTAAAGAGTTCAATTATTATTTAAAATTTACTGGCGAAAAGAGATTGTTGCAATTAAATGAGCTTGAAGAAATAAGGAATGAATCTTATGAAAATGCTAAGATTTATAAAGAAAAGATGAAGTTATGGCATGATCGGAAGATTCTTACTAAAAATCTTGAGCAAAGACAACAACTTTTGTTATATAATACTAGATTGAAATTAGTTGTTGGAAACTTAAGTCCAGGAGGATAGACCCATTTATTGTGATGAAAGTTTATTCCTGTGGAGCTGTGGATATTAAAGATTCTAAGACTGGAAAAATATTTAAAGTCAACAGTCATAAACTAAAGCCCAATTTTGATAATTTGATGTTAAGTCACTCAGAATAAGCTCTGGGTATGTCATGCTGAAGACGTTTAACCAACTGCTTTGTGGGATGCAACCCATATTTATCGGTGTGCTTTGCTTTAAGTTTGCTATATGTGCTTTTATTTGGTTTGATTTGAGAAAATGTGGTAGTATTATGAGGTTTTTATGATATAGTGGTATTTATTGGATCTTATTTGATGACTTAGAGGAGTTAGAATGAAAATTTGGACGTTTAGCAGACCTGTGCTAAAATTAGCACTGGCGCTTATTCGTAAGATGTTGGTGCTTAGGCACCACAGTTATAAAAAAAATGTTATAAACGTGGTTCTAGAAGCCTAAATCGTGGGTAAGTGGCTTTGGGAGTTATTTAAGAGTTAAAACACGTCTAGGGTCAATTTTTGAGACTTCCCAAATCTATAAAAAAGCCGAGAATTAAGAGATACTTACCCCTGTTCTTATTTTCACTTTTGTGTCTTAAGGAAGAGAATATTGAGAGCCAAAATGTCTTCTTGGGAGAGTGAAGTTAAGAAGAAAGAAGAAGCCAACATGAAGAAGTTCATTTGTAAGAATGTGCAAGAGTTATACGATGGGTTTCTAGTCATTAATATTCAAGGAATCGTAGAAAGTATTTCAAAGATCGAGGCTGATGTGGCGTCAATCGAAGCAAAGGTAAATGAAACTAACGCACATTTAACGCACATTGGATAGCAACTCAAAATGCAATTTTGTCATACTAGTCTTGTGGAGGAAGCGTATAAAGCGATGTTTCTGAAGAACAAGTTATTAGAAGAAGAAGATATGAGAGTTTTCGACCATTGCCCGTTTTATCAGATTTACATTCCAGATGGTTAAAATGAAGCTAATGGTAGTTCAGGACATATTCCACCTAATGGAGAATGGAATTAAATATAAGTGTGGTCTTGTGATTTAGTTATCTATGTTTAGTATTTAATGTTTGTGGTTGTTGTAATGTTTGTGTTTTAAGTGTGTGCATCTTAATTATGTGGTTTTATGCTTAATTGTATGTGTAAGGAGCTTATATTTTGGAAAATTTCATCCAAGGATTTTGGATTGAAATTTTTAGTTGTATTAAGTGTTTTGATTTTAACAAAATATATGTTTGTGTGTGAAATTTGTGTGAATCGATTGATATTTATGTGAAATTTTGCAGTATTTAAGTGTGTATGGGGTAGAAATAATTATTTGAATCGTTTAAGGGTGATTAACTAGGTGTATTAGTGAAATTTAATTAATCATCAAAATATGCAAGGTTGTGCCTAAGCGACAAACCCTCGGCGCATAAGTGCCAGCACTCGCGCTATGCGTCGAATTTTAGTGCATAGGAGCTGGTTTGCGAAAACCGGTTTACAGGCGTTAAAATCCCAAAAAGTGACATTTTTTTACCCCACTGTCACCTTCAAACTCCAAAAGTCGATATAAGCTTCCTAATGCTTCACTTATTTTGATCAATTTAGAGCCGATCTCGACGAAATTTGTTAGATCCCAACTCCTTAAGATATGAGCACTTCTCCTTAGCAAAAATTTTTTACTTTCATCATGTATTTTGAGTACATTCTTAAGAAATCTGAAAAATCACTATCATGGTGAAAATTTGAGAAAAAGCTTGAGAATAGCTTAAATTATGTAGATTATGACTTTAGAAGTTGAGTTTAGAAAGTTTTGCTTGATTTTGGAATTTATGGTGAATATTTTTGTAATTTTTAGAAATGGCTCCAAAATTGAAGCGTTCGAGGGGGAAGGATAGATTCGATTCAGACAAGCTTGTCAGTTCTAGAGCTAAGGATCGTTACGTTAATGTGCTATCGTCACATAAGTTGATTCCTAAGCAAGTTTTAGGTAAACGGGAGGAGATATTGATGAAATGATTGCTCTAAGAAATTGGAGAAATTACTGTTGCTTCTCCGCTGTTGCTGTTGTTTCTATGGTAAGAGAGTTCTATGCTAACTTGCCAATAATAGAGGAAAAATTGGTGACAGTTCGAGGACAAGTTGATATTTCTCCTATAGTAATCAATACCTTTCACCTACCGCCTCCTAAAATATTTTGTTATTATGCAAATTATCATCCTATGGAAGGGGAATTAGATGAGATTATGTCTTTTCTGACTGATAGAAGAGGTCTTCGGAAAATTACAAATGATAGGAAAGTGAATTTCCAAGCCTTAAAGTTAAATGCTACCTCCAAGGCATGGAATTATTTTATCTCATCTATGTTATTACCATCGAATCATGTTAGCGATGTTACGAGAAAAAGAGTTGTTCTCAATTATTTTATTCAGTAGGGAAAGCCAATAGACATTGGAGCTATTATTTTTTATTATATCATCAACTATGTCAGAGCTGTTATTACTGCAGGTATGAGATTTCCTTCCCTGATTTTTTTAATTTGTGAGCAGTTTGGTATTAAGTTTGAAACTTGGAAAGAGGTCCTTCAGCCACTTAGACCTATATTTAGTGTAAATGTGAACACTTACACAGTGCATTCATAATTTAGCTGGAAAGGAGCATCTGTTAGAGCTCCTAATTTTGCTACTTCTACTTCTCATGCTTATACTTCACAAACATCATCATCTAGAGGTGAGTTTTCTGGTTCATAGACTGAATTGTTACATAAGATTTTAAAGAAGATAAGTCTAACCAGAGAACATGTTAAGGATATAGATGGGAAGGTGGAAAATATTGAGAGAGACATTAAAAAACATGATGAGTATGAGGAGAATTATCATCAATATATGAACAGACTTGTTAGAGGAGATCACAGTACTGAGATGCCTCCTCATCTTTATTATATTCCATATGTGCCTTCCAGAGATTGGAACAAGGGAGATGATAATGATGACTGTGATGTTTTTATTTGTGTTTTGTGTGTTTAGACTTTTGATTGTTTGATGTATTTTTTTGTGAACTTTGATATGTGTGGTTTATAGTTGGATTATTTATGTTATGCATATTCATATATATTTATGTTGGATTGATGTTTTGTGAAAGTTATGATTTATGTGATTTATTGTTGTAATATGTTTGTGGCAGTAAATCTTTTAATGTATTTTTAACGTATTCTGTTTTTAGTAGTATATAATTTAATTCCAAAAACTGTTAGGAAAATTTAGAACACTATTAGAAACCACTATTTAAATTACATGTTTAAACTTTTGAAAAATTGCTACCATACATTTTCTAGTATTGTTGTGATTTTTGTTATGCTAAGTTGGTGTGTATTTACTTTGAAAACCTCCACTACTTAAGAAGTCTTTTTAAAATTTCTACTTTATAAAAAAATTTTAAAAAAGATTTAAATTAATTAAAAAAATTAAAACTTAAATTTGATTTTTGTTTACTCATGTTTTTAAATTGTTATACTTGCATATTTATGTTATAAAGATTTCTGTAAGCATGTTATTTTAGTTTTTAAATCTTACCCATGTATCATTTCTTATGCTTAAATGTTTTATCTTAATAAAAATTTTAAAGTTTTGGGGGAAATTTAAAAAAAATTTTCAAAATCTAAAATTTATTTGTTCTCAAGAATCCTATAAATAAAATTTGATTTTTGATTGAAAATAATTATGTATATGAAGTTATATTAGGGGAGCAAAATTTTGAATATAGAAATGAGTGAGAAAATTTAGTTAAAATATATATTAATGATGAAAAATATAAAGTTTAAATTTTCTTAGTAAAGAAATGTTAAATATAGATGAACTATATTTAGTAGAAAATGTTGTTTTTTGGAAAAATAGAAGATTTGAATTTTATTTTTCAGAACTTAAATTTCTTTTATTGAAAAATAATTTCCAACACTATTATTATAATTTTTAAGTGAAAGACATATATCGAACCTTTGATAAAATGGAATGGTGGAATTCAAAATCATTAAAGGCCTATCTAGATATAGTAAACCTTATGTGAAAAAAAAAAGTATGTTAAAAAAGGAAGGAGAAGCTTGAGGATTTAAGGGCCTAATAAAAAATTGGTTCCACACCTAAAATTTTAAAATACAAGTTTTGAGAAAATCTAATGCATAAGAATATAATATAGTAAGTAAAATTATTTTCTAATAAAAATTTTTAAGTGAGGAAAATAAAATGTTTAAATCCTATATTTTGAAAAATCTACAAGTGTTTCTGAATTAGATATGAACACATACTTTTCATGATCCTTTACTTAAGAACTTTCTAAACTTTAAGTTTGTCTCATTTACTAAAATTTTTTCTAAATTAGACTATTTCATTTCTAGAACAAAATTTTGAAAGCATCATAAAGAAACTTTTTTACATAATTTGCATGTTTAATTTTATATGATTATAGTGTCACTTGAGCACAAATAACATTTTAAGTTTTGGAGATTTTGATACACCTAAAATATATAGTTTTTTATGCACATTTTTATTCCTATTTTTGATGATATTACACTTTAATAAAAGATATTTTCATGTTTTTTTGCAAGTATGATTAAAATGATTGATTGTGATGAAAGGAGCAAAAAAGGTTCAAATTTGGAGCAAAAATGAAAGGTGTGCAAAATTAACCTCTGGCGCCTAAGGCCGATGGCTGGGGCATAGGTGTGACAGTTAAAAGTAACGAATTAAATATAAGTTAGTGCCATTTCCAAGGGGTGTTTAAAGTAACCTTTGGTTTAAATTTTCTGAACTTCTTTTGGGCGGCAAGTTCTACTGAAGAGATGCATCTTTTGGTAGTTACATTGAATCTGGACATGATTTCAAGAGATGCCAAAGTACCTTTTGAAGAAATATTAAAATGAAGATATTAAATCAGTTAGTGAGTCTTAGTTATTCTTCTCTAGAGTCTATGAGTCAAGTTTTTTAGTGTGTAGTGAGTTAAGAGAGTTTTAGAGGGAACAGAGTTGGTGTTGAAGCCTTCTTCTCACCAGTTCTCTTTCATCCATTTATCTAGTTTTTATTTGAGTTTAGAGTCCGTTGGAGTCTACTGAGTTAGGCGACCCACTTTGAGGAGTCTATTTAGTGGAAAGTAAAGTTTCAGAGGAAGTTTAAGAGTCTTGTGCAGAGGATTTTCATATATGTTTTTATCTTTGTTTTTACATTTTGTTTTAAAGTATGACTTGTTGTGTTTTCACTATGATTTCTACTTTCAAATCAAATTGTGTTTGTGTTTCCTCCCTGAGTTTTGAGTAGTTTTCCTTATCTTTTTTCCTTTCAAATGATAAAGTAATTAAATTGTGAAAGGAAGTTGTGTGAAGTATAGATTTTTAATGTTGGAAGAAGTTGTGATGATTTCACTACCTTGCACTTCATTTACCTCTTGATTTAGCCAATTGAGATGTTAAAAGTTGTTGTGAGAACATGTATGAACCAATGTGAAATTGTCTCAAACAAAAATTATAGTGAATCACATGAAATTATATGGGTGGGAATTGTAGTCCATATAGTTGAGTGCAAATAAATGGGGAGATATTCTTTTTAATGGGTTTAGAATTAGAGGACTTTAGCGTGACAAGCTAAAGCCCCCAATTTGGTTTGATGTTTTAAGTTTTGTTATGAGATGTTAGCCCCCAGGTGGAGGGAAAAGAGGGAACTCTAGAGTGAGAGCTAATAACTTCCCTGCCTAACCCATCTTCAAAATATTAAATTATCCTATGTTCTTTGTAGAACCAAGTAAGGGTAAATAATTTAACTGCTCCTATTTGTTATAGCACATTTAGGCTTCGTTTAGCGCAATTACAGTTTCCGAGTTTTCAATTGCAGTATGCATTTCGTAATAGTCTGTGCGGTGAAGCAATTACGGAGAAGATGGTTGTCTGTTTGATGCAACTATGTGAAAACAACTATGGGGCAGATGTTTCTGGATAAATGACAATCATGCCCTTGTTTTTTAAAACTGTTTAAATATTGTTATGTATTTATATAAAAAAAATTTAATATATGTAAATATACGAAATTAATATTTGTTATTAAATAAATTTAAGTATTAGATAAGTATATATTAAAAAAATATTATTTTTTCAATCTTATCAAATTATTTATATATTTTTATTAAGAAATTTAAACCTATACTTAACTTTCCATTTACGCCATACAAATGTTTCTAAAATGTGTAATCACAGGCATTACAAATATAAAAATTACTTCGAATTTGTCTCTTTAACCTTTTTAAATTTTAACTGCTACACATTTGATCTATGCCGAGAGAGGTATGAGGAGATAATTTAAATTTAAGAACAAGTTTTTTTTAGGCTAATATAAAATATTATAGCTAATTTCTCGTTCATATAACATCAATTTCCAAATGTACGCCTATACATAAAATAAAAGCAGTACAAGTTTTGCAAATACACATCTCACGTAGTAGTGAGTATCAGGAGAGGAAAAAAAAATCTAAAACAATTACAATGACAATTAACAAAATGATTATATTATTCTTAAGATTCACACAGTGTAGCTCTAGTGCGATACTTTCCTCAAGTGCAACAAATTGAAACACAACAGTAACAATATTCAGAAGATATAACAGTACAAACAATTCTAGTTATTACAACATATTGACTAAATCAAACAATTTAAATAACAAAATTGAAATGTAAATAAGGAGGCCGATGAATTTATGTGGTTCGGTCAAAGTGACCTACATCCACAGGAAATGAATCAAACAACTTTATTAAGGCATTGAAGAAGAAGATACATAGCTTTGAATCCAAAATTAGTCCTTCCCATAAATAATTGATGAAATGGACTTTAAAAAAAAAAAATTGGCATTCAAATACATATCACCCAATTTTGGCATCACAAGCATCAGGTAAAGATAAGGGTTCAAGGAATACATCATAGAAACCTACAACATACACCAAAATATCACTGAATTTGTCATAACAGAGATTGCAACATACACAGAAATGCCACCCAGATTGACTGCATAGAAACCGATAACAAATACTTCACCACAAACTTAGAAACACCCAAACTAGATTGTTAAGGCCTAAAAAAAAAGCAATTGAAAAATTGGGTAATCTGATTACTAGACAATTTTTATGCTGAGAGAAAGAGTCACAATGGGTGGCAATTCCTTTATGCCTCTCTCCCACTGGACAAATTTGTAAGGCCTTCTTCGCATGAACCTTATTCAAAGCAATAGAAAAATAAGTAAAGAAAATGATCATACACACCAATCAATTCAAGGAAGATCTGCATACATACCACTCAATTCAAGGAAGAACTGCATACATACCAATCAATTCAAGGAAGATCTGCATACATACCACTCAATTCAAGGAAGAACTGCATACATATCAATCAAGTCAGGGAAGACCTGCATAGATGGAAGATCTGCATACATACCACTCAATTCCCAAGTATCTACATATCTAAAACCAGAACTTAGAAAGTTGTATAAAAAAAAATACAAAACAATTCAAAAAAGTAATGTCATGGAAAAAATCTGCATACATACCACTCAATTCCCATGTATCGAAATGTCTCTAAGATCATAGTAGACATTCCAAGAATGTCCGATACTTTCTATGAGTAGTGGGCAGTTAAATTTGGACCATAGAATCAATAATTATTTTAAACATGAAGGCTTCTCACCACAGGTCTTCAGTGAGCTGAGTAAAAAACTTTCTTCCTCATGTGCAATTAAAGACATTCCCTAAAGTGTACAAGCAACTTTATTATCACATTAAATATGCTAAAATCACCTATGTTAACATAGCTATTAGTTTGATTTTCTTTTATTCCTTGCTGGCCTTGTTTAAACACATCCTCGATATTACTTGGCTTTGAATCTTCTCCCAATCTCCAATACCCACATTATCAAATCCACAATACTTCATCAAATCCACAATCCTTCATTATCAAATTATGCAATGACATTGCAATGGTTTTTTGAAAGCAAGTCAGGGAAGCAAGAAAATTTACTGCAGAGTTTGAAAAAAAAAACAAATACATCAACATGCTCTCTAATAATGACACATATAAACAACAATTACTAGGAGCAGCAGGGCCATCCAACCTACTCCATTGCCACAGCATGACAAAAAACTAAGATCAATGAAGCACCATAAACTTTCATATTTGCATACATAATAATCAAATCCTTTCCACCCAAATATTTCATATATCACATGAAAATACCACCATTTTAACTTTTAAAAAGTGGAATATGCCTTTTCATGCATTGGCAAGGTGGTATGAATGTAAAAATTGAAGTATATGTGTTAGATATGTAAGTACGTAGGAGATGAGTGTTGTTTGTGTAAATATTCTAAGGAAAATATAAAAAGGATTAATTAAGGGTCAGGGCAACTCCTGCAGATTTGGGCAATTATCGAGGAAGAACTCAGTTAAGCAAGGAAAGAAACAGTCATATGCTGTTGCACCTGCTCCATCATACCAATCCTCCAATACTTGTAATCCCTTAATATTCAGCACCTCCAACAAAGGAAACACATAAACCTTATCATTCCCATGGAATTTACAATCAAGCCGCTTTGCATTGTAGATCAAATCTGCATTGTACATTCATTTTTCAGAGATTACACCCTTGAATGAAAACATGGACAAACTCTGTAGATTTTGTATGGTTTACGATGTCCAAGCACATTCATATCTAAGTCAGAATTAACAATGTTCAGTAGGCTTCGTACTCCCTTCACTGATTTCAATCCATTAAAATGGTTTTTTAGGCATGTTAATTAATTTTCAATCAGACATCCTCACCCATTTTAGCATCGTCTTGAATGAACTCCTCGGATTGGTTTTTTATTTTGCAAATTCGGATGGGTAATGCTGCAACTGTTATGAGGAGGTCGCGGAAGAGGAAGCACTCTTCATTCGTGCCTCACAAGCTCACGGATTAGGCAACCTTTTATGAGGAGGAGTTACTCACACTCTAAGAGCTCCACCTACTAAGGATTTTAACCCAGAATCCAAGCCAGGGAGAAGAGATATTCAAAACAAGCAAGGAAGAGGAGTTTACACTTACCTGCTTCAGCCTTCCTGAATTCATGCTTGGTCGAGGAAGAAGAAGGTGCACTAGCCTCGTAAAATGGCGGAGTTTACGCGTACCTGCTTCAGCCTTCCTGGATTCTTGCTTGGTCGAGGAAGAGGAAGGCGCAGTGGCCTCGCAATATGGCTAGTGCAGAAGAGGAGGTCACGGAAGAGGAAGGCGCTTGGCAGAATACGCGAGGCGAGGGTAATATCGATTATTGGCGAGGCCAAAGCTGCGGCCGTGGGGTATATCCCGCGGCCCGCTTTCTACCGGCTTTCACTTCGTCTCGTCGTGAAGTTGAGCACCAAACAGGAAATTTTCGAAGCTTGGGTCACGCAGCAGCAAAAAAAGCGGCAAACGGAGCCTTAGATACTTCCACAATAAAATTTCATTATTATTATAAATTTCTTGAAAGAGAAAAAAGATATTTTATTCTCATTTACTTTCACATCATTTAATAGTCTTATTAATTTTAATTGCTTACTTTTTCTAAAAAAATTAGCAAAAAGAATTTAAACTTATTAATTATAAAACATAACTTGTAAAATCATTTTAAAAAGTAAAAATTTGTTTTTTTACTTCCTTTAAATTTTTAGAAAATTTTCCTGTGGGTTTAATATCTCAGGGCTTAATAAAAAGTCCTATATTACTTGATAAACGATACGTATACTTGCGTAGACTTTCATATTAAAAATAATTAAATTTGATCTCTTATTTGCTTTAGAATCAAGTTTTTGGTACCGTTGTAAAGAAAGATATATTATCATTGAGAAGAAATCTAAAGTGTAAAACGTAAGCATAAATATTTGGGGATTATTTCTACACACATCTCTCTCTCTACAATAGTTGGAATTATGAAGAAGATGACTCCATTCATGCACAAGGTAGTTTAAATAGAGAAGAAGTAGGCAGAAACCAAAAATTGAGTGGTTTTAGGAAGTTAAACGAACCGTGGCGCTATAGCGCCGATCTGGCGCTATGGAACCAATCCCCAAAATCTCGTAATTCAAATTTTCTTATTTCCAACTCATTTTACCTCATATATTAGTGATTTATGTCATATTAATCATGTAAGACTCAATATAACATAAAAAATACCAAACAAATCAATTCAAACCGATAACTATGTGCCTCCCACAATGCGCTTGGTTTAACGTCATCAGCTCGATATAACCATTATTTTACTCAGGTGATCCAACATTAGAACCTTTTCAGGTAAGGGCATATTTCAATAATTACGGTGCTTCAATCAATTTCCATTTACTTTAAATATCATTTCCATTTTTGGGTCTTTAATATCCATAACATCGTATGGATAAACATTCTTTATATTAAATGGCTTTGACTATTTAGATTTAAGTTTTTTGGGAAATAATTTCAATCTTATGTTGTATAATAAAACTTTTTGTGTAGATTAAAAATTTTTTTCTTACAATCTTACGATCATGCAAGAGTTCCATCTTTTCCTTATAAATTCTTGCATTCTCATATGATTCATTTTTGTTCATTTAACTGCAACAATCATTTTTTACTAGCATCTTTCAAATTATAATTAAACTCTTTAATAGCCCAATAAGCTTTATGCTCCAATTCGACTAGTAAGTGACGTACTTTTCTATATATGAGCCTATATGATGACATTCCTATAGGAGTTTGTAAGTAGTCTTATAGGCCCATAATGCACTATTAAGTCTAGCAGACCAATCTCTCCTATTAGGATTTACAGTCTTTTCCAATATTCTTTTAATTTCACGATTGAATACTTCTGCTAAACTACCAGTTTGAGGGTGATAAGTTGTGGCAATTCAATGTTTAATCCCATATTTCCTCATTAATGCTTCAATCCTCAGATTCTTAAAATGACTTCCCCCATCAGTTATTATCACTCTCGGCATTACAAATAAGGTAAAAGTATTTTTCCTTAAACATATTGCAAGAATGTGAATCACATCGGGGTAAAACAACAACTTCTATCTATTTTGAAACATAATCCATAACTAATAAAATATATAGGTTTCCAGAAGATGGTACAAATGGTCCCATAAAGTCTAAAACCCAGACATAAAAAATTTCAAATTCTAAAGTAAAATTTTGTGGAATTTCATTTCTCCTGGAAATATTGTCTACTCTCTGACATCTATTTCAAAATTTTATATAAGTATTAACATCCCTATATAACACAACCCAATAAAATCCAAATTGTAAGATTTTAATTGCAGTTTTATCAACTCTAAAATGTCCCCTAAAAATCAGATTCGTGACATTTCGTAAAAATTTCCTAGGTTTCTTCAAAAGGTTCACATCTTCGGATAATTTGATCCTTACAATTTTTATATAAATATGGGTCTTTTCAGAAGTAAAATTTTGCATCATGAATAATTTTGTGGCATGTTAATTTATCCACTGAAACTTTTATAGCATTTTAATGTCTGTTTCATCCCTATTTTTTATAATATTGCACTTTAAAAAAGGATATTTTTCATGATTTCATGCAGGTACAATGATTTTAGGTCTTTGGAACAAAAGGAAGAAAAAGGAGTAAATTTAGAGCAAAATGAGGAAAATACACTTTTTAACCTAGATCGGCAGACGACACAACTACCAGCGCAAGATCGCACTAAATTACAGAGAGTTTGGATTATTTTCCAAAAAAAAGTGTCGGATGACGCCTTATCTGTGCCGGACCATGCCCTATTCCGATATAATTCCAGATTAGATGTATTTGGCCGGATTTTGGAGGGGTACTCGATGAAACTCTTGGGAAATAATTTACATACAAATTTAAACTATTTTGGAGCCAAAATTTGAAAGGGGGAGAGAGTCTTTTGTGTGTGTGAGTGAAGAGAGTGAGTGCTCTAGTATAGAGAGTCCATTAGAGAGAATCTAAGATTTATGTGTGTTCTCTTTTAAGGAGTGTGGGAGGAGAGAAAAAATGAGAGATTTCTTCTTCCTTACTTATCTAAAGAGAGAATAGTGTGTTGTTGTGAAGAAAGAAGAGGAGTCAAAGGAATTTCTTAAGATTCGCTTGGGGAAGAGTTTGAGATAAGTTGTATTTTCCTTACTCTGTTTATATGACGTTGCGTTTTTATATAAAATCCATCTTTTGTCATCTTTTTCTCATGAGTCTTGGGTAGATTTCTATGTCTTCCTCCTTTTCATGTGATGTGTTGATGTTGTGATATGAAAATGATGTGTTGATTTATTATGGAGAATTTGTGATGACATTTTCACTTCGTACTTCATTTACTTTTTGATCTGGTCAATTGAATTATTAAAACTTATTGTGAATCATATATTCCGAAAGGATTATGAGTTCCACAACAAAAGTGAGGTCACATTCAATGTTTATGAATGAGTGGCGTAGTTCATGGGGGTTGGGTGTAAATAATTAACAAAATATATTTTGATGGGCGTAGAATTAGAGATTTTAGAGTGACAGACTGAAATCCCCAATTTGTTCATAGGGTTTGGAACCAAAGCGAGAGTTAACCTTCAGGCGAACAGAAGTGGGAGCTCCGTAGTGACAGCTGGTATCCTCCCAGCCTAACCACAGATTTGGGGACTAAACTTAGGATTAGCCAATGTTCTTTATATTGCTCGGAATATGGTAAAGAATAGGAATGCTCCTATTTGGCACAATACTATTGCATCACTGATCTATGTCAATAAATCATCACATTATTATTGGAGAGGAGGAGGATTCTTTCTTACATTTGAACTTTTATCATAAATTTGGTCTTGTGTTAGTTAACTGTGTCAGGAAGTTAGAACATACTTTGGTAAAACTAGTAACTACAACTGTTTTATGATCTTTTTATTATTAGTCAATACTGCAATTGTGTTGTGATTCGTGTAGTGATTTTTGTGCTCCATTATAAAATTAAATACCTCATTATGGGATCGATAACCAGGACTCCATTAGAGCCCTGTATTACTTGAGCGATACGTATACTTGTGTTTAATTGTGTGACTCAATAGAAAACTAAATCTATATATATATATATATATATATATATATATATATATATATATATATATATATATATATATATATATATATCTGAGTTCATAAATTTTGACAATTTAAAAAAGCCGCACCAAGTTTTTGGCATCGTTGCCAGAGAGGTAACTGTAAAAAAAATTAATTTGGTAGTATTTGAAAGCTTATAGTCGAATTACAAGTCATAATTGTGTGTGCTTGTTTTTTTAAGTGTGCTTATTGCGATTGTATGCGTAGTATCAGATCTATAAGTTTAGTGCCTTACGATTCTGAATTGGAGCATACTATTAGAAAATTTCAAGAACAACAAAAACAATTTGAGAATCTTCACAAAATGGCGAACAACTTGAAAAATCAAAATAATTAAAATGAAAATATACTAAGACCTTTAAGAGATTATGTTAATCCAACAGTAGATGAAATTCATTTAACTATCCAAAACCCTGATGTTGCTGCTAACTCATTTGAGTTTAAACCTGCTATTATCCAAATGGTACAAAATAATCAAATTGGAGGAACACCTAAGGAAGATCCTAACTTACATCTCGTTAGATTTCTAGAACTGTGTGCTACCTTTAAATATGATAGAGTTCGAAAGATGCTGTTAGGCTTAGAATTTTTTCTTTTTCATTAAGGGATAAGGCTAAGGTGTGGTTAAATTCGTTAGCACCTAGATCTATTAGAACTTGGGGAGAACTTTCACAAAAGTTTCTGTGAAAATATTTCCCACCTTAAAAAACTATTAAGCTGAGGAATGATATCACATCTTTTAGTCAGTTTGATGGAGAATCTATATATGAAGTTTGGGAAAGATTTAAAGATCTTCTGAGAAAGTATCCACATCATGCTTTACCAGACTTGTTAATAATTCAAATATTTTATAATGGATTAGTGGGATCTTTGAGATCGATTATAGATGTTGCTGGTGGTGGATCATTAATGTCAAAATCTTTTGATGAAGAATATTTGTTAATAGAAGAGATGACTACTAATAATTTTCAATGGCCCTCTGAGCGAGTAAATTCTAAGAGAGTACCTAGTATTCATGATTCTGATGTGATAACTATGATAGTCTCTCAAATTGCTACTCTTTCGAAGAAAATGGATCAATATGGAATGAATTATTCTCAAACACGCTAAGTGTTAGAGGAAAATTCATCAAGACAGATGATGAATCTCAAACACCTCATGAAACCTTGATGCTATAAATAATAAACTCGACAATCCTTGTTCGAATTATTATAATCCTGTTTGGAAGAATCACCCAAACTTCAACTGAAAAAAAAATAATGTTGTTGTTAACCCGCAATGGGGAAACAATTTTATGAATCCAGTTGGAAATCTTAACAACCAAGGAAATACAAATTATAGACCTTCTTATCCTCCTGATTTTAATAGTAACCCACTATTTTACGAAAAGAAGTTGTTTACTGAAGAAATAATTCTGAATATGGGTAATCAAATACAAGCTTAAAATGTTGCGATGAAGAACATTGAGAATTAATTGAGACATTGTTTCACTGTGCTTAATAATAAACTTTCTGGAAATCTTCCTAGCAATGTTGAGATCAACCCAAAAGATCAAAACAAGGATCAAATTAAGGTTATTCAATTAAGGAGTGGAAAAGAATTAGAAACAAGAGTACAAAAAGAAGTTGAAGTTGAGAGAGAGGAAGTGGACATTGAAAAAGGTTCTAATAAGATATATCTAGACTTAGAATATCCGATTGAACCAATGAAGATTATTGTTCAAAAAATAACCCCTTCATTTCCTCAAAGAATAAAAAAATAGTACATGGATAATAGATTTGCAAAGTTTTTGAAATCCTTAAGAAATTAATGATTAATATTCCCTTTATTGAAGCATTAGAGCAGATTCCTGATTATGCAAAGTTTATGAAATATATTATTAAAAATACAAGAGTGTTCAAAGACTACGAGACTATTGCACTTAGCAGTGAGTGTAGTGTAATTATTCAGAAGAAGCTTCCTGAAAAACTTAAAGACCCTGGTAGTTTCACTATCCCATGTGCTATAGATGAGAAATTTTTCGGAAGAGCTTTATGTGATCTGGGAACTAGTATTAATCTTATGCCTTTATCAACTTTCAAAAGATTGGGAATAAGAGAAATTTCACCTACATCTGTGACTCTTCAATTGCCTGATCATTCTATTACTTATCCTAATGAAGTTGTGGAAGATGTATTACTGAATGTGGATAAATTTATCTTTCTTGTGGACTTTATTGTATTAGATATGAAGGAAGATAAAGAAATTCCAATTATTTTGTTAAGACCATTCCTTGCTACTGAGAGAGCTATGATAGATGTTCAAAAAGGAGAATTAACTATGAGAGTTAATGATCAAGAGGTGACTTTTATTATTCTAAAATCTATGAAATACCCTTCAGCTGAAAGGGATGAGTGCTTTCGAATGGAAATCTGTGATTATTTGAGAGAAGATCATTTTAAAGAAGTGTTTGAAGAGAATTTAGAAGGTGAGGATGAAATTGAAAGTGAAGATGACTTGAATGATATGAAGAATGAATAGTTAGAATTTGTTCAGGGAAGATTTGAAAGATTGCAGACTATGGAAAGTAAAGATAAAACTTTAATTCCATCTATCATAAAACCTCCTAAACTTGAGATGAAAACTATCCCTAATCATTTGATGTATATGTTTTTAGGAGATAAAACTTTTACATTTCTTAGACCAAATGTTAGACAAACTTGTTGGACACAAGTATTATTTCTTTTTGGATGGATATACCGGTTATCACCAAATACCTATTGTTCTTGAGGATCAAGAGAAGACTAAATTTATTATCCCTTATGGAACTTTTGCTTTTAAAAGGACTCCCTTTAGATTATGTTATGCACCTGCAACATTTCAAAGTTGTATGATGTCCATATTTAGCAAATTAATAGAAGATGGAATAGAAGTGTTTATGGATGATTTTTTTCATATTTGGAGATTCATTTGATTCATGCCTATGTAACTTAGAAAAAGTTTTAGAGGTATGCGAAAGAACAAATTTATTCCTAAACTGAGAAAAGTGTCAATTTATGGTTGCAGAAGGAATTGTGCTTGAACATAAAATATCTGAATATGGCATGGAAGTAGATCCTGTGAAGGTTCAAATTATAGAAAAATTTCCAGCTCCAACCACTGTGAGATGGGTAAGAAGCTTTTTTGGACATGCTGGATTCTATAAGCGATATCTTAAAGATTTTTCAAAAATAACTAAGCATCTATGCCAACTTTTAGAAAAAAATATAAGAAGTTTGATTTTAATGATGAATGGTTAAAAGCTTTCGATTTATTAAAGGAAAAATTAATCGCTGCTCCTATAATAGTTTCACCTGACTGGGAGTAACCTTTTAAATTACAGTGCAATGTGAGTGATTATGCAATTGGATTGGTTTTAGGACAAAGGGACGAGAAACTATTTAAAGTTATATACAACACTAGTAAAACTCTTACTGATGCTCAAATTAATTACACTACTACAGAAAGAGAGTTATTAGCTATCGTTCATGTTTTTGGAAAATTTAGATCTTACTTAATTAGAGTCAAGTGTATAGTGCATACTGATCATTCTGCCATTAAATATTTAATACAAAAGAAGGATGTTAAACCAAGATTAATTCGATGGATACTTTTAATGCAAGAATTTGATTATGTGATCATCGATAGAAAAGGGGTCGATAACCAAATAGCTGATCATTTATCTAGACTTGAACAACCTAAATTTGTTGATTTTGAAAGGGAAATAATCAAAACTTTCCCTGATGAGAAGTTGTATAATATTACAGAAGGAAATATATCATGGTATGCTGTAAACTACATCGTTAGTAACATTTTACCACCGGAATTAACAATGCAACAACGGATGAAATTCAAACATGATGCTAAATTTTATTTTAGGGACGATCCTTATCTGTATAAACAATGTAAAGATTTTATTATTAGAAGATGTGTGCCTTATAAAGAAACTGAACAAATTATTCGAGGATGTCATGATTTTGAATTCGGAAGACATTTCAAAATTGATAGAACAGTACATAAGATTTTACAATCTAGATTTTATTGGCCTACTATATTTAGAGATGTTTATAGATTTATCAAAACCTGTGATTGATGTCAAAGAATAGGCAATATATCTAGAAGAAATGAAATGCTTCTTAATTTTACTTTAGAAGTTGAGATTTTTTATGCTTCGGGATCAGATTTTATGGGACCATTTATACATTCATTTGGGAATTTATATATATTAATTGTTGTTGATTATGTATCAAAATGGATTGATGCAATAACTTTAACTAAGTGGGATGCTAGAAGTGTTTCCAAGTTTTTAATAAAAAATATTTTCATAAGATATGGAATGCCTAGAGTAATCATCACTGATGGAGGATCCCATTTTAAGAATGATCTAATTCAGAGATTGGTAAAAAAAATATAATATTATGCCTAGAATCTCTACAGCTTATCATTCACAAACTAATGGCTTAGCTGAGGTATCTAATCATGAAATCAAATGAATTTTAGAAAAAGCCATAAATCCTGAGAAATTAGATTGATCTGTTAGATTAGACACCGCTTGATGGGCATACAGAACTGCTTATAAAACTCCTATAGGAATGTCCCCTTATAAATTAATTTTTGGAAAGACTTGTCACTTGCCAGTTGAATTAGAATATAAATAATATTGGACAATAAAGAAATTGAATTTTAATTTGAAAGATGCCCTTGAGAAAAAACTATTGCAATCGAATGAGTTGGAAGAAATCAGAAATGAATCATATGATAACGATATAATATACAAGGAGAGAAGAAAAATATAGCATGTTCGAAAAATTATTACAAATGAATTTGAACCAGGACAAAAAGGTTTATTATACAACACAAGATTGAAATTATTTATTGGGAAATTGAAATCTAGATGGATAGAACCTTTCACTATCGTAAAAATCTATCAATTTTGAGCTGTGATTATTGACCCAACAGACGAACATAGTAACCAGGCAGTTGGAGATTTGAATGACATGAGTATCATTGAAGATCAACTATCTCAGAGTTCAACACCTATTCCTCCTTACTTTCCTGAAATTTACAGATCATTTTGAAGAAGATTAAGAAATTGGAGAAAGAAATGCAACATCTGATGAATTCAATCAACAATATACTCACTTCTTTGATCACCTGGATTGGAGAATTAAGGAACACTTGGATCATTCTGGGTACGTTGAAGGAAGTCTGATAAGTTTGATGAGAAGAAAGGGTTGGACTGAGGAGGATTCAACTGAAGAATTCTCGTTTTGTCCATTCTACAATATGTTCGTTCACGTTCAATCAATTGGAGATATAAGAGTTGATGATAGTTCTGAGGAATAATAGACACTTGATTATTGCATTTATGTATTTATGTGTTTGAACTTTTTACTTAATTTGCTTTACTTGAATGTTATGTTTGAATTTTCTTTCTTTTTCAGTTTTTAGCATTAGTGTGTCGTGGTTGTGAGCGACACTGAAATTTAGTATTTTATGACTTGACGATGTGTAGAGTTTAGTGTCATTTATGTGTGTTTGTAATTTGGATTTTATATATATATCAAAGTGATTTTTTGTGTTGTTTATGTAAAAATTATTATTTGTCATGGCTTTAGTACGTTATTCAATGCTTAAATGGACTAATTAGACGTCGGTGCAAACTTAAAATGATCAAAATTGCAAAAGAGATTTGGAAGCCCAAATTTTGAATTGACGCTGAACGATGCAGCTACCAGCACCGGACCGCACTAAAAGTCAGAGAGTTTGGCTTATTGAATCGTATGAGATTCTCATGGGAGACACTAGTGTTGTATTCCCTACATACTCTGATTATACTTCATACTAGCCTGATGAACTTGATGATGGTGGAGTTTTTGCAGATTATGATTGGTAGTATAGTATTTTTATTTTTTGTTTTCATTGCATTTAGTATTTTCTGATCCATTTGTGATGTAATTGAGACTGTGATTAGTGTTTGTGATGTAATGTGTATTTGGATGTATTTGTTGTGAACTTTAAGTTGTAATATGTTGAATTGTGATGGATGTGATGTGATAGTGGAGTTTTCATGTATTTAGTTTATTAGTTTAGTCTGTTATTGTAACAGTTGGATGTTAATGTGTTATGTGTTTAGTTGATGTTTTATTTTTTAAGATTTCAAATTTATTCACCTTGAAAATTTCTAACATATATTTGTGTGTAGAAATGCTATTAATTATTTCAGGCCTATTATTCTAAATTTATAAAGAAGACTTGCCTAAACTCAAAGGTATGAAAAGCCCAACATATTGAGGTATGAGTTACATATATATTTAGATCTTTTCTTTCTACCTATGCTAATCTTATTGATATTAAAAAATTTAAGTATGGGGGAGGGAAATAACTAATTATTAGTCTTTCTCATTTAAAAGTATTTTAAAAATTATTAACATGATTTCTTGTGATAGAGCTCAATTTCAAATAACTGTATTTTGATTTTATTTGAGTACTTTAGTGGACTTGAATGAATGTTTTTGGTAATGAAAATCAATTTTGTAGGCTAAGATATTTGGTATCAGAGAATAGGACTATAGTGAACTATTCAAAGTAAGAAAAACTGTATATTTGAAATATTAAGAATCTTAGAACTTTATGTAAAAGGAAAGGACTGGGACTATATGGTGAATCAATATTAAGCTAAAGAAATGTCTATAAGGTAAAAGATTGTGGTAAGTTCCAAATTTTTAGTAATAAGGGTGAAGTTCAAAATTATTAAAGGCTATCCAGATATAATAATCCTCACTTGAAAAAGCAAAAAACAAAAGAAAAAAAAAGAAAAGAGAAAAAGAAGAAAAAGAAAAGAAAAAGTGAGGAGAAGCTTGAGGAGATACCTAAGAAAAAATTGACTTCAGTTGGATCTACCAAAAGGGGAGAACTTAATTACTTTCCTGAACTTCTATGTATGGATTAGCATCTTTACTAGTAGTGTTCTTAGAAACTTCTTTTCATGTAATCTTTTAAAGTGCTTTAATAGGAAAATCTACAGTCATTTTTGAAATGAATAGAAGGCTAGAACTCTTAAAATTGATGACTAGATGGCATTACACGTGTAGAATTTACTTGAATTATTCAAAGATATTTCTGAAAATTTTACTACTGTATTTATCTAAGTCAAAATCATGTTATTCTAGAAAGAAAGTTCACTGCAGTGGATCATTATTTTATATAGTAACTAAATTACTTGAGGACAAGTAATAGTTAAGTTTGCGGGATCTTGATCCATTAAAAATTTGATAGCTTTTAATGTCTATTTCATACCTATTTTTGATGTATTGCACTTTAATGAAGGGTATTTTTCATGATTTCATGCAGATGGAAGGATTTTACGCCTTTCGAGCAAAAGGAAGCAAAAAGGAGCAAATTTAGAGCAAAATGAGGCAAAATGCACTTTTGGACCTAGAGTGCTGGACGGTCCAGCTACCAGCATTGGACCGCGCTAAATTACAGAGTGTTTGGGCTATTTTCCAGAAAATAGAGCCGGACGGCGCCCTATCTTACGCCGGATCACGCCCTATCCCAATTTAATTCCAGATTATTTGTATTTGGCCGGATTTTGGAGGGGTGCTTGAGGAAACTCTTGGGAAATCAGTTACATATGAATTTAAACTATTTTGGAGCCAAAATTTGAGAAGGGGAGAAAGTTTTTTGAGTGTGTAAGTGAAGAGAGTGAGTTTTCTAGTGTAGAAAGTCCATTAGAGAGAATCTAGGGTTTGTGTGTGTTCTCTTCAAAGGAGTGTAGGAGGAGAGGAAAAGTGAGAAATTTCTTCTTCTTCACTTATCTAAAGAGAGAATTTGGTATTGTTGTGAAGAAAGAAGAGGAGTCAAAGGAATACCTTGAGATTCGCTTAGGAAGAGTTTGAGATAAGTTGTATTTTCTTTACTCTATTTTTATAACGTTGCTTTTATATATAAAATCTTCTTTTTTCGTCTTTTCCTCATAAGTCCTGAGTAGATTTCTTTATCCCTCTCCTTTTCATGTGATGTGTTAACGTTGTTATATGTAAATGATGTACCAATTTATTATGGAGAATTTGTGATGACCTTTTCACTTCTTCACTTACTTTTTGATTTGGCCAATTGAATTGTTAAAACTTTTTGTGAAGCATATGTTCCGAAAGGATTATGAGTTCCACAATAAAAGTGAAGGTCACATTCAATGTCCATGAATGATTGACATAGTTCATGGGGTTGGGTGCAAATAAATAAGAAAATATATTTTGATGGGCATAGAATTGAAGATTTTAGAGTGATAGACTCAAATTCCCAATTTGGTCCTAGAGTTTGGAAACTAAAGCAAGAGTTAATCTTCAGGAGAAGGGAAGTGGAAGCTCCGTAGTGACAGCCGGTATCCTCCCAGCCCAACCACAGATTTGAGGACTAAACATAAGATTAGCTAATGTTATTTATATCACTCGGAAGAGGGTAAAGAATATGAATGCTCTTATTTGGCACAATACTATTGCATCACTGATTATGTCACTAAATCATCACATTATTATTAAAGAGGAGGAGGATTTTTTCTTACATTTGAACTTTTATCATAAATTTAGTCTTGAGTTAGTTAACTGTGTTAGGAAGTTAGAACATACTTTGGTAGAATTAGTAACTGCAACTTTTTAATCATCTTTTTATTATTTGTCATTACTGCAATTGTGCTGTGATTCATGTAGTGATTTCTGTGCTCCATTATAGAATTAAGTACATCCTCGTGGGATCAATAACCAGGACTCCATTTGAGCCCTGTATTACTTGAGCGATATGTATACTTGCGTTTAATTGTGTGACTCAATAGAAAAGCAAATCAATATATATATATATAAATTTGAGTTCATAAATTTTGGCAATTTAAAAAAAGTCACACAAATTAATCTATAGGGTAAAATATTACTAACTAAATCGTTAACTATATCAACATACCATATAACATTCCATTCAATAGTTATTCATTAGGAAAACTTTTATTTATTTCATCATGAAAATTACCATATTTTTCATGTTCTAGCCTAGATAAATGATCAATGACTTGATTATTAGTACCATTTCTATCTACTACTTCAAAATCAAATTATTGCATAAGAAGAACCCATACAATTAGTCTTAGTTTTGCATACTTATTCAGCATTAGATTTTTAATAGCAGAATGATCATATGTACAATACATTTTGATATAATAAAACAAGGTCTGAATATATCAAATGCATACCCTATAGCTAATAATTCCTTTTTAGTAGAGGTATAATTAATTTGAGCTTCATTAACGGTTTTACTGGCATAGTATATAACTTTAAAAATTTTATCGTATTTTTGTCTTCATACAGCCTTAATAGCATAATCACTAGCATCACACATTAATTCAAATGATTTTTTCTAATCAGGTGAAACAATAATAAGTGCAGTGATTAATTATTCCTTTAATAAATTGAAGGCTTTAAGACATCCCTCATTAAAATCAAAGTTAGTGTCTTTTTCTAAAAGATGACATAAAAGACTTGATAATTTTATAAAAATCTTTAATATAATGCCTGTAGAAACTAACATGTCTTAGAAAACTTCTAATTCCTCTTACAGTAGTAGGAGGTGGTAATTCATCAATAACTTGAATTTTTGCTGGATCTACTTCCATGCCACTTTTCAGAAATCTTAAGTCCTAACATAATACCTCCTGCAACCATAAATTGACTTTTTTTCCAATTGAGAGATTAATTTCTTCGCAACAATTCAGAACTTTTGTTAAATGGTCTAAACATGAATTAAAGGAAGTTCCAAAAATTGAGAAATCATCCATGAAGGCTTCATTTCCTTTCTCAATTAAGTCACATAAAATAGGCATAATGTATCTTTGAAAAGTTGCAGTAGCATTTCATAACCCAAAGGGCATTCTTCTAAAAGCAAAAATCTCATATGAACTAGCAAATTTTGTTTTCTCTTAATCCTCAGGAGCTATATGCATTTCTTGGTATCCATAATATCCATCCAGAAAGCAGAAATAGTGATGCCCATCTAATTTGTCCAACATCTGGTGCAGAAAAGGTTGAGGAAAGTGATCTTTCCTCGTGGCTAAATTTAATTTTTTATAATCAATATAAATTTGCCACCTAGTGACTTGTCTTATTGGAATTAATTTATTTTGTTCATTTATAACTACAGTCAACCCCCCCCCCCCCCTTCTTAGGAACACATTGAATTGGACTAACTCAAGCACTGTCAGAATAGGATAAATAATTCTTACATCGAACCACTTTAAAGTTTCCTTTTCAACAACATCTTTCATTATAGGATTCAACCTCCTTTGAGGACCAACTCAAGGTTTATGATCATCTTCCATTAAAATTTTGTGCATACAGATCGAAGGGCTAATACCTTTAATACTAGTTAATGTACATCCAAAGGCTTTCTTATAACTTCTTAATGTATCCATTAATTTCTCTTTCTGATCTTCAGTTAAGTCTGAGGATATTATAACGGGTAATGTAGATGAATTCCCTTAAAAGACATACTTTAAATGAATAGGGAGAACCTTCATCTCAAGTTTAAGAGGTTCTTCAATAGATTAAATGAGAATTTTACTATTCTTAATAACATTTAGAATTCCAAAATTTTCCCAAGCATAACTTAAATCCTCAGTATTTATCTCGATTAAATTATCCTGAAAATCATTATCGTTTTCATCTTATAATTCTTGTTGTTTTGTTTTTACTTCACAACTTTCTCGAAAATGGTCACCAATCATGTAATCAAGAGTCTCCATTCTGTAATGTTCATCATCTCTTTCTTTTTCTGGATATTTCATAAACTTCAACACATTAATAGTAACTTCTCAATCATTAACTCTCATAATTAACTCTCCTTTCTGCACATCTATCATAGCTCGTCTGGTAGCTATGAGCGGTCTTTCTAAAATGATATGCGTTTCTTTATCTTCCAACATATCTAAAATAATCAAATCCACAAGAAACATAAATTTATCTCCATTCACCAGCACATCTTCTTTAATTCTCTTATAATAGGTGATAGATCGATCAGCTAACTGCAGAGTTATAGTAGTGGGACAAATCTCTCATAAACTTAACTTTTATAATATAGATAATGGCATGAGGTTAATGCTTGCTCCTAAATCACGTAAAGCTTTTTCGCAAAATCTGTCTCCAATAGTATATGGAATAGTGAAGCTATTAAGATCTTTAAGTTTTTTATGAAGCTTTTTTCTGAATTATTGCACTGCATTCTTCACTAAGTGCAATAGTTTCATGCCCTCAAACTTCTTTTTTTTGTTTAATATCTCTTTCATAAATTTAGCATAATTTGGCATCTCTTATAAAGTTTCAGCAAAAAAAATATTAATTATAAGCTTTTTAAATATCTCAAAAATTTTTGAAATTTGTCGATCCAGCCTCTACTGTCTATGTTTTTGAGGAAATAGAAGGAAATAGAAGTGTTGGTCTTTCTATATTATTCTTTGTTGGAAAGATATATTTTTCCATATCCTTAGAAAGTATTTCTTCATGTTTTTTGTTTCCTTTATTCACTCTCTTAATTTTAATCTCTTTTTTAAATTTCCACATTTAATTCTTCTCCCTTCCTAAGTTGGATAACTTTAACTTGCTCATGATCATTGTTATTTTCTTTAAAATTGATTTCCACATTACTAGGAAGTGTTCGCTAAGGCCTACTGCTAAATGCGTTAGCAATTTTTCCCAGTTGATTCTCCATATTTCTAATTGCAGCACCATGATTTTGTAATTGATTTCCCAGTTTAAGACTACCTCTTCTAAAGCCAACTTCTTTTTCTTCATTTGTTGGTTATTATTAAAATCAAGGACAATAAGTAAGTCTATAGTAGTACTACATTGGTTGTTCCAGTTTTCTAATGGGCATGCTTGATTGTTCCCCCATTATTGACTTCCACCACTGAAGTTGTTATTCTAGTTAAAGTTGGGGTGATTTTTCCAACCTGAATTGAAATAGTTAGAATATGGGTTATTGGGTCTATTGTTAATTGCATTTAATGTTTCTAATGAAGTTTGAGAATTGATCATCTAACCTAATGAATTTTCTTTAGTCACATGAGCTTTTTGAGAAATACTCATTCCAATTTGGTCTATTTTCCTAGATAATGCAGCAACTTGTGATGCAACTATCGAAATAGCATCATTATCATGAATATTGGCTACTTTCTTAAGATTTACCCTTTCAGAGGGCCATTGAAAATTATTCATAGCCATCTCTTCAATTAGTATGAAAGATATATCAAATTGTTTTGACATTAATGAACCTCCAGCAGTAACATCTATAATAAATCTAAGGGATCCTACTAAACCACTATAAAATGTTTAAATCATTAATCAGTCTAGTAAAACAGGATGTGGACATTTTATAAGGAGTTTCTTAAATCTATCCCAAGATTCATATATTGAATCTCCTTCATACTGAGTAAAAGGAGTAATATTATTTCTAAGCTTATCAGTTTTTGAAGGTAGAAAATACTTAGTCAAGATCTTTTTTACTAAATCTCCCTGAGTTCTAATAGATCCTGATGCTCATAAGTTTAACTACATCTTAGCTTTATCCCTTAAGGAAAAAGAAAAAGGCTAAGTCTAACAACATATTTTGATACGCCATCATAACTAAAAGTTGCACACAATTCTAAGAAACTTGCTAGGTGTAAATTTGGATCCTCAGACGTTGTTCCCGAATTGATTATTTGTACTATTTGTACATTATCAGCTTTAAGTTCAAGTGAGTTAGCCGCTATAACAGGGGTTTGTATACTTAAGTGAATTTCATCTACTGTAGGGTTTGTGTAGTCCTCAAAGGTCTGTGTAAATTATGATGTTCATTTTCAATATTTTGATTATCGATGTAATTATGTAACGTGTTCGCCATTTCTTGTAAATTGTGAAGTCTTTTTATTTTTCTAATTTTTCTTATCGTTTTCTCTAACTCAGAATTGTAAGGCACTAAATCTTTAGATCTCGAGCTTCGCATAAAAAAATTAAAAATTTAGAAAATAAAAATAGCCTTAAAAATAAATTTTGTGATTTTTTAGTTTTTATAAATTTTTTTTCAGATTTTTGAAATTTTTAAAATTTTTATGTTTTTCTAATGAAAATACTAAAAGGAAAATTAAAATACTTAATAAGCCTACATTTCATATAAAAATTTTATAAGTTGAAAAGTTCCGTTGCAATCTTTCCCCGACAACGGTGCAATAAACTTGACCCGACACGCAATTACATAGATTTTTATGTTTTAAAGAATTACAAAAAAATTGGCCCAAATTATATTTAGCTGCTAGTGTGAACAAATAAAATGATTTAGAAAAGAAAAGATAAGCTTTCACACTAGGGATACTATGCTAGTATACGTATCGTTTCAAGTAATATAGATTTTATTTTACGAACCCCAGTATTGATCCCACGAGGAAAGATGGGACTATAATGACTTAGAAAGACTTCAATTAAAACTACAAATACAACTTGTAGGAGAAGAACATCGAAGTATTTTGATAAGATTGAAACTAAATATATGCAAGCTATAATAGTAAGCACAATTAAAATGCAAAAATTATAAACTAATTGAATGTTGAAAAGTTTGAATTACGTAAAGAGTATTTCCCCTTGCAATTAATTCATAATCAACATTGGAATCAACAAGTTTATAGGTTTAAATGTTGTGTTGTGACAAATTGATAGTGTTGGGTTGTGTGATAGTGCATAAATTCTCTCCCTCCCTCCACATGTTTCGTATTTTGCTCCCCCAACCGCATCCTGGTCTAGCACGACCAGCGTTGGTATCTATTGATACATAGTAGACGATCAGGACTTTGACAGTTGCACTAAAGAGAAAATATGCAAACGATAATTCAAGCTACATACCCAAAATACATCCCCATTCAGACGTGGTGTTTAAAAACATCCTCACTGGTCTTCCCTAGCTCTCCGTCTTCAGTGGAAAGACAATTCTTTATCGATCGAAGTCAGCTCTCAACTTCAGGCCCTATCTCCTCAGAACCTCTGGGCAACTACGATCTCAGCCACAACCTGAATGACAAACTCTCTCACTTGGCAGGAACATTCACATCCGACTATTGCCCTGTAGAACGTTTGCCAGGATGACCTCTAGCTTGCTCACAACCCTCTCCTGAGATAAGTTAGCAGAGAAACCAGAAGAACTAGTTTGACCTTGACGATCACGACTTCCTAACGTAGACATAGCTCTCTTCCTACTCATCCCCTCCGTAAAAGCTTCACCCTCCATCTTGCACTTCACGTCCTGCTTATGAGCTTTTTCTTGCATATCACTCATGGCTTTAAGGAAAGCACTCTTATCGACAGAAGATGCTTCTTCACTAGACATCAAGACAAATGCAAAGATAAAAAGACTGAAGGCAATGACTCGGGAAGAAACAGAAATGGCGCAAACCTTCCTTACCCTAAGGCATATTTATAATGATTCGGACACTGAAATCTAGGGGAGTACATTATTGCACAATACTGTCATTTATTATTTTTATACCTATTAAAAAAATTCTCTTATCTTTATGTACAGTGCTACTTCCAATGAGTAAGAGAATCAGAGAACTAAATATATATACGAGGAATATGTCATTATGAATCTCAAGACAAATTGACACATCAAAAAGAAAAATAAGACTGACCAGACGTAACTCGTACATGATTGTCTGATTTGGGTTGGCAAATGAGCATCTTGTTCGAGCAATCGGTAGAGCGTGTCAGAGATCTCTCATAAGACGGTGATTGACCATCAGAACTATCGGCAAGGAGTATCCTCTCGGATCAAATGTCAATGGAGCCTGTTGGAATGGAGAGGCTTTTGGGATTTGACAAAGGCTAGAAATTTATGAAAGAAGCTTAACTTTATTTTCTTTGCTTGATACAAACTCAAAGACTCCACCCCTATTTATACTAGTGGCACCTCCTAAATTAATGGTTAGGATTGTGCCACCATAATTCTAATCTAATGGTTACAATAATTCCCCACCTACCACACAATAATTCAACACCTACCACACAATAATTCTATACCTACTACATATTTATTCCACACCAACTACACCTACCACACATTCTAGAAAAAGCTTCTAGATGAGGCTCTTATTAGACTTTATTTAAACAACTAAAATTAAGTTTATATTTCAACACCCCCTCTTAAACTTGATTTTGTGACTCCAAGTAAACCTCTCATTTTAATAAAGTCTTCACTTTTGAGTGGCTTGGTAAAAATATCAGCAACTTGATCTTGAGACTTCACGTACTGCACTTGTATCTCCTTTCTTTTGATGCATTCTATAATGTAGTGATAACGCGTATCAATGTTCTTGCTTCTATCGTGGAAAACTGGATTCTTTGCTAGCGCTATTACAGACTTGTTATCGATAGAAATCTTGATCACCTCTTCTTGTGATAAACTTGACTCTTTTAATAAGTTTTGAAGCCAAATTGCATGGAAAACACATGAGGTTGCAGCCACGTACTCTGCTTCACACATAGACAGAGTGACAATTGGTTGTTTATTTGACATCCAAGTGAAAGCAGTATCTCCTAGGAAGAACACGAACCCTGTATTGCTCTTTCGATCATCCATGTCTCCAGCCCAATCACTGTCGCTATATCCTTCAAGCTTGAAATTGTTAGATGATGAGTAAAGTAAGCCAAAATCAATTGTACCTTTGATATAACGCATAATTCTTTTAGCGGTCTTCAAGTGAGTAGCAGTTGGAGTCTCCATGTAGCGACTGACAAATCCAACAACATAAAGGATATCTGGCCTTGTGCATGTCAAGTAGCGCAAACTTCCAACCAAACTCTTGAAAAATGTTGGATCAATTCTTTTTCCCTCATCATACTTTGATATCTTTACTCCACATTCTACAGGAGTATTTATAGGTTGGCTATTATCCATCTTGAACTTCTTCAATATCTCCCTTGCATAACCTTCTTGAGAGATGAAAATCTCATCTTCTGTTTGCTTGACTTCAATGCCAAGATAATATGTCATGAGCCCAATATCTGTCATCTCGAACTCCTTCGTCATCGCATCTTTGAACTTTTCAAACATGCTTGGATTATTTCTTGTGAAGATTAAGTCATCAACATATAAACAAACAATCAAGACATTTCCATCATCATTCTTGATGTAAAGAGCATGCTCGTAAGGACACTTTATGAAGCCCTTCTCTTGCAGATACTTGTCTATTCGGCTATTCCATGCTCTCGGTGCTTGCTTCAACTCGTAGAGAGCCTTTTTTAGCTTTAGAACCTTGTCTTCTTGTCCTTTGACTTCATATCCTTGTGGTTGTTGAATGTAGACTATTTCTTCAAGTAATCCATTCAAAAAAGTAGATTTTACATCCATTTGATGTATTCTGCACTTATTTTGGGCTGCCAAAGAGATAATTAGTCTAATAGTTTCTAATCGAGCAACAGGGGCAAATACCTCATCATAGTCGATGCCTGCTCTTTGACTGTAACCTTTTGCCACCAATCTTGCCTTGTATCTTTCAATTTCTCCTTTGGAATTCTTCTTTACTTTGTACACCCATTTCACACCAATTGCCTTGTGCCCTTTTGGAAGTGAAGCTAGCTCCCATGTATCGTTCTTCCCGATTACCTTGATTTCTTTATCCATTGCATCTATCCACTTCTTGCTTTGTATAGCTTTTTAGAAATCCATGGACTCACAGTCGGCAAAGAGACAAAAAAGAGTAAGATTATCTTGATTGTTAGTTACCTCATAAAGATCTTGTAATCTTCTGAAGCGTGGTACTCTTTCACTTGAATTTTCTATTGAAATTGATGACGATGAGTCACTTTGGATACTTGTAGTTAATGTTGTTTGTGAAGTAGTAAGCTCTTCTCTTATTTGTTCGATCCGTGGCTGCTCTACGTCTTCTTCTTGCAAGTATGGGAAAAAGTTGTAGTCCTCGTCATGTGATTCCCAATCCCATTCTCCTCCTTCATCGAATATGACATCTCTGCTGATGATTGACTTCCCTGTATTTGCATTGTATAGCTCGTAGTCTCTCGAATTTGTGTTGTAACCAATGAAGATGAACTTCTCGCTCTTATTATCCAGCTTGCTTCTTTTTTCGTCGGGTATGTGTACATGAGCTATGCATCCAAAAACTCGCAGATGAGAGATGTCAGGCTTCCTTCCACTCCATGCTTCTGTGGTGTCTTTCCCTACACACTTCTTGTTGGTAATCGGTTAGCCAAATAAACAGCACATGCGACTGCTTCTGCCCAAAACTTCTTCAGTAATTTCTTGCTTTTTAACATGCTTCTTACCATGTTAAGGATGGTTCTATTCTTCATTTCCGTTACTCCATTTTTTTTGGGATCTTGGAACAGTTAGAAGTCAACGTATTCCGTTGGCTTCATAGAATTCTTGAAATTATTTCGAAGTGAATTCTCCACCTCGATTAGATCGCATAGCTTTGATCTTGAGACCACTCTCCTTTTCTACATCTGCCTTAAACTTTTTGAACATTCAAAAAACCTCTGATTTTTGTTTTAAGAAATACACCCATGTTTTTTGTGAGAAAGCATCTATGAAGAGAAGGAAATAGTTGCTCTTACCGAGTGAATTTGGCTTTATTGGACCGCACACATCTGTATGTATGAGCTCAAGAGGCTTTTGGGCTCTTGAACTTGACTCCCTTGGAAAGCTTTTCCTAAAGTGCTTTCCGAGTAAACATCCTTCACATATTTGATCAGGGTGCTTGATGCAAGGTAATCCTCTCACCATCTCTTTCTTTGAAAGCAATTCGAGTCATCCGAAGTTGAGATGCCCAAATAGAAGATGCCAAAGCCAAGAAGCATCTTTATAACAGGCCTTGAGACATTTGACAATATCATTTTGAATGTTAAGCAAGAAAAATCTATTTTTAGACATTGACACCTTAGCAATCAAGTTACCAATATTGTCTTTTAAAAAGAGAGTATTTCCTTTCAAGTGAATATCATATCCTTTCTCCAATAGTTGCCCTAAACTCAAGATTTTGCTCTTCATATTCGGCACAAAGTAAACATTAGAAATAAATTGATGCTTCTCATTTTTCTGGCGGATGAGAATGTTACCTTTGCCTTTTCACCTCTATCTTGGACTCATCTCCAAACGACACATTGCCGCTTAATGATTCGTCAAGCTCTACGAACATGCTTCGTCTCCCGCACATATGGTTGCTTGCACCGGTGTCCAGGTACCATGTACTATCTTCACCTCTTTCAATGTCCATGTATGCTAGTAGTAGCGTGTCATCTTCTTCTATCTTTTCTTCTATGTAGTTGACTCTTTCATAAACTTTGTTCGTAGGAGCTCTACATTCTTTTGCATAATGCCCAAACTTGTTACAATTATAGCACTTAATTTGAGATTTATTATACCTCGAATTTGAGCGCCCTCGACCACGCTCTTGTAGATCTTTCTCCTTTCTCATAGTTATTTTTGGAACCCCACCCTTGCTTGCTAGCATGACCTCGTTCTTGTCCACCACCTCTTCCATGTTGGCTTCTAATATTGTTGAAGCTTTCATCTTTTAGAGTTGGTCGAATATTCTTCTGAGAAGTTGTTCGACAATCTCTTCATTCATCTTCTTCTTTTCTTTGTGGGCTTGCAATGAACCCAGAAGTTGCTCTATCGTCATGGCTTGTAAATCCTTGGTTTCTTCGATAATAGTTGTGATACTATCAAATTTTGAATCTAATGAACGAAGAATCTTTTCCATGATAACCACATCTTCTAACTTCTCTCCATTTCTTTTTAGTTGATTGGAAATTGTAATGACTCTAGAAAAGTGATCGGTGACCAACTCACCTTCTTTCATATGCAAAATATCAAATTGACTTCTTAAAGTTTGAAGTCATACCTTTTTAACCTTCTCTTCTCCTTTATACGAAACCTAGAGCTTCTTCCATGCTAGCTTGGCCGAAGTAGCACTTGAGATCTTCTCAAAACTATCTTCATCTAAAGCTTGATAGATGAGGAAGAGAGCCTTCTTGTCTCTCTTTCGCAAGTCTCTTAAGCTCTCCTTTTGTGTTGTGGATAGAGCGGACTCGTCGCTTGACTCATCGTAGCCTTTCTCCACAACCTCCCAAACATCATGCGCTCTAAGAAGTGCCTTCATCTTGATACTCCAATTGTCGTATATGCTTTCCTTAAGCATCGGGACTTGGAAGGAAACCATACCACCATTTGTCATTGCTCTATAAAGGAACCTTTAGGCTCTGATACCACTTTGTTGGAATGGAGAGGCTTTTGGGATTTGACAAAGGCTAGAAATTTATGGAAGAAGCTTCATTTTATTTTCTTTGTTTGATACAAACTCAAAGACTCCACCCCTATTTATACTAGTGGCACCTCCTAAATTAATGGTTAGGATTGTGCCACCATAATTCTAATCCAATGGTTACAATAATTCCCCACCTATCACACAATAATTCAGCACCTACCATACAATAATTCTACACCTACTACACCTACCACACATTCTAGAATAAGCTTCTAGATGAGGCTCTTATTAGACTTTATTTAAACAACTAAAATCAAGTTTATATTTCAACAGAGCCAAAGCTCAGTAGACGTGGTCGGTGAACTTCCTATCGATTGAATCAGTCTTCTAATTTTATTATATGCAAATATCACTGTATATTATCAAAAAAAATCTCTCTAACAACTAAATGATAAATAGACTAATGTCTATAATAGGGAGTCCAGTGTCATGAATAAAAAAAACGCTTTCTTTAACTGTTCCTTAATATACTCTTTCTCTCTCCCCCAGAGAACCCTTAATTTTTTTATGATTTGTGTTGCGTTCTGATAAGGATCATGTGGCTCATTTTTTACCAGGTGAGCCGAAGTATCTCACGGGGAGACTTTGTAATGATTGGCGTCATCAAAATTCAAAAAGAATGATTTCCTGTAGAAATACGAGCACCGCAACAGAAATACGAGCACCGCAACGCGAACCAAAGTGCGTGCTTGGCGTCCAAACATCCTTCCAACGCTAGTCAAGGTAAAAAATGGAAGCCGTCCATCTCATGACTATTTGGCCAATTAGGTGAAAGGTCGGCATCAAACCGGAGTAAAGGGCGGGGTGATGACTTACTTCATTTTACATCTTCGGATGAAGTCTAAAGTCGGTTTAACAAAACAAAAAACATAATGAAAAAAGATATATTATTATTAACTAATTCAAGCTGTACATCACGATCTCTCCTACGTCTCTTCGTTCATCAGTAAAGAGTTAAAAACTGATTAAAATTGATTATTTATATTAAACCGAATAAAAGAAGAAATCAGGGCGGGGAGGTTGCTTCGCGGTGGCCGCATTCCCTAATGCGCATCTCAATGCTCTCCCCATCCGCATTTCGCCGCACATTGCAGCATTGCCGCCTCGGTGCCTGCCATCCCAACAACTATCCATTAGAAGTGCCGTCTTGAAAAATCTAGAATATAAGAGAATGTATATGAATATTACACCACCAACCAACCTTCTCGCGTACATTTGAATCCATCATAGTCGCGAAGACCCGAACGCTTTTCACACTAGAGGCGACGCGGAAGCCCGGCTCATCGCACTCCTTGCTCTCGTCTCCCCAGCCGAATCTCTTATACTCCGTCACCGTCCTGTTACTCTCGCTCACAACCTGGTCAAGGAAGAAGCGCAATGGCCGCTTGCAGGGCAAGGCTGGAGGCTCCAGCTCCCTCGTGTTAAAACTGAAGGGCCCATTCCTGAAGCTTCTCCATGTATTGAAGGTTCGTAACGGCACTTCGAGGTGACGGTTCGCTACAATCCATGGGTAGAGCTGGACCGTGTACCCCCATGAGACGGACAAGGACCAATTTTTGGCTGGCGATGAGAGGCCGGTGAGATAGCAGATGCTTTGCTGAAGTATGCGAGGAGGGTCTGTGCGAGCGGCTTTGAAGAGGACGGGGAGAGCGTCGAGTTGTGAAGGGAAGAGCGGGAAGATGGGTTTAACGTAGTCCATGTGGTGGAGGGATACGAGCGGCGCCACCGGGTGTGCCGCTAACATTCCGTAAATGTCGCCGCGGAGGTCAACCTGCCATTTGTAAGCGCAGCGTTAGCGTTATACCAACCTAAGCCACGTTCGAAAAACCTAAATTTTTCTTAAATTTTAAGACTAATTTGTGTTTACTGTTTATTGGTCAACAACCTTAATAAAATTGTAGCCCACACTTGATGGCTGATATGAATCACATTTGTTAGGTATATGACATGATGTGAACCATATTATCTATAATTTCTATTTTCAATAAAGTGGTTTTAATTTTATAAAAAATAATCATGGAACTAAAATTATTGTCAGTCCAAATTACTAAATTCCAGTCGTAGTCAAACAATTTTTTTTTTCTTGCAATATGACAGAAAAAATAATAAAAATTTTACCTACATAACAACAAACTCCAATGTATTTACAGATCTAGCAATTAATTTTTTATTTACATACAAACTATCTTAACATTTCATTAAAGTGTGTGTTTAATTTCTTAATAGTTAAAATGAGTATTTTTTTATGTAATATGGAATATTTGGATGGTATAAATGTAAAAAAACAGATTAACTGTTAGATAGATATTTAAATAAATGGGATTTGGTTGTTTTGAATGTTTGCCCCCAAATACTGAAGTAGAAATGAGTCAAACAATCTGAAACATGAGGTTCCTAGGGAAGATGTGAGCCCTAATTATTGAAAAAATATTAAGTCTGGAGTCCGGACGTAAAATAACGCTCAAACACTGTAATTAAAATTTGGCGTGTGTCCTTGTCCAAAATCAGAAGAAGCCTGAAATTTGATTTGATCGTAGAGTAGAGTACACCAGGGTTGTACTAGAGGTTTTAAGCTTCTCCGCTTTTTAGATAAGGATACATGTCAAATTTTAATTGGAGTAACGACGTAACCAGACTCCGGACTTACAATTATCAAAGAAATCACGGTTGTCTTACTCTTCACTTGCTCTAAAATACTAAAATGTTATAATATCTATAACATATTAAAAAACGTAACATTCTGGTGAAAAATATTTCGCTTAACAATTAAGACCGCATTTACTGCATATCATACAAATCATATCTTTATATGTTAATTATATAAATATATATAATTTTTATATTTTGAACGCTTAAATTTATTTATATCACATGAAGGAAACAAATCACTACTACAATTTTTTTTTTTTTTTGTAGTGAAACAGGCTTTTTAAATAAAGGCAAAAGACTAAATATAAAAATTAAAATTTAAACGTTAATAATTAATACATAGAAAATAGGGTACTTGTGGAAGAAGTTTTTAGTTAAATATGTAGTCACAAGTCGACTAAATCTGAAAGGTCAGGGCTATTTCATGCTAATAGTCAATATTAATCTGAAAGGACGAGTATATCCCATGCTAAGCGTCAATATTTCATTGCATGTAGAAAGAACTTTTTAATCCAAGACCTATTAGTTGAAAGATTGAACTCAAATTTAACAAGCTAAGATGACTTGCATCTCATTTATCCACGACTATGACTTTTAAAATTAATCCGCTCTATATAAACCCGTGAAAAAAAAATTGAATGCCTTTCAAAAAATTTATTACACTTGTACTCAAAAATAATATTATTTTATTAACATTATGAATATTTAAAAATGTTCTAATATTTATTTATTATAGTATAGAACTCAATATTAAATTTAAAAGTTAAATTTGGATAGCCTTTTATTTTCTGACGAAATATTGAGTATTTCGACAAATATCATACTTTTCAAATGAATTTATTTATTTATTTTAGATGCAAAATTATTCATCCTCTAAGGTCGAGCCAATTAATATTTTATAATTGTATTTATTTATTTTGTTGAGTTTAAGCTACACATTGTACGAATATGTAAGCATTTTGGTATGTCATAAAATAAAGAATGTGCTTAATTTGACTGCTGACTCCAAAAATACATTTAAGCTAAATTTGAATATGTTCTAAGACTTTAAAATTTGATAAGATTTATTTATTAATTTTTTTTTTTTGTAAACTCAAATCTAAACTAATTATTTATTTTAATGCCAATTATTGAAACACATTACATAGCTATAATGGAATTTATAGATTTTAACCAAAATTAACAAAATTCGTTAGACATAATTTAAGCTGTTTTATAAAGTTTATAAGCTAATAAAAGTTAAATCCATATTTAACTTCTATTCAATGACTTAGTCTACTTTTTATTTAATGATTTAGTCTAAGAAAACATTTTAATTATAAGATATAAAAAATAATAAAAATAATAAGCATTTATCTAATAAAAAATCAAATTTTTACAAGATAAATTTTTTATGAAATAAAAAATGAGTAAATTTTTAAATTTATTTATTTGAATAAAAGTGGTTTAAATTTTATGTAAATTTGTTTAAAATCAATTAACATAAAAAAAATTATTTATCGCCATACACTACAAATAAGGGAATTGAATTATAAAAGGAAAGAAAATAAAAATATGTTACCTGATGAAACCCTGGTTCTCGAGTTAACGGAACCCCAAGCTCGCTGAAGCAACTCTGCACCCGTTGATCGCTTCCATATAGATCAGCGTATCTCTCAAGACACCCGTCAATAACACCAGAAAGCGCAGCCGCCGCCGCGTAACTGATGGCGAACCCGCCGCCTCCGAAAGCCATGCCGTAGGAGTGCATCTCGTCCTGCTCCACGCTCTCAGATGGCGCACCGATGTAGTACATCTGCTCATGATCATATTTCCCAAGAACGGCAACCAGATTCTCCGGAAAGAAAACAGTGTCGTCATCCCCCATCACGAACCATCGCACTCCTTCCATCCCCAACGCGTACGTCTCCGTTGCGATCCGAGCAATCCGCGAAGCTGCCGTTCGCTTCCCATGCAGATCCTTCCCCGCAGCAGATACTTTCCAGGGCGGGCTTGCGGGCGACCAATCCGCTTTGATTGGCGGCTTGTCTAGCCACACAAAGCCCCTCATCTCTTTCGGCTGCCACCAGATTTCAGTATATCTCCGACGCAGATGCCACGTTCGAGCCGAGGCCGCGATCCCGAAGACGATGTGGGAGAGGTTCGTCTGCGGGAGTGGATTGGATGGTGTGATTTGGGGGCTGCGACATGTTCGGAATCGCCAGGGGGTGGAGCGGATGAGAAAACAGAGTAGGTAACGAGAGCGAGGGAGAAAAGGAAAAAGGTGCAGAGGGAGGTCTTGATGGTTCGTCGGAGGATTCCACGGGTGATTTCCGCGGGTAGGAAGTAGGGTTTACAGAGAGGGATCATTATTCCCGCCGTGTGGCGTGCAAGACGAAAAGCGACTTTTTTCCCTGCGAGGAAGACGACAATGCGTTACAAAAATTTTCAAGCGATGCAACGTGTCTTTTATAGCCAATCTTAATGTTTGGTTTATTTTGACTGTATAGGAATACGAGGATAAATTAATAAACGTTGCTTGCGATGTATGGATACGTAGCTGAAAAATGGCATTATTTACGACAGGTAGTTGTTTTAACTATTCTATTTAAAACTCATAATGGAGAAATTTTCTGCAATAATGTTTTCATTTCATTAGAAATTGTCCTTTATACAAAAGCTTTAACGTAATTGGACCTAAGAAAAAGAAAATTTAACATATAACATATATATTTTTTTGTATTTATATATCTAACATATAATGTCTTTTATTCTTTAGAAGTTAAAATAGTGATATTTTCATGAGATAAAAAAGATTTTGGTGATATAAATATAAAAATTGAGGTTTAGGTGTTAGATATGTAAATACCTGAGAATTAGGTGGTACGTATGTAAATTGCCCATTAACAGAATATTTATTTAGATTGTAAAACTTTGTTGATTATTTTTTTGAGATCAAACAATTCGTTGACGAATGAGGCACTTAGTTGATGATAATATTTCGTCCGAACGGTCTATTATTTAATATACGGTGTGCAAAGTCAAATATATAGTTAGAAATGTACCCCTAAATTTAATGATCTTATGTACGCACATTGGCTTGATTTTCATTGTTGCAGAGGAAAAGCCTTCTTCTCAAGCTTCATATATATATTATACGCTGGACTAAGTCAAATATCTAGTTAGAGATGCATCATAGTACTATGGAACTTGTCTTCAATTAACTTGCTTATATTAAACTCATCGAATATATTTGACTTATGAAAATATATTTATAGCATGCTGGAAAATTATGCCAATATAAACTGAAGTTCACTATTTGTTTTGCGGAAATATCCCGCGTACACGCAAGAAGAAAGACTATTACACACGATTCACAACAAGTTTTTAGTCAAAAAGCTAAGAAATAATGACTGAAATAATTCCACTATTGTTGAGCCAACTTAATATATATCTATTTTTTGTTGTTAAGAGAAGACAAAATGATAACAGTAAGGCTTAGTTTGTTGGTGATATACAACCATAATTTTCTAAGATGAGTTGATCAAGTCATAAAAGAACCCTGAGATCAAATTAAAATGTTTTCCATTATGAACCAACAAAAAACTCCTCAAGCTCCAACTTACTTGATGCACTAGACCTTTCAGTCATCAAAACCCATCTAATAAGCTTGCGAAAAATGATTAGCTAACTTGTTTTGTTTTCTTAGTTGCTCACCTATAGAACTTATTTATTTCGTCTAGAGTCTTCACTAAGTCGACTAGGATTTTTTGCCAGATGAATTCATCAATAAACCTTACTCTCAACTCAATACTTACATGATATTCTTATTTAGCTGCAGATTGTCAACTAAGCTCTACGCCGAGCTAAATTATTTAGTTTTTATTATTTTTATCATATAGCTTCCCTATAATACTAATCATGTATGTCACCAATAATTAACGGACATAGTTTAACAATTCGTAAGATTTAATTATGTCAAACGTTTATACTACTAATATATTAAATATATTTTCTAGAAGAGAGACATTTCCACATAATTAAATCATATCTCTATAGATTCTTATAGTAACTCATATTTCCAATTGCCTCAATAAACGCTTGATATTATAGTCCTAAAATTATGGCATTTGTAATTTACATGATACTATCGGTTTTATTATTCAACACGATATGAGGAGCAAGTTAATTATTTTTTTGAACCATTCAGTTTTGAAGATTTAACTATTCAAAAAATCAAACATGACATCAAAGTAATACAAGATCTCATCTAAATTGGATATTGCATAGGTCTAAAATTAAAACCAACAAATCTTTCCTTTATGTAAAAAAACTAGATAGGGTTTTGATTAAATTTGGGGTCTAAACTTCTTATATGATTAAGACCCTATAATTTATTACATTTTAAGCAACAGAAGTTACTTAAGAATAATCTCAAGTAAGATATGATTTTGTCTTCAAAAAAAATCTTAAGTTTAGGTTTTCATGATTTGTTATTAAACTGGAATTCCAAATGGAAAAGACTCAAAAGTGGAACAATTATTATCATAAATCAAAGGAAGAAGAGTGGAACATGTCGAAGATACTGAGAAACTAAGTGACATCTCAATTATTCTATAGCTTAGTTTTAGCAATTTTAAAAGAGATATTTATTTGATGTTACATCCTGATATTAAGAAGTTTTTGGGCTTAAATCACATGACATATTATCGTAAGAAAGCTTGGGAGAGTAAGGATTTATGTCGTAGCTAAACGAGCAACCTCATAATCCTAAAACTAAGGTAAAGTTCACCAAAAGAAGTGAAGCTTCAGAATCCTAGTCTAAAAGAAAGAATGAACACAAACAAATAAAATGCAATGGAAGTACAACTCTACCTGTAAAGGGCTATCATCAAAATCTTCTAATCTTATTTGAAACTATAAAAGTCGGTCTCAATGAATAAAAGATAGGGTAGGATGTTATTTATTTATTAAGAATAATGGGTCTCACAACTCGATCATAAACCGAACTGCATAAATATGACAAGTATGTAAAATGTCTTAAGACTAATATGAATATATTATTATAACTAAAAATTTATCATTTTATGGCTCACCACACTCATAGATTTTATTAGTTTTGGTTAACTTTTAGTGTCACGTGAATCAGAACATTCTGTGTAATATGTTATGCAGGTTCTAGATGATGAATGCTTGGACAATCTGCTCACAAGGCCAATATAGATGCAAGGATAAAACTCACTTTCATGAGGTGATGATTCTCATAGGATCTGCATTGTGTGAGTGCCCGAAGTATAAGGAATAGAAGCAAGATGGTTATGCACACACGTATGGTGATGTATTCATGACTATTCTTACACCGTAAAACGAATTCTACTCAAATTTATTTAATATCAATTTTGTTGTTTTAAATGCATGATATTTTCTAGGATTGTGAATGTAGTATTTTGTACAATTTTGGTCGTTATTCTTTTGAAATTTTAGCTTAAAACTATTTATTTTAGTTTGGTTATAAAATTTATTCTTTATCAATCCTATCAGTAATTCAAACAAAAGGAAAAAAACAGTGAACTAAAATGTGAGCATACCTGTCGGGCAAACATATGGAAAAATACAACTAATGGGAGTCAATCCTAGACATATATGTCAGACTCATCAATTGACATTGTCCAAAGCACTGTTGCTAGTTTAATTGAGGTTTATCTTTCACTTAATTGTTCATCCTCTTTTAGATTGTTCAAATGTTGATAGTCAATAAAAAAAAAGCCCACCTTAACTCTAGAAAAAAAAGATAATATAGGAAGTAAATCATAGTTTGCTACAATAGCTTATCCATATTAACTAAAACAACCTTACAAAACAAAATTAGTACATTCTAAGCTTACTACGACAATATTGAAACATGTGAAGAATACCTGTAGAAACTAGTGCAACAGAGAATCATCTACTCATCTTAGCAAGCATCTAGTTAGCAAACACATCAATCACAACATAAAAACCTATTTAGTCTCATAACATTTACAGGATTAGTGTCTTCTGAAGTCTAATAAGTGGGAGAGTGGAAGGTGAGATTTTTTTTTTTTTATTTAAGACGACTGCTGTTAAGATGACAATGGCCTTCCATTGTTTCAGGGTCATTTATTTTCGATATTCTTTTCCAGAAAAGGTAGTTAGCATTTTCAAACCAGGAGACTCTTAGCAGCAAACAATGTAGGAGGCATACAAACTAGCTTTACATGTTGCATTAGATTATATTGTGATGTAAAACTATCCTTGAATTTCTATTCATTAATTGTCAAGCATTGTTCACCGCTAAAAAAAAGGGACGAAAGGTTTTAGCATCAGCTGTGGCGTCAAACTTTTTCAATCCTTTTAAGTTACTTAATATCATTTTAAAAATTCCTCCGCAAAGTCTAATGCTAATTATCTTTTAAGAAAAGACTCGCAATTGAACCTTCATTTCTTCCTTTTCTCCTTCTATTTTGTGTGCTTGGGGTATTCGTCATTGATTTTTGTCCATCAAATTGGTTGACGATTTGTGACACTTCTCCTCCGGTGAAATCGATGCTATGAGTATCTCCACTCCTCTCCAAATGCAGGGAATTGTTTTCTTTCCTTGCACGTCTCTTTTCATGTGATATTTGATTCTTCTTTCATTTCTAGGTTTATAGAAATTGATGTTTCGGTGTTAAGTATGTAATGCATATGATTTGTTTTTATTTGTATGCGGTATTTCAAGATTCAATATTAGATCTGTAATGCATAGGACTTGTGTGTTTCTATGAATGAAAAAATTGAAGGGCTTCATAAAATTAGCAATTTTTTTTAGAAATGATTTTTCAAAGCTTAATTATTTGGATTTTTGCACATTTGTAGGTCATGTGGAAGGGTACTATGTTATGCACCAAAAATATATACGGATTTTGCTATATAATTTTATCCATTTTTGGTAATATTGCACTTTAAAGAAAAGTATTTTTCATGATTTATTACAGGTGTGATGATTTTATGTGATTGGAGCAAAAAGAAGCGAAAAGGAACTAATTCGGAGCAAAATGAAGCAAAAAGGAGCAAAAAAGAGGAAAACAGGTTCTGGCACCACCGACATCATTTTCCAGAGACTTCAGCAATATTTTGACGATAGAGCGCCGCCGACGCCCAATGTTGGTGGAATTGAAATTTGAGGAGTTTTGACGACTTTTTGAACGAATGCCTATAGAAACTCTTGGCATTTTGTTCCTAACTTATAAGTAACTGTTTTTGGATGAAAATGGTGTGGCATTGAGTGGTTTTTGTGTGGTCCTGGTGTGTGTTAAGTGTTAGGGTTTAGGAGAAGAGTGTGTAGAAGTGAGAATTTTGAGAGGAATTCTTCTATAAGGAGTGAAGGAGAAGGAGTAAAGTGAGATTACTTCTTCCTTTCCATTCTAAAGAGAGAATCAAGTGTTGAAAAGAAGAGAGAAAAGAATTTAAAGGAACTTTAAGGGAATTGCATTGGGGAAAAGAAAGAGATAAGTTGTATTTTCTTTTGTGGTTTGTATGACTTTTTTTTTATATATAAATCCATGTTTTGTTGTATCTTCTTCATGAATTCTGAGTAGTCTCCTTTGTCTTTTTTCTTGCATAGAGATGTGATGTTAGATTAATGTGGATTTGACGTGCTTTTAATGTATTGAAGAAATTGTGATGGTTTTTCATTTCAAACTTAATTTACTTTTTGATTTGGCCAATTGAATTATTGAAATATGTTGCTGAACATTAATTCTGAAAGGATTTAGTGTCCTACAATAGTAATGAAGAACCCATTCAATTTCCATGGATGAATTGCGTAGTTCATGGAAATTGAGTGCAAATAAATAGGGAAATGTGTTTTGATGGACTTCAATTTGAAGGTTTCAGGGTGACAGTCTGAGAATCCCCAAATTGGTTCTAAGATTAGTAACTAAACTTAAATGTTAGCCCTCAGGTGAAGGGTGAGTGGGAGCTCCGTAGTGAGCCGGTATCCTCCCAGCCTAGCCTTAGATTTAGTGACTAAACATAGGATATGTCAATGTTCTTTTAATTCTTGGAAGAGGGGGTACTCTTTTAAGGGTAAAGAAATATTTATACTCCTATTTAGCACAATAACATAGATGTTTGTTCCATATCATCCACAAATCATATTCTCATTGCAAGAGGAAAGATACTTTTCTCATATATATCAAAAACCTTTCAGATACATAGTTTAGTGTGTCTGTTAGTTAGTTCTGTTTTCAAAATTATTAGAAGTAATTGTAGTTTGATTAATTGTTAATGTTTTTTGTATAGTGGTAGTAGAAGTAAGTATTAAACTTTAAGTGCAATTTGAGTATTTAATTTCAGTGCTACATTATCTATTGTGAAACACTTTCTTCTACTTCATAACTTCTCTGTGGGATCGATAACCAGGACTCCATTAGAGCCTTATATTACTTGATACGATACGTATACTTGGGTTGAGTTCTTGGACTTTACAAAATCATTATAAACATATATAAATTTGAGTTCATAAATTCTTCCATATATAAAAGTCTGCATCAAGTTTTTAGGCACCGTTGCCGGAGAGGTAACGAAGTAACTAAGTAAGTAAGGAAGGAAGTATAAACGATATTTATTGATAATATAGTAACAAAAAACCTTTACTTTGTAGTGTGTAATTATGTGTTTGTTTAATTTTTAAAAGTATTTGTGTGATTGTATATGCGTCGTAGTGGATCTATAGGTTTAATGCCTTACGATTCGGAGTTAGAGCATACTGTCAGAAAAATTAGGAAAATGCAAAAACAAATTGAAAATCCTTGTGAAATGGCGAATAATCAAGATAATCAGAGAAATGATATTAGAAATATTCCAAGACCTTTAAGAGATTATGCTAACCCAACAACAGATGAAAATCACATAACTATTCAAAATCCTGATTTTGCTGCCAATTCAGAGGAACACATAACGAGGATCCAAATTTACATCTCGCTAGTTTTTTAGAAGTGTGTGCTACTTTTAAATATGATGAGGTGTCTAGTGACACTGTCAGACTTAGACTTTTTCCTTTTTCATTAAGGGATAAAGCTAAGGCATGGTTAAACTCGTTAGCATCTTGGATCTATTGAACTTGGGGAGAATTTTCCCAGAAGTTTATATCAAAATATTTTCCTCCATCAAAGACTGCTAAACTAAGAAATGATATTACATCTTTTTGTCAGTCTAAAGGAAAGTCAATATATGAGGCTTTAGAGAGATTTAGGGTCTGTTTGGGGCAGCTGCAGCTTATCCAGCTTATCCGGATAAGCAGCTTATTCTGATAAGCTGCTGATAAGCAGTTGATCCGGATAAGCTGTTTGTTTGTTTGGTTTGAGCGTTTGCAGAACAGCTTATTTGCGTACTGTTTGTGGATAAATGACTCTTATGCCCCTGAAATGAATAAGTTGTTGAGCTGTTTGGTTTCTGCGGTTTGAAAATAGCTTATATGCTACTGTTTGTAAAAAAAATAATTTACGCTCCTTTTTATTAATAAAATTTTATTTAAGTATAAAATCTTTTTTCAAATTTAACAATAAATATTTTTATATATAAAATTTTACATTTACATATAAAATCTTATTTTAAAAAAGTATATCTTCTTTTTAAACATATTATAAATTTATTTATTCTCTTTCCTTATGGTCGTATGTAGCAGGAAAGGAAAACCTATTTTCTCCATATATTTCAATACATTTGCGAGAAATTTTGCATTTTTTGTCTCATTGTTTTGGTGCGTAAAAGAACTGTCACTCGTTCAAAGCCCGAGTTCTCGGAGGAAGAAGTGAATCTCATTTTAAGGATGTATAAACTTGTTGGAGAGAGGTCTGTAGGACATTTTCTATCTAGTTACAGCATAAAATTTGATTTTTTTTGTTCGTGTTTTGGTGCCTTGATTGAATATTTTCAGGTGGACTTTGATTGCTGGGAGAATCCCAGGAAGATCAGCCGAGGAGATTGAGAAGTACTGGAACTCAAAAGAGTATAGTGGCAGCAGTATTAGCTGAGATATGTGAGAATTTTAAGTAAAACTCTAGAATTTCTTCTAAATATTTTTTAGGAATAATCCATCAGCAGTTGTATGTATTAATATTTATGACATATATGAAAGTTAGATTATTGTTTCATTAATAAATTTATATATTCCAATGTTTGTTGAATGGTGTTTGAAAATAATAAGAGTTGTATTAAATTTAACACATAATTCAGAAATAAGGAAGAAAGTTGGAAAAAGAAAAAGTTTATAAAATGTTAGATGCATCATAGGATAACTATAAATGAATCAAGTAATTTTTCTTTTTGAATGCATATCAGATATCAAGAGATCAAATATATCCCTACAAAAGCAAATCTTTCTTGTTTGAATTTTTTCATGGATAAATAATGCCTTCATTGTTTGAAACATGTTCTTTTGCTTGCAATGAATATTTTCCCCAGTTAGAGATAGCAAAACAGCTTTATGATCCCAATGTTTGGATGGTATTTTTCTTAAACATTTTAGAAAGGCCTGATCCAGAAAATAAGGTTTTTGCTCAGATGTTTCAAAAGAATTATGCTGGAAAATGTGCAAGATATGTAAATACATAGTAATGGAGGTGTGTATGCAAGCAAATCTGATCCAACATTAGATAATTCAAAACAAGATAATAACATAACAATTCATAATTGTGATGCTCCCTTCACTCAACAAAAATTTTAGAATACCCAATTAAAACCCAAATACATATTGCAACTACAAATAGTAAAAGGATTACAACGTTCAATTTAAAATGCAAAAGGTACATGTCAAGAGAATCGTTATTTGGTTGTTGCACGATCGATTGCCCAACAACATTATACAGTTCAGAGCCACTCTAGGGTGAAGTGATGCACTCCAATTATGATAACGTGGAACCCCGTGCAACGTTGTCAGATTGGGATAATGTCGAATCTGAAGGTGTGTCTGCCCACCTAAAAAACTTGCAGTCCTCCAGTCTCTGCTTCCACCTTGGGCAACAATAGAACTGTAGTCCATAGCTACGTTCCTTGCGTGACGTAAGTAACAAGGACGTTAGCCCGCAGTGGCACATTACTTGTCCGGATTTTCCTGAGTACCTGGAACTCATCGTCCTGCGGAGAGAATAAAGACAGTGTACATACAATCTGCTTAAACACCCAACATGTGTAACAATTGTATTATAGATCTTCGAACTGTTAGATCCTCCTGTCAAGGCTCAAAATAAACATATATAGTGATGCTCCAATAATCTTATTGCCTAACAATGATTTGCACATGTAACACAATCAATCTATAATTCCATTAAAAGAAATTTTACTTCATTTTAATTTTTGTGGGCTTATGTAGATTAGAATTGCTTTGGATGGGAAAAGAAGAGAAAACTCATAATCAGTCATTTTCAGAGAAGACTACCATATTTTCATAAGATTTGCTGGAACTACAAGCTTGAACTATATAATAGAAATACCTTCTGGATGCATATAACCTAAGATTATACCTAATGTATTGGAACCAACACTCCCAAATTCACAAAAAAATGTTACAGGTACATCAATTTTTTTTCATGCGTTTTACATAAAAAAATGTTTAACCAGCTTGTCAAGCATTAGCATAAGAATGCGTTTAACCAGCTTTTCATGCGTTTAACCAGCTTTTCATGCGTTAGCATAAGAATGCGTTTAACCAGCTTTTCATGACACCACGTTTCAATACATTAAAACATGAGAATAGTGATAAAAAAGGGACATTTATATATGTACGCAAGAATTCTTATATATTTACATATGTAACACCTAAGCTTTGATATTTACATTCACACCACTCAAATCCTTAACATCACATAAAAAAAAACCATTATTACTAACTTCTAAAAATAAAATACACCTTTTCATGCATGAGTTTATAAAACAAAAGTGTTATAAATGTAAATATTAAACTTTGGGTGTTGGATTTATAAATAAATAAGATTTGTGTGGTACGTTGTAATGTTAATCTTCCTAAAAAAATGCACTTTCTTCATCAGCTTGTTTATCATCACCATTTTGAAAAGGAAAAAGCTCTGCCACAGTAGACAAACTAGCACTAAACTCTATAGATTCTATAAATGGTAAACAAAATTTGACAAAAATTTATATGTAAACAAAAAAGACTTTTATTTCTTTGAGAAAAACTAACACTCGTTAAATGAGCATAAGCCATAAAAACTAGTTTTTGATCAATCATATGCAACTCTACTAATTGAGGTGAAAGCTCATATGCAAAAAATGTTAGATAAAAAATGCCAACAGGAGAACAAATTTTCCCACCAGATGGATTCATGTGGTTTCCTGCACCTATGACACCAAAAATTCGGGTAAACAATAAAGTCTTATGTTTGTTTATTCTTCAAGGATATACTTTTAGAAATGAAAATGTGATTAAACAAAAAAAAACACTTGCAAACCTTAGTAAAGTAATATAGTTACAAAACAGAAAGCTGAAGAACCACTAATCCAAGTATTGTTAATGCAGTTAGCAGTATATTAATCTTAGTAAATTAATGCAGTATGCTCAAGTATGCTAAAACTAAACAGCTATACAAAAATTAAATGAGAAGAAGGAAAAAAAATCAATAATCAATTAACAGAAATGGAATGAAAACCAACCAAGTGTTGAAATACATCATTCCTAGCAACGAAATCCGTCTCACAATTAAGCTTTATAAAACTATTTCATTAAAAGCCTCTTTGAATAACTTTAATAAAAGGAGAAGCTAAACCAAGCGAGGCCTAAGTTTCACAGGTTCAAGAAAAGTTTGAAAACAACTTCAAACACAAGATCATTGGAAAACTTTATGTAAGCAAAGGATCAAGTTTACATTGCACAATTTGCAAGCACTTCATATCATTTAAGCATTAAGGGAAGTAGATAGCCCCTGGAAGGCCACAAAACTTCATTGATAAGTATGAAATTTAAATTCAATTGTGTCAGTGTGCAACATTTGTGCTTCAAAGTTATCGCAATGAAATGCAAAACAATGTTTTGTGACTTTAAAGCTTTGAGAGCTCAGAGTGCTTGGTTTGAAAGGAGATGGAAGAGATTTTAGTGTCTCTTGGTAGTTTGTTTTACTTTCCTCTTTTACTTAACTTTATGGCACATCATTTTTGGCCCTGATTGAAGCTTTCTTTTTAAATATTTTGGTACATTCATTATGAATGTTATTGATGAAGATGAACTACACAATACAACTCAACAAAAATCATTCAAATTTTTCCCTAAAGATACATTCATGTTAATTGACAATCGCATTAGAGTCAGCCATTTCTTCGCTAAAGAAATAGCGCTCATTATTTCAAGTTTTCTGAACTGGAAGTGTGCAAGATCTGTTGAGAAGGCTCAGGTTCTAAGCATATTTTAACCAGTAATTTCTAATTAATTGTCATTAGGCTCAACTTTAAGGAAAAAAATCTCAAACTGAAGTAGAAAAGGCGGAAATCTAAACACATTTATATATGAAAAAGGAAATTTCTTAAGTGGAAGTAGAGAAGGCAGAAATCTAAACATGTTTATATATGAAAAAGGAAATTATTTAATAAGTTTTCAACTTTACATGCCTGAACCCCAAGAAGAACAACATCCTCTTCAAGAAAGATCGTAATGTGGCTTGTTATATTACAACGAAATACGTCTCACGAAGTGGCTTTTAATGAAATAGTGTTATAAGAAGAACAAAGTGGCTCTTATCATCTGTTCTGCTTTCAGGTTTATCTCAGGTTTTAGTTTTAATTTTAATAACTTGAATGTTTAGAATTTGAACTTCATGAATTCAGCATTGGAAGAGGGTTTTGGATGATGACTTATATTTTTATATTTAGGAAATTATTGAATAAGAGTAAACAATTTGCATTAACAATAAGTTCAAATAACAAAAACAGCAATATTCAAATAACACTTCAGAGGGATCAAATAGCGAAGAATGATGGTTTAACAAAAGCCCAATCTTTACCTCACCATATCAAAACAGTGAAGAATGATGGTTTAACAAAATAATTGAATTAACATGATCAAAATACTTCTCCAAACAGAAATAGGAAGCAAACATAAAGCTAGAAATTAGAACATTGTCCGACAAAAAACTACATGTCAATGTAAGTATCAACGAACACAAAAGTTCGGGACATGAAAACACTCAAAGCTATAAAGTGCCATTGTGGATAATGTCGTTTGCTATTTGCTCCCTCAAATTTGTCATCTCCAATGCACCTTCACCATCTTTGTTGTGTGCTTCAAGCGACGTCATGTCAAGTTGTGGTATGTTTCGTCCCACATGAAATTCAAATGCTTTGGGTGGAATCTGTTAAGAATCTTGTTCAACCTCTGCAAATTCTGCATCCGATCTTGAGTGATGTCGTCGGATGAAGTTGTGTAGTGCCATTGTGGCCACTACTATCTTCACCTATTTTAGAAATGGGTAATTTGGCATATCACGTAATATAACCCATTTTTTCTTCCATACTCCGAAGGCTCTCTCGATCACACCGCGTAAGGATGAATGTCTTTTGTTGAAGCATTCTTTCTTACCTCGTGCCACTCCGCTTGATCTTTCAAAATCGGGGATATGGTACTTTGTATCTGGATATGGCTTTAGATACCCCCTTTGTAAGGAATATCCGGCATCGACTAAATAGTACTTACCCGTTCGACTAAGGTAATTAGCAATAGAATTATGAAACAATACGTACTTGTTACATACACTTACCCGGAGGTGGATGAGGGAAACCATATCGTCAGTTTCTGGTGGCAGACCTGAAAACACGACTATCATGTGCGCTACCTTCCCATCCAGCCATTACAAATGTGAAACACATATTAAAATCACACACGGCCATTACATTCTATGTTGGGGATCCACAACGTCCGATGTAGGCAACTTTTTCTGTAGCAGGCAGCCTTGCATCGACATGTGTTCCATCAATAGCTCCAATACAGTCCTGTGTTTGAGGAAGTACTCTATCAGCATTTATATCATTTTAGTACATTAATTTGATGTTAAAGAAATACCTTAAAGAACGACATGTATCGAGGGTCATTTGCAATATGTCTGGGAATGGTCTGGAACGTTGAATCCTCGGGTTTAACTACCTGTTGTGCCAAGCTCACTAGTGCATTTAAACCAACCTAGAAATATCTACTGATGGTCTCCGAGGAATGTTGAAATCGCTCCATAGCTAATCTAATTGATTCGTTATGGGATAAAATATATAGGGTAATCGCTAACACCTCTCTTGTTGTCGTTCTTCTAGAGCCGTGTAACCCATGGTGGTTCCGAAGTTCATTAAGCAGGTCGACAAATATTTCTTTCGTCATATGAAACATGTTGGCAAACCGTGTAGGGTGGCCCCGTAATAACTCACCAACCCATTTATCTCCAATGTAACTCGATGTCATACATGGAGTTCGATCAACGCGTGTATGATAGTAATGGTAGATCAAGGCAAGTAGGAGAGCGATTTTGAGGTTGTGGCTAACTTGTTCTTCATCCATTCCACAAGATCTGAACATAAGTTATTTTTTAAAGATCAATTAAATAACATAAATTAATTGCAACGATACATAGATAATGGAATGGAGGGTTAGAACATCACAACATAATATAATAAAAGATAAACTAATGTGCCTCCATGGAAAACAACACAGAGTTCATTACAATAAATAATACAAAGATCCATAGTAAATAAAATCTAAACGCCAAAAGTATTCAATCTTTCATGAAAGAGCGCAAGTAATCAAGTTGGAATTCTGGGTCTAAACTCTCAAAAAATTGTCTCCGACTTGAGTTTCCGAGCACCTTAACATACTTCAAATACATGGCTTTGTCTTCCTTAATACCAGGATGAGCATTAAGAAGCCCAATACATTCTTTAATTGAGTTGTCCTTTGCTGGTTCAGACCTAACTTTGCATGTTTCAAGGATTGTCTCTATGGTGCCTTTGAGGAATCCGACTCCTTTTTTCTTTTTTTCCACTCTGGGACGCTTTGTCCCACCGGTGGATTGAACATTTGTGTTGATTTGGCTGGGCCCTTCTCCTAACTCACTAATATGCTTGGTTTCAATGTTCGGTTGTGAGTTATCAAATTCTTGGTCGTTTGGGGTAAAAGCATGGGCTCCCATTGTGACAACCCCGGTGAACATAGCATCCAACTTCTCCTCCAGAATTAGATCAATGCCGCTCAATTTGAATTTTTTTGCTGCTGGCACAACCTGTAACATGAGGACAATTTCATGTTAAATTCATTTGAATGTCGTAATGTATGTAATAAGTAATTTGAGGTTTTTACCTTTAATCTCTCAGCCCACCAGGCCTTTGGTGCATCAATTGTTTGTTTCATTGGATTCCAACCCAATCCTGTTGAACCCATTTTAAGTTCAGTCCAGATTCTCCACTCCTTTTTTAACTGATCCCACTTGTTCTTTAGTTTTTTGCGATCATAATTCTTTCCAGTCACTTCGTTGAATTTAGAAATAATGTTCTGCCAAACTTCTTTACTAAAATGCGTGGTGGGTCTATTACCCAGTTCGATCTCCCTCAGATAAATATCACAGAAAGTAATAGTGCTCTCTCTATCCCACAAAGCTGATAGTCCGGACTCTCTAGGTTTACTCATATTGATAGAGAGAGAAAGGGGCTATCATGAAATTAGCATTATGTGAGAGAGAAAATATAAGCCCAAAAACTGCTATTAATCATACAATTTACAACTAACACAATGTAAACTAGGAAGACTTTGAAAATATCATGAAGTCATAATAATGACCTCCCCAACCTAAAACTATTCTACATGTAGAAATAATTAAAAAATTAAAAACATTTAAAATTTAGCCAACCATGAAAAACATACATCAATATAGATGTAATTCAATTGTAATGAGAAACACTTTAGGCACACTGCAACCATTTTTTTGCATTAACAATAAGAACAAATCATCTTAAGAAGAATTATCATTAGAAGGCAAAATAGCATCACCTGCTTCATCAACATCATCATTATCTATTAATCATACTCCTGTTCAGCAAAAAACATCAGTAACTTGTGGAGTAGTTCTCCAAGTTAACATCAGTAACTTGTGGAGTAGTTCTCCAAGTTAAGTTAATAAAATTAGTATCAGATGACTAATAAAAAAGGAAAGTATATAGACTTATGATTACATAAATTGAAGTTGTTCAAAATGATTTGTAGAGGACGTGTTTAGTGCTTTAGAAAATAATTAAAAAGAAGAAAAAAAAAGAGAGGAAAAAAAAGGATTCGATTGAAGTATAAGCCATCAATATGGCCTTTTATAACTCAAGCATAGAATGCCCCTTTTACTAGAACCCAAACTTTCCCAATGGTATGAAACCCTTCATGAATTGGAAAAACACCTCCTCAAAGGCATAAATTGCACCATTCATGATTCACATTGTGCTCCAAGTGGTGAAGTGTAGCCCTAACATAATTATGTGGGATAAAACTGATAACAAAATTTATATCACCACCTCAAAGGCAACATATCACCACCTCAATAAGCAAAGGATCAACAATAAAGCCTGGTGTTCAACATATATGTGTTCAGAAGATACAAAAGTTGGTGGGGAAAGAATAACTGCATTCTTTCAGCTAGACTTGATGCCATGACATTCTTTCAACAATAAGCCATGACAACAACATTTCAGATTCTTTCAGCTAGACTTGATGCCATGTCATGGCTTAAAGTTTGACTGAGGAGAAAATTAAAACTTTAAGGAATCGTTAGGTAATAATGAGGCTAATGTAGCTTATTTCATAGCCTTTAAGGAAAATAGTATATCAAATAAGAACTACTTGTAGCTCAATCCAAATCTACAAAATGCTTTCACCAAGAGCAAAGGATCTCACCAGAAGAGCTGAAGAAGACAAATCACCGGAAGAGCCGAAGAAGATGATGCGAAATCGCGAGGAGGATCGGAAGAGCCGAAGAGGAAGGGGACTGGAACCCCAGATCTGGCGAGGTGCAAACTCGAGGAGACCGAAAGAGCTAAAGAGGAACAGAGGGAGGAGACCGGAAGAGCCGAAGCGGGGGACTGGAGCGAGATGCGAACGCGAGGCCTCAAGGATACAGCGCTGCCTAGGGTTTCGGCTCAGATGCAAATGACTGGAGCGAGATCGAACATGAGGGGGGTACCAGGGTAATTCAAAGATAGAAAACGCGATCCATAATCCCACCGTGGGGGTCCCCCCTTGGTCGCACCTACAGCATAAAGTAGGAATGGCGTTTTCAAATAAGCTATGAAAAAGCTCAAAAAACAGTGCTGCGGCATTTTCAAAAACGCCGTCGCACTTATAAGCTGTCCCAAACGGACAGTTAAAGATCTTCTTAGGAAGTGCCCACATCATGCTTTACCAGATTGGTTAATAATTCAAAGATTTTATAATGGATTAGTGGGATCATTGAGATCTATTATAGATGCTGCTACTGGTGGATCGTTAATGTCAAAACCTTTTGATGAAGCATACACATTAATTGAAGAAATGGCTATTAATAATTTGCAATGGCCCTCTGAATGGGTAAATCCTAAGTGAGTAGCTAGTGTTCATGATTCAGATATGATGACTATGGTAGTTTCTCAAATTGCAGCCCTTTCTAAGAAAATAAATCAATATGGTATGAATTATTCTCAACCACATCAAGTATTGGAGGAAAATTCATTTGGACAGATAACAGAGTCTCAAACACCTTATGAGACTTTAAATGTTATTAATAGACCTAACAATCCTTATTCGAATTATTATAATCATGGTTGGAAGAATCACCCAAACTTCAATTGGAATAATAGCAATGCCAATGTTAACCCACATTGGGGTAATAATTCTATAAATCCAATTGGAAATTTGAACAATCCAGGAAATACCAATTTTAGACCATCTTATCCTCCTAGATTCAATAGTAACCAGCAATTTAGGATAATAAGTTGTCTACTAAAGAAATGATTCTGAATATAGGAAATCAATTACAAGCTCAAGGTGTTGCTATGAAAAATATTGAAGATCAATTGGGATATATTTTCACTGCACTTAATAATAGACCTTCTAGAACACTTCCAAGTAATGTTGAGATCAATCCAAAAGATCAAAACAAGAAACAACTTAAGGCAATTCAATTAAGGAGTGAAAAAGAATTGGAAACTAGAGTGCAAAAAGAAGTTGAAACAGAAAAGGAGAAGGTGGAAATTGAAAAAGGTTCAAAAAAGATTTATCCATACTTGGATTATCCTCTTGAGCCAATGAAGATAACTGTTAAAAAACCATCACCTCCTTTTCCTCAAAGATTGAAGAAACAAAACAGGGATAACATATTTGGAAATTTTTTGGAGATCCTTAAGAAATTAACGATAAATATTCATTTTGTTGAAGCATTAGAACAGATGTCTGACTATGCCAAGTTTATGAAGGATATCCTGAGAAAGAAAAGAAAATATACAGATCATGAAACTATTGCACTTAGCGAAGAGTGTAGTGTACTTATTTAGAAGAAGCTTCCTGAAAACTTAAAGATCCTGGTAGTTTCACTATTTCGTGTACTATAGGTGAAATTTTTTTCTGAAAAGCCTTATGTGATCTGGGAGCTAGTATTAATCTTATGCCTTTATCAACTTTCAAAAGGTTGAGAAAAGGATAAATTTCTCCTACATCTGTAACTCTAAAGTTGGTTGATCGTTCCATTACTTACCCTAAAGGAGTGGTGGAAGATGTATTAGTGAAAGTGGATAAATTTATCTTTCATATGGATTTTACTATACTTGATATGAAGGAAGATAAAGAAATTTCAATCATTTTGGGAAGACCCTTCCTTGCTACTGGAAGAGCAGTGATTGATGTTCAAAAGAAAGAATTAACTATGAGAGTTAATGATCAAGGGGTGACCTTTAATATTTTGAAATCTATGAAGTATCCCTCAATGGAAAAAGATAATGATTGTTTTAGGATGGAGGTTTGTGAACATTGGAGAAACGATCATTTTGAGAATATATTTAAAAAAAAAAGTGGATTATAAAAATATGTTTGAAGAAGAGATTGAAATTGAAGAAAATTCAAATAGTAAGAAGAATGAAGATTTGAAGTATGTTCAGGAGAGATTTGAAGTATTAGACACTATGGAAGGTGTAAATAAAAGCTTAATTCCATCTATAATAAAACCTCCTAAACTTTAGATGAAAATTCTCCCTAATCATTTAAAGTATATGTTTTTAGGAGAATCATCTACCCTTCTAGTTATTGTATCTTCGAAGCTAAACAATTATCAAAAGCATAAGTTGTTTGAAACTTTAAAAAGATACAAGAAAGCTTTTGGATGGACTTTAGCAGATATTAAAGGAGTTAGTCCTTCAATTTGTATGCACAAAATTTTATTAGATGAAGAACATAAACCGATAGTTGATCCACAAAGGAGAGTGAATCCTATAATGAAAGAAGTAGTTAAGAAAGAGATTTCAAAATGGCTGGATGCTGGAATTATTTATCTTATTTCGGATAGTGCTTGGGTGAGTCCAATACATTGTGTACCAAAAAAGGGAGGAGTGACTGTTGAAGTGAATGAATGTAATGAAATTATACCCACCAGACAAATTAATGGATAATGAATTTGTATTGATTATAGGAAATTAAATGCCGCCACCAGAAAAGATCACTTTCCTCTTCCTTTTCTCGATCAAATGCTAGATAAACTTGCTGGACACAAGTACTACTACTTTCTGGATGGATATACTGGCTACCATCAAATACTTATTGCTCCTGAGGATCAAGAAAAGACAACATTTACTAGCCCTTATGGAACCTTTGCTTTTCGAAGAATGCCTTTTAGATTGTGTAATGCACATGAAACATTTCAGAGATGTATGGTGTCTATCTTCAGTAGTATGATAGATAATGGAATAGAAGTTTTCATGGATGATTTCTCTGTATTTGGGACTTCATTTGAAATCTGCTTAGAAAACTTAGCAAATATTTTGGAGCTCTGTGAGAACAAAAATCTAGTTATGAATTGGGAGAAATGTCAATTTATGGTTGTAGGAGGAATTGTTCTTGGGCAAAAATTTTTTGAACATGGTATGGAGGTCGATCCTGCTAAAATTATAGTGATTGAGAGATTGCTGCCACCCACTACTGTGAGAGAGGTGAGGAGTTTCTTAGGACACGCTGGATTTTACAGGCGATATATTAAAGATTTTTCTAAAATTACTAAACCTTTGTGCTGACTTTTAGAAAATAATAGAAAATTTAATTTTAATGATGAATACTTGAGTGTTTTCAAATTATTGAAAGAGAATTTAATCACTGCACCTATAATTGTTTCACCAGATTGGGAGAAACCATTTGAACTTATGCGTGATGCGAGTGATTATGCGATCGAAGTAGCATTGGGGCAAAGGCATGATAAAGTTTTCAAAGTCATTTACTATTCTAGTAAAACTCTTAATGAGGCTAAAATTAATTATAGCACTACTGAAAGAGAGTTATTAGCTATAGTATTTGCTTTTGAAAATTTTAGAACTTATTTTATTGGAGCTAAAAGTATTGTGCATACAGACCATTCAGCTATCAAATATTTAATGCAAAAGAAGGATGCAAAACCTAGACTAATTAGATGGATACTTCTTTTGCAAGAATTTGATTTTATGATAGTTGATAGGAAGGGATCTGATAACCAAATATCTGATCATTTGTCGAGAATATAGTATGATAATTTATCTGAATTTGAAGAGGAAATTATATAAATTTTCCCTGATGAGCAACTTTATATTATTATTTGAAGCAATTTTGCCTTGGTATGCTGATATTGTGAATTATATTGTAAGTGAATTGTACCGCCGATTTAACAGGGCAATAACAAAAGAAGTTTAAATATGATGCAAGAATTTGTTTTTTGGATGAGCCCTATCTATATAAACAGTATAAGGATCTGATTATTAGGAAATGTGTGCCACAAGAAGCAATGAATTTGATTATTCAACAATGTGATGATTCTGAATTTGGAGGTCATTTTAGAGCTGATAAAACTGCTTTTAAGATTCTACAATATGGATTTTATTGGCCTACTCTTTTTTAGAGATGTTTATAGATATATTAAATCATGTGATCGATGTCAGAGAGTAAGTAATATCTCTAGAAGAAATGAAATATCTCTAAATTATAATTTGGAAGTTGAAATTTTTGTTGTATGGGGATTAGATTTTATGGGACCATTTACTCCTTCATTTGGAAATTTATATATATTGGTTGCCATTGATTATGTCTCGAAATGGATTGAAGCTATTGCTTTACTTAGATGTGATGCTCAGAGTGTTTCAAACTTTTTAAAGAAAAATATATTTACATGATATGCCGAGAGTGATCATAACTGATGGTGGATCCCATTTCAGGAATAATCAAATTAAGAGATTAGTTGAGAAATATAATATTATTCATAGAATCTCTACTGCTTATCATCCCCAGACTAGTGGTTTAGTAGAAGTGTCTAGTAGTGAAATTAAAAGAATTTTGGAGAAAACTGTGGATAATCATAAATTAGATTGGTCTGCTCGATTAGATACAACTTTATGGGCTTATAGGAGTGCTTTTAAAACCCCTATTGGAATGCCTCCTTATAGACTAGTGTTCGGTAAGAATTGCCATTTACTGGTTGAATTGGAGCATAAAGCATATTAGGAGATAAAAGAGTTGGATTTTAATTTAAAATATGCTGGAGAAAAAAGATTTATGCAATTGAATGAATTAGAAGAGATTAGAAATGCATCTTATTACAATGATAGGATCTATAAAGAGAAAAGGAAATTGTGGCATGATCCGAAGATATTGAAAAAGAAATTGAAATTTGGACAAAAAGTTTGTTATACAACACAAGATTGAAGTTATTTCCTGGAAAGCTCAAGTCTAGATGGTTAGGACATTTTACAGTTGAAAAAGTTCATTCTTTTGGACCTGTTGATATTAAAGATCCTGACACTAGAAAGATTTTCAAAGTACATGGGCATGAATTAAAGCCTTACTTTGACGGGTTTTAACCTGACTTCAAAGAGATTTTAATGTTAATTCATCTCGATTAACTGAATGGTTTGTCGGGCTGACGACGTTAAACCAGACGCTTTATGAGAGGCAACTCATATGTATCTTTGTGGTGTGTTTGCTTGTTTGTTGTAGTTGTGCTTTTTAGATAGTTATTTTTGTATCCTAATTACTCCTAAATAATTTTAAAATTGATAAATATTGGATTGAATTGACATATTGGAATATTTTGGGCCAAACAGAGTTCGGTGAGAATTTTTGACCACTAGTGCCGCCTCCCTATCATAGAGTAATACTAAACTTACAGGTTTGAATGCCGCTGGCGCCCTATCGAGCGTCGCCGGTGCCCAAAACTTGTTGATGGTTTTTGAAGTTTTAAAATGCAAGTTTTGGCTATTTTGAGTGGGATCTTCGTCATTATAACTCCCTAAACTCCATTTTAGACTTCCTAACTCCAGAAAAATGAAAACTACCATTCCCAATTCTCATCCCATGGATTCCTACTCTATAGAGACCCCTCGATCTCGCATTTTCAACTGAAGGAAGTTCATAAGTTTCAAGGCGTAGCGATTGTTCAACAAAGTGATGATGAAGAGGAGGATTATTAAGGAAAGAGGCTTCATAACTTGAGGTATGGATAATCCTACTACTAGAATTGAAGAGATAATTAAAGAGAGACGTTGGGAAGTACTTTGCTACACCACCACTATCGTAGTTGTTCCTGTCATGAAAGAATTCTATGCAAACCTTCAAGGATCAATCAAGGGTTCGTATTTCTGCGAGGTAGGTTTGTACAATTCACTCCTGTAAGAATTAAATGATTGAGAATGTACCTATTTGTCATTATTCTAATTTCAATGCCACACGAGATAATATGAATGATGTGTATCGATATTTGACGGATGAGAATGAGGATTGGGAAATTAGAGAGAATGGATACATTAGTTTCCCATCTGCATCTCTAAATCCAAGTTGTCAAAGCAAATGGAACTACTTTATTTCAAAGAAAATTATTTCCAACATTGAAGATTAGCAAGGTAACCAAGGAAAGTGCCATGTTGAATTTCTGTATTCAAACTGGGAGGCCGATTGACATTGGTAATATAATTGTGAAATCATTTTTGGGATTAATTGTTCATGGATCTAAATATGGGCTTGGACACCCGTCCACCATATTTCTGTTATGTAGTCAATCGCAAGTTCCATATGAGAGTTGGGAAAAGGTTCTTCTTCCAAGGAGGCCTATTGATCTAACTAACCCTTATGACTACCAAACAGTGGGAGATGAAGATGACATGAATTTGCTTGTTGATCAACAAACACAGACTTTACAACTAATTCAACCCTATTTTCCTGAAGGTTCCAAAATGATATTGAAGACGATCAAACAGTTGGAGAGAGAGGTACAGAAAGTTATGAGTGCAATCCATAATATTTCTGATTTATTCGATCATATAGTTTGGAGAATGAAGGAACAATTCGATCACACTGGTCGAATTGAGATGGGCTTGATTAACCTGATGGAGAAGAACTTAGTGATTGCTGAGGAATCATCTGACAGATTTTCATTTCATCCATTTTATAATTTGTTGGTGCATCAGCAATCAATTGGAGACATTAGAGGAGAGGATAGGTCTGAAACTGATGTGGAGTAATTATTGGATTCTACTTATGTTTGTTGTGTGTTTAATTTGCTTTGCTTAATTATGCTTGGTGTGTTTAGTATTTACTTTGATTTGTAATTTGAATTTGGATTTGGATATGCTTACTTTCATTGTGTGCTTATTTTTTAGTGTTTACTTATCGTAGTGTACTTGCAACACTAAACATCTAAGAGTTGTTGGTTTTAATGAACATATTTGGTGTTTATATTGTAACTTGGATTATATATATATAAGTTTGTTGTGTATTGTTTGTGAAAAGAATTGTGTTAATTATTGCTTGTGAGATGAAGTAAATGCTTATTGAAGTGTTAAACATCATTGTGGAAGTCGAAACAATCGAAATTAAGAAAAAATTTTTTGACACAGAAAAAGTTTGGACTGGTGTCGCCGGCTCCAAAATGGCCGCCGCCGGTGCCCAAATCTAGAGAGTTTGGCAATTTCTTTTAAATAGAGCGCCACCAGCGCCCAAACATAGAAAAAAGCTAAAAACCCTTGATTTTGTGATTTTAACCCTGCGACTCACAGATTTTTCCATTGCTTTCGTCTTCCTCCTCCACTTTCACAATTTGGAAGATCTAGGGCTTGCTAGATATCGGATTTAAGGTGATTTCAAAGCTTTTCAAGACCAGATCTACACTTCTCTTGGTAAGAGCTTCACTTCAAGTTAAAAGTTTTTTTATTTTCACCATGGAAATCTCTCACATTACTTAGGTTGGAATTTTTGGAGTTTTAAAGAGATTTTGAGATTTCCATGATGAAATTTGCTCTTACTTGTTTAGAATAGTATTTGGAGTTTGTTACATTGTGAATTTGGGATTTATTAGAATTTTCTTGCAAATTTTAGAAATTCACATGGCTCCAAAGATGAGTAAAGGGAAGAGAAAATTAGATTTTGATGAAGAAAAATTCGTTAATATTAAAGCACAATTTTACTTTAACTCCTACCTTTACAATAAGAAGTGTATCCAGGATCGAGCTTTTGATAGTCCTGGTAGATCTGTAGAACAGTTAATTGCAGAGCAAAACTGGGATCGATTTTGTTATTTTACTACGAATTTTGTTATGGGACCTGTTAGAGAGTTCTATGCTAATGTGCCCTGGACTGAGACTGAGTATGTGCTAGTTAGAGGAAAAATGATTGAGTTTACTCCTCAACGTATCAATGCTTTCTATCAGACTCGGGAACCATTTGTTTGTGAATATGAAAACTTTGATACTCGAGGGGAAAATATGAGAGAAGTGATTGTTTTTCTGATGGATGGAAGAGGGGAATGGAAAGTAAGTAAAAAACAGTTGATTAACTTCCCCATTTCCACATTGAATGTTGCATCAAAAGTTTGGCATTATTTTATCTCTGCGAGAATATTACCTTCTTATCACCATAGCGAAGTGACAAGGGATAGAGCAATTCTGAACTATTGTATTCCGAAGATGGAAAAGATTGATATTAGAACTATTGTCTATAAGAACATTCAGACTATTGCTAGAGGTGAGACCACTGGAGGATTAGGACATCCTGCCTTAATTCATGCCCTATGTGTTCAGTCTGGAGTGGAGTTCAGTTGTTCTGAAGAAGTGGCTGTACCGCTGAGAGCAATTATAAAGACTATTATCCGTACTTATGAGTCTCATGTGGGAGCCTGAGTTGAGCTTAGGAGTACTGATATTCCTACTAAGAGTTATGATGTTCCATCTACATCTGAGCCGCCTACCTTATCTGATATTATGGAGTAACTGAGATAATAGAGTGCTAGTGTGGATAGACACCATGGTAGGATGGATGTGTTTGAGGCTAGGAGTAAAGTGAAAGAAGATTATTTGTAGAGGAGAGTTGAGTTCAATATTGTCTATTATGATGCTCAGGTCAGATTTATGAGGGGGGAGTCTGACGTGATATTTCTTACTTGCCCCAGTTATACACCATATAGAACTGACCCTGCTGATGACCCTGCTGATGATCCTGGTGATGGAAATTGGTAGATTTTTTGTTTCTATTTCTGTTGTTCTTATTGTGTTGTGTTATACTGCTACGATGTAGTAGTTATTTGTTTTTCATGTAATGTGTAATTTTGTTGGTGAACTGTTATGTTGTATTGAAAAATTGAAATTGTTAGCTGGACTGTGTAAGTATTATGATAATTTGTTTAGTATTGTAGTTTTTTGTTGGATGTTTAGATGTTTAAAGTTAATTTCTCTTTACCCATGCAAATGTTTAAAATATTTATATCACTGTTACTAACTGTTTCATGCCTGTTAGTTGTAAATTTTGACTAATACCAGATAGCTGGTGAAGATTTCAAAATCCAAGAACAGAAAGGTTAGTTTCTTTTACTCTCTACTGTTTCAAATCTATTGAAAAATTTAAGTTTGGAGGATGGTAAAGAAATATTAACTTTTATTTGTTCTCAATTATTGTATTTTCAAAAATTATTAGCATAACTTCTGGCAGTTGAACCTCACTGTAAGTAACTAAAACTTTTTATTTCAGTTGAATATTATGGAATGATAGGATGAAAATTTTTAGTAATAAAAGTTAATTTTTTATAGAAGAAAGATATTTGGTATGAATAGATTTGATTATAGTTAACTTTTTAATGTAAAGAAAGCTGTATTTTTGAAATGTTAAGAGACTTAAAGTATTGTGTGTTAAGAAAAGATTGTTACTTTATGATGAATAATAAAGCTTGTACTTAATCATAAAGTAAGGAAGTGTCTCAAGTTTGAACTTTAGAAAGAGGAGAGTGAAGTTTAAAATCATTAAAGGCTATTCAGATATAGTAATCCTCATTAAAAAAAAGAAAAGAAGAAAGAAAAAGGAAAGAAAAGAAAAGAAGGATTGAAAAACAATCATAAAAAGAAAAAAGAAAAAGAAAAGAAAAATAAAGAAAAATACTTATGAGGAGAAGCTTGAGGAGACGCCTAATCAAAAATTGGCTTCACTTGAGTCACCCTAAAGGGAGAACTTGATTTCATTTCTGAATTTATATTTAAAGTATTAGCCTACATTCTAATGAAGTTTGCATGAACTCCTTTTTCACATAGTCTTTCAAGGCACTCTTAATGTGACAAATTATAATTTATCTTGAAATAAATAGAAGACTAGAACCCTTAGACTTGATTGTTGAATATTCTTATACCTGTAGTGTTGACCTGAGTTACTAAACTTCTTTCTGAAAATCTAACCAATATATTCTTTTGCATGAAAAAATTTAGTGTCCTACAGTTGAAAAGTACATTGCCTAGAGTTATATTTTATGTAGTAAAAGGATTACTTTAGGACAAGTAATAGTTAAAGTTTGGGGGATTTTGATGCACCAAAAATATATACGGTTTTTGCTATATAATTTTACTCATTTTTGGTGATATTGCACTTTAAAGAGATGTATTTTTGATGACTTGTTGCAGGTATGATGATTTTAGGTGATTGGAGCAAAAAGAAGCGAAAAGGAATGAAATCAGAGCAAAAAGGAGGAAAATAGGTTCTGGCGCCGCTGGTGCCATTTTCCAGAGACTTCAGCAATATTTTGACGATAGAGACCCACCGGCGCTCTATCGGGCGCCGCCGGCGCCCAATGTCGGTGGAATTCAAATTTGAGGAGTTTTGGCGACTTTTTGAAGGGATGCCTATGAAAACTCTTGGGATTTCATTCCTAACTTATAAGTAACTGTTTTTGGACGAAAATGGTGTGGCATTAGAGTGGTTTTTGTGTGGTCCTGGTGTGTGTTAAGTGTTAGGGTTTAGGAGAAGAGTGTGTAGAAGTGAGAATTTGAGAGGAATTTTTCTCTAAGGAGTGAAGAAGAAGGAGTAAAGTGAGAGATTGCTTCTTCCTTTCCATTCTAAAGAGAGAATCAAGTGTTGCAAAGAAGAGGGAAAAGGATTCAAAGGAACTTCAAGGGAATTGCATTGGGGAAGAGAAAGAGATAAGTTGTATTTTATTTTGTGGTTTGTATGAATTTTCTTTTATATATAAAATCCATGTTTTATTGTATCTTCTTCAAGAATTCTGAGTAGTTTCCTTTGTCTTTCTTCTTGCATAGAGATGTGATGTTGGATTGATGTGGATTTGACGTCTTTTAATGTATTAAAGAAATTGCGATGGTTTTTCATTTCGAACTTAATTTACTTTTTGATTTGGCCAATTGAATTGTTAAAATATGTTGTTGAACATTAATTCTGAAAGGATTTAGTGTCCTACAATGATAATGAAGAATCAATTCAATTTCCATGGATGAATTGTGTAGTTCATGGAAATTGAGTGTAAATAAATAGAGAAATGTGTTTTGATGGACTTCAATTTGGAGGTTTCAGGGTGGCAGACTGAGAATCCCCAAATTGGTTCTAAGTTTAGTAACTAAACTCAGAGGTCAGCCTTCAGGTGAAGGGTTAGTGGGAGCTCCGTAGTGAGAGCCGGTATCCTCCCAGCCTAGCCTTAGATTTAGTGACTAAACTTAGGATATGTCAATGTTCTTTTCATGCTTGGAAGAGGGGGTACTCTTTTAAGGGTAAAGAAACCTTTATGCTCCTATTTGGCACAATAACATAGATGTTTGTTCCATATCATCCACACATCATATTCTCATTGCAAGAGGAAAGATACTTTTCTCATATATATCAAAAACCTTTCAAATACATAGTTTAGTGTGTCAGTTAGTTAATTCTATTCTCAAAATTATTAAAAGTAATTGTAGTTTGATTAATTGTTACTATTTTCTGCATAGTGGTAGTAGAAGTAAGTGTTAAACGTTAAGTGCAATTTGAGTATCGGATTTCAGTGCTACATTATCTATTATGAAACACTTTCTTCTACTTCGTTACTTCCCTATGGGATCGATAACCAGGACTTCATTAGAGCCATGTATTACTTGATATGATACGTATACTTGCATTGAGTGCTTGGACTTTACAAAATCATTATAAACATATGTAAATTTGAGTTCATAAATTCTTGCATATATAAAAGTCCGCAACAGTATGCTTGTTTTACAAATAAATCTGTGAAACATGCCTAATTATTTATTTTGATTATTTTGTATTATTCAAAATGTTTAGCATTTAGTATGATGAGATGCATTACTCAACATCTACTAAACATATTCTTTAAATATTTAGTCTGAAATTCATTATTATAAAAAGGAAAGGTATAATATATACTTTTCTAAAATTAACACCATCAAGTTCTTAAAATTATTTCTCGTCTCAAAGTATAAAGGGGTATGGTAGACAAAACATTTGCTTGGGCACTAGAAATAAGTGCAATGAAAAGTGAAGCACAACCATATTTTTTTTCTTCATGGTTATTCAAAATAATAAAAAAAACATAAAATGGCCTAGAAGCATCAACAAAATACGAACCCATGGTCCATTAATTGAAGAGGATTGTGTTGGCATAAACTTTTGATATCACATGTGCAGGATATCCACATGAACAAATCACGATGACTTGAAGTCTAATCATACTATTCTGAAGCACAAGATATGCATTTGGACATCTTGGTACCCGCCATGAGCAAGGAACAGGATCAGTACCGATTTTTGTTTGTCCTACAAAAATTCATCATGGGACAAGGTTGGCTCTCGCTCAGGAAATTTTTAACACCCATCTCAATGCTGAGAGACCTTACCACATCCATCCGAACTCATTTATGACCAATTGGAGACCAAAAACTCGATTGTGGGCACTGCTAGGTGAGAATAAGGGGTTTGGACCACTTTGTCTCAGTCAATGATAACCGATCTTTCAAGGAGTTATTTCAGTGTTACAGTGCATCCATGGGCATTCCTCAATAGCTAGAGATCATTTACCATTTATTTAGGACCTTCCAAGGTCAAGGAACTCGTCCATGATCTCTATTGTGCTCTGAGTTAAAAAGTAAACAGTTTCTGGCGTGGCCATGCCGGCCTTAAGAAAATGTGGCCTTAAGCCCTTTTGGCTCGTGTGACCACACCCAGTTCTAGAGTGGTCACATCGAGCCAACAACTTCCTTAGCTGAAATTGTTGACTTTTTGACTCCCCACTTTTAGCAGCTAGGCCATTGGCGATGATGGATTTAAGGGGTCAATTAAGGATGCCCCATGTGGCATCTATCTCCAAAATGGCCACTCACACCATGCCATGTGGATAGTGGGCATAGATGGATGTTTAGGAAGGATTTTTCCATGTATAGGAAGGGTAGAGGTTGAATTTCATTGAGGAGAGAAGAGTTTTGGGAGTGCTTACTTGAGCTGAGAAAAGCTCGGAGAGCTAAGGAAGAAACCTTCATCCTTCTTCTTCCTCTACTTTTTTCTTCCATTCTTCCTTCATATATTGCTTGCAAGGAATGCTTCTTCTTCCATCATTCCTTCATTACATCAAGAGAGAAAATGGTGGAGAGATCTACAACAAAGGTACTTCAGGTGTGGATTGATTCCTATATTTTTTTTATATGTAAGAATTTATGAAGTTGACATCACTACTTGAAGATTTTAATCCCCGAAAATGGCACCAAAAGCTTGATCCTGATATTTTTTTATATGTAAGGATTTATGAAATCAACGCTACTACTTGAAGATTTTAATTCCCGATAACGGTGCCAAAAACATGATGCCAAGAAAACTAAGAGTTCAATTATATCTTTAAATAGTAGAGATTCTACACAAGTATATGTTTTGTTATCAAGTAATATAATGCTTTTCTGATTAATCCCTAAATATCGATCCCATGGAGATCGAGGTTAATCACGACGGCTTTCAAGAGAAATTTTAGTTTACAATATCACGCTCTATCTTGAAAGGTCGATAAAGGTTTTGTTTTGATTATATCCTATAATTATTACTACAATACTCCTTCTACTCCTAAACTGAAATACTTTGTGAAAATCAGAAAGTAGGGATGGATATATTAAAAGTATCCTTCCTCATACAATGAAATTAGTGATATGTGTAAAAGTAAAATAAGTAGCGAGAGAGATCGTGACAATATGAACAATTATAGTATTTACCCTTAAGAGAGATGCTATAAACAACATCAGTTAATCTAAAGTTTAAATAGTTCTGAAGACGAGCTAAGGAGGAAAGATACTAGCTCTCACTCTAAAGTTCCCTCTTATCCCTCCACCTAGAGGCTAACATCTCGCATCAAAACTGAACCACTCCGCGCACTTAGCGTAAGCTTAATATTGCAAGAATTTGATATAAATGAGTATAAAATATTCAATAATCGCAGAGTTACTCTTATCAACGTAAGTATACGCATCGCTCAAGTAATACAAGACTCTAGTGGAGTCCTGAATATCGATCCCACAGGGAATATTTTAGAGGCTACGAACTAGGATTTTAGAAACAATGCAGAATCACAACCTTGTAGTTCAAATTGCTTATTTATCACTAATAAGTAATCATAAATAAGTTGTAATTTTAATAAACTAATTCTACTAATAATTAATTACTTTTACTAATAAAGGGAGGTTCAATATATATGCAAGCATCCTTCTCCTTATTAAGAAATTTAAGTGAATGGATAATTAGAATTAGTTTAAACCTGTTTTGTGCCAAATAGGAGCATACCTATTCTTTACCGTTTGGTCTAGGCATAAAGAACATTGACCAATCCTATGTTTGGTTACTAAATCTGCGGCTAGGTTGGGAGGATACCGGCTATCACTTCGGAGCTCCCACGTTCCCTTCGCCTGAGGGCTAACATCTACACTTCAGCACCCAAATGATAGGACCGAATTGAGGATTTTAGTCTGTCACTCTAAAATCTCCAATTCTACGCTCAATAAATAATATTTCCCTATTTATTTGCACCCTACTTTCAAGGACTTTGACCTCCTGGAATCATGGATGTAATCTTCACTTTAGTTGTAAAAATCAACATATTTTAACAAATCAATTGGCCATATTGAAAGTAAATTAAGGTTGAAGTGAAAAGATTATCACAACTTCTTTAACATTCTCATGGCATAACTAATTCAAATCACCTCACAAAATCTCAAAACAAGGAGAAAGACAGAGAAACTACTCAGATCTCATGGAGAAGATACGACAAAACTTGGATTTCATATATAAAAACAAAGTTATACAAACTATAACAAGTAAATACAACTTATCTCAAATTCCTCCCCAAGCAAACCCCTTGAAGTTCCTCTGAATCTTTTCCTTTCTTTACGGCATACAGAATTCTCCTTCGATGCTGCAAGGAGGAAGAAACCTCTTAATTTCCTTCCACTCTTACAATCTCTTGAAGAATTCCTCACAATTAAAACTAATTTAACTCACTCTTTATAACTATTAGGGAACCCAAAACACTAACAAACACTTATGGACACCTGGACACACACCGGACGCCAATTGGACCCTCCCATTTTCGGCCTCAAATTCTCTCTTTTAAAGTTGTAGAAGAGTTTCTAAGAGTTGCCCAAGCATCCCTTAAAAAATTCTCTACATTCAATGCACCTTGTGAGAGAACCGACATACTCGCCGTCGGTGGCCTCGATCTCGCCGTCGGTGGCCTTCTAGAATACTAAGTTTTGGACCTTTATTAAGGCTCGCTATTGGTGGGGTTGAGCTCGTCGTCAGCAACCTTTTTCGTAATTTATTTTCTGAACTCTTGGGAAAAATCTGTCGTCGGCGCTGTTGATCTCGCTGTCGGCGCCCAAGGTCAAATCTTCATATTTTGGTCCTTTTTGCTCTATTTTTACATCTTTTTGCTCCGATGTCCATAAATCAACATACCTGCAACAAAACATCTAAAATACCTTTCTTTAAAGTGCAATATCATCAAAATCAATTAATATAGGCATGAAAATCTCAACATATTTTCAGTTAGTCAAAATCCCCCAAATTTAACTATTACTTATCCTCAAGTAATTTTAGGTACTACATAAAAGTTATGATTTATTGTGGTAAGTTTTTAATTCAAAATTACTATAACTTTGATTTAAATAGATATTATAGTAAGATTTCTTAGAAAGATTTTCAAGTAATTTGATTAACTCTGTAGATGTAAGGCTATCTAGTCATCAAGTCTAAGAGTTCTAGTCTTTTATTCATTTCAAGAATGACTACATGTTGCAATATCAATTCACTTAGAATATTCAGATGATAGGAAATTCATGAGGACACTACTACTAAAAATACTACTCTATAAATATAAGTTCAGAAATGTATTTAGTTTTCCCTTTAGGTTAATCCAAGTGAAGCCAATTTTTGATAAGGCATCTCCTCAAGGTTCTCCTCACTTATTTTTTTCTTTGATTTTCAATCCTATACATATTTTTCTTTTCTTTTCAAGGATTGTTTTTCAATCCTTTCTTTTTCTTTTTCAAGTGAGGATTACTATATCTAGATAGCCTGTTAATAATTTTGAACTTCACTCTTCTTTTCCTAAATTTGAAACTTAAAGCATTCCTTTACCTCATTTGTAATTTGTAGTCTTTACATCATTGAGCCCCAATCTTTTCTTTCTCAACTAAATTTCTAAGATTCTTAACATTTCAAAATATAGTTTTTTTTTGCTTTAAATAGTTAACTATAGTCTTATCCCCTTATACTAAATATCTTAACCTACAAAATTAATTTTCATTACCAAAAATATTTCTTTGAATCTTCCACAACATTTAAATAAAATCTAAATATAGTTAACTGAATTAAATTTTATCACAAAAATCATATTTATAAATTTTGAAAATATTTTAATTGAGAACAAATAACAGTTAATATTTTTCTCCCCCCCCAAACTTAAATTTTTCTATATATAGAAATAATACCGGTGGAAAGAAAAATTCTAAATATAAATCATACCTTTGCACTTTAGGCATTTCATCTTTCTGAAATTTTGCAGGTTGTTCTCAAAATTTTTAACTTTAACTGGCCTGTAATATTAGGAACTTTTCTACACATATAACAGATTAAAGAATTTGCTAGGGTAATGAAATATTGAAATAATTACATCAATTAAAACATTTAACAACCAGAATTTATTACACTACATAGTAAAATACAAAATAGCATTTGCATTTCACAACACAATAACAAACAGACTACTATTTTATCTTAGAGTTCACAATTACAATTATAATCGATGCATCACAATCTGTCCAGAAATGAAATACAAACTACAAACAAAATACACATCTCAGAAAATAATACAGTACACAAAATACAAATAACAGAATAAAAATACTATAACAAAACAGACACATACATCACAATCATCAAATTTAAGATTAGATATCGAAGTCCCATACTATGTCTTCATCTCCCTGGTCAGCAGGTGGATTGAGCTGATAACGAGTATATCGAGAGCATTCACAAAAAGTAACATCAGGCTCACCTCTATAGTATCTGGCCTGAGCATCATAGTAAGCAATCTCGAAATCAAAATGCCACTGAAGATACTCACTATCATGATCATGTCTTTTCTCTAATCCTTCAATCCTCTGATCTATTCTCTCAAGTCTTTCATCTAACTTTTTAAAACTCTTCCGCTGCAGGGTCATCTCATTCATCAAGTCATAGAGGGTAGGAGAGCTAGAGGCAGGAGGGTCATAACTAGTAGAGAGATATCTCTACTAGTAGAAGGTGCTTTACTCCTACTACCCGATCTCCATTCCTCATAGGATTCATATGTCTTTAAGTTAGCTTTACTAATGGGTTTCATAGGGTAAACTCATTCTTCTTCATCTCCAGCTTCCACTCCAGATAATTGGCAAAGTGCATAAATGAGGCCAGGATGTCCTAGTCCTCCTACTTGATTCACTCTTTGCAATAGCCAAAATATTCTTATAAATTATATTCCCCATGTTAATGCTTCTATTGTTCTGAATACAGAAATTCAGAACTGCTCTATCTCTCGATACTTCACTGCGGTGGTAGGTAGGTAGCAGAGTAGAACAAATGAAATAATGCCATGCTTTAGTTGTGACATTCATCATGGAAAGAGGAAAATTTATCCGTTCACGCTGCTTAATTTTCCTTGTCCCTTTCCCATCAGTGAGAAAGTCAATGACATCCTTCAATGGACCTTCCATGGTTCCAAATATCTCATACTCGATAGAGTAAAAATTGTGAAGTTCGTAGAAGGAATTTATGCGGGCAACATTAAAATCAACAGAAAACCGTCTTACTTTTACAGGCTCGTCCTCAAGCTGAGTCAGAATTGCATAGAACTCTTTCACAACTTCTACAGCCGCCTTGTTTGTAAAGTAACAGAAGTTTTCCTACTTCCTCTCTCTAATAACTCATTCAACTTCACCTCCAGGATTATCAAAAACTCTATCTTGTATGCGTTTCTTTCCTTGGAAGATAGAAGTTTACCATGACTGGGCTTTTGCATTAACAAATCAAGCCTCGTCAAACTCAAGTCACCTCTTTTGTCGAGGAGCTATTTTTCGATCTATCAAATTTACAAAAATCTAAACTAAACTCCAAAAAAATGATAAAATGGCTTCCAAAGGTGACTTTAAGAGTTCTAAATTAAGTTCCATGAATTTCTTCCAAGTATTTTCTCCACATTTTCAATTTTTTTGGAATTCCTAAATGTTCAAGAAATACATGGTGAAAATAAAAAATTTTTACATAGGAGGGAAGATGAAATCCGGTGTCAAAATGAGTTGAAATCACCCTAAATCCAAGATCTCTCAAGCTCTAAGTCGAAATTTTTGGTAAGTAAGGGAAGAAGAAGATGAATAGTGGCGGTTGACTAGTCAAAATCGAGGTTAAAAGGTAATTTTTGAGATCTCACCGTCGGCACGGTCGTTCGCACTGTCAACGAGCTCTATTGAACTAATTAGCAATAGTCTCAGGAAAAACCCGCTGTCAGCGGCCTCGAAGTCGCCGTCGGCGTGATTCTTAAAATTTGTTCAATTTCCAGTTTTTTGTAATTTCGATCAAATTCAAGCCTCGTCGACATCCGTTCGATTATTTTAAACATAAATTTTAGTGAATAAGTGATGAATTAACACAAATAAACATTCACAACACAAAACATCACAATTATATATAAAATCCAAGCGTTACAATACACATTACACAACACACATAAGTTAGGTATTTTTTCAACCTCAATTCATCAAATCAGTATTGCAATCCAAGCCACAACACTCTAAACACTGAAAACAAACATTCCCATCTTAATCTCAACTATACTCTGTTCAAAAATCAAACATCAAAAGCAAGCAAACAAACAAGTTCATATCAAGTCTAAATATAAAGAAACATACAAAGTAAAGCAAATCTACTACTCATCCGATTCAGTGCTGGTTTCTCCTTTGACATCACCCATCGATTGAACATGAATGTAAAGGTTATAGAAGGGTCGGAAAGGGAATTCTTCAGTAGAATCTTCTTCTATCCATCCCATCTTCTTCATTAAGAGTATCAAACTTCCTTCAAAATGTCCAGAGTGATCAAAGTGCTCTTTCATCCTCCAATCAATATGATCAAAGAAATCAGAGATATTGTTAATTGAATTCATCAGAATTTGTACCTCTTTCTCTAGTTTATTAATTTTTTGTAAGATCATCAGCATCTTGTCTAAAACTAGAGGTTGAATTGGAATTGAGTTCTGTGATGATTGCTCCATAGTAATGCCCATCTCATTTTCCTCTTCATTTACTGGGAACATATTGGTGGGGTCTAAAGGCTTCTAAGGTAGGAATACCTTTTCTCAAATCTCACATGAAACTTGGAACATGCTGCAAAGTGAGAAAATTGTAGAAGGATGTCCAACTCCAAGAGTTGATCCTTGAACGATCAGGCCCAAAATAAACTTCACAATTATCGATCCAATGTCAATTGGCCATCCCATTTGAATACAGTAATTCAGTATAGCACTTTCTTTAGTAATTTTTCCAATCCTCATCGTCGGTAATAACTTTGCATAAATGAAAAAGTGCCAACATTTTGATACGAGATTTAGAAGTGTAGCAGAAAAACTGACATGCCTGTTTTCTCTAATTTCCCAGTCTTCAGTCTCGTACGTTAAATATTGGTAGATCTCATTCATCAAATTTCTTGTCAGGATGAAGTTGGAATAATGGCAGACAGGAACATTCTCAATCATATATAATTCATTAATTCATGGAGTAAAAGTTATCCACCTACCACACACATAGACGCTTCCCTGGTTGATTCCATGCAAAATAGCTTAAAACTCACTCACCACAGGAAAGACTACTGCGGCAGTAGTGTCGCAAAATACTTCCCATCATCGCCGCACGATCATCTCTTGAATCGCTATCGAAGGATTGTTTGACCTTCGACTCACAAAACCTCTTTCTTTGATTAATCTCCTCTTTGTTAGCACTTTATTGAAGATTCATTGTGCCTCGGCAGTAACGAACTTTCTCCGGTTGAACACTCAAAATCTAGGGTAATCTGTGGAGCTGGAAGCCATTAGGGATGAAATCAAGGGAGTTTCCATTCATTTTTGGGAAATGGAGAGTTTAGGAACCGTCACTGGAAGTTTATAGGGGAAAAATTCTGCCTAAAACTGCAAAAAACTATAAATTCGAACTTCAGAAACCGTCCACTCACTGATCTCACTGTCGGCAATCTCGATGGTGCTATCAGCGAGCTTGTGCAAATAAATTGTCAGGGCTCTTGAGAAAAGCCCACCGTCGGTGGCGTCGATCTCGCCATCGGCGTCCAAGGAAAAATTTGCACAATAACACCGTGGACCAAATGCATTCAAAATTTTCTCTATGGATCCAAATTCCATGATGATCAAAGGGTAAATATGAGTAGTAGAATTCAATACTACCACATACTAATGATAAATTCAAACTAATACTTAATAAATAAAGATAACTATGGATTTCCTCTCATAAAGTGCTTGGTTTAACGTCGTCAGCCCGACCTATTCAGATGTTATTTAGGTTGACTGAGCATTAAAACCTCTTTAAAGTTCGGTCTTTTGCCCTCAAAATATGATTTTAATCTATGTCCATTTACTTTAAATCTATTCCCAGTCTTTGGATCTTCAATTTCAATAGCTCCGTAAGTATAAACTTGAGTCACAATAAAGGGTCCTAACCAACGAGACTTCAATTTCCCAGGGAATAACTTCAGCCTTGTATTGTAAAGCAAAACTTCTTGTTCATATTCAAAGTTATTCTAGTTGATCTTCCGATCATGCCTTATCTTTAATTTTTCCTTATAAATTTTGTCATTATCATTAAATTCATTTCTTAATTCTTTCAATTCATTCGTTTATAACAATCTTTTCTCATAAGCATTTTTTAAATTATAATTGAATTCTTTAATCGCCCAATATGCTTTATGCTCTAATTCTACTGGTAAGTGGTAAGTCTTTCCAAAAATGAGTCTGTAGGGAGTCATTCCAATAAGAGTTTTATAGGCAGACCTGTATGCCCATAATGCAGTATCCAGTCTCGTAGACCAATCTATTATACTAGGATTTACAATTTTTTTTAGAATTTGTTTAATCTCTCGATTAGAAACTTCAGTTAACCCACTAGTCTGAGGATGATAAGTAGTATAGATTCTATGAATAATATTAAACTTTTCTACCAATCTCTGAATATATTTATTCCTGAAATGGGATCCTTCGTCAGAGATAATCACTCTCAGAATTTCGTATCTTGTGAAAATGTTTTTCATTAAGAATCTTGAAACACTTTTAGCATCACAACGAGGTAAAGCTTTTGATTCAATTCACTTTGATACATAATCAACTACAATCAATATATATAAGTTCCCAAATGAAGAAATAAATGGTCCCATGAAATCTAATCCCCAAATATCAAAGATCTCAACTTCTAACATGAAATTCAGAGGCATTTCATTTCTTCTAGATATATATTACCTACTCGTTAGCATCTATCACAAGTTTTGATATATTTGTAAACATCTCTAAAGAGAGTAGGCCAATAAAATCCAGCTTATAAAATTTTATGCGCAGTTTTGTCAGTCCCAAAATGTCCTCCAAATTCAGAATCATGGTCTTTTTTGAATAATCAGTTCAGTTTCTTCATAAGGCACACATCTCCTAATAGTAAGATCCTTATATTACTTATATAAATATGGTTCATCCCAAAAATATGTATTTGCATCATGAATGAATTTTTTCAGTTGCTGCAGTGTTAGCATATGTGGCAAAATAACACTTACAATATAATTAACTATATCAGCATACTAAGGTATTTTTCAATCATTAATATTACAAAGTTGTTCATCAGGGAAACTGTCTGTAATTTCATAGTCGGTGTCAAATAATTCATGATATTCTAATCTCGACAAATGATCAACAATTTGATTATCGGTTCCCTTTCTATCAATTACCACACAATCAAATTCTTGCATCAAAAGTACCCATCTGATTAATCTTAGTTTGGTATCCTTCTTTTGCATCAGATATTTAATAGCAGAGTGATCAGTATGCACAATACATTTAGTCCCAATTAAATAAGATCTGAATTTGTCAAAAGCATACACAATAGCCAGTAACTCTTTTTCAGTAACCGTATAGTTAATTTGAACATTGTTAAGAGTTCTACTAGCATAGTATATAAATTTAAAAATCTTATCATATCTTTGTCCAAGAACAGCTCAAATAGCATAATCACTAGCATCGCACAGTAATTCAAATGGTGTCTCCCAGTCAGGTAAAACTATTATAAGTGTTGTGATTATTTTATCCTTTAATAACTCAATGGAATTCAAGCAGTTTTCAGTAAATTCAAATTTCTTGTCCTTTTCTAAAAGTTGGCATAGAGGTTTAGTAATTTTTGAAAAATCTTTAATATAACACCTGTCAAAACTAGCATGTCCAAGAAAACTTCTTACCCCTCTCACTATAGTAGGAGGTGGTAGTTTAGCTATAACTTGAATTTTTGTAGGGTCTACTTCCATGCCATTTTCTGAAATTTTATGCCCTAATACAATTCCTCCTACAACCATAAATTGACATTTCTCTCAATTTAGAACTAAATTAATTCTTCTGCATAACTCCAAAAAATTTTCAAGATGGTTTAAGCATGTGTCAAATGATGTTCAAAATACAGAGAAATCATCCATAAATACTTCTATTCCATCATCAATTAACTTACTAAATATAGACATCATACATCTCTGGAATGTTGCAGGTGCATTACATAATCCGAAAGGCATTCTTCGAAAAACAAAAGTTCCATAAGGACTAGTAAATGTAGTTTTCTCTTGATCCTCAGGAGCAATAGGAATTTGGTGGTAACTGGTATATCCATCCAAAAGGCAGTAGTACTTATGTCCAGCAAGCTTATCCAACATTTGGTCTAGAAAAGGAAGAGGAAAATGATCTTTTCTAGGGGCATCATTTAATTTTCTATAATCAATACAAATATGCCACTTAGTAACTTGCCTGATTGGTATTAATTCATTATTCTCATTTGCTTCAACAGTGACTCCTCCTTTCTTAGGAACACAATGAATTGGGCTTACCCAAGCACTATCTGAAATAAGATATATATTTTCAGCATCTAACCATTTTAAAATCTCTTTTTTAACTACTTCTTTCATAATAGGGTTCAGTCTCCTTTGTAGATCAATTCTTGGTTTATGTTCATCGTTCAATAAAATTCCGTGCATACAAATTGAAGGGCTAATTCCCTTTATATCAGCCAGAGTCCAACCAAAAGCGTTTTTGTACTTTTTTAAAGTATCCATTATTTTTTGTTCTTGAATTTCATTTAAGTACGAGGATATAATTACTGGTAATGTTGAAAAGTCTCCTAAAAATGCATATTTCAAATGATTAGGAAGAGTCTTCAATTCATGTTCAGGGCATTTTACTATAGATGGAATTAAGATTTCATTCTCTGGTACTGTTGAATCAAGCATTTCAAATTGTTCTTGAATATAATCAGCTTCTTTGTTATCAATTTCATCATAATTATAGTTTTCCATATCTTCATGTTCTTCAAACTTTTCTTTGAAATATTCTTTTCTCAAATAATCGCAAGTCTCCATTCTAAAATATTCATCATCTTTTTCTATTGAAGGATATTTCATTGACTTTGAGAAGTTAAAGGTCAATTCCTGACCCATTTACTCTCATAGTCAATTCTTCTTTTTGAACATCTATCATGGCTCTTCCTGTAGCTAGGAATGGTCTTCCTAAAATGATTGGTATTTCCTTGGCTTCTTCCATATATAAAATGATAAAGTCTACAGGAAAGATAAGTTTATCAACCTTAACTAGAACATCTTCTACAACTCCTTTAGGATGCGTAATAGATCGATCAGCTAATTTTAGAGTTACAAAATTTGGTGCAATCTCTCCTATTCTTAACCTTTTAAAAGTTGATAGAGGCATCAGATTTATGCTAGCTCCCAAATAACATAGTGCTCGTCCATAAAATTTTTCACCAATAGCACACGAGATAGTAAAACTACCAGGATCTTTATGTTTTTAGGAAGCTTTTTCTGAATTATAGCACTACACTCTTCACTGAGTGTAACAGTCTCATGATCTAGTAACTTCCTATTTTTGTTGAGTATATCCCTCATAAATTTAACATAATTAGGCATTTGTTCCAAAGCTTCAACAAAATGAATATTAATTGAATTTTTTTTTTAAAATGTCTAGGAATTTAGCAAATCTTTTTCCCTTATCTTGTTGCTTCAGTCTTTGAGGTAATGGTGGTGATGGTCTTTCAACCTATTTTTGTTGAGTATATCCCTCATAAATTTAACATAATCAGGCATTTGTTCCAAAGCTTCAACAAAATGAATATTAATTGAAAATTTTTTAAAATGTCTAGGAATTTAGCAAATCTTTTTCCCTTATCTTGTTGCTTCAGTCTTTGAGGTAATGGTGGTGATGGTCTTTCAACAGTAATTTTCATAGGTTTCAGAGGATAATCAGGATATAAACTTTCATTTTCTCCTTCAGTGTCCACTTTCTCCTTTTCAACTACAGTTTCTTTCTGGCCCGTTGTTTCTGATCGCTGAAAAATTTATTAAGAAATTCATACCTATTTTTGATGAAATTGCACTTTAAAGAAGGGTATTTTCTTTATTTTATTGCAGGAATGAAGAATTTAGGTGATAAAAGCAAAAATCATAAAAAGGAGCGAATTTAGAGCAAAATCATGCAATTTGTGCTGAGTCGCCGACGGCGAGATCGAGCCCGCCGACGACGAGGTTACGAGAAGAAAATTCTGAAGAATTTATAACTGTCTCGCTGACAGTGAGCCCGAGCCCGCTGACAGCGAGCTAGAGCGGTTTGAAGATCTTCTAGAAGCCTCACCGACAGCGAGGTAGTTCGTCACCGACGGCGAGCTAGTTCAAATGGTGCAGATACATTGAACCTGGACACTTTTTGAAGGGATGCTTACACACCTCTTGGTCCTTTGCTCACCTCTATATATAGAAGCCGAAATTAAGTCTTTAGTGTGTCATTTAGTGTGTTATTTTTGTGTGTTCTAAGTGTCTATAGAGTGCAGTTTTGTGTCTTAGTGTGTGTCTTAGAGAGTTATTGAGTGAGTTAGTGAGTTTTTAGTGAGTTTTGTTGTACTCAAAGGAAGACTCAAAGGAACTGCGAGGAGTCTGCTTGGGGATAATTAAGATAAGTATTTGTATTTATTGTTTTTAACTTTAAATGAAATCCATGCTTAGTTTAGTTTCCATGCATTCTGAGTAGTTTATTTAGTCTTTCTCCCTGTTTATGAAATTAAGTGACTCGATGAAATTAAAATAAAGATACTTTTATATATTAATAAATTGTGATAATTTTTACTTAAAACTTAATTTACTTTTCAAACTGGCCATTTGATTTGTTAAAATATGTTGATTATCAAATATAGTAAAAATTACATCTGATATTCGGGGAATTCAAAAGCCTTGGAAGGAGGGTGCAAATAAATAGGAAATAATATCACTGGGCGTAGAATCGAGCATTTTAGTGTGACGGACTAAAATATTCAATTCGATCCTATTGTTTGAGAGCCGAAGTGCATATGTTAGCCCTCGAGCGAGGGGAACGTGGGAGCTCGAAGTGGTAGTCGGTATCCTCCCGACCTAGCCACGATTCGTAATCAAACATAGGATTAGTCAATATTCTTTACACTGGACCAAAGGGTAAAGAATAGGAATGCTCCTATTTGTCACAATACCTTAACATTATCTATTTAAATTCATCGATCACTTAAATTTCTAAACAAGGGAAATATACTTTTTCCGAATAGTTAAGACTTATTTAGCAATTAGTTAATTTCCGCACTTTCAATACGTATTAATCTTCTACTTAGTTAAGTTAGCTAATTAAAATACTTAGTTTACTTTATTGCGCTTAAATTCATAATTCCAAATTTTCGTATATTATTATTATTATTATTATTATCATTATTATTATTATTTTAAAATTATCTATTATTTAATTTTCTCTTTCCCTGTGGGATCGATAACCAGGACTCCACTAGAGCCCTGTATTACTTGATACGATACGTATACTTGCGTAGCATCCACAACATAAACAATTACAATTCTATACATATAATATAGCGGGGTCAAGTTTTTGGCTTCGTTGCAATCAAATTAAAATATCATAATATAAAATTTGTGGGTCAAGTTTTTGGCGTCGTTGCCGGGGAAAGTAAGAAAAATTTACTAAAGTAACGGACTATTTTAAAATAATCATAATATCTATTCTAAAATTGTATGCGCAAATTTGGAAATGAAATTTAATACCTTACGATTCTAAATTGAAGCGTACAATTAAAAGAATTAGAAAACAAAAGAAACAAACTATAAATTTAACACAAATGGCGAATATTCCTGAAATTCAAAATATGAACCAACAAAGACCATTAAGAGATTATGCCAACCCTACATCAGATGAAATTCATTTAACTATTCAAAACTCGATGTAGCTCGCTAATTCATTCGAACTTAAACCCGCAATTATCTAAATGGTACAAAACAATCAATTTAGTGGTTCACCTACCGAAGATCCTAACTTACATCTTGCTAGTTTTCTAGAACTTTGTGCTACTTTTAAATATCAAGGAGTATCCGACGATGCTATAAGACTTAGACTTTTTCCTTTTTCATTAAGGGATAAGGCTAAAATGTGGTTGAATTCGTTAAGCACTCTGGATCTATTAAAACTTGGGGAGAATTATCACAAAAATTTCTATCCAAATATTTTCCACCATCTAAAACTCGCTAAGTTTAGAAATGATATAACTTCTTTTTGTCGGATAGATGGAGAATCAATATATGAATCTTGGGAGAGATTTAAGGAACTTCTTAGGAAATGCCCACATCATGCGCTACTAGATTGGCTGATTATTCAAACCTTTTATAATGGATTAGTGGGATCTTTAAGATCAATCATCGATGCTGCTGCTGGAGGTTCATTAATGTCTAAAACATTTGATGAAGCTTATGCACTAATAGAAGAAATGGCAACAAATAATTTCTAATGGTCTGCAGATAGAGTAAATCCGAAAAAAATAGCCAGCATTCATGAAAACGATGCAATATCTATGTTAGCTTCTCAAATTGCTGCTATATCTAAGAAATTAGATCATTTTGGAATGAACTACTCTCCTACTTTAGAAGAAAACTCATCCGGACAAATAATAGAATCTCAATCTAATTATGAAACTTTAAATGCTATTAATAATAGAACTAATAACCCTTATTCAAACTATTATAATCTTGGTTGGAAAACTCATCCAAATTTTAATTGGAATAACACATCTAATCAACAATGGATGAATCAACCTAATCAAGCAAATCCAAACTATAAACCTAATTACCCACCTGGATTTAATAACAATAACCCACAATTCAAAGATAAGAAATTATCTATGGATGAATTAATTTTGAATATGGGTCATCAACTACAAAATCAAGGAAATCAACTACAAAATCAAGGAAATCAACTACAAATTCAAGGAAATCAATTACAAATTCAAGGAACATTTATTAAAAATATCGATACTCAACTTGGACATATTGCTACTGCACTAAATAATAGAATACCTGGAACTTTTCCTAGTAATGTGGAAATAAATCCTAAAGATCAAGGAAAAGAACAAATTAAAGCAATACAACTAAGGAGTGGAAAAGAATTAGAACCTCAAATTCAAAAAGAACTTAAAAGCCAAAATGAGGAAGTGGAAATTGAAAAGGAAACAATTCAACAAGATTCAAACTTGGAACATCCTTTAATACCTATGAAAATTTCTATTGAAACACCTCCACCACCATTTCCTCAACGACTAGCTCAACATAAAAAAGATAAACAATTTGCTAAATTCCTTGAAATACTAAAGAAATTAACAATCAATATACCTTTTGTCGAAGCTTTAGATCAGATGCCAAATTATGTAAAATTTATGAAAGATATTCTAAATAAGAAATGAAAATTCATTGATAATGAAACAGTCGCACTTAGTGAAGAGTGTAGTGCTATTATTCAGAAGAAGCTTCCTAAAAAATTGAAAGATCCTGGAAGTTTCACTATACCCTGCGCTATAGGAGAAAAATTTTATGGAAAAGCTTTGTGTGACTTAGGAGCAAGCATCAATCTAATGCCTCTATCGATTTTTAAGAGATGAGGATTAGGAAAAATTACACCTACTTCAGTAACCCTGCAATTAGCCGATCGTTCGGTTACACTATCCTAAGGGAGTTATTGAAGATGTGTTAGTAAAAGTGGATAAATTTATCTTCCCAAGTAGATTTTATTATTTTAGATATGGAGGAAGATAAAGAAATTCCTATCATTTTAGGAAGACCATTTTTAGCTACTGGAAAAGCTATGATTGATGTTCAAAAAGGAGAATTAACTATGAGAGTAAATGACCAAAAAGTTACCTTTAATATTGCAAAATCAATGAAATATCCTGCGCTAGAAAAAGATGATGAATGTTTTCGGATGGAAATACTTGAACATTTACAACGCGAACATTTTAAGGAATATTACGAAGATAAATTAGAAAAATAAAACACTGAATTAATTGAAGATAATAATGAAGAACTAGATTATATTCAGGAAAGATTTGAATTTTTGGATAATACGAAAAACACCGATAAGAATATAGTTCCATCAATTATTAAACCTCCCGAACTTGAGCTAAAAATATTACCCGATCATTTGAAATATGCTTATTTAGGTAATTCTTCAACTTTACCAGTTATTATTTTATCTGCATTAAACGAATCTCAAGAACAAAAACTTTTAGAAACTTTAAAAAAATATAAAAAAACTTTTGGTTGGACTTTAGCAGATATTAAAGGAATTAGTCTTTTAATCTGTATGCATAGAATTATTTTAGATGATGAACATAAACCTAAAGCAGATCCCCAAAGGAGATTAAACCCAATAATGAAAGAAGTAGTTAAGAAAGAAATTTTAAAATGGTTAGATAATGGTATTATATATCCTATTTCCGACGATCGTTGGGTAAGCCCAATTCATCGTGTTCCTAAGAAGGGAGGAGTGACCGTCATCTGTCAATGAAAATAATGATCTTATTCCAATAAGACAAGTTACTTGGTTGGCGTATATGTATTGATTATAGGAAATTAAATACCGCCACCGGGAAAGATCACTTCCCTTTACCATTTCTAGACCGTGATGTTAGATAGATTAGCCGGACATAAGTATTTTTGTTTTCTAGATGGATACACCTGGTTATCATCAAATACAAATTGCTCCCGAGGATCAAGATAAAACTACATTTACTAGTCCTTATGGAACTTTTGCTTTTCGAAGAATGCCTTTTGGATTATGTAATGCACCAAGCAACATTCCGGAGATGTATGATGTCTATATTTAGTAAGTTAATTGACAATGGAATAGAAGTATTTATGGATGATTTCTCCGTATTTGGAACATCATTTGACACATGCTTAATTCATCTTGAAAAAGTATTAGAAGTATGTGAGAAAACAAATTTAGTTCTAAATCGGGAGAAATGTCAATTTATCGATGCCGGCGGCATTGTATTAGGGCATAAAATTTCGGAAAAGGCATGGAAGTGGACCCCGCAAAAAATTCAAGTTATAGCTAAATTACCACCTCCAACTACGGTAAAAGGGGTAAGAAGTTTTCTTGGACATGTTGGATTCTACGTACGCTATATAAAAGATTTTTCAAAAATTACTAAACCTCTATGCCAACTTCTCGAAAAGGACAAGAAATTTGAATTTACAATCGAATGCTCGAATGCTTTTGAACTCTTAAAAGAAAAAATAATTACAAGCACCTATAATAGTTTCACCTAACTGGGAGAAACCATTTGAGCATATGTGTGATGCTAGTGATTATGCTGTAGGATCAGTTCTTGGGCAAAGATATGAAAAGATTTTTAAAGTTATATACTACGCTATTAAAACTCTAAATGATGCTGAAATAAATTATACAATTACAGAAAGAGAATTATTAGCGGTAGTATATGGTTTTAATAAATTTAGACCTTATCTGATTGGAACAAAATGTATCGTTCATACTGATCATTTTGCTATCAAATATTTAATGCAAAAGAAAGATTCCAAACCAAGATTAATTAGATGGATGCTATTAATGCAAGAATTCGATTTTGAGATCGTTAATAAGAAAGGAACTGATAATCAAATTGCGGATCATTTATCAAGATTAGAAAATCATGAATTATCCGATATTGAAAATAAAATTATGACAGCTTTTCCCGATGAACAACTATATAATATCAATGAGTGGAAAATACCATGGTATGCTTGATATAGTAAACTATATAGTTAGTAATATTTTACCATCTATGCTAACTTTGCAACAACAGAAAAAATTCATCCATGATATGAAAACCTATTTTTGGGATGAACCATATTTATATAAACAATGTAAGGATTTAATTATTAGAAGATGTGTACCTTATGAAGAAATCGAACCAATTATTCAAAAATGTCATGATTCCGATTTTGGAGGACATTTTGGGATCGATAAAACTACTTATAAGATTCTACAATCTGGATTTTACTCGGCTTACTCTATTTAGAGATGTATACAGATATATTAAAACTTGCGATAAATGTCAAAGAGTAGGAAATATATCTAGAAGAAATGAAATGCCTCTAAATTTTATATTAGAAGTTGAAATTTTTGATGTTTGGGGATTAGATTTTATGGGACCTTTTATTCTTTCGTTTAGAAACTCATATATATTAGTAGCTGTTGATTATGTTTCCAAATGGATCGAGGCACAAGCGTTACCTAGGTGTGATGCTAAGAGTGTTTCAAAATTTCTGATGAAAAATATTTTTACTAGATTTGGAATGCCGAGAGTGATTATCACTGACGAAGGAACTCATTTTAGAAATAAATACATTCACAAACTAGTAGAAAAATACAATATTACTCATAAGATATCCACTGCTTATCATCCACAGACTAGCGGATTAGCTGAAGTATCCAATCATGAGATTAAACGTATTTTAGAAAAATCCGTAAACCCAAATAAGTTAGATTGGTCTATTAGATTAGACAATCGCATTATGGGCTTATAGGATCGCTCATAAAACTCGATTGGAATGACTCCTTACGAGCTTATATATGGAAAAACATGCCACTTACCAGATTGAATTAGAACATAAAGCATATTGGGCGATTAAAGAATTTAATTATAATATGAAGGAAGCTGGTGAGAAGAGATTGCTACAATTAAATGAATTGGAAGAATTAAGAAATGAATCATATGATAATGATCGGATTTATAAAGAAAAGATGAAATTATGGCATGATCGGAAGATTAATCGGATAAATTTTGAACCGGGACGGAAGTTTTGCTATATAATACTAGATTGAAATTATTTCCTGGAAAATTAAAGTCTCGATGGTTAGGACCTTTCACCATAACTCAAATATTTTCATAGGGAACTATAGAAATCGAAGATCCAAAAGCTGGACATAAATTTAAAGTTAATGGACATAGATTAAAACCATATTTTGAAGGTATAAGACCTAACTATAAAGAGGTTTTAATGCTTAGTCAACTCCGATTAATAATTGAAATTAGGTCGGGCCGACGACGTTAAACCACGTGCTTTATGGGAGGCAACCCATATTAGTTATCTATTTTTATTGTATTTTAATAATTAGTTTATATTATTGAAACTTTACTACTCAATTATTACTAAGAATCATCACATATTCGAACCATTATGATGAGAAAAGAAATTATTCGATTTAGAGCTAAATTGAACATTATTTTGAAATCTCACCGACGGCGAGATCGATACTCGCCGACAGCGAGGTTCGCGCCTAATTCGGCTTATTTATAAGCTCGCTGACAGCGAGAAACGAGCTCGCCGACAGCCGAGAACCCGAACGGCGTTTATAACTAAGTCGCCGACGGCGAGAAACCTCCGACGACAACGAGGAAGTTATAAAAATGAGTTATATATACTTTAAATGCTAATTTGGACGGTTTCAACACCAAATCCTTAGTGAAAAACCATTCTTAAACCATTCTAAGTCTGCCTTCTTCACTAGAATTCATTCCATTCACCATAATGGGCTCCAAATTCTTAGATTCTTCTAAATCTGGAGTGTTTAACCGGATGAAATTTGTGAGTGCGGAAGCGCAGCGGATCTTCAACAAGGTTTTGGTAAAGAAAAGAATTATCAAGGAACGAGGATTTGTCAATCGAGGATTAGAGAATTGCACTACGAAGATAGAAGAAATGATCGCGCAGCGGCACTGGGAGGTATTCTGTTACATTACGTCTGCTGTTGTTATTCCAGTTGTGAAAGAGTTCTACTCTAACTTACATGCTATCAACAATGGGAATATCTACGTCCGAGGAAGATGGGTGACATTTACTCCATCAAGAGTAAATGAGTTATTCTCTATAGAAAACACCCCGGTATGTCACTATTCAAATTTTGTGCCTTCTCGGTATAATATGAATGAGATATTTCGATATCTGATTGATGAAATGGAAGATCGGGAAATGCGTGAAGACGGGTATGTTAGTTTCTCCGCATCACTTTTGAATCCCGTCTCGAAGCACCGGCACTTTTTCATCTCATCTAAATTGTTACCTACTATGAGGGTAAACAAGGTTTCGAAAGAATGCGCTATATTGAATTATTGTATTCAAATTGGATCGCCTATCGATGTGGGATCAATAATTGTTAAGTCCGCATTGGGTTTAATTGTGCATGGGTCGGTTCACGGACTAGGACACCCATCTACTATTTTTGCATTATGCGATCGGTACTGTGTTTCTTATGAAGCTTGGGAAAAGGTTTTGTTACCTTGGAAGCCGCTTGATCCTACAATTATGTTCCCTACTTTGGACAATAATGAAGACATTACATTTATCTCTGATAGAGCTTCACAGAATCATCCTATAGCAAGGCCTATTTCAGATAAAACGGAGTTACTTATGAAGAAAATTAATGGAATGGAGAAAGAACTACAGAATGTGAGAGATTTAATCGACAATATATCCGATTTATTCGATCACATTGATCGGAGGATGAAGGAACACTTCGATCATTCCGGACACTTGGAAGCTAGCTTTCTTCATTTGCTGAGGCGAAGGGTTGGATCACCTGAAGAATCCGCTCGGAATTTCCCTTCGGGCCTTTCTATAACTTATTTGTGCATCATCGTCATATCGGAAATATCAGAGAAGATGAAGATTCTGAAATTGAAGAGTAGTAGTAAAGATTTCCATAGTATGTTTATGTTTATGTTATTTGATTTAATTTAGATTTTTATTATGTGTGGAGTGATGATTTGAATATCTCAAACTTAATTGAGATATGCGTCATAGTTTTGTATCAGCATTTAGTGTGTCATGGATTGGTTTGTGATGCTTGATTAGTAGTAAGGATTGAAGTTCGAAGTTTGATTATAGAGTCTAAAAATTATGTTAGTTTGTACATCCCATGGATTTCAATATTAAAGTTAATTTGTTGTGTTGTGTGAATTTGCTTGTGTATAAGTAGCTAATCTTCATATTAAATTAATAAATGATGTGATCAGAAATATAATATAAGACAAATCAAAGACGAAAATGAGTGACGAATTTCAGAAATTTAAAATTTTTGGAATCTCGCCGACGGCGAGAGAAATCCCACCGACTGTGAGATCGATCTCGCTGACAGCGAAGAATTTCTCGCCGACAGTGGATTTTTCCCGAGAGTTTTTGGTTCTGAAAAATATTAGCTCGCCGACGAAGAGAAAAATCTCGCTGACAGCGAGATCGAAAAAAAACATATATTTGACCGGTCAAAAACACTATTCATCATCCCCAACCTCAAATTTTCGCAAAAACCGACCTAGGGCTTGAGAGATCTTGGATTTGAAGCGATTTCATCACTCAAAAACACCGGATTTCATCTTCTCTTGGTAAGAGCTTCACTCCTATGCAAAAAATTTTTGATTTTCACCATGTATTTTCACCACATTGCAAATTTTGGGAAAAATCAAAATGTGGAAGAAATATTCGGTGGAGATCCATGGAATTTGATTTAAATTTCTTACAAATGTTGTAGGAAGCCTTCTTAGTATTATTATTAAGTTTAGTGAAAATTTTTAATGATTTTCATAGATCGATCGAATGGCTCCACGACAAAAACGTCGAGTAGAGTTCGACGAAAACCGATTCATCAATGTACGAGCACAGGCAAAATATTTTGAAAATATACAAGGAAGAAAATGCATTGCGGATCGAGTATTCAAAAATCCGGGAGGAGAAGTAGAGCGAATTGTAAAGGAACGAGGCTGGGAAAATTTCTGTTATGTTCAGTACAGAGCAGCTGTAGAAGTGGTGAAAAAATTTTATGCCAATTTGACTGCCGCTGAAGATGCACCAGTAAAGGTACGAGGGTTTTTTGTAGATTTCAATGCTGCAAGAATTAACGTGTTCTATGAAGTTCATGACTCGCACTTTAGCGAGTATGAAACTTTTGGAACGATGGAAGGACCACTGGAGGAAGTCATTAACTTTCTCACTGATGGGACCGGAGTATGGAAAATGAAGCAGCAGGAAAGAGTGAATTTTCCTCTTTCCAAATTAAATGCAGTCTCCAAAGCCTGGCATTACTTTATTTATTCTACTATGTTACCCACATATCACCATAGTGAGGTAACACGAGATAGAGCAATTCTAAATTTCTGCATTCAGAATAATAGAAGCATCAACATCGGGAGAGTTATTTATCAGAATATCCTGGCCACTCCTCGAAATGAGAGTGGAGCTGGATTGGGCCACCCTGGATTGATTTTTGCACTCTGCCAACTTTCTGGAGTTGAGGCTAGAGATGATGAAGAATGGGTGGAACCTATGAAACCACTTACAACTGCTAACATTAAGAAGTATGAGTCCCATGAAGGGTGGAGAGCAGGAGTAAGAAGTTATTTTACTCAATCAAGTAGAGATATACCCTCTACTAGCTATGGACCTCCTGAACCTACCACCCCTACCTTACAAGATCTGATGAATGAATTGACTCTGCATAGGAGGAGTTTTAAGCAGTTTAGAGAGACCATGAAGGATTGATAATCTGGAGAGGAGACATGATTATGATAGTGAATACCTCCAACAACATTCGGAATACAAGATTGCATATTATGAAGCTGAACGTCGTTATAGGAGTGGAGATTTAGATGTAGTCTTTCCGGAATGCCCTGTGTACACTCGGTATCACCCTCGCTCGGTCTTCTCGGCGACTTACGTGATCAAGGAGGGGATGATATAGTTTGGGACTTTGATGTCGAAGATTAGGACTTTATGTATTTTATTTGTTTGATGTAAGTTATTTTGAGGACTCGTATATGTTTGTAATATTCGAGTACTTTATTTTCGAGACATTGGATGTTAGTTAGATTAATTTGCTTGGATTGTTATAGTAGTTAGTTTTTGTTTTTGTGTTAGTTAATTGCATTTGTTTTTATGTTAATTAGGATATTAGTTTTCTTTAATATGTTTTTATTTTTATTTTGTATTGTTTTAAGTTTTTAAAATTGTTAATCTGTTAGTTCAATTGTTTTTAATATGTTAGTAATTCATATGTGTAGTGTAGAGTTATTTTAATTGTTGTGTTTAATACTTATCTTAGGTTTTATCCCTGCATTTTCTTTAAATTGTTATATATATATAGAGAATACTAACAGTACAGGTTCAATGAAAAATGAAAAAGCCTACAAAAATTTCAAAGAAAAAAAGAAATACCTAAACTTCAAAGGTATGATTTATTTACTTTCCTTCTTATTCATTATTTAGAATATATATAAAAATTTAAGTTTGGGGGGAGAGTAAAATACAAATTTAGTTATTAACTTGTTCTCAATTTCTATTTTCAAATTATTATAAAATGATTTTTATAGCAAATTTTTCAATTTGATTTAATATGAATTATTTTATTTAATTATTATAAAAGGTTAAATGAAATATTTCTAGTACTTTAATTAATTAAATAGAATAAAATATTTGGTTAAAGGGAATAAGAATATAGTAAACTATTTTTAGTAAGGAAAACTATATTCTAAAAATAAAATTCTTAAGTATTCAAGTGAAAAAGAAAAGATTGAAAATCAATGAAGTAAAAACTATGAAGTATATATAAGCTAAGAAATATTCCTAAGTTCAAATTTAGGAAGATGAAAATGAAGTTCAAAATTATTAACAGGCTCTCCAGATACAGTAATCCTCATTAGAAAAAAAAGAAAAAAAAAAGAAAAAAAGAAAGAAAAAGAAAAAAAAGAAAAAGAAAAAAGAAAAATGAGGAGAAGCTTGAGGAGATGCCTCATCAAAAATTGGCTTCATTTGATTTAACCTAAAGGGAAAAAATTAGATATTTTCAAACTTATGTTTATGGATTAGAATTTTACCTAATAGTATTTTCTTGAATTTCTTATCATATGAATATCTTAAGTAGTTATTCTTTTAAATATAGTCATTCTCGAAATGAATAGTAAGCTAGAAATCTTAGACACGATGACTAAATAATTTATTTCTATAAGATTAATTAAATTACATGAATTATTTTTGTTTAACTTTATTATGATATTAATTAATTTAATTTATAGTTATTTAAATTGAAAAATCTTATTATAAAACTCATTATTTTTATGTAGTACTAAAATTACTTGAGGACAAGTAATAAGTAAGTTTGGGGGATTTTGATCGCTAAAACATTTATTAAGAAATTCATACCTATTTTTGATGAAATTGTACTTTAAAGAAGGGTATTTTCTTTATTTTATTGCAGGAATGAAGAATTTAGGTGATAAAAGCAAAAATCATAAAAAGGAGCGAATTTGGAGCAAAATCATGCAATTTGTCGTCGAGTCGCCGACGGCGAGATCGAGCTCGCCGACGGCGAGGTTACGAGAAGAAAATTCGAAGAATTTATAACCTGTCTCGCCGACAACGAGCCCGAGCCCGCCGACGCCGAGCTAGAGCAGTTTGAAGATCTTCTAGAAGCCTCGCCGACAGCGAGGTAGTTCGTTGCCGACGGCGAGCTAGTTCAAATGGTGCAGATACATTGAACCTGGACACTTTTTGAAGGGATGCTTACACACCTATTGGTCCTTTGCTCACCTCTATATATAGAAGCCGAAATTAAGTCTTTAGTGTGTCATTTAGTGTGTTATTTTTGTGTGTTCTAAGTGTCTATAGAGTGCAGTTTTGTGTCTTAGTGTGTGTCTTAGAGAATTATTGAGTGAGTTAGTGAGTTTTTAGTGAGTTTTGTTGTACTGGAAGGAAGAGTCAAAGGAACTGCGAGGAGTCTGCTTGGGGATAAATTAAGATAAGTATTTGTATTTATTGTTTTTAACTTTAAATGAAATCCATGCTTAGTTTAGTTTCCATGCATTATGAGTAGTTTATTTAGTCTTTCTCCTCGTTTATGAAATTAAGTGACTCGATGAAATTAAAATAAAGATACTTTTATATATTAATAAATTGTGATAATTTTTACTTAAAACTTAATTTACTTTTCAAACTGGCCATTTGATTTGTTAAAATATGTTGATTATCAACTATAGTAAAAATTACATCCGATATTCGGGAATTCAAAAGCCTTGGAAGGAGGGTGCAAATAAATAGGGAAATAATATCATCTGGGCGTAGAATTGAGCATTTTAGTGTGACGGACTAAAATATTCAATTCGGTCCTATTGTTTGAGAGCCGAAGTGTAGATGTTAGCCCTCGGGCGAGGGAACGTGGGAGCTGCGAAGTGGCGATCGGTATCCTCCCGACCTAGCCGCAGATTCAGTAATCAAACATAGGATTAGTCAATATTCTTTACACTTGGACCAAAGGGTAAAGAATAGGAATGCTCCTATTTGTCACAATACCTTAACATTATCTATTTAAATTCATCAATCACTTAAATTTCTAAACAAGGGGAAAGATACTTTTTCTGAATAGTTAAGACTTATTTAGCAATTAGTTAATTTCCTGCACTTTCAATACGTATTAATCTTCTACTTAGTTAAGTTACCTAATTAAAATACTTAGTTTACTTTATTGCGCTTAAATTCAGAATTCCAAATTTTCGTATATTATTATTATTATTATTATTATTATTATTATTTTAAAATTAGCTGTTATTTAATTTTCTCTTTCCCTGTGGGATCGATAACCAGGACTCCACTAGATCCCTGTATTACTTGATACGATACGTATACTTGCGTAGCATCCACAACATAAACAATTACAATTCTATACATATAATATAGCGGGGTCAAGTTTTTGGCTTCGTTGCAATCAAATTAAAATATCATAATATAAAATTTTTGGGTCAGTTTCCAACTCTCTGTCACTTCTTAATTGAATAGCCTTGATCTGTTCTTTTCCTTTATCTTTAAAATTTACTTCAACATTGCTAGGTAAAGTTCCAATAGGTCTATTGCTCAGTGCAATAGCAATATGCCCCAATTGGTTTTCTATGTTTTTAATAGAAGCTCCTTGATTTTGTAATTGATTTTCCATATTCAAAACTATTTCTTCCATACACAGCTTCTTCTCCTTAAATTATGAATTATTATAAAAACCTGGTGGATTAGAAGGTCAATAATTCGAATTACCCTGATTGTTTACATTTCCTAATGGGTTTACAGGATTGTTCCCCTACTGAGAATTAACAGGATTATCATTACCTTGGTTATTCTAATTAAAGTTTGGATGATTCTTCCAACCTGGATTATAATAGTTTGAATAAGGGTTATTTTGTTTATTATTTATCATATTTAAAGTTTCATATGAAGCTTGAGCATCTACAATTTGTCCTAATGAATTTTCTTCTAACACTGAAGGTTTTTGCGAACAATTCATTCCGTATTGATCTATTTTCTTTGAAAGAGTAGCAATTTGAGAAACTATCATAGTTAAAGCATCTGAATCATGAATACTGGCTACTTTCTTAGGATTTACCCTTTTAGCAAGCCATTGAAAATTATTGGTAGCCATTTCTTCGATTAAAGCATAAGCTTCTTCAAAAGGTTTAGACAATAGTGATCCACCAGAAGCAGCATCAATGATAGATCTAAGAGATCCTACTAATCCATTATAAAAAGTTTGAATAATTAACCAATCTGGTAAAGTATGATGTGGACATCTCCTAAGAAGATCTTACAATCTTTCCTAAGATTCGTGTATCGATTCTCCCTCATGTTGATTGAAAGATGTGATATCGTTTCTAAGCTTAGTAGTCTTAGATGGTGGAAAGAATTTTTGTGAAAGTTCCCCCCAAGTTCTTATAGATCCTGGTGCTAACGAATTTAACCAAGCCTTAGCCTTGTCCCTTAGTGAAAAAGGAAAATGTCTAAGTCTGACAGCATCATCAGACACTCTCTCATATTTAAAAGTAGCACAAAGTTCTAGAAAACTCGTAAGATGTAAATTAGAATCTTCATTAGAAGTTTCGCCGAATTAAATTTTTTGTACCAGTTGGATAATTGCAGGTTTAAGCTCAAAAGAACTAGCAGCTACATCAGGGTTTTGAATAGTTAAGTGAATTTCATCCAATGTAGGGTTAGCATAATCTCTTAAAGGTCTAGATTGATGTTCATTTTCTATTCTTTGGTTGTTTACGTTGTTTTCTATTGTATCAAGATTTCTACGTTCTTTTCTCAGTTTTCTAATTTTTCTAATAGTGCGTTCTAATTTCAAATCGTAGGGTATAAGATTTTCAGATCCAAATTTACGCATATAATCGAAATTAGTTCACAGAAAAACAATTGACTAAATATGATAAAAATTTTGCAATTCTGTTAAAAAGTTTTCTAATATATTAAATTGTCCGTTATTCTAATTATGTTATATTCCCTGGCAACGGCGCCAAAAATGTGAACCACTCCGCGCACTTAGTGTAAGCTTAATATTGCAAGAATTTGATATAGAAGCACATAAAATATTCAATAATCACAGAGTTACTCTTATCAAAGCAAGTATACGTATCACTCAAGTAATACATGGCTCTAGTGGAGTCCTAGATATCGATCCCATAGGGAATATTTTAGAGGCTACGATTTAAGCTTTTAGAAGCCAATGCAGAATCACAACCTTGTCGTTCAAATTGCCTATTTGTCACTAATAGGCAATCGTACATAAGGTGTAATTTTAATAAACTAATTCTGCTAATAATTAACTACTTTGACTAATAAAATGAGGTTCAATATATAAGCAAGCATCCTTCTCCTTGTTAAGAAATTTAGGTGAATGAATAATTAGAATTAGTTTAAATTTATGTTGTGCCAAATAGGAGCATACCTATTCTTTACCCTTTGGTCTAGGCATAAAGAACATCGACTAATTCTATGCTTGGTTACTGAATCTGTGGCTTGGGTGGGAGGATACCAGCTCTCACTTCAGAGCTCTCACATCCCCCTAGCCTGAGGGCTAACATCTACACTTCAACACCCAAATGATAGGACCGAATTGAGGATTTTAGTCTATCACTCTAAAATCTCCAATTCTACGGCTGATAAATAATATTTCCCTATTTATTTGCACCCTAATTTCAAGGACTTTGACCTCCTTGAATCTTGGATGTAATCTTCACTTTAGTTGTAAAAATCAACATATTTTAACAAATCAATTGGCCAGATTGAAAGTAAATTAAGATTGAAGTGAAAAGATTATCACAATTTCTTTAACATTCTCATGGCACAACTAATTCAAATCACCATTTCACAAAATCTCAAAACAAGGAGAAAGACATAGAAACTACTCAGATCTCATGGGGAAGATACATCAAAACTTGGATTTCATATATAAAAGCAAAGTTATACAAACTATAACAAGTAAATACAACTTATCTCAAATTCCTCCCCAAGCAAACTCCTTAAGTTCCTCTGAATCTTTTCCTTTCTTTATGGCATAAAAAATTCTCCTTCGAAGTGGCAAGGAGGAAGAAACCTCTCACTTTCTTTCCACTCTTACAATCTCTCAAAGAATTACTCACAATTAACACTACTTTAACTCACTCTCTATAACTATTAGGGAACCCAAAACATTAACAAACACTTATGGATGCCTGGACACACACCAGACACCAATTGGACCCCCCCATTTTCGGCCTCAAATTCTCTCTTTTAAAGTTTTAAAAGAGTTTCTAAGAGTTGCCTAATCATCCCTTCAAAAATCATCTACATTCAATGCACCTCGTGAGAGAACCGACATACTCACTGTCGATGGCCTCGATCTCGCCGTCAGCGGCCTTCTAGAATACTAAGTTTTGGACCTTCTTTATTAAGGCTCGCTGTCAGCGGGGTTGAGCTTGCCATTGACGACCTTCTTTGTAATTTATTTTCTGAACTCTCAGGAAAAATGAGCCATCGGCGCTGTCAATCTTACCGTCGATCTTGTCTTCGGCGCCCAAGGTCAAATCTTCATATTTTGATCCTTTTTCCTCCAAATTTGCTCCTTTTTTTCATCTTTTTACTCTAATGTCCATAAATCAACATACCTTCAACAAAACATAAAAAATACATTTCTTTAAAGTGCAATATCATCAAAATCAATATAAAATAGGCATGAAAATCTCAACATATTTTTAGTTGGTCAAAAACCTAAAACAATAAGCTAACTTAGGTGGCTTTAGCCTGTCACTCTAAAGTCCTCTAATTTTACATCGATCAAAGATTATTTCCTTATTTATTTGCACTTAACCATATCGACTACATTCTCATCTATATTATCTCATGTGATTCTATCACAGTTGATTGAGACAACACCATCACGGATCTTACATGTTCTCACAACAAATTTTAACATGTAAGTTAATCAGGTTTACATGTAAATGAAGAACAAGGTAAAATCATCACAATATATTCTCACTCTACTCATTCTATATCCTACACATGCATACTAATTAATTATATGATGGAAGAGTAAAGAAAACTAATCACTACACATGGAGAAACAACAAAATCTTTTCAATGAACAAGTCTTTGAAACCACTCCAACAAAGTTCTAGATTCAAATCAAAATACAATGAACAATACTTATCTTTGATGGAAGTTAAACTCTCCTCGTATAGAAGCAATCTTCTTACAATCCTCTCCAAGAACAAAGTGAAAAGAAAAGAAGAAATCTCTCACTCTCTCTCTCTGCTCTCTCACCTTATCGCCCCACTCAGGACTCTCGCCCAAGCCTTCTTTTTCTCCAAGCCTTCTTCTCCTCTTCCAATTAGTTCAAGAGTACAAGAGAGTTTTAAAAACATCCTTAAGCCTTTTTTATAGTTTCTCGAAAGGTGCTTAAGTGTCTCCTCAAAAGTGTCCATATCCAATGAATCTTCCAAAGGGTCCTCAAGTTCCTCTTCAAAAGTCTTCAAAAACTTCCTTCTAACTAATCCAAATCCTTATGTAAAGTCAATTTTATCATTTTCAATAAATTCTCCAAGAGGCACATGAAGCACCGCTTCAAAAATCGTCCAAATCTATTGTATTTTCTAGAAGATATGTTAAAAACCGTCACCACAGCTTAAGCCCCAATTTTTAGGTGCTTAAGCATCCTACTCTTGGTCTGGTGGCACCTAAGTGGCATGTTTGGGTGCTTAAGCATTGGGCACAGGCACTTAAGTGTTCGATTTCAACCCCCATTGCTCCGGTGTACCCCAGTTGGACCCGGTTTGTCCAGTTTGCTCCGTTTTGGTCCATTTTTGTTCCTTTTGCTCGAATAATTCCAAATTATTCAATTAGATGTACCTAAAACCAAAAACACAAGAAACAAACCTTTAAAATGCAATATCATTATAAAATATAGCATGAAAAATAGTACATTTTTATGCACATCAAATCCCCCAAACTTAAACATTACTTGTCCTTAAGTAATACTACATTTTAAAAATAATTTATATGGATTAGAGTTAATGGGTCATCCTTTAGAATTACTAAAATTTTGTTCTAAAAATGTGATAGTTCAAATTAGAAGAACTTCTCGTGAATCAAACTAGCCAAGGGTCTGAAATATTTATCATCAAACTTGGGAATATTTTTCCAATCTAATTCAGAAATATATTCAAATTTTTAAAACTTCAGATTCTATGAACTTTACTTTCTAGACTTAAGAACTCTCTTAAAAATAATTTTTACTAATATAAGTGTAAAAAGCAAGCTTAGGATTTTTCTTAAGTTCTTTGCTGCAGAAAGACTCAAGTGAAACCAATTTTTGATTAGGACCTCTCCTCGAGCTTCTCCTCACACTTCTTATTTTGCATTTTCGTTTTATTTTTTAGGATTTTTTTTATCCATTCTTTTCTTTTCCACTCTTTTTTTTATGTATGGATTACTATATCTGGATAAATCCTTAAATAAGTTTGAATTCCACTATCGTCCTCTAAAGTTTAAACTTATTACTTTGGTTTCACTTGAAAAGATGTATATATATATATCTATATATATTAAATACTTTCTAAAAGAACCTTAAATTTTTGAAAATAAAAATTCTAAGAATCTTTAGTTTTTCAAAAATACAATTCTTCTTACTAAAGATAGTTATCCATTTTTTTAAGTTCTCTATTAAATATCATTAACTCTAGGTTCACCATTTTCACTAAAAACATCAACGAAGTTTAATTACTCTATTTATATACTTAAAATTCTAAAATCATTAAGGTGACTCCACATAATAATAATCATAATAAATAAAATAAAAATTTATTTGTAATACTTTTTAAAACAAGAAAGGTTTAAATTTGAAACATTTTTCTTCCCCCCCTCCCCCAAACCAAAGCTCAAACATGTGGAATAATGAACTACAAAAAATATGCGGCAGGGAAAGATCACTTTTACATTTTACTATACAACCTAAAAAAATATTAACATATAGCACATGGTAGAATATTACAGTAGAAAATAAATCTAGCCTAAACATACTTGACATAGCATTATAAAGGAATTTTAAATAGTAGAACATGTACAAACTGAAGATTAAACAGGAACACATTCTAAACTTTATAAAGGAATTGTTGGATGCTAACAAGTTTAAAATAGTGAGATAAGTTTTGTCCAATGACTCATTCAACATGACTCACAAACATAGACATACAAACTCCAAAACATAGACTCACAGATTCATAAAAAAACAACAACTAAGGTTAATTCGATCTCCCTTCTACTCACATTTCTCCTCATTACTTTCAATTTCTAACGGAAGAAACTATAATAAAAGCGTGGGTGATTATAAGATTTTATATTGTTATCACCCATGGAGCATAATTCCCTCATGTGTTTTGCAATTCAGGGTTACTCTAAGTCTAAGATATACCCAATTTGGTAAATAAAAATAGTGTAGTTCATCCAGATGTTGTTCACTAAGTAAGTTCATAACCTACTTAGTGAAGACAAAGTCAGATAAGGGAAGTAATAGAGCTTATATGGAGTGTTCGAAGTCCAAACTCTACATGCTTCAAGGTAATTCTCAGCTGTGTTTATGATTTTATATGGTTGTCAGCCAGCTACTACCAGAAGTCATATATAAATCTAGTCATGATGAAGGAATTATCTCAAAACATTAATCAAATCCACTCTTACACATCAAGCACGGATCAAAGTCCAACGTCTCACTATTACCAAATCCAACATAACAACAATCACAATAAACATATAGCAAAGATAACCATGGGTTGCCTTTGACAAACCGTTTGCTCTAACATCGACGACCTGATGTATCTAGTTGCCCTAAAATTAGAATATCATTCATTTTGTATGTATACCACAAAATGTGTCATTCAGTGATTTTGAATAAATCTTTCTTAGGAGATCTTTTATTGATTTCATCATTCAATTCAGGTTCTTCTTACGATTGAGTCAAATCTGAAGATATAAAGACTGGTGGTGTAGATGAATTTCTTAAATATGTAGGATTTAAAATTGTATGGGGTACATTCATCTTAAGTTCATGAGATTTTTGAACAAATGGAATTAAAAGTTTACTATTTCGATAACGTCTATCATTTCACACCTCTCCTGAACATACACATTATCTTCTTTAAACAATATTTTCAACTTATCATGAAAGTCCATTTCAATCTCATATGTTAACTTACTCTTACAACTTTCTTGGAAATGGTCTTTACTTAGATAATCAATTTTTCCATCCATAGACAATCATCATCTTTTCTCTCAGCTGGATATTTCATAGCTCTTAACACATCAAAAGTCACTTCATGGTCATTAATATTCATAGTTAACTCCTTTTTGCACATCTATCATAGCTTGTCCAGTAACAAGGAAGGTCTCCCCAAAATAATTGGATTTTCTTTATCTTCCTCCATATCTAAGACAATAAAGTTCATATGAATAATAAAATTTATCATCTTTAACAAGCATGTCTTCTATAACTGATCTACCTTAAAATTAACCATTTTTTATGGATAAATTATTCTTAAATTTTCAAGGATATTATGCTTTAATGAAAAGAATTTGTATGTTTTTGGGTGCAGCCATAAGAAGATGAGTTTAAGGATTAAAAGAAGCAAAAGGATCAAAATTAGGTCTTTATGAAGAAAATTTGACAAATAAAGTCTAGTGCCTAGGCGTCAAAGACAGTTCGAGAAGTTAATTTTTGAATTATGGCTGTTCCAAGGTATTTTAGAAGGCCCTAGATGATATTGCACGTTTCAAATGAGTTATAGAATGAATCTCGACACAATTTAATGAAAATATGTGTCCATTGAAGCAAAAAGCACGTAAATGAAACATTTGAGTTGGCGCCTAGGTGCGTAACTGGTGCCTAGGCACGACTGTTACATTCTAGAAGATTGAAAAAATTTGGATGAATATGAAGAGATGTCTGAAGCAACCCTTGGTCATTTTTGAAGCTCTATAAATATGAATTAATTCTACAGTAAAGGAGAGTCGTTTAGAGTCATTCTCAATTAATACTTAGTTTCTTTCACTTAGTTTGTAGAGTTTTGTGAGTGTTTGTGATTCCCTGAAGTTTAAAGTTTTGTAAATAGTGTGAACAAGTCAGAGAAGTCAGAGAACTTCAAAGGATTACTTTAGTGAACATTCCAGATAAGTATTTGTAACTTAACTCTTAAGTTGTGTGCTTTGGTTTTAATGATTATAAAGATATTATGTTTTGTTAAGCCAATGCTTTCTAAGTAATTTTCTTCTCTTTCTCCTTATAAATATAATGTAATTAAATCAGGAGGTTTAGATTTTTTGTTTAAGAACTTTTTATTTTTCTTACCTAAAAATTGTGATGATATTTTACCTAAACTTCTTTTACTATACAACTTTGCCAATTGTATTGTTATCTGTGGAAAAAACTTATAGACCTGACCATGGGCTAATATTTATCAGTTGTAAGTATCACATTTCACTTTTCAGTAGTTATCATCTAAAGGGAAGTGTAGATAAATAAGGAGAAAAGATTTGAAGGGCGTAGAATTGAATGTTTCAGAGTGAAAGGCTAAATTCTATCAATTTTGTTTAAAGTGAGGAAAACAAGTCACTGGTAGGTCCTATAGGAGGGTAAAGTGGGTAATCTAGAAGTGAGATCTAGAATCTACTAAGCACTACTAATAACACATACTGGACCAACTTTTAGACTAGCTAATGTTCTTTTTGCCTGGACTAAAGGGTAAAGAATATTTATGCTCATATTTGTCACAATACAACATTTTTAAGTTCTAAACAAATTAAATTCTTCTACTTAAGTATTTTAAATTAAGTATTTTATTGGCGGGCTTAGACATTTACTTGCATAATTCTGAAAGTTTAGTAAGTTTAATTTTACTCTTATGTAGCTATTAGGAGTTTATTTTATTTTTAGTATAATTAAAAGTTTTCTTTTAATTCACACAAATTTCCCCATGGGATCGATATCTGGAGTTTTAAATAGAAAATTCTATATTACTTGAAATGATTCATATACATGTATGGTACCCCTAGTGTGTTTATTATTATCTATAAAATATTTAAATCTTGCACACCAACCACTTGTTTTAGGTCAAGTTTACCTATCTTTTGTAAGTTTAATTATCTGTGTAATTGTGAGTTGGGTCAATAACCCCTTTTGGATAAATGATAAATTGATCCGCTAATTGAAGGGTTACAGTACTGGGAGAAATATCGACTAAACTAAATCTTCTAAATATAGATAGAGGCATCACATTAATGCTTGCACTTCAATCACATAAGCTTTTCTAAATAATCTTTCTCCAATTGCACAAGGAATTGTTAAGCTACAAGGAACTTTAAGTATATGAGGAAACTTTTTCTGATGTATAGTGCTACACTCCTCACTTAGTGCAGTTGTCTCGTAATCCCTAAATTTAATTTTCTTGTTTAATATCTCCTTAATAAACTTTGCATAACATGGCGTCTGTTCCAAAGCTTCAGTGAAAGGAATATTTATCATTAAATTCTTATGTACTTCCATGAACTTTAAAAATTGTTTATCCAACTCATTTTGTCTAAATCTTTGAAGAAATGGAGGTGGTGGTCTTTCTAAATTAATTTTAGTTGGAGATATTATTTTTTTCAGATCCTTAAAGACAGGTTCATCAGGTTTTTTAGTTTCCTTTATTTCTCTTAAAAATTTCTCTATTTTCTAACCACATTCTCTATCTCTTTTCCACTTCATAATTAGACAGCTTCTGCTTATTCAATGTTTTTCTCTTTAGGGTTAATCTTAGTGTTATTAGGAAGTGTTCCTTGGGGTCCATTGCTAAGTGAATTAGCAATTTGTCCCAGATGTTTCTAATCGCAGCGTTTTGACTTTGCAACTGGTTTCATTTACAATACCACTTCTTCTGTAGACATCTTCTTATCCTTAAATTGTTGATCATTGTTAGAGTTTAGTGGATATGAAGGTCTATAGTTTGTGCTCCTCTGATTATTTTATCTTCCATTAGGGCTTACGTGATTATGTTTCCATTGTTGGTTTCCACCTCTAGTAGTATGATTCTAGTTAAAATTAGGATGGTTCTTCCAACCAAAATGAAAAAGTTAGATTACAGGTTGTTTAAGGTCTTTAAAGTCTCATAGATAAGTTAGAATTAATCATATGCCCTAATGAACTTTCCTCACTTACTAGAGTAAATTGAGGTTGGCTCATTCCAAATTGGTCCAAATTCCTTGATATTGCAACAACCTGAGATGCAGTAATTGCAACTACATCTGTATCATAAACACTAGCTACCTGTTTAAGATTTACCCTTGCAGAGGGCCATTGAAATTCATTTGTTTTCATTTCTTCAATTAATGCATACGCTTCATCATATGGTTTTAACATTAACAAATCACCACCAGCAGCATCAATAATAGACCTAAGGGATACTACTAACCCATTGTAAAAACTTTGAATGATTAGCCAATTTGGCAGAGCATGGTGTTGACACTTTCTTAGGAGTTTCTTAAATCTTTCTCAGACTTCGAATATTGATTCCCCTTTATACTGACAAAATGATATAATATCATTTCTAAGTTTAGTAGTATCGAAGATGGAAAATACTTAGCGAGGAATTTTGGAGTTAACTCCTCCCAATTTTTAATAGAGCTAGGTGCTAATGAGTATAACCATATTTTAGTCTTATTCGTTAGTGAGAAAGAATAATGATTTAGTCTAATAGCATCGCCTGACATGTCATTATAACAAAATGTAGCATAAAGTTCTAGAAAACTTGATAAGTGTAATAAGGGATCCTTTGAAGGAGTTCCCCCAAACTAGTTATCATTCACCAGTTGGATACTCACAGTATTTAGTTCAAATGAGTCAGCATCTATGACAGGGTTTTGTATACATGAGTATATTTCATTTATCGTAGGATTTACATAATCCCACAATGATTTATGATGATTTTCCAACTTATTATTTTGAATGTTTTCCATTTCCATTTCTAGTTTTTCAATTCCTTTTAGTTTTTAGAATTTTTCCTTTTTTCTAACTTGAGATCATAAGGCACAAGTCGTGCAGATCTTTTATTTCAAATACACAACACAACAAACAATAAATTTACAATTAAACACATAAAATAAAAAATATATTCAACACAACAAAACATTTTCACATAAATAGTTTTTTCACAACACTTTTTCATACAAATAAACACTTTTTACACAATAACAATTTTATGACACTACAGTTTTCCAAGTCTAAGACTAAATACTTCAACTAAAATTCTTCTAAAATTCAAGATAACTGACTGCGATCCCTGGCAACAGCATTGAAAACATGATCCTGGTATTTTTTATATGTAAGGATTGATGAAGTTGACACCACTAATTGAAGATTTTAATCCCTGGCAATGGCACAAAAAACTTGATCTCAATTTTTTTATATATGTAAGGATTCATGAAGTTGACACCACTACTTGAAGATTTTAATCCCCAAAAACTATTCCAAAAACATGATCCAAAGAAAATTAAGATTTCAATTATATATTTAAATAGTAGAGATTCTACGGAAGTATACATATCGTTATCAAGGAATAAATGCCTTTCTGATTAAGCCTCGAATATCTATCCCATAGAGATCGAGGTTAATCACGGTGGCTTTCAAGAGAAATTCTAGTCTACAATAACACGCCCTAGCTTGTAAGGTCAGTAAAGGTTTTGTTTTGATTATCACTACAATACTAAATTTACCCCTAAACTAAAAACCTAGTGAAAATTAGAAAGTGAGGTTTGATATATTAAAGGTACCCTTCCTCATACAGTGAAATTAGTTTCATGTGTAAAAGTAAAACAAGTAGCTAGAGAGAAGTGACAATAGAAGCAACTATATTCTTTACCCTTACTAGAGATGCTATACAAAACATTGGTTAATCAAAAGTTTGAAAAGTTCTGAAGACGGGCTAGGCAGGGAAGATACTAGCTCTCACTCTAGAGCTCCCTCTTATCCCTCTGCCTGGAGGCTAACATCTCGCATCAAAACCTAAAATAGTAGACCAAATTAGGGGGCTTTAGGCTGTCACTCTAAAGTCCTCTAATTCTACATCCATCAAAGATTATCTCCCTATTTATTTTCACTCAACCATATAGACTAGATTCTCATCCATATAATCTCATGTGATTCTTCCACAGTTGATTGAAACAACACCATCACCGATCTTACATGTTCTCATAACAAATTTTATCATGCAAGTTGATCAAGTTAACATGTAAATGAATAACAAAGTAAAATCATCACAATATGTTCTCATTCTAATCAATTTTATATCCTACAAATGCACACTAATTCATTATAAGAGGGAAGAGTAAAGAAAACTACTCACCACACATGGTGAAACAACAAAAACTTTTCATTGAACAGGTCTTTAAAACCATCCAAATAAAGTAATAAATTCAAATTAAAATAAAATGAAAATACTTATCTTTGATGGAAATCAAACTCTCTTTGAATATCAAAAGCAATCTCCTTACAATTCTCTTCAAGAGCAAAGTGAAACAAAAAGAAGAAATCTTTCACTCTCTCTTTCTTTCTCTCTCACCTTGTCGCCCCACTAGGGTCTCTCGCCTAAGCCTTCTTCTCCTCTTCCAATTAGTTCAAGAGTTCAAGAGAGTTTTAAAAACATTTCCAAGCCTTTTTTAAAATTTCTTAAGTGGTGCTTAAGTGTCTCTTCAAAAATGTCCATATTCAATGAATCTTCCAAAGGGTGCCTCAAGTGCCACTTCAAAAGTCTCCAAAAACATCCTTATTACTATCCTAAATCCTTCTCTAAAGTACATTTTATCATATCCAAAAAATTCCCCAAGAGGCACACGAAGAACCACTTCAAAAATTGTTCAAATACTATCTATATTCTAGAAGCTATGTTAAAACCTGTTATAGCATTTAAGCTACGATTTTTGGGCACCTAAGTACCATACTCTCTGTTTGGTGGCGCCTAAGCACCATGTATTGGTGCTTAAGAACCTGGCACAAGCACTTAAGCGATCGATTTCAACCCCCAAGGCTCTGGTGTGCCCCGTTTCGACCAGATTTGCTCCGTTTTGGTCCATTTTTGTTCCTTTTGCTCCATTACTCCAAATTCTTCAATTTGATGTACCTATAGCCAAAAACACAAGAAAACATTCCTTTAAAGTGCAATATCATTATAAAATATATCATGAAAAATAGTACATTTTTAGGCATATCATGGATCAAGAAGGATTATCAAGGAAAAAGCTTGAAGAACTATTAGGAGGAGTCAAAGGAGGCCCTTTTAGAGATCTTTAAATCTCTTCATCCTCTTCATCTTCCTCCTTATCTTTTCTTCATCATACTTTCTCCTTCCAAAACTAAGGGATTTTCATGTGGGCCTCTTCTCATAGAAGCTTCATGAAGAAGAAAGTGAGGAGGATCTTTGGTGGAGAAGACATTTTGTCCTTGGTAAGGAAAGCTTCATCTTGAATTAGGAGAAAGCTTTCGGGGACTTCGACCGTCTCTCCTATGATAAGGAGAGTGTCTTCCTTGCATTGGCGAGAGCTTTTGGAGAGGAGAGTGTCATCCTACAAAAGAAGCACCCCTGCAACCAATGCGTTAGTGAGATCCCATGAAGCTTTTGCACTTTCTTTAGCCAGCCTAGTTCTGTGTTAGAGAATACTAGGATTAGGTTTGTTTTCTAGAGAAAGCCCTTACGTTAAGAATGCTTTCATGGAAAAATCCTTGAAAATTTTGAGAGAATTCTCTTGTAAAATTGATATACCATCTATGGCACCTAGCACCACCCAGATGGCACCATGCTTCCGTGCTCTTGGGAAGAGGCCAAATTTTGGGCTATTTTGGGCATGTAAGCCTATTGAATTGGGTCCTAGATGAGCACTTTGGGGTCTAAGCTCCAAGGACATGGTGCTAGACTTCCAACATCTCAGTTTAGATGTCGAGAGAGTGGTTTTAGTTGCATAGAAGCCTGAGGGTGGAGCCTATGCGCCTGTCAAACTCCAAAACCATGATTTTCACTATGAGCACCAGATGAAGGATTTTCTTGATTTTTGACTTATGGCAGACTCCATAAGAGTGAAACGTAGTCCCATAACTCAGAAATTAATTATTTTGATTGCACATTCATTGGAAAATTCATTGTCAATGGTCATTCTATGTCATTGCATGATACACCTAAAATATATAGTATATATATATATATATATATATATATATATATATATATATATATATATATTGATGATATTGCACTTTATTGGAGAGTATTTTCTGTATTTTCTTGAAGATGTGATTAAATGGATGATTTTGATAAAAGGAGTGTAAAAGATCCAAATTTTAAGCAAAAATGAAGAAAGGTGCAAAATTGATCTGTGGCGGCTAAGCGTCTGGACCTACTCTTACGTGCCAGAGTCTCGCGGCTATGTGCTTAAACCTAGAGCCTACATACCAGAAGCCTCACGCTAAGTGTCGTGACCTCGCACTTATGCGTGAAAGTTACTAAAGAGGAGTTATTTAATTTTTGGCACCATTTTGAAGAGGTGTTTGAGGCATCTCTTGTTAAAAATGTGGGTAACATTTTATTGGCGCCAAATTTAAACTAAATTACTCTTGAGTGGATGCATCTCTTGGAGGATTCATTGAATTTAGACACAATTTGAAGAGATAAAAAAGCACCTCTTGGAAAATTATAAAAAGAGGACATGAAGATCACAGAAGTTGGTTGTTTTTGGAGGGTGTGTAGTTTATGTTTATTGTGTAAGAGAGTTTTTAGTAACACACCACACCACTTCACCATTTCTACCTACTTTAATACAGTTTGTATTAGGATAAGAAGTGAGATTTGGAATCCTTAGAGTTGGGCGCCAACCTTTGAGGAGTATTGCAAGGAAAAGCAAAGTTTTCAAAGGAACTTCAAGTGTTTGGTGGAGAAAATTTCAGACAAGTCTTTATCTCTGTTATTACATTTGGTTTTTAATTAAAACTTCTTGTGTTTTCACTATAAGTTTTACTTTTAAACCAAGTTGCGATTGTATTTTCTCCATGAATTTTAAGTATTTTTCTTTATCTTTTTCCTTAAAATGATGAAGTAATAAAGTTATGGAAGGATGTTGTGTGAAGTATAAGAAATCAATATTTGAAGAATTTGTGATTCAAAAACATTGCACTTCATTTACTTCTTGATTTAGCCAATTAAAATGTTAATATTTGTTGTGAGAACATGTAAGATCTAGTATGATATTGTCTCAATCAATAATTGGTAAGAATCACATGAGATTATATGAGTGAGAATGTAATTCATATGATTAAGTGGAATAAATAGGGAGATATACTTTGATGGGTGTAGAATTAGAGGTCTTTAGAGTAATAAGCTAAAGCCCCCAATTCGAATTATTGTTTTATATTTTGATACATGATGTTAGCCCCAGGTGAAGGGAGAAAAGAAAACTATAGAGGGAGAGCTAGTATCTTTCCTGCATAGCACGTCTTCAAGATTAATAAAACAATACATTAACCTATGTTCTTTATAGCATCTCTAGTAAGGGTAAAGAATATAATTGCTTCTATTTGACACAACACATTTTAGATACTTCCACAATAGAATTCCATATCGTGTTACTGATTCATATTAAAAAAAATATTTTATTTACATTTGCTTTCATCTCACAAAACTCTTGTTATAGTAGTTGTTTGCTTTCATTTCAAATTTTAAAAATTATCAAAAGAATTGATATTTTTTCCCTAAAATATTATCTTTAGTTTGAGTAAAATATTTCTTAAAATGTAAAAAGTTATTTCTTTGATTTCTTAGACCTAGTAAAATATTGACCTAGTTATTGCCAAAGTAATAATAATTATAGACCTAGTTATCCTCCATGTTTTAACAGTACTTTATAATTTAAGGAGAAGAAATTGTTTATAGAAGAAGTGGTGTTACAAATGAGAAATCAATTGCAAAGTCAAGGAGCTAAAATTAGAAATATTGCGAATCAATTGGGACAAATTGCCAATTCAATAAGTACTAGATTCCAAGGAATACTTCCGAGCAATACAGAGATTAATCCAAGAGATAAAAATAAAGAGCAAGTAAAAGCTGTTCAACTGACAAGTGGAAGAGAGTTGGAAGGTAGAGTTCAAAACAAAATTGAAGTTGAGAATGAAAAAATTGAAAAACCAAAAGAGGACGCTCAGAAAGGTTTAGAAAGACCTATTTCTCCACAAAATTGATTTAGAAAAGCCACCACCACCATTTCCTTAGAGGCTTTGACAAAAAAGTTGGATGGGAAATTTTCAAAATTCTTGGAAACTTTTAAGAAACTTACAATTAATATTCCATTTATTGAAGCCTTTGAAAAAATGCCAAGCTATGTAAAGTTTATGAAAGATATTCTCAATAGAAAACAAAAGTTTAAAGATAATGAGATTGTTGTACTTAGTGAAGAGTGTAGTACGATAATTCAGAAGAAGCTTCCTGAAAGCTTAAAGATCTTGGTAGCTTCACAATTCCATGTGCAATTGGAGACAAATTTTATGGAAAAGTTTTATGTGATTTAGGTGCAAGCATTAATCTTATGCCATTATCTATATTTAAAAGACTGGGATTAATAGAAATAACCTCGACTACTATAACTCTGCAGTTAGCAGATCGCTCGATAACATATCCTAAAGGAGTTATAGAAGATGTCTTAGTAAAAGTAGATTAATTTATCTTTCCTGTTGATTTCATTGTGCTAGATATGGAGAAAGAAACTATTATTGAGAGACCGTTCCTAGCTGTAGGAAGAGCAATGATAGATGCGCAGAAAGGGGAATTAACTATGCATGTCAATGATCAAACTGTTACATTTAATATTTCAAAATCAATGAAATGTCTTGCAAAAGGTAAAGATGATGAATGTTTCATGATGGTTGTAATGAGATATCTAAGTAAATGTCATTTTGAAACAACTTATGAAGAGAAATTTGGAAGTGAAAAGTTGGAACACGAGCAAGAAGAGGAAGTATAATATTCTGATGATTTTAATAAGGAAGATTTAAATTATGTTCAAGAAAGTTTTGAAGTTTTAGACAAGATCAAGAAAGATGAATCTTTTAGTCCATTAATTGAAAAACCTCCTGAACTTGAATTGAAGTTACCTCCTAAACATTTAAAATATAGCTTTTTAGGTGATTCCTCAAATTTTCCAGTTATAAATTCCTCTAAATTAACTATAGAAGAAGAAGAGTGATTTCTTAAAACTTTAAAGAAATATAAGAAAGCCTTCAGATGGACAATAGCTGATATTAAAAGAATCAATCCTTTAATTTGAATGCGCAGAATCCTTATGGAAGAAAAAAAGATTAAATCTTATTATGGAAGGAGTTGTTAAGAAAGAAATTTTGAAGTGGTTAGATGATGGAATTATCTACCCTATTTCAGATAGTGCATGTGTTAGTCTTATTCACTTTTTTTGTAAGAAAGGAGGAGTAACTGTAACTTCTAATGAAAAGAATTAATTAATACCAATAATACAAGTTACAGGATGGCAAATATACATTGATTAAGTTAAATCTTGCCACCAGGAAAGATCATTTTTTACTACCCTTTCTTGATCAAATGTTGGATAGACTAGCTGGGCAAAAATAATTTTATTTTCAGAATAGATATACTGGTTATCACAAAATACCAATTGCTCGTAACCATCAAGAGAAAATGATGTTTACCAGTCCTTATGGAACATTCGATTTTAGAAGAATTTCCCTTGGTTTATGTAATGCCTCTGCTACATTTCAAAGATGTATGATAGCAATTTTTTGCTATTTAATTGAAAAATAAATTGAAGTGTTTATGGATGATTTTTCAGTGTTTGGAAGTTCATTTGAATCATGTTTAGAACATTTATCTAGAGTTCTTAAACATTGTGAAGAAATAAATTTAGTCCTTAGTTGCAAAAAATGCCAATTTGTGGTAGCCGGAGGAATTATTTTCGGACACCATATTTCAGAGAAAGGCAGGGAAGTAGACCCTACAAAAATTCAAGTGATCGCTACTTTACGTTGACCAACTAATGTAAGGAAGATTAGGAGTTTTTTAGGACATGTTGGATTTTGCAGGCGTTATATTAAAGACTTCCAAAAATTGCTACGTCACTATGCCAGTTATTAGAAAAAGAAGCAATTCTCAATTTTGATGAAAAACGCCTAAAAACTTTTGAGCTACTAAAAGAAAAATTAATTACTGCACTAATTATTGTTTCACTAGATTGGAAAAAACCTTGTGAATTAATGTGTGATGTAAGTGATTAAGCTATTGGAGCTGTTTTAGGACAAAAACATGATCAAATTTTCAAAGCAATCTACAATGCTAGTAGAACTCTTAATGAAGCTCAAATTAATTATACCACAACTGAGAAAGAGTTATTAGCTATAGTATTTGCTTTTAATCAATTCTGGTCATATTTAATTGGAACAAAATTTGTAGTGAATACTGACCATTCTGTTAATATTTAATGAAAAAGAAGGACGCAAAACCAAGACTGATGAGATGGATTCTTCTTTTATAAGAATTTAACTTTGAGATAGTAGATAGGAAGAGTGCTGATAATTAAATTGTTGATTATCTGTCCAGGCTTGAAAATGAAAAATCTCTCTACTTTGATGAAAAAATTAATAAACATTTTTCTGAGGAAAAATTGTTCACTATTAATGAATGGTGTGTTCCATGGTATGTCAACATTGTAAATTTTATTGTTAGTAACATATTACTTTATGGATTGACATAACAATAGAAAAAAAAAATTTTCTAAAGTTAAGACATATTTTTGGGATGACCCGTTTTCATATAAACAAGGAAATAATCTAATTATTCAAATATTTGTGCCATTAGAATGAAACTTACAAAATTATTCAAAAATGTCATGATTCTGATTTTGGGGGATATTTGGTGTTGATAAAACTGCATATAAAATTCTACAATCAAGATTTTATCAGCTTATAATTTTTAAGGATGTTAATGCTTATATTAAAAATTGTGATTGATGTCAGCGTGTAGGTAAAATATTTTAACAAAACTTGCCATTTGCCTGTTGAATTGGAGCATAAAGCATATTGGGAGATTAAGGAGTTGAATTTTAATTTGAAAAATGTGGGAGAAAAAAGATTTAAGTAATTGAATGAGTTGGAAGAAATCAGAAATGAATCATTTCATAATGATAGAATTTATAAAGAGAAAATGAAATTGTGGCATGATCAGAAGATATTGAAAAAACGATTTGAACTGGGACAAAAAGTTTTATTATATAATATGAGATTGAAATTATTTCCTGGAAAACTTAAGTCCAGATGGATGGGACCTTTTACTGTAGTGAAAGTTCATTCTTTCGAAGCTGTCGATATTGAGGATCCTATGACTGGAAATATTTCAAGGTTAATGGGCATCGTTTAAAACCTTACTTTGGAGGGTCTTTACCAGATTTCAAAGAGTTTTATTGCTGAGTCATCCTGGTTAACTGAATGGTTTGTCGGGCGGATGACAATAAACCAAGCGCTTTATGGGAGGCAACCCATGTGTACTTGTGTGTTGTGTTTGCTTGCTTATTGTTGTTTGTGCTTTTAGTTTGTTATTTAAGAATCCTAGTTACCCCTAAATAAGTTAAAAATTAAAAATATATTGGATCGTATTGTGAAAATGAAGTATTTCAAGCCAAATGAAGTTCGTTGAAAATTTTTACCAACTTATACCAGCCGAATTTCTAGTTTGAGCGCCGCCGGTGCCCAAATTCTAGGTGACGGTATTTAAGTTTTAAAATGCAGATTTTGGCGGTTTTGAGCAGGATTTTCTTCCTTAAAACACCCAAAAATTCCATTTTGAACCCATAACCACCAAAGAATGAAAACTTCCTTTACCAATTCGCATCCCATGGATTACTACTCCATTGAACTCCCTAGATCACGCATTTACAATCGACGGAAGTTCATTAGTTTCAAGGCGCAACGTCTATTCCATAAAGTGATGATAAAAAGAAGAATTATCAAGGAAAGAGGCTTTGTGAATCGAGGTTTGGAGAGTTCGACTAGAAATGTTGAAGAGATAGTGAAGCAAAGACGTTGGGAAGTGTTATGCTACACTGCCACTGCAGTGGTTGTTTCGGTCGTGAAAGAATTTTATGCAAATCTGCATGGGATCAACTAAGGATGTGTTTTTGTGTGAGGTAGGTATGTACCATTCACTCCTTCGAGGATTAATGATCTCTTCATGATCGAGAATGTACCTATTTGTCATTATGCAAATTTCAATGCGATGAGCAATGATATGAATGAAATCTATCATTATTTGATAGATGAGAATGAAGAATGGGAAGTAAGGGATAATGGATATATCAGTTTCTCTTCTTCATCCTTGAATCCGGTATCAAAGCAGTGGCATTACTTTATTTCGGCAAAATTAATTCCTACTATAAAGATAAGTAAGGTAACGAAGGAAATTGTTATTCTGAATTTCTGTATACAAACTAGAAGGCCAGCGGATATTTGATCAATCATTACTAAATCTGTATGGGGATTGATTGTGCATGGATCTAAATATGGGCTTGGACACCCGTCCACCATATTTCTATTATGTAGTCAATCACAGGTACCATATGAAAGTTGGTAAAAAGTTCTTCTACCCTGGAGACCTATTGACCCAAATGATATTTATGACTATAGAACAGTAGGAGATGAAGGAGATATGGATTTGCTTGCTGATCAGCCCACTGAGAGTTCACAACCTATTCAGCCCTACTATTATGAAAGTTCGAGGGTGATATTGAAGAAGATAAAGAAATTGGAAAATGAGGTACGGAATGTTCTAAATGCTATTAACATTATTTTTGATTTATTTGATCACATTGATTGGAGCATGAAAGAGCAATTTGATCACACTGGTCGGATTGAGTCGGGTTTGATTAATCTTTTGAAGAAGAATGTTGTGGTGGCTGAAGATTCATCTGATGAATTCCCATATCGTCCATTCTACAATCTGTTCATTCATCGTTAATCAATGGGAGACATTAGAGAGGATGAGACTTCTGAGATTGATGAGGAGTAATTAGTGGATTATGTATGCTGTTTCGTTATGTTTAAGTGTTTTCTTTGATTATTATGTTATTTTCTTTGCTTTGTTTTAATAGGTTATGCTTGGACTATGTTTCAATTTCTTATGTGTATTTAGGACTTCGTGTTTGCTTATCGTAGTGTACTTACAACACTAAGGATCTAAGAAGTGTTGTTTTTATTTTATAAACATATATGTGTAATTGTTGTATCATAGATTTTATATATGAAAGTGATGTGATGTGTTGTTTGTGTAAAGTCATGTTGTTTAATGCTTGTGAGATGAAATGGATGCTTGCTGATGTGTTAGATAGGACTGTGGAGATTGAAACGATCAAATTTGCGACGAAAATTTTTGAACCCAATAGAATTTTGGACTAGCGCTGCCGACGCAGATTGGGCGCTGCCGATGCAGATTGGGTGCCGCTGACGTCTAAATACAGAGAGCCTGGCTATTAATTTGAAAAGAGCGCCACCAGCGCAATACCGAAAATATCCCGGGACCCTTAAAAATTTGCATAAATTGCATGGGACCCATTTTTTTGCCATTTCTTTCGTCTCCCACCTCCATGTTCGAGATTTTGAAGCTTTAGGGCTTGTTAGATCTCGGAATAGAGAGGATTTCAAGGATTTATGAGGCCAGATCTGCACTTCTCTTGGTAAGAGCTTTACTTTAAGTTAAAATTTTTGGATTTTCACCATGTGAAACTCTCACATTATTTGATTGATATTTTTTAGAGATTGTTTTTAGAAAAAGTGAGGTTTCCTATGGTGGAATCTGTTCTTACTTGTTTAGATTAATGCTTAGAGTTAGTACATTGTGGATTTGGGATTTATTGGTAAATTTTTGTAATTTTTAGAAATTTACATGGCTCCTAGAATGAGTAAGGGGAAGCAAAAATTTTATTGGGACGATGAAAGATTTGTTAATGTTAAGGCTCAATTTCGCTTCAACTCTCAGTTGCAAAATAAGAAGTATATTCAAGATCGAGCGTTTGAGAATCCTGGTGGATCTGTGGAACAGTTGATTTTAGAGCAGAATTGGGAGCGTTTCTATTACTTTTCTGCTAATGCTGTTTTGGGAGTAGTCCGAGAGGTTTATGCTAACGTGCTCTGGTCTGAGACGGAATATGTGCTAGTCTGAGGGAAACTGGTTGAATTTACCCCACCACGTATCAACGCATTTTATCAAATTCAAGAACCTTTTGTTTGTCAATTTGAGAATTTTGATACTAGTGAAGGGAATTTGATGAGTGTAATAACGTATCTGACCGATGGAAGAGGGGAGTGGAAGATGAATCAGAGATAGATGATTAACTTCCCTGCTTCTACTTTAAATGTTGCTTCTAAAGCGTGGCACTATTTCATTTCTGTGAGACTGTTACCTTCTTATCATCACAGTGAAGTTACTAGGGATCAAGCTATTTTGAATTATTGCTCCAGAATATGAAGAAAATCAATATTGGAGCTATTATTTTCAGGAGCATTCACTCTATTGCCAAAGGAGAAACCACTGGTGGATTAGGACATCCTGCCCTAATTCATGGCCTTTGTGTTCAGTCTGGAGTTGAGTATAATGTTCTGAGGAAGTGGTGATACCTTTGAGACCAATTACGAAGACCATTATTTGTATTTATGAGGCTCATGTGGGTGCAATAGAGGAAAGTAGGAGTACTGATATTCCTACCACAAGCTATGATGTTCCATCGACTTCTGAGCCCCCGACACTATCTGATGTCATGAAGCAGTTGAGATTGCAAAGTGATAGTATTGATAGGATGCATAGTCGGATGGATGTATTCGAGGCCAGGAGTGATCTGAATGATGACTATTTGCAGAGAAGAGTTGAGTTTGATATTGCTTATTATGATGCTCAGGCCAGATTTATGAGGGGGGAGTCCGATGTGACATTTCCTACTTGTCCTAGTTATACACCGTAAAGGCCTAGACCTTCTGACCCTGCTGACGATGCTGGAGACAATGTATGGTAGTTTTATATTTCTTTTTGGTACTTTTGTGTTGTTTTTAGTTTATTGTGTTGTACTGATGTGATGTAGTGGATATTTACTTTTCATGTGATGTGTAACCCTGTGTTGTACTGTGTGATGTAGAGTTATTTACTTTTCATGTTGAACTGTTAGTTGTACTGTTAGTAGTGTGATAGTTTGTTTCATGTTATAGTGTTTTGTTGTATGTTTAGATCTTTGATGTTAAGCAATTATTTAAAATTTTTATATCACTGCTACTAATTGTTTCATGCCTGCTAGTTGTGAATTTTGATTAATACCAGATAAATGTTGAAGATTTCAAAATTCCCAGTACACAAAGGTTAGTTTTCTTTTACTCTCAACTATTTCAAATTTATTGAAAAATTTAAGTTTGGGGGAGGGTAGAGAAATGTTAAACTTTTATTTGTTCTCAATTATTATATTTTCAAAAATTATTAGCATAACTTCTAGCAGTTGAACCTCATTGTAAGATAACTAAAACTTTTCATTTCAGTTGAATATTATGGAAGGATAAGATGAAAATTTTTAGTAATAAAAGTTGATTTTATAGAAATAAGATATTTGGTATGAAAGGATTTGATTATAGTTAACTGTTTAAAGTAAAGAAAAGCTGTATTTTTGAAATGTTAAGGGACTTAAAGTATTGTGTATTAAGAAGAGATTGTTACTTTATGAAAAATAATAAAGCTTGTGCCTAACTATAAAGTAAGGTGGTGTTTCAAGTTTGAACTTTAGAAAGAGGAGAGTGAAGTTCAAAATCATTAAAGGCTATCCAGATATTGTAATCCTCAATAAAAAAAAGAGAGAGAAAAGAAAGAAAAATGTGTATGAGGAGAAGCTTGAGGAGATGTCTAATCAAAAATTGGCTTCACTTGAATCACCCTAAAGGTAAAACTTGATTTCATTTCTGAATTTATGTTCAAAGTACTAGCCTACATTTTAGTAAAGTTTGCATGAACTCCTTTTTCACATATTCTTTTAAGGCACTCTTAATGTGACAAATTATGGTTCATCTTAAAATAATAGAAGACTAGAACTCTTAGACTTGATTACTGAATATTTTTATACTTGTAATGTTGACCTGAGTTACTAAACGTTTTATGAAAATCTAACCACTATATTCTTTTGAATGAAAATTTTAGTGTCTTCAGTTGAAAAGTACATTGCCTAGAGTTATATTTTATGTAGTAAAAGGATTACTTGAGGACAAGTAATAGTTTAAGTTTGGGGGATTTTGATGCACCAAAAATATATACTCTTTTAGCTATATGTTTTTACCTATTTTTGGTGAAATTGCACTTTAAAGGAAGGTATTTTTCATGATTTGTTGCAGGTATGATGAATATAGGTGATTGGAGCGAAAAGATGCAAAAAGGAACGAATTTGGAGCAAAATGGAGCAATTTATAGGAAAACAGCCACTGGCGCCGCCGACGCCCTATTCTCGAACCTCCAGAATTATTGCAACTATCGGGCGCCACCGGCGCCCTATGTCAGTTCATTTCAAATTCAAGAGTTTTGGTGGATTTTTGAAAAGGTGCTTGAAGAAACTCTTGGGGAATTCGTTTCTAACATAAACTTAAGTGTTCAAGATGAAAATAGAAAGGAGGATTACTGTAAAGAATGTAAGTAAAGTTTGAGAGAGAGTTAGAGTTTGTGATTTTAAGAGAGATTTTTCTCTAAGAAGGGGAGAAGAGGGAGTAAAGTGAGAGATTGCTTCTTCATCTTTGGTCCAAGGAGATAATCAAGTGTTGCAAGGAATAAGAAGAGGAATCAAGGGAACTTTGAAGGAATTTGCTTGGGGAAGAGAAATAGATAAGTTGTATTTACTATTGTGGTTTGTATGGCTCTTCTTTCTTATATAAAATCCATGTGTTCTTATATCTTCTCCATGATTTTTGAGTAGTTTCTCTTACCTTTCTTTTTGCATAAAGTAGTGATGATATGATGATGTGGAATTGATGTGCCCTTTAAGTGTATAGAAGTTGTGATGTTTCTTTCATTTGGAACTTAATTTACTTTTCAATCCGGCCAATTGAATTGTTAAAATATGTTGAGGAATATTAATTCCAAAAAGAATTGAATGTTCTACGACAAGAATGAAGAACCAATTTAATGTCCATGAATGAATTGTGTAGTTCATGGGGATTAAGTGCAAATAAATAGGGAAATGGGTTTTAATGGTCTTCAAGTTGGAGGTTTCATGGTGATAGAATGGGATCCCCAATTTCATCTTAAGATTGGTAACTAAAGCCTATGGTTAGCCTTCGGGTGAAGGGTGAGTGGGAGCTCCGTAGTGAGAGTCGGTATCCTCCTAGTCTAGCCTTAGATTTAGTGACTAAACTTAAGATATGACAATGTTCTTTACTTGCTTGGAAGGGGGGTACTCTTTTAAGAGTAAAGAAGTGAAAATGCTTCTATTTGGCACAATACAAAAGATTAACATTCTTCATCATCCACACATCAAAATCTTTATGCAGGAAGGAAGATACTTTTCATATAGAAGTATCTTATAAATCACATAAGCTAGTGTGTGTTAGTTAACTTAGTTCAGTAAGTAAAAGTAATTGTAGTAGCTTTATTATTACCATACTTTGCATTAACTAATTGTAGTACACTTGAGCAATTATTACAATTGGTATTGGAATTTAGTGCTATATTATCTGATTTAAAGAACGTTCACCTCTCTGTGGGATCGATAACCAGGACTCCATTAGAGCCATGTATTACTTGATATGATATGTATACTTACGTTAAATTTATGACTTTACTAAATCATTATAAAAATATATAAATCTGACTTCATAAATTCTTGCATAATATATAAAGTCGTACCATTAGTGTTTAGTGTTTTATGTTTTGTTTGTGTTATAATATTGTTGTGTTTTAAGTGTTTGTTTTGTATTTTGTTTAATGTGTTTAAGAGTGAGTAAAGAAGAGATCTTATCCAAGAACTTTGTATTAAAGATTTGTAGTTTGTATTTATTTGTTTTATTTAGTAAAGAAGTTTATGTTTGTGTGAAACTTGTATTGAATCTATTTTAATATTAATTCGTAATTCTAGAGATAAGAAAAATTCAAGGAGAAGATATACTTATTAAGACCATTTATGGTTGATCAAATGAGCTTAAATAAGTATGGAATGAAAGATCAAAATTAGTGAATTTTCAGCTAAGTACCGAGACCCCGCGCCTACGTGCCAGAGCTCCGTGGCTAATCGCTGAATTTTCGCGTTTAGGCTTTGGTTTGCGAAAATCAGTTTACAGGTTTTAAAAACCCAAAAAGTCACCATTTTTCTCCATCATCTTCTTCATTCACAGTTTGTGATTTAGAGATTCAGAGCATCTCCAAATTTGTGATTTTTGAGCCGATTCAAGCCAAATTTGCTAGATTTGACCTTCTTGAGGTAAGAGCACTACTCTTATGTAAAAATTTCTTATTTTTACCATGTGTTTGAGGAGCATTGTGGAGAAATCTGAGATTTTCTATTCATGGTGAAACTTTGAGAAAAAGCTTTGAAATTTACTTGGATTCAGTTGTTTAAGCCTTTAGAAGTTGAATTTAGTTATTTTAAATTAAATGTGGAATTTATGGTAATTTTTATGAAAATTTTAGAAATAGTACCAAAGAGAAACACGGGGAGATCCACTTTCGATTCAGATAAGTTTATAAGTTTGAAGCCTCGGGATCGTTACATGAAAGCTTTTCAATCACGTAAACTGATTCAAGAGTGAGGCTTTAACAAGCCCAGTGGAGTGATCTAGGATATGCTCGTTAGAAGACATTGGTATAGATTTTGCTACTTCTCGACTGTAGTTGTTATTTCTATTGTAAGGCAGTTTTAAGCAAGTCTCCCTGAGTCAGAAGAAAATTTTTTGATGGTTCGATGATAGTTGGTTCATTTCACGTCTAAGATAATAAATGAGTTTTATCTATTTCCACCAACTACATTTTGTTTTTATTCAAATTATAATCCTACGGAGGAAGAATTGGATGAATTCATTTTTTCTTTGACTGATGGAAGAGGATTATGGAAAATAACTAATGAAAGAAGAGTTAACTATCCTGCTTCAAAGCTGAATACCACCTCTAAGGCCTGGAATTATTTCATATCATCCAAGTTGATTCCTACAAATCATCTGAGTGAGGTAACGAGAGAAAGAGCTACTTTAAATTATTGTATTCAGCAGGGGAAGGCAATTGATATTTGAAAGATTATTTATGATTGTATTTAGAGTTCTGCCAGAGCTACTACTACTGTAGGTATGTGATTTGCTTCCCTCATACATTCATTACGTGAGCGAGCTAGTGTAAGATTTGAAAATTGGGAAGAGGTCCTTCAGCCTCTTAAGGCTACTACTAGTGTCAATGTGAAGACATATGTTGAGCATTCCCTTTTTGGTTGGAGAGGAGGGTTCTATAAAACTTCAAGTGCGTCTACTTTTGCTGCTTCTACATCTCGTGCTTCAACTTCTCAGGCATCATCAAGTTAGTTTTCTTATTCAAAAATAGAACTTTTAAATAGAATGAAAGTTAATATCAATTATACTGTGGATTGATTTCATGATATAGAAGGAAAGGTAGATCATATAGGAGATTATCTGCAGAGACATAGTGAGTATGAGGAGAATTATCACAGTTATATGGATAGATTTATCAGAGGAGATTATAGTGTTGTGCTAGCTCCGCATTCACATTATACCCCATAAGAACCTACACATACTTAGAATGAAGGAGATGATGTCGAAGAAGGAGATGAGGATTAAGATTTGTATTTTGTAAGTGTTTTTGTATGTTATGTTGTGTTGTATGTTGGACTTTTTATTTTGTATGAGTTGTGAAGTTTTTATTTATGGTTGTTATTTATTTATTTTTCTATGGTAGATGTGATGGAAAAATTGATGTAATAGTTGATGAACTACTTTAGTTTGTTTTTATGTTATTTGTGGATGTTGTTGGTTTGTGTTTTGTGATGTGATTATTTAGTGTTTTTGTGGTAGAAAATGTGTAAAAATTTCTCAGTGTATTTGGTTTATTAGTGTAGAACTTATTCCAGAAACTATTATGAAGGTTTAGAACACTATTAAAATCCACTATTTAATTTTATGCTTTAAATTTTTCAATTTACTACCATATATATTGTTGTTGTGGATTTCTATTTAAGTATATGTGAATTTACTTTTGTTGCCTCCACTACTTTAGAAGTCATTTAAATTTCTTTTATATAAAATGTAAAATTAAAATTTGATCAAATTGTTTTTACTCCTGTTTTTTAATTGTTATACTTGCATATTTAGGATATAAAAATTCTTGCAGGCATGATACTCACAGTTTTCAATTCCTACCCATGTATCATTTTACTATAATTAAATGTTTTATCATAAAAAAAATTTTAAAGTTCAGGGGAGAGTGAAAAATAATTTTCAAAAACATAAATTTTATTTGTTCTCAAATGTACTATAAATAAAATTTGATTTTGATTAAAAATAATTATGTGTATGAAGTTATATTAGGGAAGTAAAATTTTGAATATAGAAATGAGTAAGAGAATTTAGTTAAAATTTATAGTATGGATGAAAATTTTAAAGCTAAAAATTTCTTAGTAAAGAAATGATAAATATTTTGTAACTATCTTTAGTAAGAAAAGTTGTATTTTTATAAAAATAAAAGAATTAGACTTTTATTTTTAATAATTTAATTTTTTTATTAAAAATAATTTTAAAAACTCTTATTATATTTCTATGTAAAAGATATATATCTATCTTATGCTTTAGGAAAGGAATGGTGGAATTCAAAATTATTAAATGCATATCCAGATACAGTAATCTTTGCCAATATATATATATATATATTTTTTCAGCAAAATATAAAATGCATTAAGGAGCAAAGTTTAGTTACATTTGATAAAAGGAAGTGAAAGCAAATCACCAAAAAGTAGTTGTTTTAGATACCCAGAAGAGAAATTGAAACATTTGAAAGTTGTAGTTTTTGAAGCCATTTTTGCAAGCCAATTTGCTGGTTGATTTCCCTCCCTATGCAAATGACTCCAGTAGATTGTTACCTCCTTTGTTAAGCCCATCAAAGATCTATGAAGGTAAATAAGCATCCATGGAACATCAGTAATGCCATCCATTATATTGACTAGTTGAAGTGAATCAGATTCCATCCAAATAAGAGAGTGCCCAGCAGCCTTAGCAACCTTAAGAGCCCAAATGGCAGCAATCATTTCGGATTGAAGAGGAGAATCGAGACAATAGAAGTTTGAAATCCCCACGAGTAATTTACCTTGGTGGTTCCTACACACACCACCACAACCAGAAGAATTAGGGGAATAACTCCCATCTATGTTAACTTTGACCCAAGAAGTGGAGGGAGGGATCCAGTGAAATAACTTAATTTGGCTCCTAGTTTTGTTCCTCAATTCATGTTTAATATTAGCCCTGTGTATGAAGGAGCAGCAGTTAGCAAGGATTTGGTTTATAGAACATAAACAGTTCTCATACTTATTTTTATTTCTTGCCATCCGGACAAACCACCAAATGATAAGTGGATACATTGGAAGCCTCGGTTCTGCCGGTCGGCCCAACGAGTCCTCGACGGATGTCCGAGTTCTTGAAGTGTTGTGTGAGTTGGAAATGCTCCAAGCACCCTATTCCATACTTCCCTAACCACGGGACATTGGAGAAATAGGTGGTCATATGATTCCTCCTGAGCACGGCAAAGATGGCATCCGGAAACCGGTCTAAGGCCCTTGATTTCGGTATATCATCAATAGGCAAGAATCTGTGAAACAATCTCCAGCTGAAAAATGACATAGAAGGGGTCAAATACTTATTCCATAGGTGACAACCCCAATTATTTTGAGGCCAATGATGTGTGGACTGGTAGATGTAGGAGTTAATAGATTGAGAGGGAGGTTTCTTGAGAATAAGCTTATCAGATTTCTCCTGTACTCTATTAATGGGGATCTCCATGATCTTTTGAATGGATGGAATATCCACAACCTCCTTCAATTTGTCTTCATCCCATTGATGATTAGTCCAGAAATCAGCAACTCTAGAATTAAAATTCGAGAGAAATGTTAGGGATGGGATACGGTCGTTCATCCAAAAGCCGGTTGTCGAAGCCGGAAATTGGCGAGAACCATTTCGATCTCCCAGCGAGAAAAAATTATTAGCTTCGATCCCGATCTTTAGTAAACTTTTCCATTGTTGAGAATCCCCAATTTTCACCTTCACGGCATCGGGGTGGCTGGTTCTACAATATTTAGCTAATAAGAATTGAGCCCACGGGGTATCGAAGTTTCTCGAATTTCATCCACGGTTTACAAAGGAAAATTTTTCGATGTGTTGAAAGCTCTTGAACCCCGAGGCCACCGGATTTAATGGGTTTACACGGCTTATTCCATGTGGCCCAATGTGCTTGTTTGTCTTGCCCCTCCCACAAAAATTTGTTAAAGGTAGTTTCCAACGAGTCTTTGTATGCTTTTCTTCATTCCGACCATCCCCATAGTAAACAATGGGAAGGTGGTAAGAATACTCTTGAGAAGGGTCACCCTCCCACCATTGGAGAGAAAAGCCGTTGGTCCAACTGTTAATCTGAGTTGTGACCTTGTGAACCACTTCATCATACTGAGTTTGTTTCTTCCTACCTTTGATTAACTGAACCCCCAGATATTTTAAAGGCTTATCAGAAGTAGAGAAACCAGTAGTATCCTTTATCCAATTTAGATTTCTGAAATGTTTCCCAGCCATGAATTGACATTTGTGTTTGTTGAGTTCCAGCCACGAGACTTGTCGAAGATGTTTCGGAATATCCAAGGACTTCTTTATAGATTGTTTTCCACCATTAGTGAAGAGGATCACATCATCGGCATAGGCGAGGTGACTTATGATAGGTTTAGAGCTGTGATGATAACATAGATATGGAAAATTTCTATGAGCCTGGTTAATAAATCGAGAAAAATAATCAAAAGCAAGTATAAAGATTGTTGGAGATAAGGGATCCCCCTGCTTTAGGCCCCTGCCCGGTTTAAAGAACCCATAATTAGAACCATTGAGTAGAATAGTGAAGGAAGTGTTATTTAACCATCTCTGAATAAACTGACAAAAAGTTGAGGTGAAGCCTCTTGCACGTAGCATGATTTGGATGAAGTGCCGGCTAATAGAATCATAAGCCTTCCTTAGGTCCAACTTAAATATGACATTATATCCTCTGCGAGGCTTGTCGATCTCCAGAATGTAATTCTTGAGCAAGCATTACATTATCCATTATATTCCTATTCCGGATGAAAGCGAGTCGGTTTTCATCGACTAAAAGATGTAGAGATGGCTGAAGTCTTCTCACCATGATCTTACTAATAATCTTGTTGAGAATATTAGTGATACTTATTGGTCTGAAATCATTCCAGGTACTTCTCTTCTCATCTTTAGCAATCAGAGCAATACTTGTGGCAGCAAAATAGTTTGGTAAGTCAGTCCCACTGAAAAAAGCTTGAACAGCCTCCACCACATCTTTACCAACAATATCCCGAGCGGTCGGGTAGAAAACGGGAGTAAACCCATCGGGACTCTGCAGCCTTGTTCCCATCCATTGATTTCAAAGCATGAAGAATCTCGGCTTCATCGAGTAAATGAAGCAACTGCAGATTTTGCACGGTATTCAATTGGTCATTAAACAAATCCCCCTTAAAGACAAGCAGGTTCTATAGGGGTTGCGGCAAGGAGGCTTTGAAAGTACTTGAACGGCATTCTCCTTAATCATGAGAGGATCATCTAACCACTGTCCATCCTGAGTTTTGATTTTGGTTATTGCATTAATTTGTCTTCTGTATTTGATCACTGCATGGAAATACTTGGAGTTTCTATCCCCATACAGCTGTTTGTTAATAGCGACCTTCGTGAAAGAAATTCTTCTTCTATAGTCAAGGCATGTAAATACTTATCTTGGGCATCCATTAGTTCATCAAGATTATCCAGCCCTCTAGCTCTGTTCGGCCTCCGAAATTGTACCTTATCGGCCCATTGCTTAGCCTCGCTCAAATACATTACCAAAGACGAGCTTTGTTCCAACTTTTCAAATGACTTGATAGATGTTTCGTAATCTCCACGGCCTAATTAAAGGGTTATCAAAAGAAGAAGATGGGGATTTCCACCCTATCTTGACGGCTTCAAGAAAGTTACGGTGTTTAGCCCAAACATTTTGAAATGCGAAAGAAGGATGTCCATTATCTTGAAAAAGTGATATCTTAATAATAATGGGAGAGTGATCGAACAAGTCCTATTTAAATGGTGCACTCTAGTGATTGGGAAGGTATTCATCCAATTACTTGTTGACTAGAAATCTGTCTAGTCTCTCTAAAATTTTTCCTCTTTGCCAGTGAAGGGAGTACCAATATAGCCCAAGTCAAATAATTGAGCACTTTGGATTCCGGAAGTGAATTGCAACATATTCTGGAGGTTAGGGGTTCTCCCACCAAATTTCTCACTAGGATCAGCAATACTGTTAAAATCACCACCAACTAACCAATTTTCCTGGATAGCACTGCTAATATTAATAAGCTTATCCCATAGCATGGATCTATCTAGGGAAGAGCAACCAGCATAGATGAAAGTAGCCGACCGGAGAAATGATCAATGTTGAAGTGCGGGTGGAGGAAGCTGGGAGTCATCGGCAAGAATCCGGAAAGTAATCTCTTGTCTAATGTAGAGCCGGATTTTATTATTACGATTAGCGAGAGAAATTATAACCTTTAAACTTTTTGTTGAATGCGAGAGTGTTGCTATTAACCATAGGTTCCAGCAATGCAATGATCCAAGGTCTATAAGTCCCGATAAGGTTTTTGATTACGTTAAGGGTGCCGGGACTTTTCACACCCCTAACATTCCGGCACATTAAGTTAATCATGGTGAGTAGCCTTACCGGCCCTAGTCGACCTAGGGGAGGGGCCTTAGAAGTATCGGGATCCGGAGCATCAATGATATTAGTGTGAGACGAGTATTTGAGTTCCATGACATCTTTCCTTTTTTTCTCGCTTTCCGAATTGTCCGGGCTCCTTCCATTTACGAAGGCAAATGATCTAAAGAGGACTGCTCGGGAGTTTGTGGTACAAGATCCTCATTATAAACCGTATTGTTGGCACCTGAAAAATCCTGGAGGGAGGATAGGAGGACACCGAGTCTCGGTATCGGCCAAGGGATTCACTCGAGCACTTGATAAAGGATCAATCCTACTATCGGTAGCCACATCTTCGATCCATCTAATCTATTTTCATCGGGGGGTTCTTTTCGGTGATATCTTCCACAGATGTAGGATTAGAATTATAGTGAGTAGTTTGATTGTTCCTCCTAGCACTGGTTTCAGAAATTCCAGCACCCTGAGACTCATTATTACTCCTGTCAACAACAGTTTGCAGAGGAATTTGACCATTTTCAGTTTGTTGTTTACTGGTTGAAGGTTGATTAACCTCTAGAGGGTTCTTCTGGGCTATCTTAAAAGGTCTGAGCTCTGGATGTACTCTGTAGAATCGCTCCACAGGTATGCCCAAAAATATGGCGAGTGTTTGCAATATAGAGGTTGATATTCCGAGCACAATTGGTTGCCAATAGCCATTTTTAGTTGTACCCAGCCATACCCCATCAATATATGGTCGGGTTATATCCCTTTCCACCGAAATCTGGCTTTGGAGATTCCGGAAAGGTTTGCGAAGGCATATCCAACTTGAGTGGTTTCCACAGTAGAGTCGGCTATGTCATATAAGATTTGGTGATGAATATAAGGTAGTTTTAAATTAGGGAGGTTAAACCAAACGGGAACAATAGGGGGTTCTCGTGAAGGATCAAAATCCATGGTCCATTTCAATGACTTCATGGTTCTCCCATCCACCATGATAAATTTCTTTGAAAAGACCTGAGCATAATAATCTTCTCTTGAGAGTTAAAGCATAATGTGTCTACTATCAAACACTCCAATTTTCCATTGTCCAAGGAGTTTTAGATCATCAATCACCTTTCTAACAATGTCAAGTTTGGGATGCCCAAACTGGAACTTCCCCACCAAAGTAAATTTGTAAGGTTCTGCTAGTTTACTGATTTCCTCCTCTGTAAAGATCAAAGCAAGCTTTCCAGCCTTCTTTGTACACCTTCTAATGAATTCACATTCTGCTTTCCCATCTATTGCATCATGGTAAAGTTGCGGGAACACCAGCTTGTCCCCTAGAGTGACTCCTCCCTCATTTCTAACGGTAACCTCAGCATAAGATCGTTTAGCTCCCCAAGAAGGATCAGCTTCAAACCCCTCACGAGCCATTACCAATGGAACAGTAACTTAAGTAAACAGCCAGGAAAAAACCAAAACCAGAAACCAGTGCAACCTTACCCCCTGATACAACCCAGGAAGTCAAAAAGCACCACACCACCAACCTCGAAACACCGCCACCGGCGTGCGAGTCACCCCCGCCGCCATTCAAACCCTAGCGAGCACCGGTTCCGCCTCCATGATCATTGTATCCGTATATATATCCTTGCTGATATATATATATATATATATATATATATATATATAATAAAAAAAGTTTACGATGGTGGTGGCGGTTGTAGGTGCTCTGCTGGGGTTTCTATGGAGCTAATACACGAGAGGTGGTGGTGGCGCCGCTTGCTAGCTGAGGAGGAGAGTAGGCTGGGTGCAAGAAGAAGGCTTTCCTTTTGTGGTCTTTCTCCGGTTTTGGAAGGGAAATTAGTTTTCTCCCTTCCCGGGTGTTTGCTTATTTGAATTTTTCTTGTGATTTCTCGTTTCATTGGTGATGGCTACGGCACTTACTAGTGCTGATCCACATTTTGTTGGAAGGGGCACGTTCTTCGAAGTGATAGTTAGAAAAGAAGGAGGTACCACCATTGGAGACAAGTTAGTTTTTCCCAAACTGTTTCATGATGCAATGGAAGGTAAGGTAGAGTGCGAATTTATTAGAAAGTGTACTAAAAAGGTCGGCAAGCTTGCTCTTATCTTTACTGAAGAGGAGATGTCAAAGTTATCTGAACCATACAGATTCACACTGGTGGGAAAATTCCAGTTTGGACATCCCAAACTGGACATTCTTAGGAAAGCTGTTAATGACTTCAAATTGGTGGGCAGCTGGAAGATTGGGGTCTTTGACAGTCGCCATATCATGTTACGACTAGCTTTGGAAGAGGACTATGCTCAGATTTTCTCAAAAAGGTAATCATGATAGATGGGAAGCCTATGAAACTACCGAAATGGACTTTAGATTTTGATCCAACAAAAGAACCTCCAATTGTTCCTATTTGGTTCAGCTTACCCAACCCGAAACTTCCTTTCAACAATCATAGGATCATCTATGACATTGTCGACTCTATGGGCGTACCATTAAAACTTGATATACCATCAGCTAATGCTACAAGAATTTCAAATGCAAGATTTTTAGTGGAAAGGGACATAACTCAACCATACATTGATGGGGTTTGGCTTGGTACAGCCAACAATGGGTACTGGCAACCTATTGTAATGGAATACCAACCATTATATTGTAAACACTGTCATCTTTTTGGCCATACAATGGAGCAGTGCTTCAAACTACATCCCGAACTCGGACCATATAATGTCGAGAAGAAAGGCACAAAAAAATATGGAGAATACTTCCACTATTCAAGTAATACACAATCACCACACTCCAATTCTTCCTTTTATTCCCTGCTCAGAGTTATAACTACAGACCGTATCCGAACCCGGGAAGGATGGGACCGCAACTGGTTTTGACCTCTCTGCTGCTGGGAAATATGCTGATCAAGCTATTGAGATAAGAGACCCCCCTGATAAAAGTCCCTTACTCCAGGTTAATGCTGAAGAACCCACTACTACTTTTGTACAGGAACTACCCGACGATTCTGTCGCTGCGGTGGTACCTTTGCTACTCCCATAGAGCCTACAATAAATACAATGTTACTTCCCCTTCGAACCTATAACGAAGTGAGTCAGCCCAAATTATACTTTACGAATTGAATAATGAAGCGAAGGAGCATGGTCTATGCAAAAGAGTAGAAGAAGGAGGAAAGATCTTATGGAACTACAAAATTTATCACAAGATAACATCATTGGTATGGGTCAATCTTCGACCGCTCCCCTAGGCTTACTAGGGCCGGTAAGGCAATCCATCATGATTAATCTTCTCTGCTGGAATGTTAGGGGTGTTGCGGAGTCCCGGCACCCTCAACAGTCTGCTACATTTGAACAGGACTTATAAACTTTGGATTTTTGCTCTCTTAGAACCTTTGGTTCACACTAATATTACTAAAATTACAAAAAAATTCCCGTGTTTTCACTTCCAATCAAACTCGTAATAATAAGATTTGGGTTTTTACCGGAAAAGAATTACATTGTACTACTCTTATTGATAACTATCAATCGTTACACATTCAATTTGGGTTAGATCAATTCCATGGCCGTGCCACTATCATATATGCTTGTTGTTCTTCCATTGACGAGATCTAATCTTTGGGCTGAAATTTGCGGCATCGGTGCTTCTAATCCCTCAAATTGGTTAGTGGGTGGGGACTTTAATTGTATTAGAGACCCTAGTGAAAAAAAGGGAGGCGAGAACCCCGATCTCCAAACTATGATGCAATTCTCTCACAATATAACCTCTGTTGGGCTTTTTGATTTGGGATTCATTGGATCCCCCTTCACTAGCGCGAGAGGCAAACTAATGGAGAGACCGGATAGAGTGCTAGTAAATGATTCCTGGTTGAACACTTTTCCCATCACCCAAGTACTTCATCCGCATAGAGCTACTTTTGATCATTCTCCATTATTGATTCGGATCTCCTTCGAGCACTCATACAGGGACACTCTCCCTTCGATTTCTAAACATCCGGTGTGATCATCCCACCTTTCCGGAAGAGGTCAAGAACTCTTGGAAAGTACCCGATTGTCATAATATCAATCCAATTATCGGACTTTGGAGATCGCATAAGAATCGACATTTCATTTCGGGTATTGGAATAAGCACACATTTGGCAATGTGTTCCAACAAGTCGTGGATGTCTGAAATAAAAGTCCAACTATTGGAGGCTCAACGGATTTTGGGAGAGATTCGGGAGCGAGGAATTGTTGATTGCTCATTCTCAACTTGCACAAGCTTTAGATAGAGAAGAGAGTTTTCCGCAACAAAAGCTCGCTACCACAAGGTCTCTTTTTGGGGATAGAAACACTAAGTATTTCCATGCTATGATCAAACACAGGAGGAAGATAAATGCTATTCTCGAATAAAGGATTCAACTGGTAATTGGGTTACGGACCCCACTCTCATCTCTAATAGTGCTATTCAAGCACTTTCGACTACTATTTGCTTCACAACCTAACACCTCCCGAGTGTCTATATGGAGAAGTTTTCTCCGAAAATTATAACTATGCCAATCAGCTTAATCGACTTTCATTCCCGATGCCTTGGAAATTCGGAATGCTTTAAAGAATATTGATGGTAACGGGACAGACTGGTCCCGATGGCTTCACTTCCAATTTTTACCTCAAAGCTTGGGATATTGTGGGACAAGACATCATAAAGGCCGTTCGGTCTTACTTCTTAGGACCGATTTACCTAAATACTTTGTCGCCACTAGTATTGTGCTGATCCCCAAAGATAATCATAAAACCAGTTGGCTGATTTCGACCTATCGACCTAACCTCCACTTTCTCTAAACTAATCAGCAAAATTATTGTTGGAAGATTACAACCACATCTCAATCAATTAATTAGCCCTAACCAATCTGCTTTTGTACATGGTAGATCCATTGTTGACAATTGCTTACTTGCACAAGAGTTATTACTTGATCTTGATAACGGGTGTAGGGATGAGAATTTAATCTTAAAGCTGGACCTTAAAAAAGCTTATGATACTTATCAATTGCAGTTTATTGATATGGTACTTAAAGCTCATGGTTTTAACCCTTCCTTCGTCATTTAATACGGAGATGGTTAGCTAATGCTTATTATAGTATTCTTCTAAATGGTAACAACTTGTGGTTTTTTTCAAGCGGAAGGGGATTAAAGCAAGGGGATCCACTTTCCCCTACTATATTCATTTTAGCTTTTGACTATTTCTCTAAAATTCTAAATGCTGCACATCTCCATTACCCTTATCTCAACTTCAAAAATGGAGCCTCTCAATGCATCAGCCATTTGGCCTATGCTGATGATATTATCATCTTCACCAATGGGTGTAAACAAGCTTTAAGGAAAACCTTGTTATTAACTAATCACTTAGCCATGGTTGCTGGGGTTGGAGCTTAATCACAAGAAATGTCAATTTTTAGTCGGTAAAGGCTTTAAACATCAACAGTGGATGAAGGATGTAACCGGCTTCTTTGCGACTGATCTCCCTCCGAAGTACCTAGGTATACGAGTTAATGAAAGGAAGGAGAAAACAGTCACAGTATGATGGGGTGGTACAGAAAATTACCTCATCTTTAAACTGTTGGACCAATACTTTCTTGTCTAATGGGGGTAGGCTAACCTTGCTAAAAAGTATCCTTGCAACTTTTCCTCTTTATAATTTGCAAATGATAAGGATGAAGAGAAGCACCCGAGAAGATGATTGAAATAATTTTCAACAAATTCCTTTGGGAGGGCCAATACAAGCAACCCCATTGGATCGTGTGGAATAAAGTTTGCAAACCTATCAAGGTCTGGTGGGTCGGGATTCAAATGCTTTCAACAAATGAGCCAACTCGTTTTACTGTAAACAATGGATTAAGTTCAGACAACAAGACACCATGTGGGCTACTTATTTAAAGAACAAGTACTGCTGGAAGTCCCATCCCAATGCTGTCTTGCCCAAAATGGGGGATTCCAAACACTGGAAACATTTGCTGAAAATAAGAGATACTGCTAATCAGTTTTTCTCATTGGGAAGTTGGAAAGGGGAAATTAATTTCCAATATGATAACTGGACTATGGGTAACCCTTTAACCTTCACTCGCTGCTTTTGACACACAACTATCGGTTTGGATTTCCGGATTGAAGATCAATGGAATACCAACTTACTTAGAGAGGTGATGGATGAGGAGAGTGTGCAGCAGATACTTCATATACCAATTGATTCAACCAAAGCCGATAGGATTGTTTTGAAACAAACTACCAATCAATCATTAAACAAGATGATTTACAGCTCCTTTAATTATTGGCCGTACACTAGTTGGGGAAAGAAAATGCGGACGGACAGTGCTATCTCCATCAATGTCCTATTTTTGTTGGCGACTTTTTCATAAATACCTCCCTTTGGATGACATTCGAAGCTAAAAGGGTTAAGAACCGCCTCTAGATGCTGGTTATGCAAATCCCATGAAGAATCTGTATCCCACCTTTTCATAAGTCGTGAAGTCTCTAATCAGGTTTGGAAGGTCCGTCTAATGCATTTCAATTTATTTCATCTAAAATATAACTGGGTCACTGTGGAGGCTTGCTGGGAGGATTGGAAAAATGAAAATTGGTTTCAGGTTCCTATGGTTATCTTTTGGTTCATATGGATGGCTAGAAATAGAGTAAAGTTTGATAATAAACTTGCTTTTATCAATCAAATTGTGGCTAGCCGTTGTAGCTTCTTGAGTAAGCACTCATTGTTAGATGTCCCACCTAAATGCAAACCTCGTTTTGCTGAAATGGTTCCCTCCTTCCTTGCCATGGATAAAAATCAATATTGATGGTAGCTATACTCCTTCATCCGCTGGTATTGGAGCTCGTGTGTAGGAATTCCTTGGGTCAATTTTTGTGGTGCTTCATGATACCCATTATTTCGTTTCAGCTCCGGATTCGAGATGCAAGCCGCTTATTGGGCTTTGCTAACTGTTAAAGCTCTAAATTACAAGTTTATCTGGATTGAATCTGATTCCAAGTCATTAGTTAACATTTCACAAGGTCTTTCATCTCCTCCCTGGCAGTTGGTTTACTTGTTCAGAAAAATTATCCATATCTCCCGCAACTTAACTTTAAAATGGTCTCATATATATAGAGAAGGTAACCAACCAACTAATTGGTTGTCAAAAAGGCTACATCCAAGTAGTACCATTTCTTTTTCTCGCCACACCTTTTGGGCCTCTTGAGCCTTTACTTTTGGTGATCTCAATGATCTCCCCTACATTAGATGTATGTAACTCTCTTATTTAAATGAAATTTCCTTTTTGTGGCAAAATATATATATATATATATATATATATGTATATATCCGTATATATGTATATATGTATATATATATGTATATATGTATATATATGTATATATATGTATATATGTATATCTATATATATATATATATGTATATATATAAATATATATATATGTATATATATATATATATATGCGATGGCGGCTATGGTTTCTGCTCTGCTAGGGTTCCGACCATGGCCCCCCTCACCATGGTGGTAGCTGCCTGTTTGGTCTCCTATTAGGGTCAGTGTGCTCTTGCTGCCTCCCAACCTTTGTTCTCCATTCTATTTTTTGTTTTCGGATTTGTTTGTTTCCCCGGGTTTCTTCTTTTTGAAATTAGTTTTTTGGCGGGCTACTGTTCCATTGAAGTTAATGGAAAGTAACCCTCCCTTGGGGGGGCAGAGCTACTTATGCTTCTGCTGTTACTTCCTCTCATTCTTGCGGTAAGGGAGTTTTTCCCGCAGCTTTCATGATGCAGCTAATGGGATCTCCAACTCTGATAGTCAGTATATTAAGCCAATCAGTAAAAAGAATGGTAAGCCAACGATTTTCTTCACAGAGGAGGAGATAAAAATTTTGGCTGATAGGTTTAAATTCAGTTTGGTAGGAAAATTTCAGTTTGGGCATCCTAAAATGGAGCTTATCCGAAAGGTTTTTGAAAACCTTAAGCTGTTTGGATCCTGGAAAGTTGGACTCTTTGATGGTAGGCATGTGATTATTCAGCTGAGCTTGGAAGATGATTATGCTAGGGTCTTCTCCATGAAAGCTATTACAATAGATGGAAAACTTATGAAATTGTTGAAATGGTCACCAGAATTTGACCCATCTCTTGAACCACCTATTGCCCCCATCTGGTTTAATTTTCCTGAGCTTCAACTTCAATTTTATGAGAAGCATACACTCTACAACATTGGACTAGCTTTAGGTAAACCTCTATTGGTGGATGACCCTACCACTGAGGTTACCAGACCTTCAGGTGCTAGAATGTTAATTGAAGGAGATGTTACTCTTCCAGAAGTGAAGGAATTGTGGTTAGGGACTTCCCACAATGGATATTGACAACCAATTGTGATGGAGAAAAAATCTTATTACTGCCTACATTGTAATATGTTTGGGCACTCTTTGGACAGATGCTATAGGCTGAAGCCAGAACTAAGAAAACAACCTCCTTCTGCTGTGGTCCCTTCCGACCCATTAGGCACTTCAAAACCAGCTATTCCTCCTTTTATTGATGATCCTGGACTCCACTTGAACCCACCCCATTTGGCACCTGATGCAATCGAAGGTAATATTGTATCAGGGCAGTCTGATCAAGTTGGCACAACTGTTGCTTCTGGAGATGTTATTGTCTCTAGGCAAGTTGAGCAAGTTGGATCTCTTTCTACTAATACTATTGTATCTGAATTGGCTAACACCCCCAATTGTCTTCCCCCTTCCGCACCTTCCCCTTTTGCTTTTGAGCAATTAACAGGCAACCCTCCAGCTGATCTCTCCTGTGAAATTTTACCCTTGCCTACTTTGGACTCTAGTCAACCTCCCTTAGCAGTTTCAACACCTATACAATTACAAACATTCCTCCCTCCAACTACTTCCTACCCTACTCCCATTGATTTGCCTTCCTCTCCCGGTGTTGAACCTGTGAGCTTTGAAAATGTTGCTAAGGATTTTGTTGAAGGGTGGACTGTCCATCATTACAAAAAGAAAAAGAAACCTCTAGAGTTGAGAAATCTGTCTTCTGAGAATATAATTCAACCCCATTCTGTTTCTGAGGATCTGCAAGTTTCTTCCATCCCTAGGCTAACTAGGAGTGAAAAAATGCTCCAAATGATTAAATTGCTTTGCTGGAATATTAGGGGAGCTGCAGCCCATGGCTCTCTTAATAGATTGTTGAATCTTGATAGGATTCTTAAATTCTGGGCTTTTGCTCTCCTTGAACCTATGGTACATTACAACACTAAAAGAATTACCAACCAATTTCCTCTTTTTAATTTTGTATCCAACTGTTCCAACAAAATCTGGTTTTTCAGTAGAAAAGAAATTCATGTGAATGTGTTAGTAGATCACCCCCAGTTTCTTCACATCTAGTTTCAAATTGAGCAGGTGAATGGCCTGGTCACTTTTATTTATGCTGGGTGCAGCCAAGCTGATAGAGATGATCTTTGGCAGTCTTTACATCATATCAGCAGTAACTTGACAGAAATGTGGATTGTTGGAGGGGACTTCAATAGTATAGCTAACCCCAATGAGAAAAAAGAAGGAAGAGCACCTGACATCAGGAAAATGACTGTTTTTTCCAATAATATCTCTGATGCTAGAATGTTTGATTTGGGTTATGAAGGTTCAAAATACACTTGGAAGAGGCAAGATCTGGGAAAGACTGGATAGATTCCTGGCAAATCATGAATGGATTAATTTCTTTACTTCCACCATTGTGACACATCTCCCAAGAGCTGGTTCAGATCACTCCCCCCTGCTGGTCAAGCTATCCCTTCATGATACATATAGTAAGGCTAAATTCAGATATCTGAATGTTTGGGCTTCTCACTCTACCTTCCACAAATTGGCTCTATCTTCTTGGATGGAACCTTTCCCCTACCCTGTTAACAATCCCATTGTTAAATTGAAGTTGTTACAAAAAAGGCTAACTAAGCAGCTGAAGGATTGGAATTGGCAGGTGTTTGGTAATCTTCACTCCAAAGTTTATACTGCTGAGGAGCTAGAGAAAAAATTAGAGCAGGCTAATTTGGAAGGAAGTATTAATGATAATGGCTTAGTGGTAGCTAACCAACAACTCTTATCAGCCATTGAAACTGAAGAACTTTTCCTGAAACAAAAGGCTGCTTGTCAGTGGTTTACACAAGGGGACGAAAACTCAAAATATTATCATGCAGTTATTAACTATAAGAGAAAACTAAATGCAATTCTCAGAATTAAAGGAGATGGGTGAGGATGGTTGACTGATACCCAAGCAATTGCCAATTCTGCTGTGCAGTTTTTCCATCAGTTGTTTAATCATGGCCCTTCTATATGTCATTTACATCAATTTGAGATATTACTCAAATTGAATTCCAATTTTGATAGCTTTACTCTTTCTGCGCCACCAAAGGAAGATGAAATCAAGAAGGCTCTTTTCTCATTGGATACAACTAAAACTGCTGGACCAGATAGATATACTGTTGGCTTCTATCAGAAGAATTGGGATTTTATCAAACTGGACCATTCCTTAGCTATTCAGAGCTTCTTCCTGGGTACTGAACTACCCAGATATTCACTGCTACCACAATTTTTCTTATTCCAAAGGAAAATTCTAAATCAACTTGGAAGGACTTCAGGCCCATAAGCTTAACCACTGTCTTTTCTAAGATCATGAGCAAAAGTATTGTGTCTAGATTGCAACCTTTACTGGATGACTTAATTACAGCTAACCAGTATGATTTTGTCTAAGGGAGAGGCATTACTGATAATATTCTATTGGCACAGGAATTACTATTGGAGATTGATAGGCCTTGTAGAGATTCTAATCTTATCATAAAGCTGGACATTGCTAAAGCATATGATTCCATAAACTGGGACTTTATTCTGCAGATTCTTAAAGCTAGGAATTTCCCTGATGACTTTTGTTGTCTTATTAGAAGGTGGCTCCAAAACTCTTACTATAGCATTTTAATCAATGGAGATTGTCATGGCTTCTTTACTGCTTCCAGGGGTATTAAACAAGGTGACCCTCTTTCCCCTTACATTTTCATACTAGCTTTTGATTACCTGTCAAAATTGATTAACCATTCACAGCAGCAATTCCCTTATCTAAGATACCAACATAGATCCAACTTCTTGGTTTCTCACCTTGCATATGCTGATGATGTCATATTATTTACTAATGGGAGCAAAGCAGCTATTAGGAAGGTGATGGCTATGTTGGAATATTTCCAGAATGCTTCAGGACTTTCCTTCAACAACTCTAAATGTCATTTCCTCCCTAGCAAGAAGCTGCCCCCTCAACAGATTAACTGGATAAAAGATCTCACTGGATTCTCCACTTCTACCTACCCCATCAAATATTTAGGATTTACATTGATCAAGGGCAGAAGAAAGTAGTCCCAATATGATGAGGTGGTGAAGAAGGTGACCTCCAAAATCCAATGCTGGACCACTTCATTTTTGTCTAATGGAGGTAGACTGACCCTCCTCAAATCTGTTCTCTCTACCTACCCTCTCTATATCCTTCAAATGATCAAGATGAAGGAGAGCACCCAAAGAATGCTGGAAGTTTCCATTCAACAAGTTCCTATGGGCTGGTCAACATAAACAACATCTATGGACTTCTTGGATTAAGTTATGCCATCCTACTGCCTCTGGGGGATTGGGTTTCAAAAACCTGTCACATTTGAGTCAAATCTTCTATTGTAAAAAATGGGTTAGATTCATACAACAGTGTTCTTTATGGGCTAAGTTTATGAAAGGTAAATACTGTCCCAGTACTCACCCTTCTCTTATGACACCTAAATTAGGAGACTCCAGAAATTTGAAAGCTCTACTTCAAGTTAAAGATGCTACTGAGACTCTTTTCACTTGGGATGTGGGTGAAGTCCAAATCAATTTCTGGATTGACAACTGGCTGGGGAATCAGTCCTTGAAGGAATACCAACCTACCAGCTCTACTATTATCAAGGTAGTTGATTGCTGGATAAATGGTAAGTGGAACCCCTTCAAACTAAGGGAAATTAACTCTCCTTAAATTATCAATAGTATTTTGGATCTTCCCATTAATCCTTCTACTCCTGATATTCTTGTGACTAAAAATGGCTCCCATCAAAGTCTGTCTAAGTTTATTTATCACTCACACTACCAATGGCAGTCTACTAATTAGGGAAAGGATGTTTGGCAAGCTAACATAACCCCTTCCATGACCTTCTTCTACTTGAGGTCATTTAGAAAATTCCTTCCCACTGATGACATTTTAAAACTTAAAGGTATTAGAGGACCATCCAGATGCCAGCTCTTCCACTCTGCTGAGGAAAGCTTGAATCATCTGTTGCTCCATTGTGGAATAACAAGGAATGTTTGGGCTACTCTTTTAGCATCTGAACAGCTGCAGGACCTACTATCCAACTGGTCTGACTTTAATGTATGCTGGTATACCTGGAAAATTCATTCAAAAAAACACATTCCCCTAATCATTTTTTGGTTTATCTGGTTTTCCAGAAATGCTGCCATGTACCAAAACATTACTGCCAGCCCTCACAAGATTAGCATACATTGCCAATGCTTCATCAGAAAGCTGAATGGAACATCTTTAAACTCATCTAGGAAGGAAATTTCACCTAATATACAGTTGGTTCTATGGAGGACACCTACTCAGCATTGGATGAAAATTAAAACTGATGGTAGCTACTCTAACTGCGTAGGCTGGAATTGGGGGACTGTGCAGGAACTTTAAAGGGCATTGCTTATGGTATTTTGCTGCTCCTCTTGAGGACTTAAATGCTCTTGAATCTGAAATTGTTGCTATCTTTTGGGGACTGAAGTTGGCCAGGGCATTTAAAATGAATAATATCCATGTGGAAATGGATTGCCTACAATTACTACAAATACTTAATCTGAAGATCTCCCCTCATTGGTATCTGATCTCTTGGCTGAAAAAAAATTCAGTAACTGTCTGCTCCTATCCAGATCATTTGGTCCCATGTACCTAGAGAAGGAAACAAACCGGCTAACCATCTTGCCTGTGAGGCTTCTTCCTCACAGCTTATTACTTGTCACAATATTCCTTCCACTGTTTTGTCCTTTTTGCTACATGGGGATCATTTGGACATACCCCATCTTAGATGTAACTTTCCTTTTTGATTAAAGAATTTTCTTCCTAAAAAAATATATCTATATATATAAGAAAAGAAAAGTGAAAAATAGTATGTTAAAAAGGAAGGAGAAGCTTGAGGATTTAAGGGCCTAATAAAAAATTGGTTCCAGCCTAATCTTTTTAGAGTATAAGATTGGAGAAAATCTTGAAGCTTATGAATATAATATTGTTAGTATAATTAATTTTAGTAAAGATTTTTGAAATAAAAAAAGTAAAATGCCTAAACCATATATTTTGAAAAATCTCCAATTATTTATGAATAAGATAGTAACTCATATTTTCTTTTAACCTTTACTTAAGAGATTTCTAAACTTTAAATTGGTCACATTTACTACATTTTTTTCTAAATTGGACTACTATATTTCCAGATCAAAATTTTAGAAATTCTTAAAGAAACTCATCCACATAATTTGCTTATTTGAATTTTATGTGATTAAAGTGTTACTTGAGGAAAAGTAACATTTCATGTTTGAGGGATTTTGATACACCTAAAATATATAGTATTTTTATACACTTTTTTATATCTATTTTTGATGAAATTGCTCTTCAATGGAAGGTACTTTATGTATTTTTCTTGCAGATATGATTAAATGGATGACCGTGATAAAAAGAGTGATGAAGAACCAAATTTAGAGCAAAAATTAAGAAAGGTGAAAAATTGATATGTGATGGCTAAGCGCCTGGACCTGTACTTACTCATTAGAGCTTCATGGCTATGCACTCAGACCTCGAGCTTACATTCCAAAAGACTCACGGCTAAGGGCCGAGACCTTGCGCTTACGCGCTGTAGTTACTAAAGAGGATTTGTTTAATTTTTTGTGTCGTTTTGAAGAATTTTTTGAGGCATCTCTTGGTACAAATGTGGTTAACTTCCTATTGGTGCCAAAATTAAATTAAATTACTCTTGAGTGGATGCATCTCTTGGAGGATTTGTTGAATCTAGACACAATTTGAAGAGATATGAAGGCACCTGTTGGAAAATTATAAAAAAAGGACTTGAAGATCATAGAAGTTGGTTGTTGTTGGAGGTTTTGTAGTTTATGTTTATTGTGTTAGAGAGTTTTTTGTAACACTCCACACCACTTCACCATTTCTACCTACTTTATTATAGTTTGTATTAGGATTAGAAGTGAGATTTGGAATCCTTAAAGTTGGGTGCCAACCTCTAAGGAGTATTGTAAGGAAAACCAAAGTTTTCAAAGGAACTTCAAGAGTTTGGTGGAGTGGATTTTCAGATAAGTTTTTATCTTCGTAATTACATTTTGGTTTTTAATTAAGACTTCTTGTGTTTTCACTATAATTTCTAATTTAAACCAAGTTGTGATTGTATTTTATCCATGAATTCTAAGTAGTTTTCTTTATTATTTTCCTTAAAATGATGAAGTAATAAAGTTATGGAAGGATGTTGTGTGAAGTATAGGAAATCAATGTTGGAAGAAGTTATGATGATTCAAAATCTTGCACTTCATTTACTTTTTGATTTGGCCAATTAAGATATTAATATTTGTTGTGAGAACATGTAATAACCGGTATGATATTGTCTTAATCAATAATTGGTAAGAATCACATGAGATTATATGGGTGAGAATGTAATTCATATGGTTAAGTTCAAATAAATAGAGAGATATGCTTTATTGGGTGTAGAATTAGAGAACTTTAGAATGATACGCTAAAGCTTCCAATTTGATTTATTATTTTATGTTTTGATACGTGGTGTTAGCCCCAAGGTGGAGGGAGAAGAGTAAACTCTTGAGTGAGAGCTAGTATCTTTCCTTCCTAGCCCGTCTTTAAGATTAGTAAAGAAATAGATTAACCTTCTTTATAGCATTTCTAGTAAGGGTAAAGAATATAATTGCTTCTATTTGGCACAATACATTTTAGATACTTGCACTACAAAATTTCATAACTTATTATTGATTCATAATAAGAAAAAAGATATTTTATTTGCATTTGATTTCATCGCACAAAAATTTAGTATAGTAGTTGTTTGCTTTCATTTCAAATTATAAAAATTATTAAAAAGAATTGAACTTTCTTTCCTAGAATATTATCTTTAGTTTGAGTAAGATCTTTCTTAAAAAGTAAAAAGTTATTTCTCTAATTTATTTATTAAGTATATTTAACATTTATTTAATAGTTTTTCCTTGTGGGTTCGATATCTTGTGGCTTAATCAGAAAGTTTTATATTACTTGATAATGATATGTATACTTGCGTAGAATCTCATTTTATAATAATATAAATTAAATCTCTTATTTGCATTGGAATCACGTTTTTAGAGTCATTTTAAAGAAAGAGATATCATTAAAAAGAAGTATAAATTCATATATAAAATGTAAGCATAAATATCAGGGATCGTTGCACTGGTAAGGTGACCAAAACCCTAACATTCCTGCAACTTGCGTAGGAGGACTCCGTCACTTCCTTTTGAGATGGGAGGATTCAGATGGACGTTTTGTGACCTAAACACCAAATTACTAATGAATACATCCTCCAAATTGAATCAAACTTTCTAACGACAGGTTCTCTTGGGTATGACTAAATCGCCACCACCATAGCTGCTTACCCCTAACATGTGCTAAAGAGTTCCATGTGGGTGTCTTGAGCTACTGGATGCTACATAAAAATTGTTGTCCATCTTGAGTCATGTAGGTGTATAGCGTACACTTGTTACATTCAAAAATGAAGCCAAAATTAATATTTTTGATTGAGTATTTTTGTTGGTTTTAGTATTGTAGATTGATTTGATTTGTTAGCTTGTTGTGGAGTTCTTAATTATATTTTATAGTATGGTGTTGGGCTTATTTTTTCTTACAAATATCATTCTAAAGATTTTACTGTTCTAATCTCTTGAGCTGTGTCACCTATATTGCTTTAACCTTAAAAATATATATAAATTCTTTAGTAAGGATAGTGTTCTTGATATGTCTTAGCATTATTAGTTGATTTATTTCTTTTTTTCTTTCTCTTGAAATTCCAAAAATAATTCTTCATTCTGGGAAGTAGAATTGTCCCTACAAATTTTAACAAAATTTATCAAAAGCATTATTGAGACTTCAATCATTTCATAGATTCTTTGTTTTTCATAAGTTTGGCTTATTTTGGTACATATTTTCAACACTATTTTTTTGGATAAAAAATATCCATTTTTTTACTATTTTAATGTGAGTTTCGTGAAGTAGCTTATGACACATATGATTCCTTGCTTGAAATAAATATTTTCTAATGCACTTTTACATGTATTTTACAATGTTATACAACTTATTCACATGTCTCTTCTATTTATTTTAACATTTTAATCAATTCACATAATCATCTCAATATTATATAACTTATATTATCTTGTAATGAACAAAAGTTTGATGCTATGATCCAGACGGACTTGTGAGTACATAAGAGGTGTAGAAAATGTTTTGGAGTTTGCATGTAGGTGTAAAAATTCAATAGATAAAATTTTATGTCCTTATAGAGTTTGTATTAACAGATATTTCTATGCTACAAAAGTTGTCAAAGTTCCTTTAATCATTAAGGAACCTGTTTCCTAACTTTGTAGTATGGAACCGACCCTCAAAGGTATAACTCTATCAATGAAGGTGCGAAATATGAAATAGTAGGCACCATATCGGATATTCAAAAATCGCAAATTTAAGTAGAAGAACTAATTTTAAATGATATAAAATGATTAACGCGGGATACTTCTACCTCCAAAATTTTATTGAGTAATTTATTTTTCTATTTCAGAAAATCTAATCCACATCCAAAAAATTGATGATCAAATTTTGAGGAAGTTGTTAGAAGCTGCAAGAGCAAAAAATATATCATAAGTGTAAGTTTCTCACAAAATTATCTTTTGCACTGCACTTATTTTGCTTGGAATGTTTACACCCATGGGCGGTAAGATCATTTGATATGTTATTGGAATTATTAGTGGAAGGCTTCTATGACAAGACATCATTGCTTAAGAACACATATGATGTGAGAAGAACGATGAGAGCATCTGATCTTGGCTATACAAATATAGATGCATTTTTTAATGATTGCATGCTGCAATGGAAGGAGAAATCTGATTGGGATATATATGACACTTGTGGCTCACTGAGATGGTGACCAAAGAAACATATGTTGAGATTGTCATACTTATTTTACACGGATTTTGATGATATTGCCCTTTATAGAAAGATATTTTTGATGTTTTGTTACAGGAATGTTGATTTATGGTCATTGGAGCAAAAAGATGAAAAAAGGTGCGAATTTAGAGCAAAAAGGACAAAAATATGAAGATTTGACTTTAGGCCGCCGACGGCGAGATCGACGGTATCGACAGTGGATTTTTCCCGAGAGTTCAAAAATTAAAAAGAAAAGAAGGCCGACGGTGAGATCGACCCCGCCGACGGCGAGGTTTTCTCAATAATGCCATAACCTAGTATTCTAGAAGGCCGTCGACAGCGAGATCGAGGCCACTGATGGCGAGAATGATTGTTCTCTCACAAGGTACATTGAATGTGGACGATTTTTGAAGGGATGCTTCGGAAACTATTGGAATCTCTTCTAAAACTTTAAAAGAGACAGTTTGAGGCCGAAAATGGTGTGTGTCAGTGTGTGTCCGTGTGTGTTAAGAGTGTTGGAAGTTGTTGTTGAGTGGTCTTTGAGTCTAGTGAGTGTCTAATGTGTCTGTTAGTTTAAATTAGTGAGATTGTAAGGAATTATTCAAGAGATTGTAAGAGTGAAAGGAAAGTGAGAGATTTCTTCCTCCTTGCCACTTCGAAGGAGAATTCTGTGTGCTATAAAGAAAGGAAGAGATTCAGAGGAACTTCAAAGTGCATGCTTAGGGAGAAATTCGAGATAAGTTGTATTTACTTATTGTACTTTGTATAACTTTGTTTTATATATGAAATCCAAGTTTTGTCATATTTTCTTCATGATATCTGAGTAGTTTCTCTATCTTTCTCCTTGTTTTGAGATTTTGTGAAATGGTGATTTGAATTAGTTTTTCCATGAGAATGTTAAAGAAGTTGTGATAATCTTTTCACTTCAATCTTAATTTACTTTCAATCTTGCCAATTGATTTGTTAAAATATTTTGAGTTTTACAACTGAAGTGAAGATTACATTTATGATTTAGGGATGTCAAAGTCCTTGAAAGTAGGGTGCAAATAAATAGGGAAATGTTATTTATCGGGCATAGAATTGAAGATTTTAGAGTGACAGACTAAAATCATCAATTCGGTCCTCTCGTTTGGGTGTTGAAGTAGAGATGTTAGCCCTCAGGTGAGGGGAACTTAGGAGTCTGAAGTGAGAGCTGGTATCTGTTGACCTCATTTTTGATGAGGTCTTCTCTTCTTCTTTTTAGTGCTTAGGATCTAGCCTTAGGCTTTTCCTTTGACTATCTTAGAGGACTAGAATTGGGACCCACCTTTTAGAAATTCAAACCACTTCTTAACTCCCTGCAAACTCCACAAACTTGACTGTAGACCCCTAATCACCTAGAGGGTTGAAATCAAATGTGGAAGTTTAAAGGATGAGTTCCTATAGGACTCTTTGGCCTTAGGACTGCCCTGGGTGGCCTGGTCTGGTGAAGGGGCTGACTTACACACACCACACTTATACACTACACCTACACACTACACTTCCTCATACTTCATAAAACCACACCTATACCTAACTTGACCTCCTGACTCATGTAGGTGATTCACATGGATGGTCCTTAACCCCTAAGCCCTTGGCTAAAAGGGTTAGGAACAACATAGTGAATGCCTCAAGTGAGTCCCTTCATGGCTCATGTGGGCTTGATATGGCTTCATGGCTCAACCAAAATGACTTCTTTCCACCCAAATTCACCCAATCTTCAATTTCCCAAATTTTCAATTTTTGACCACCGGGACCCTACACCTACTAAACCTACCCAAAACCCTTAAAATTACCCAAATTTCTCAAAAATTTTCAAATTACCCAAAATTCTCCAAAATCATTCCCAAACATTTCCATATCACTTAAATTGATCATCCATACCCAAAAATACCAAAAATTCCAGGAAAACCTCCCAATACCCTCCAAATACCCAAAATACCCCTCTTGGCCTAAAAATCCAAAAATTCAGAAAATTCCCAGAAAATTCCAGAAAATCCCAAATATTTCCAATTTCATTTTGTCCAACTACACCATGGGCCAATTTTGTCAATTTACCCTACTTTTGTCAAAACCCCCAATTTGACCCATTTTAACCCTAAGTGAACCCAATGTCAAACCAAACCTACCCAATTGACCCCAATTTTGGTCCAATTCAATTCTAAACTTCAATTCAACATTCCCAACACCAATCTAGACCAAATCCAAGCCCAATTTGATTGACATTTGGATCCAATCTCACTTTTGGCCTTAAAGCCCAATTTGGACCCATGATCCAAACCTAACCCAAACTCACCCAACTCAATTCCAATTAACCCCAAATCTTTTCTAAATCTTCCTTAACATTCCCACAAACAAAACACTAACATGATTTGCCCAAAATTTAGACCCAAACCCAACTTAAATTCAACCCAAAACCAAAAGGCCCAATTTTGACCTAAACCCAAACCTAACCCAAATGAGCCCAAACCCCAAAATCAAAGCCCAACCAAAGCCAAAACCTCTTTGAAACACCCCCATAAACATTTCTCAACATTGATTTTAATCAATTTCAACCCTAGCCCAACATTAGCCCAACTTGGCCCACTTGGACCTACATAGGCCCACTTACCAAATAAATCCAAATTCAAACCAATTCAACTCCAAATCACATCAAATTGATTCCAAGCCCTTCATAGAACATCCCTAAACCAATTATGACATTTATTTGACAAAGTTCTTCACAAAATTTTTTATCCAAATGCCCATCCTAAAATCAAAAACCCATTTCCCTTAAACTTTCCTAAAAGCCCATTTCCTTCAAAATTCAAAAGCCCAAATCTACCCTAAAGCCCACATGACATCTCCATTTGTCATCCATTTAATTAAATCCATTACCTAAGTCCTAAAATCATCATTGAATTATTCCAAATGAAGCTTCATCCAAATTCCCATTAAATTACCAAAAATTTCTTAAAACCCATTTTTATGAAATTGACTCAACTTTCCCCAAGCCAAAGACAAGCCATGCAAGCCATTGACAAGCCACATGAAGCCATGGGAGGCTTGACATGTGACCATGCCATTAATGGTAAAAGGAGGGGCTCCTTTCCTAATCTTTCATTAAGCCTTTTTTACCTTAAGCATGTCACACACTAAACCATGTTTAGCCACCTCATCATGGATAGAGACCACACCACTCTCTCTTGGTCGACCCAACCGATCCTCTCAGCCCAAAATCAGGCCATGGGGAGGTGAACCAAGCCCAAAAGGTGGGTTGACCCATTTGGACCCAAAATAGGCTCATCCCCCATTCCATTTCAATCCAACTCCTTTACACATGGCATTTGCCAATTGCCTACACTAAACCCCAGCCCTGACCCACCTGACCAAGATGGTGACCATTGCCTGGCCGGCCGGCCACCAGGCCGCCGGAAAACACCATGGCCGAGAGTTCACATGTGAGCCAACATTGAAATTCTCACTTGCTGAGCCGCCCCATCCCCAGCTGGCTACCATGGCCGATCTTCTCCTCACCAGAGCAAGCTCGATCCCAAGCCCTAACTCCCCCGGGAGGCCTTCCACCCTCTCCTATTTAAACCCCTCACCCTCTCGGCCAAAGGGGGCTGAACAAAAACCTTAAGGAAACTCGCCAAAATCACTCCAGATCACTCTCCACACATAGAGCACCAGATCCCCACTGAATTCCAGCCCCAATTCCCTCTAGCTGAGCCCAATTTTGAGCTCAAACTTTAACCCAAAAACCAGGACACTTCTCCACAGTGAGCCAATTCCCAAATTGATTGGCTCTACACCTTCACCCGTACCAAGAGAAGGTGTCCACCATCAAAAGCCCCATCTCCAAGCCACCCGGTTGCTCCAGACCTCCAAGCTTTGTGATCGGGCTTGGTCGAAATCATATCCGAGCAATTCACCGTACCGGGAAACTTCATCCGGAGCTTGCTAGGACCCAATCGAAGGCGCAACAACTCTCGGATTGAAGCCACACTTCTCCGAGCCAAGGTATGAGCTAACTCTTCATCCCGAGCTTCCGAAGATTCTCCATTTCAAATGCCTTAGTTTCAATGCATGTTAATCGTATGGATGCATTCGTCTCTTCAAGACGAATCCATGTAGTATAGGAACGTAAAAATCCATTGAGAATCGAGTGAGATCTTAGGGATTTAGTGTGGACGGCTCTCGGGTGAGAACACTTGGGGACGATGAACGGATGCCGTCCATTCAATACACGCGCGGACGAGCGGCTCGGATGGCGTCGGACCGAGAAACGGTGCGAGAACCGCGGGGCCCGGGCCGCCGACTCGGATGGCGGCGCCCAATCACGCGCGCGACACGTACCCCTTCGGAGCCGCCGATGTTTCGCCGGCGCCGCGTGGATAAGTAGATAATTAGGGTATTTAATGTATTTATTAAATATCGAAACTTCAAAAATCCATATCTTTGTGTAGAAAAATCACAAAAATAAAATAAAAATACCCTCTCGCTCGAGTGAACAGTAGGAGAATAATGTGAAAAAGAAATCATTTAATTTCATCAAGTATTTTATTTTTTATAATTTATTTACTCTCTGCATACATTTAATTCTCCATGCATGTATACAATTCACCATGGCATGAGACCATAGGGCTTTGAAGCCTCTGAACTCGGGAACATTCCCTGAATTTTCCAAGGTCGGAGGCCATCTCCGTGAAAAGTTATTTATTTTTCAAATGCATGTTGCTGTTTTGAGTATTTTAATTCCAAAAATTAGCATGTTGTGAAATAAATTCTAGGAAAATTTGGTGATGTTCCTTATGACCAGAGAACCCTAGGAAAAATAGATTTTGGCTTAGTTCATTCGTAACAACTCTAATCGGCTTAAACACCCAAAATAGGTCTTTAATTAATTAGAGTTAACCAAACATCAAATTGACTTGAAATCAATTCTCCACTGACCTTTAGGATCAGAGGAATCCACCATAAAAATTTGAGGTCAATTGGACTTGGTTAGCCCCACTAATTGGGTTGATTAAGTCACTTAGCCATTTTAAACTTTAAAAATTCATAACTTTTAAAATACTTTTCAAAAATTCACCAAATTGGTTTTGGAGCCTCTCTGATATCAGGGGAACCTAAGAAAATTAAAATTTCAATTTTCTAAAAAAGTTGATTTTTAATAATATTTTAATATTTTTAATAATTAAAAAATAATAAAAATCACAAAAATAATAAAATTCACCAAAATGTCACATTTTGAATTCTAATCACTTAGGAACAAATCCCACATTTTTCCTAGGTCTATTTAGTGAGATATTGAATTTTAAAACCCTAGGGTAATTTTAAAATTAAAAAAAATGTATTTTCTAGCATTTTCACTAAAATAATTATAATAAATCATAGAAAAATCAGAAAATTGCAAAATTTGTTTCTCTGGTTTCCTTGATATCAGAGAGATTTTTAAAAAATATAAAATCCATTTTTCAACATTTATTTTATTTTTAAATTAATTAACACTCCAAAACTCAAAATAATTATAATAAAAATAATATAATTCAAAAAATCACCAAAATTGGTCCAAGTGCTTCTCTGGTCGTTAGGAATGTCCCCTAATTTTCTTAAGGACAGAAACTTTCCCTTGGTCATGTTATCAAATTTTCCTTGAAAATCTCCATTTTCCACCAAAAATAATTATATAAATAAATTAAATACAAAAAAAAATCACATTTTCTCCTCTCATGTCTTTATTGACATATGAGTGAAGTCACATAAAAATTTCAAATTCATTTAAGTTCAATTTAGTGAGTTATGAAATTATTAAGCTTAAGGGGTAAAATGGTAATTAAACTTTCAACCCTTAATTAAAACTTTAGGTCTAATAAAAAAAATCAACAAGTAAAATATTTGATCTTAATCTAGTTTGGATGATTGAAATTTAAATAATTAAAGGGTAGAAACCCATTAAACAATTTTTTTAAATGATTAAACTTTAATTAAATAATGGATTAAATTTGGAAGAATAATAAAATTGGAATTATTAAAATAGGGATATTTATTAGGAAGAGATTTATTCTTTAATTTAAAAATCCCTAAACTAATTATATCATTAATACTCAATTTTTAATTAAAATGATAACTAAAATTTAAAATATTAAAAGACTTAATTAAATTATTAAACTCTTTTGAAATTTCAATTAAAATTAAAAATAAAGTAAATTAAAGATAAATTAAATTAAAATTAAATTAAATTTAATAATTAAATTAAATTAAATTAAGACAAATTAAATTAAATTAAACTAAATTAAAATTAAATTAAATTAAATTAAATTTAATAATTAAATTAAATTAAATTAAATTAAATTAAATTAAATTAAATAATTAAATTAAATTAAACAATTAAATTAAATTAAATTAAATTAAATAATTAAATTAAATTAAATCAAATCAAATTAATTAAACACCAAATCAAATTAAATTGAACTATGTTAAACTAAATTAAAACTCAATTAAATTAAGTTAAATTAAATATAACGTCACCTAAGATATAAAGAATTCAAATTAAATATAAAGCAACTTTTTAACTTAAATCAAATCATTTGAATACTAATTTACCCTAGAAAGCTTTGATTATTATAACTCCTAAATGGAATGTCAAATGAAGTGTTACCTCACTCATAGGATATTCAAATGTCCTAGTTCATCGAGCAAGTTAACAAGACTTGAAAACCTCGGACGATCGATTCATTTATATAATTAAATTCATTTGGACTTAAAAACAATCCTAGAAATATTGAAAAGATGTTTAAGATTCTTCTTAAGCACTTCCTCAATATGATAGGATATTTATAAGAACAATTGGACTTAATTGTCCTTTGATGAAGAAAATCGTCTTCAAAAAAAAAACACAAAGAACCTAGACGTCATAGGAGTTGACTAGCTATAGGATTAGGAATTTGGTAGAAAACCATAACCCTTCCCTTAGCTTTACCTAGGAACTTGCTTAAATATTCTAATTGTGTTTTAAGTGCAGCTTGGGATGACGGGAAGACCCTCCGAGTACGCTTTTATTTTATTGCAATTTACTTTCTTGCAATTTACTTTCTTGCAATTCACTTTATTGCAAATGCACTTTACTTTTCTTGCATGATAAAACAACTGTTGCATGAAAACCCACACCTTTAGGATAGTCCCCAAAACTGAAACCAAAACTAAGTTAAAAGTCATTGCAAGATAAAATTCACCGCCACAACATTTCAAAATATAAAACAACTCAAAATTTAATCACAAACAGAACACAAAACTACAATTGCAACTAAATTAAAACGTCCTGTTGGATGATCGGGAATACCTCGGATGATGTAACCTACGTGTTGCTAATGGGATTTCCCACTGGTCTAAATGAAAGTGTGGAACTCATTCAGCTGAGTTTAGCAAATTCATCCGGACTAAGTGAATCCGATAAAAATAATGATGCCGGAAGGATGGAACCGTGGGATCTTAACCTAGGTGTCGTTATAATCAACTTTAAGATTTGTTTTAATCAAAATACAAAACACTTGGAAATTAAGACCTCTCTAAACCAAAACACTTTTCTCATCTCCTGATTTATGGTTTCTAAAACTAAACCTCTGCAACAACAAGGAGCTTGGAGCATGGTGGGCAGCACGGCCATCGTCGTCAGCAAAACTTGAACCTATTTCAACAAAACTTTCCTAGAATTAAATAACCAAGCCATAGGACTTCGAGGTAGTTTGCCTAGTGCAACATAAATCCTCAACCTTTTCGTTAGGCACTTGCATAATCATTTTATGCAAATTAAGCCCTAACCGGTCTTAGGATTCCGAGGTAGTCGTCCGATACGACAATAAACCCTCACATCTTCTAGGCTATTTGTTTGATTTTATCATACAAATATAAGCCCTAATTAATTAAAATTGGCAAGATTGAAATACTAAATAAACATTAGGACTTTCCTAAATCCAAGCCAAACAATAGGATAGTCGGGAAATTACCGAAGTTCACTTCGAATCGTTGATTTCTCCTACCTTTCTTCCTTTGATTCACAAAATAAAATGTTCCAAAATTTGATCCATTCCCTATTGAAACTCCAAAATTCAATCTTTGAAAACCTTAAACTCGAAATTCTTGAGAGCGAATTATTGATTATTATCGAGAGTTTTCTTAAGTGATTCCCGTCACTTAAGATGTAATTAACTATAGGGTCTTGCCCTTATAGGGAATTTTAAAGAACCTGTGTAATATAAACCCCGTTTAATACTTTCATATTAAGCAGGGGAATTTGTCGGCTTATAAAATTGGTTCGCGGACCAAACGGATGTCACAAAACTTCTAGTTTATTTGATCGAGCCCCACCCTCGAGCGATAGTGTCTATCCTTAGGGATAGATACACGGTTTGTGGTGCGGTGCTCATTTATATAAACTATTTGGGATGTGAGATCGGTTTAATCTCATATCTTAAAACTTTCAAATTTAAAATTATTTTCAAAGTCAAATACTACTTTCTAAATTATATATATATTTAAATCAAATTTAAAATTTAAATTCGCCGACAACTTCTGTTAGGCGACCCCCTTTTCAAAATAAAACACAACCTAAAAATAAGCCGTACAAATTTCTGGCGACTCCGCTGGGGACAATTCCTCTCTCCATTATAATCAAATAATTCTGCTTTCAAAAAATCGGTAGTGTATCCATGTCCCTAATGGATCAAACTACCCTTCTTTCCGTTGGAATACTATGTTCATTTCTATCTTGAACAAGTATAGCCAACATTCTCTCGGATTTAGGAGCCACAGTTTAGACACCCCTAAACAGAGAGGTTCCGAGATCCTTTTACCTCATTTCCGAGGTGGGGTGGACCCCCGATAGGTGTTAGTTTAGTGTGTGATCCTTCGAGTCGGAAGTCTTGTTTAAGACTCTCTTTTCCTTTCCAACTCGAACCGGATTCCTTACCTTCTCTACACCTTTCGAACATTCCGTTCTAAATAAACTAACCCTCTAATAAGTGATTCTTTTAACAAATGATTCTTTTTTATAAATACATGAACAAGAATGAGTTCGGACTCTTTTCAATTCCTTTCTTTTCGTCCTAAAGAAAAGAAGCATAACTTGGGCCGACAACCGTAATCTACCTCGCAGAAATGGAAGCCCCGAAACTCGATTTTCTCCTTCACCAACGGACCGGACTTCGCCGTCTATAAGGATGAGCTGCCCGACAATGGGGTCATCTGATTCGGACAAGGATTTGAAAACACGAACGTCAAGGTCACCGACGTCTCCCTCTTTGCACTGACGAACAAGGTATCTGAAGTTGAGGAACCACTGCTTGAGTTCAACCTTAGGTCGACCCAAGAGTTTCCTCCCCGCAAAGGGTCCCGACTAGGGAGGAGTACCGCCGTCCGCAGGAGGACCGTTCTTACTACCCCCACTCGGTCTAGTTGTTTCGCACCTACCCCGACTTCTGCCAAATCAAAGGGGAAAGAAATCCAGAACTATGATAAACCTGTTACCGTGGAGGGTACGGATCTTCCTGTAAGACCTTCTGTCTTCGAAATCGGGTCCGGTTCGAAGATTCCGTCGCTGACAAAGACCCAAAGAAGAAATAGAAATAGAAGGATCGCCGTGGAAGCCGCAGCCGCCGAGATAGCCTTCCCGGAGGAAATTCCGCAGTTGCCGAATATACACCGCTACCGAATATACACCACCGCTCGACTACATACCACTTTTGGGAGGAAGCGAGTTCCATCCCCTCTCCGCCGCAGAGGATGAGGAGAATGTTCGAAAGATTGTCGCCACATTACCACGTACCCGCATACTACAACGATAGCCGCAAGAAAAGAACTAGAACTACGCCGTTTGCTCGACCGCAAACTTTGGTAGAAAAGCTAGCAAGGAAGGAAAACCGCCCCGTGTCGGAAATTCTACGAAGGATAGGGCGGGTGCCTGGTCAAATCCCGTCTTGGGCCTCGAGTAGAACCCGCCGTCATGATAGAAAAGCCAAGCAAGAGAATGAAGGCTAGCCCGCCCGTCGTAGTATCGAGATTACGGATTAGGAGGATACCACCTTCCAAGCATTTGGCCGACGTGACCATCCGGTCCTAGACCTTCGTCGCTAGAAGGATGGTGTGGCGTCCCACTACGGGGCGACTGAGACCGAAACGACGAGCTCGAGAAAGAAAGTCTCGCCAGGAGGCTGGAATCCGAAGAAAGTGCTACTCGCGATGAAGGGACTCGTGAAAAAAGGACCCGGCAACCATCGCATGACAACCACAAAGATACACGAAAGCTCCACTAGAAGATGCCATGGAAAAGTTGAGAACCGACATCCGACGGTTGGCAAAAGAAAGAGAAGAAAAGTTCGGAGATGAGATCGACTCATCGGAATTCATGGACAATGAATATGCATAAATCAACATGGTTGAGACACGAGCTTCATCAGCTTCTCAAGGTGCTCCTGCAACGCGCAGAAGAGAGGAGCCATAACTGATGAAGAGACAGCTTCAGGAAAAGGACGACACGATCGCTCAAATGGCGAAGAGGATGGAAGAGATGGCCATAGCTCTAGCCACTCTCCAAAGTCAAGTACAACCACATAGAGAGACACCCCTAGAAGTCATTCACATCGTAGACGGAGGAAAGGAGATTACATCCGTCAATGGGGATGACCAGCTGAAAAAGGATACAGCACAAAGTATGATCCCTGAAAAGGATATCAAGAACTTGGTAGAGCAACAGGTGCGAGAAGCCCTAGCACAATCGAAGAACGGGACATCCATTCGGACGGGTAGACCTTACCCGAAGAATTCGACGCCGTCCAATACCCGAAAGGCTTCGTACCACCTCTCGTTTAAGACCTTCGACGGAACCGGAACCCCGACAAGATGTTGCACACTTTCGTGCCGCTTGTTGCAATGCCGGCGGGAGCGATGCATTACTCTTCCGACGGTTCGTTAGCGATCCGTCGAGAATCGCCTTCGACCGGTATGCGGAATTACCCAACGGTTCCGTGAAGACATTCTCGTAGCTAGAGAGCCTCTTCATTAAGCGATTTGCCGGAGCTCAGCACCACATCACTATAGGTGATTTAGTGGTAGAGAAACAAAGGCCGAATGAAACTTTAGTGGATTACATACTTCGATGGAGGAATTTAAGCATGAAGTGTGAACCACAACTGCAAGAATAACATGCAGTCGGCATCTTGCTTAAAAGCATTCACGGCCCGATAGCACTTCTACTCAAGGGATTCACTATTAAGACTTTTGAGAAGTTGTTAAGCAAGGCCGGAAGCTTGCAAGAAGAGGCGAAGCAATTAAGTTTTGCCGACAAGACGGACAAGTAGAAGCCGGTGAAGACCTTCGAGAAGAAATCTGGGGTCGTTGCAGCAGTTGACAAAGGCAAACAACCGATGCAAATACCACCGTAACGGCCGCAAAGAACCACAACAAAATTACCAAGAACCCCGGTCCAACTATCGCTCGTCTCCGCAGTATGAACAACCGTCTCGTCCGCAATGTACATTGAGGGAGCTTCTGAGCAGAGAATATCCGTTCAAAAATGAAGCGGTACCGAAGATGTTCCGCAGCCTAATGAAGACTCCAGATTTCCACCGCTGCGAGCCCAAAAGACCGAGAGGAAGTCAACAAGAAAGGTGATCCCAACTTTTGCCCCTACCATCGGATGCTTGGGCACAAGATAGAAGACTCGCATTACCTTTAAAAGTTGGCTCAATGACAACCTTCGGAAAGGAAATATAACAATCCCGAAGGAGTACATGAAGGAACCCCAGAGAGGAGGTTCCGTCAATGTTATCTCAACCGATCCCGTCATCCCGATAGATCCCTATGCAACTGACGATGGATGGACTACCGCTCGGACGAGATCTTCGAAGAAGATTTTAGATAACATCCGAACCGCTTCGGTGCGAGCTTCAATTCGTAGTTCGAGACCCGTTAAGCCGTACTATCACTTGCGATAGAAGAACCACCTCGACAGGAGAAAATCGAAGAGAAGAAGAAAATCGACGAAGAAGAGGGGACCGAGACTCCTAAGGCTGGACTAGGGGCCGCTTATCCTAGGATAGTTGTTTCCGATTCGGGGAGAAATCCCTCGAACCTCTCGATTTTGTATGATTATCTCGCTCACTTCGGTGGGATCATATAATGATAAGGGTGATGGCGTTGGCTACGTTTTGATCGTTTCTAACGATTACGTAACTAGCGACAATCCGGGCGTCGATTTCGATACCAACAACAATTCTCAAATCATACATGATCTCGACGATCACAATGACAAAGAAGGCATCCATCAAGGAGGCTACGAGAGCTCAACAAGCAACGGCTCTATCTGTGAGTTTCGAGGAGCTCCAGTTACGATAGAGTTAGAGCCTTCAGATTTTGAAGATAATCCGAAGAGCTCGTCATTCCGATTCGGGAGGAGACACCGACAAACTCAACACTAGATTCAGAAGAAATTACAGAAGTCAACCTAAGAAATGGAAAAGTTCTACCTCCAAGAATGGGTCCAAAAGACAAAGGAAAACGGTGGTTGTTCAAGAAGAACCAACCCCAGCGAAGACATACCCGTTCGAGAAGAAGCCGAGACGCATGGAAACAAAGTGGACTACAACGTGCTAGCCCATCTTAGGAAACTACCGGCCAACCGAGCATTTACGATGCTCTCATCTTATCAAAGGAGATGAGGGAAGCTCGATCAAGGCCTTACTTGATCCGGAAATTTGCTTAGCTCAAATGGCCGGAGATTCTTTAGATGAGGTTTGCTTGTTAAAGGAACAGCGAGGTGTTACCTTCACGGACAATGACCTACTACTTGGGACAGCAGATCACAACCGACCATTGTACATTTCAGTTACAATCGGGAAGTTTACGCTCTCCAGAGTATTGGTGGATCCAGGAGCATCAATCAATATAATGAGTCTTCGAACACTAGCATACTTGGAAATTGATGCTCGTGAGCTCGAGGCCGACAAAATGTTATTAAGAGGATTCAACCATAAAGGAGAAAGAGCCCTCGGGTCAATAACGCTACCGATGAAGACCGGTGATTTAGCAAAGACAACCGCAAAATTTCATATAATCGATTCGAAACGTCGTTCAACGCTCTACCTGGGCCGACCATGGATACATGAAAACAGGATGGTACCATCATCTCTACACCAGAGTGCATCAAGTACTACGATGGAGGGGAACAAGTGCATCAAAGGTGACTTACAACCATTCTCCGTACATGAGATTGGAGTCCATGAAGATGCAGCTTATTATGCACCGCCGAAGAAAACAATCTTCTCCGAGATACCATAACAAATGAAGCAAAGAAAGTTCGAGACAACGAAGAACCCGAAGTTCTAGTCCAACAAGTCACTCACCACTCCCTTCCGGAGAGATGGTGAAGGTTTCTCCACAACTCGCATCCGAGGTCGAGGCCGGGGACGAGGCCGTGGTAGAGACACTAGGACAATCGGACGTAAGAAACCAGCCATCAATGTTGATTGGGAAGATAGTCTCGAAGAGGAAAAAGAAATCAAGCAAGAAGCGGCAACAATAAGTCGAAAGAAGCCGCAATACAAGATCTCCCTCGAAGATGAAAAGAACGAAGAATACAAATCAATGTACGAGAAGATTAACCACTACGTACATACTATGACCCTAACTCCGATCCATTCTAATAAGATCGAGGGTATGGAGGTCAAAGAGGTACGTAGTGATCGGTGCAAAGCCGATCAAATTCTACCGTGGTGCTTCTTCCTCCAAAACTGAAAATAATGTACAATTCGAAGATATCACTTCATCAGAATTAATGGAATTACCTTTTGAATGGTACTCTCCTTGTGTTCAAAATTTAATTCAACGTGGTTTCTTACCTCGACAATGGACAAAAGGCCAATCACAACATTTTGAAAAGTTATGGAATAACTCCGGCCGTCCTCCCAATTCAAAGTATGGACTCGGATTCGGCACGGCAGGGTCAGCTGACGATACCGAATTTTGCTTGGTTGTCACTTGCAAGTCCAATGAAAACCGCATGGAAACTACGTACGAACTCGAAGATTTACAAATCGGAGACGCTCCACCGGAATTCGAAGAAGAAATTAAATCCACAATAGATGAGTTAACGGAAGTTAACTTAGGTACTAAGCAAAGAGCCTAGACCTACCTTTGTTAGCTCCTTACTCAATAAAGAAGACTCCGAAGAAATAATCAAGTTATTAATGGAATTTAAAGACTCGTTTTGCTTGGAGCTACGATGAAATGCCAGGATTAGCCCCGTAGGTTGCAGTCCATAAGTTAGGAGTGGATCCTACTTCGTTCCGACCGTACAAGGTCCCGGAAGAATGCGTCTGGAAATCGAACAACAAGTCATAGCCGAAGTTAAAAAGCTAATAGACGCTAAATTTGTCCGTGAAGAACAATACCCGACCCGGTTAGCCAATGTGGTGCCGACCGAAAGAAGAATGGTCGATCGAATTTGTGTGGACTTCGCAGATTTAAACAAGGCATGTCCAAAAGATGAATTCCCTCTACCAATTCCGAACCGATGATCGATATTGCTTCGACACATGAAATATTCTCATTCATGGATGGATCTTCGGGATACAACCGGATAAAAATGGCTCCGAAGATGAAAAGCTTACAAGCATTCGAACGCCGATCGGAGTATTTTGCTACACAAGGATGCCATTCGGATCGAAGAACGCAGGAGCAACCTACCAAAGAGCAATGACAAGAATTTTTGATGATCTTATCCACAATCAAGTCGAATGCTACGTGGACGATGTCGTCATCAAAAGCAAAGTAAAGGAAAACCACCCGTATGATTTGAGAATTGTTTTCGAACGATTAAGACAATTTAACCTTAAGATGAATCCCTTAAAATGCGCCTTCGGCGTCACCTCCAGAAATTCTTAGGATTCGTTGTCCGACATCGTGGAATTGAAATCGATCCGGAGAAGATTAAAGCTATCTTAGAAATGCCGCCTCCCAAAACCTTAAAACAATTACGATCTTTTCAAGGGAAGCCGGCATATCTTCGACGCTTTATCTCAAACCCGTCGGTAGGTGTCGACCTTTCTCGGCACTAGTTAAAAAGGACGCCAAATTTATTTGGGAAGAGAAATGCCGGAAGGCCTTCGAAGACATTAAACGATATTTAATGACACCTCCCGTCTTAGCAGCCCCGGCCTCGAGTAGACCGCCGATACTTTACACCGCGGCTCTAGACGACTCCCTCGGAGCCCCGTTAGCCTGTGTCAATGATGAGGGTAAAGAAAATGCTCTTTACTACTTAAGCCGTCGTTTACTTCCGACGGAAGTAAGGTATCCCGCAATTGAAAAGCATTGTTTGGCCCCGATCTTCGCCGCTCAAAAGCTCGTGCACTACATGCTTTCTCACAAGGTCAACCCGATTTCGAAGTTTAATCCATTGCAATACTTGATGACTCGTCCAACACTTTCCGGCGTACTTGCCGGATGGTCAATGATATTATTGCAATTCGATATAACTTTCGTGCCTCCGCGTGCCGTAAAGGGACAAGTCTTAGCAGACTTCCTCGCAACACACCCTTTGCCAGCCGAATCTCCTCTCAATGACGATCTGCCAGATGAACAAATAATGAACCTAGAAGACCTTGTCGATCGACGTTGGGAATTATATTTCGACGGAGCATCTTCAGCACACAAAGACGAAGAATCGCAAGTGATAGTGCCCGGTAAGGCAGGAATCGGGCTAATCTTTATAACACCGGAGCGGGGGATGTTAAGATACTCCTACCACTCGACGTAACCGTGTACAAACAACGAAGCGTAATACGAAGCCCTCATAACGGGATTGGAATTAACCATTCAAATGGGAATAACGAGACATCAACATCTACGGGGATTCGCAAGCTAATCATTCAACGGATCGACTGGACAATACAGTAGTTTTAAAGCCAAGACTCGAACAATACTTCCAAGATGCCATACAGCTCTTGAACAGCATTCCAAATGTGACAATCTACAAAATTCCTAGAAAAGAGAATGCTTTAGCAGATGCTTTAGCCCGTCTCGCAAAAGAATTTGCCTCGTTTGCAAGATGAATCAATGGAAGTGTCAGCTCACGGACGTCGAGTCCTATCACAGACTCGACATAGACATGATACACAAATCAAGCAAAAGAAAAAGAATCAACTATGAAGAAGTGATGTAAAAACACGTAAGATCGGCAACGACCATCGATGACTACCCGCAAACAGAAAGCTACCGGACGATAGGTCGCCGGCCCATCGTATCAAGAAAAGAACTCGTCCTACGCATTAATAAACAACACATCGTACGAAGGTCTTTTCGATCAAATGTGGCTAAGGTGCTTAAGCGGGTCCGAGGCCCGTGAAATCGTTAAAGAGGTGCATTCGGGACTCCGTGGCGCTCACCGACCGGGTCCAAAAATGAAGATGAAAATTAAAAGACTAGGGTACTACCGGCCCTCGATGATGACCGACCGCATGAAAATCGCCAAGAGCCGTCACCAATGTCAAGTGCACGGAGTGGTTCTACACCAACCTCCAAATGTGCTACACCCGACAATTGCGTCGCGGCCGTTCGAATGTTGGGGCACGTATATAGTGGGTCCAATAGAACCACCATCTTCGAAAGGACATCGTTTCATTCTTGCGGCTACAGATTACTTTTCCAAGTGGGCGTGCAGCTCCACTTAGAGAAGTGAAAGCACACCACGTGCCGCAGCTTTTCAAGAACCAAGTTGTCTACCGTTTCGAAGTGCCGCGCAGATCATCTCGTATAATGGGTCGCATTCGAAGCACACAAATCAACAATTTTTTTCAGAGACACGGAATCGACCGGCGATACTCGACAATTTACTACCCAAGAGCAAACGGTCTCGCCGAGGCTTTTAATAAAACTCTCGTTCAAATCTTAAAGAAAACCCCGGACGATAATAAGAGAAATTGGCACGAGAAATTGTTAGAAGCCTTATGGGCCTACCGGACAACCTTCGTAACTCCTACTCAAGCTACACCTTACACTCGGTGTATGGGTCCGAGGCAAGTGTTACCTTTAGAGGTTCAGCTTCCTTCACTAAGAATTGCAGCTTGCAAACAAGATCACGACGAAGAAAACGCCGTACTACGACTCGAAGAATTAGAAAGCTTGGAAGGGAAAAGACTTGCAGCCGCAACAGTAATTTAGAACTATACCAAGCTAAGATGGTTCAAGCCCATGACAAACCGGTCCGCCCAAGAACCTTCAAAGTTGGTGACTTAGTTCTCGTTCTCAAGAGACCTATTCTCGCACACCGCAAGATAGGAGGAAAATTTGAACCCACTCGGGAAGGACCGTTTCGTGGTCGAAGCGATATACTCGGGAGGTTCCTACCGACTAGTGAATCGCCGTGGAGAACGACATATGCTTCCGATCAACTGGACGATACTTGAAAAAGTATTACGCTACCCGATGTTTCGAAGGAATGAATTCTTCATCCCTAAGAAACACGGGTGAAGTAATTACTTATGATTGGGTCCGAACCCAAAAATAATAAAATGTGCTAAAATAAATAAATGATAATAAAGTTTTCTTCGTTTTCTTCTCCAAATCAAAGTCCCTTTTCTGATCTTATCCTACTTTATTCCTGATAAAATATAAGAATAATAAAAAATGTATCTTTAATAAACATTTTCTTAATGTTCTTGTTCTTAGTACAACCCCTGATCCTTTTCCTTGTCTTTTCGCAGGGAAATGTCGAACGGGCGGTTGGTCTTGAACTTTAAGAATGGCGTAAGCCTCGCACTCGATGAAAAGAGGGTGAAAGATGGAGCGATAATCGAGATCGACTCGCATTTCGCACCGAGCAGCCTACAAGACGAGGAAAGTGACCGGGTCCCAGCTAACCGAGAAGAACTGCCCGGACGGACAAATGATGAAAGTGGGTGGCCCAAGCCACCAATCCAACAACAAGAAAAGAAAGGCAAATACTGAAGAAGACAAGAAAATGAAGTCTGTAATCGCTACAGCGGAGGGCAGGCTTGTCGGCGCCGCGCCCACAGAGATTCAAGAAGTTCGGAGAGCTACTCTCACAGCCACGCAACGAAGAAATAAGAATCGCCGTATCCGTAAAATGTTAACAAAACTAGCCGCGGACCAGTCGCGACGAGACAGCTGCTAATGCCCGCACTCACATTTCAAGGACACCGGTTCACCAGAACTCGAAGAAAGGAGGCCAGCTCCTAGAATAACGAAAGAACCGTGGAAATCTCCGGAAGATCGAAGAAAGAAGGCTACCACGCCACCGGATAGAACCACCAAGCAGCAGCATGACCTTGTTGCGAAGCAACCCCGGGGATGTCCCGACGTGCATCATCCCCGAGGAGCCGAGGTGTGCGTGGGAACGTGAAGGGATTGAACCATATATCCCACAATATGTCACAAGACCTCGCCATCTCAGCATCATTCCGGAATACGAGCCGGAGAGGATGCAGAATGTTGAAAAGAAAACTTTCGAATACTTCGAGAGAATTAAAGGAAGAAGAATCAACATACTAGAAGGCCTCGAGCTACACACCGACGTATTCTCAGAGTATGAACAACAGCAAATCGTGGATTGTATCCAGGATTTGAAGAGAATGGGCCGAGCAGGCCGCTTAAGGGAAAACACATACTCGAACCCCGGAGATGGATGCCGTGGAAAGGAAGAATCACAATACAATGCGGATGCTGCTACAACTTTGCTGAAGACAGAAAAGGAAACCCACCAGGGATACTCCGTCATGGCCAAGTGGATCCGATGCCACTAGTCATCAAGAGAATGGTAAAAAGATTGATAACATGGAGGGTACTGCCAGCAGATTGCATACCCAATAGCTGCATTATCAACATCTACAAACAGGGTGACTGCATACCCCCACATATTGATCACCACGACTTCGTCAGACCTTTCGCACGAGCCTCTTTCCCGAATGAGTGTAACATCATGTTCGGATCCGACCTCCGGATAGCAGGCCCGGTGAATTCCGAGGGCCGCAAAGATACCTTTACCGGTGGGTTCCGTCATGATACCGCAAGGTAACGGAGCAGATATCGCAAAGCATCGCATACCGTGAGTGCCAGTGGAGCGAATCTCGCTTACTTTCGTGAGGATGGACGACAAAGAAATACCTTACCATTTCCAACCGTATCCGCAGCTAGAGAATCTCCGGCCTTACGAGCCGTGAGTTACATGGGAAATATCACACCTCCAACGTACATCCAAATGCAGTATCCTCGCTAAGGATGGCTTGGAAGGTGATGTTATTAACCATGTACCCCACTATTCGTACATGGATTTTTTGACAAATGCTTCTTTTGATGGACCAACAAAGATCATACACAATCCGTTTCGAGTCTACATGGATTGTATGAAATATATTCCGGATCAAGTTGTATGATATATTTTCAACATGATTGGAATGAAAGTGACCATGTCACGTTTTTGGCCTTCACCTCTTTTAGTGCAAATTGATTGGGAAAAGCCATTAAAGTTAAATGAACTTCGAACAAAGAAATCGTATAAGAAATAAAAAAAGAGAATAAAAGAAAACTTTCTAAAAAAAAAAATCTAAAAATGACAAACACTAAGTTCACATGAACATTAAATAAACAATAAAATAAAATTTGAACCATTAAAAGATAAACGAAATCAACACAAAAATCAAATTCCATCTTTCCAAACTTCAAAATCAAATTTCATCTTCACAAATCTCAAATCAAATTCTCAATCAAAATCCAAATCCAATCTCGATCAAGTTTCAAACTTGATCTTCCAAATTTCAAATCAAATCTTAAATCAAGTTTCAATCGAGTTCAAACTCATCCTTCCAAATTTCCAAATTTCCAAATTCAATCTTTCCAGGCTTCAAGTCTCAATCAAATTCAAATTCAATCTCTATTAAATCTCAAATCCGATCTTCTAGATCTCAAATCAAATTCAAATTTTTGGGTCGAGGATTTTACATCCAAGACTGCACTGCTTTAGGATTCTTTTCCTATTGCACTGAAATACATCAAATCAAACACTTTTGGGTCGAGGATTTCACATCCAAGACTGCACTGCTTTAGGATTCTTTTCCTATTGCACTGAAGTACATCAAAATTCAAAACTTTTGGGTCGAGGATTTTACATCCAAGACTGCACTGCTTTAGGATTCTCTTCCTATCGCACCGAAATACATCAAAATTCAAAACTTTTGGGTCGAGGATTTTACATCCAAGACCGCACCGCTTTAGGATTCTCTTCCTATCGCACCGAAATACATCAAAATTCAAAACTTTTGGGTCGAGGATTTTACATCCAAGACCGCACCGCTTTAGGATTCTCTTCCTATCGCACCGAAATACATCAAAATTCAAAACTTTTGGGTCGAGGATTTTACATCCAAGACCGCACCGCTTTAGGATTCTCTTCCTATCGCACCGAAATACATCAAAATTCAAAACTTTTGGGTCGAGGATTTTACATCCAAGACCGCACTCGCTTTAGGATTCTTTCCTATCGCACGTAAATACATCGAATTCAACCTTTTGGGTCGAGGATTTTACATCCAAGACCGCACCGCTTTAGGATTCTTTCCCTATCGCACCGAAATACATCAAATCAAACTTTTCGGGTCGAGGATTTTACATCCAAGACCGCACCGCTTTAGGATTCTTTCCTATCGCACCGAAATACATCAAATTCAAACCTTTCGGGTCGAGGATTTTACATCCAAGACCGCACCGCTTTAGGATTCTTCTCCTATTGCACCGAAATACATCAAATTCAAACCTTTTGGTCGAGGATTTTACATCCAAGACCGCACCGCTTTAGGATTCTTTTCCTATTGCACCGAAATACATCAAAAATCAAACTCTCGAGGTTAAGGATTTTACATCCAATACCGCATTGCTCCGAGATCTCTCCTCATCGCAATGATTCAATTTGATCAATTCAATTTTCTTTCGAGGTCGAAGATGTTACATCTAAAACCTCGAATTCCAATTTTCATTTCAAATCAAATCCCTCAAATTAATTTTGACAAAACTTCAATCTAAATTGAAATTCCAAATTAAAATCTAAACTCACACATCAAAACTTAAATTGAAACAAAATAAAATCTAAATCGAAATTCCCCCAGATCATGTGATTTGGAATTCACCTCCTTTTCCTTTCCCCAGCGAGAGTTCAGGAATCTCCGCTCGTAGATATACTCGACACTCCCCAACGGAAACTCTTCTACTTCGTCCTAAGTTTGTCACTGGACATCCGTGTTGGTTTTGTTGATCATTTCGGCCAACACCAATACGCGCGGTGTGCTCCGTCACCACCACACCTATCGGGAGTCCATTTGTCGACCTCATTTTCGATGAGGTCTTCTCTTCTTCTTTTAGTGCTAGGATCTAGCCTTAGGCTTTTCCTTCGACTATCTTAGAGGACTAGAATCGGGACCCACCTTTTAGAAATTCAAACCACTTCTTAACTCCCCGCAAACTCCACAAACTTGACCGTAGACCCTTAATCACCTAGAGGGTCGAAATCAAATGTGGAAGTTTAAAGGATGAGTTCCTATAGACTCTTCGGCCTTAGGATCGCCCCTGCGGCCCGGGTCCGGTGAAGGGGCCGACTTACACACACCACACTTATACACTACACCTACACACTACACTTCCACATACTTCATAAAACCACACCTATACCTAACTTCGACCTCCCGACTCATGTAGGTGATTCACATGGATGGTCCTTAACCCCTAAGCCCTCGGCTAAAAGTGGTTAGGAACAACATAGCTGAATGCCTCAAGTGAGTCCCTTCATGGCTCATGTGGGCTTGATATGGCTTCATGGCTCAACCAAAATGACTTCTTTCCACCCAAATTCACCCAATCTTCAATTTCCCAAATTTTCAATTTTTGACCCCCGGGACCCTACACCTACTAAACCTACCCAAAACCCTTAAAATTACCCAAATTTCTCAAAAATTTTCAAATTACCCAAAATTCTCCAAAATCATTCCCAAACATTTCCATATCACTTAAATTGATCATCCATACCCAAAAATACCAAAAATTCCAGGAAAACCTCCCAATACCCTCCAAATACCCAAAATACCCCTCTTGGCCTAAAAATCCAAAAATTCAGAAAATTCTCAGAAAATTCCAGAAAATCCCAAATATTCCCAATTTCATTTTGTCCAACTACACTATGGGCCAATTTTGTCAATTTACCCTACTTTTGTCAAAACCCCCAATTTGACCCATTTTAACCCTAAGTGAACCCAATGTCAAACCAAACCTACCCAATTGACCCCAATTTTGGTCCAATTCAATTCTAAACTTCAATTCAACATTCCCAACACCAATCTAGACCAAATCCAAGCCCAATTTGATTGACATTTGGATCCAATCTCACTTTTGGCCTTAAAGCCCAATTTGGACCCATGATCCAAACCTAACCCAAACTCACCCAACTCAATTCCAATTAACCCCAAATCTTTTCTAAATCTTCCTTAACATTCCCACAAACAAAACACTAACATGATTTGCCCAAAATTTAGACCCAAACCCAACTTAAATTCAACCCAAAACCAAAAGGCCCAATTTCGACCTAAACCCAAACCTAACCCAAATGAGCCCAAACCCCAAAATCAAAGCCCAACCAAAGCCAAAACCTCTTTGAAACACCCCCATAAACATTTCTCAACATTTATTTTAATCAATTTCAACCCTAGCCCAACATTAGCCCAACTTGGCCCACTTGGACCTACATAGGCCCACTTACCAAATAAATCCAAATTCAAACCAATTCAACTCCAAATCACATCAAATTGATTCCAAGCCCTTCATAGAACATCCCTAAACCAATTATGACATTTATTTGACAAAGTTCTTCACAAAATTTTTTATCCAAATGCCCATCCTAAAATCAAAAACCCATTTCCCTTAAACTTTCCTAAAAGCCCATTTCCTTCAAAATTCAAAAGCCCAAATCTACCCTAAAGCCCACACGACATCTCCATTTGTCATCCATTTAATTAAATCCATTACCTAAGTCCTAAAATCATCATTGAATTATTCCAAATGAAGCTTCATCCAAATTCCCATTAAATTACCAAAAATTTCTTAAAACCCATTTTTATGAAATTGACTCAACTTTCCCCAAGCCAAAGACAAGCCATGCAAGCCATCGACAAGCCACATGAAGCCATGGGAGGCTTGACATGTGACCATGCCATTAATGGTAAAAGGAGGGGCTCCTTTCCTAATCTTTCATTAAGCCTTTTTACCTTAAGCATGTCACACACTAAACCATGTTTAGCCACCTCATCATGGATAGAGACCACACCACTCTCTCTCGGCCGACCCAACCGATCCTCTCAGCCCAAAATCAGGCCATGGGGAGGTGAACCAAGCCCAAAAGGTGGGTTGACCCATTTGGACCCAAAATAGGCTCATCCCCCATTCCATTTCAATCCAACTCCTTTACACATGGCATTTGCCAATTGCCTACACTAAACCCCAGCCCTGACCCACCTGACCAAGATGGTGACCATTGCCTGGCCGGCCGGCCACCAGGCCGCCGGAAAACACCATGGCCGAGAGTTCACATGTGAGCCAACATTGAAATTCTCACTTGCTGAGCTGCCCCATCCCCAGTGGCTACCATGGCTGATCTTCTCCTCACCAGAGCAGCTGATCCCAAGCCCTAACTCCCCCTGGGAGGCCTTCCACCCTCTCCTATTTAAACCCCTCACCCTCTCGGCCAAAGGGGTGCTGAACAAAAACCTTAAGGAAACTCTGCCAAAATCACTCCAGATCACTCTCCACACATAGAGCACCAGATCCCCACTGAATTCCAGCCCCAATTCCCTCTAGCTGAGCCCAATTTTGAGCTCAAACTTTAACCCAAAAACCAAGACACTTCTCCACAGTGAGCCAATTCCCAAATTGATTGGCTCTACACCTTCACTCGCACCAAGAGAAGGTGTCCACCATCAAAAGCCCCATCTCCAAGCCACCCGGTTGCTCCGACCTCCAAGCTTTGTGATCGGGCTTGGTCGAAATCATATCCAGCAATTCACTGCACCAGGAGACTTCATCTGGAGCTTGTTAGGACCCAATCGAAGGCGCAACAACTCTCAGATTGAAGCCACACTTCTCTGAGCCAAGGTATGAGCTAACTCTTCATCCCGAGCTTCGAAGATTCTCCATTTCAAATGCCTTAGTTTCAATGCATGTTAATCAGTATGGATGCATTCGTCTCTTCAAGACGAATCCATAGAGTATAGGAACGTAAAAATCCATCGAGAATCGAGTGAGATCCTAGGGATTTAGTGTGGACGGCTCTCGGCGAGAACACTTGGGGACGATGAACGGATGTCGTCCATTCAATACACGCGCGGACGAGCGGCTCGGATGGCGTCGGACCGAGAAACGGTGCGAGAACCGCGGGGCCCGGCCGCCGACTCGATGGCGGCGCCCAATCACAGCGCGACACGTACCCCTTCGGAGCCGCCGATGTTTCGCTGGCGCCGCGTGGATAAGTAGATAATTAGGGTATTTAATGTATTTATTAAATATAGAAACTTCAAAAATCCATATCTTTGTGTAGAAAAATCACAAAAATAAAATAAAAATACCCTCTTGCTCAGTGAACAGAGGAGAATAATGTGAAAAAGAAATCATTTAATTTCATCAAGTATTTTATTTTTTATAATTTATTTACTCTCTGCATACATTTAATTCTCCATGCATGTATACAATTCACCATGGCATGAGACCATAGGAGCTTTGAAGCCTCCGAACTCGGGAACATTCCCCGAATTTTCCAAGGTCGAGGCCATCTCTGTGAAAAGTTATTTATTTTTCAAATGCATGTTGCTGTTTTGAGTATTTTAATTCCAAAAATTAGCATGTTGTGAAATAAATTCTAGGAAAATTTGGTGATGTTCCTTATGACCAGAGAACTCTAGGAAAAATAGATTTTGGCTTAGTTCATTCGTAACAACTCTAATCGGCTTAAACACCCAAAATAGGTCTTTAATTAATTAGAGTTAACCAAACATCAAATTGACTTGAAATCAATTCTCCACTGACCTTTAGGATCAGAGGAATCCACCATAAAAATTTGAGGTCAATTGGACTTGGTTAGCCCCACTAATTGGGTTGATTAAGTCACTTAGCCATTTTAAACTTTAAAAATTCATAACTTTTAAAATACTTTTCAAAAATTCACCAAATTGGTTTTGGAGCCTCTCTGATATCAGGGGAACCTAAGAAAATTAAAATTTCAATTTTCTAAAAAAGTTGATTTTTAATAATATTTTAATATTTTTAATAATTAAAAAATAATAAAAATCACAAAAATAATAAAATTCACCAAAATGTCACATTTTGAATTCTAATCACTTAGGAACAAATCCCACATTTTTCCTAGGTCTATTTAGTGAGATATTGAATTTTAAAACCCTAGGGTAATTTTAAAATTAAAAAAAATGTATTTTCTAGCATTTTCACTAAAATAATTATAATAAATCATAGAAAAATCAGAAAATTGCAAAATTTGTTTCTCTGGTTTCCTTGATATCAGAGAGATTTTTGAAAAATATAAAATCCATTTTTCAACATTTATTTTATTTTTAAATTAATTAACACTCCAAAACTCAAAATAATTATAATAAAAATAATATAATTCAAAAAATCACCAGAATTGGTCCAAGTGCTTCTCTGGTCGTTAGGAATGTCCCCTAATTTTCTTAAGGACAGAAACTTTCCCTTGGTCATGTTATCAAATTTTCCTTGAAAATCTCCATTTTCCACCAAAAATAATTATATAAATAAATTAAATACAAAAAAAAATCACATTTTCTCCTCTCATGTCTTTATTGACATATGAGTGAAGTCACATAAAAATTTCAAATTCATTTAAGTTCAATTTAGTGAGTTATGAAATTATTAAGCTTAAGGGGTAAAATGGTAATTAAACTTTCAACCCTTAATTAAAACTTTAGGTCTAATAAAAAAAATCAACAAGTAAAATATTTGATCTTAATCTGGTTTGGATGATTGAAATTTAAATAATTAAAGGGTAGAAACCCATTAAACAATTTTTTTAAATGATTAAACTTTAATTAAATAATGGATTAAATTTGGAAGAATAATAAAATTGGAATTATTAAAATAGGGATATTTATTAGGAAGAGATTTATTCTTTAATTTAAAAATCCCTAAACTAATTATATCATTAATACTCAATTTTTAATTAAAATGATAACTAAAATTTAAAATATTAAAAGACTTAATTAAATTATTAAACTCTTTTGAAATTTCAATTAAAATTAAAAATAAAGTAAATTAAAGATAAATTAAATTAAAATTAAATTAAATTTAATAATTAAATTAAATTAAATTAAGACAAATTAAATTAAATTAAACTAAATTAAAATTAAATTAAATTAAATTAAATTTAATAATTAAATTAAATTAAATTAAATAATTAAATTAAATTAAATTAAATAATTAAATTAAATTAAACAATTAAATTAAATTAAATTAAATTAAATAATTAAATTAAATTAAATCAAATCAAATTAATTAAACACCAAATCAAATTAAATTGAACTATGTTAAACTAAATTAAAACTCAATTAAATTAAGTTAAATTAAATATAACGTCACCTAAGATATAAAGAATTCAAATTAAATATAAAGCAACTTTTTAACTTAAATCAAATCATTTGAATACTAATTTACCCTTGAAAGCTTTGATTATTATAACTCCTAAATGGAATGTCAAATGAAGTGTTACCTCACTCATAGGATATTCAAATGTCCTAGTTCACTGAGCAAGTTAACAAGACTTGAAAACCTCGGACGATCGATTCATTTATATAATTAAATTCATTTGGACTTAAAAACAATCCTAGAAATATTGAAAAGATGTTTAAGATTCTTCTTAAGCACTTCCTCAATATGATAGGATATTTATAAGAACAATTGGACTTAATTGTCCTTCGATGAAGAAAATCGTCTTCAAAAAAAAAAACACAAAGAACCTAGACGTCATAGGAGCCGACTAGCTATAGGATTAGGAATTTGGTAGAAAACCATAACCCTTCCCTTAGCTTTACCTAGGAACTTGCTTAAATATTCTAATTGTGTTTTAAGTGCAGCTTGGGATGACGGGAAGACCCTCCGTGTACGCTTTTATTTTATTGCAATTTACTTTCTTGCAATTTACTTTCTTGCAATTCACTTTATTGCAAATGCACTTTACTTTTCTTGCATGATAAAACAACCGTTGCATGAAAACCCACACCTTTAGGATAGTCCCTAAAACTGAAACCAAAACTAAGTTAAAAGTCATTGCAAGATAAAATTCACCGCCACAACATTTCAAAATATAAAACAACTCAAAATTTAATCACAAACAGAACACAAAACTACAATCGCAACTAAATTAAAACGTCCCGTTGGATGATCGGGAATACCTCGGATGATGTAACCTACGTGTTGCTAACGGGATTTCCCACGGTCTAAATGAAAGTGTGGAACTCATTCAGTTGAGTTTAGCAAATTCATCTGGACTAAGTGAATCCGATAAAAATAATGATGCCGGAAGGATGGAACCGTGGGATCTTAACCGGTGTCGTTATAATCAACTTTAAGATTTGTTTTAATCAAAATACAAAACACTTGGAAATTAAGACCTCTCTAAACCAAAACACTTTTCTCATCTCCTGATTTATGGTTTCTAAAACTAAACCTCTCGCAACAACAAGGAGCTTGGAGCATGGTGGGCAAGCACGGCCATCGTCGTCGACAAAACTTGAACCTATTTCAACAAAACTTTCCTAGAATTAAATAACCAAGCCATAGGACTTCGAGGTAGTTTGCACTAGTGCAACATAAATCCTCAACCTTTTCGTTAGGCACTTGCATAATCATTTTATGCAAATTAAGCCCTAACCGGTCTTAGGATTCCGAGGTAGTCGTCCGATACGACAATAAACCCTCACATCTTCTAGGCTATTTGTTTGATTTTATCATACAAATATAAGCCCTAATTAATTAAAATTGGCAAGATTGAAATACTAAATAAACATTAGGACTTTCCTAAATCCAAGCCAAACAATAGGATAGTCGGGAAATTACCGAAGTTCACTTCGAATCAGTGATTTCTCCTACCTTTCTTCCTTTGGATTCACAAAATAAAATGTTCCAAAATTTGATCCATTCCCTATTGAAACTCCAAAATTCAATCTTTGAAAACTTTAAACTCTGAAATTCTTGAGAGCAGAATTACTGATTATTATCGAGAGTTTTCTTAAGTGATTCCCGTCACTTAAGATGTAATTAACTATAGTGGCTTGCCCTTATAGGGAATTTTAAAGAACCTGTGTAATATAAACCCCGTTTAATACTTTCATATTAAGCAGGGGAATTTGTCGGCTTATAAAATTGGTTCGCGTACCAAACGGATGTCACAAAACTTCTAGTTTATTTGATCGAGCCCCACCCTCAAGCAAGGTGTCTATCCTTAGGGATAGATACACGGTTTGTGGTGCGGTGCTCATTTATATAAACTATTTGGGATGTGAGATCGGTTTAATCTCATATCTTAAAACTTTCAAATTTAAAATTATTTTCAAAGTCAAATACTACTTTCTAAATTATATATATATTTAAATCAAATTTAAAATTTAAATTCGCCGACAACTTCTGTTAGGCGACCCCCTTTTCAAAATAAAACACAACCTAAAAATAAGCCGTACAGTATCCTCCCACCCTAGCCGCAGATTCAGTAACCAAGCATAGGATTAGTCAATGTTCTTTATGCCTAGGTCAAAGGGTAAAGACTAGGTATGCTCCTATTTAGCACAACACAATTTAAACTAATTTGATTTATCCATTCACTTAAATTTCTTGATAAGGAGAAGGATGCTTGCTTATATATTGAACCTCACATTACAAATTTTATTAGTAAAATTAGTTAATTATCAGTAGACTTAGTTTCTTAAAATTACATCTTATTTACGATTGCATATTAGTGACAAATAGGCAATTTGAACTAAGAGGTTGTGATTCTGTATTGGTTTTTAAAATCCTAGTTCGTAGCATCTAATATATTCCCTGTGGGATTGATAACCAGGACTCCACTAGAGCCATGTATTATTGAGCGATACGTATACTTGTGTTGATAAGAGTAACTGTGCGATTATTGAATATTTTATACACTTCTTTATTAAATTATAATCACGGTCAAGTTTTTGGTGTCGTTGCTAAAGATTCAACCCTTTTAGTAGAAATATTAAATTCTTGTAATATTAAGCTCACGCAAAGTGTACTGAGATCAAGTTTTTGGCGTCATTGTCGGGTAATATAACATAATTAGAGTAACGGACAATTTAGGACCATTAGAAAACTTTTAATAGAATTGCAACTTATTTTTATACTTAGTCAATTATTTTTCTGTGTACTGCTTTCTTTTGTATGCATAAATTTGTACCTGAAAATCTTATACCCTACGATTCAAAATTAGAATGCACTATTAGGAAAATTAGAAAGCTGAGAAAAGAACCTAGAAATCTTGACACAATGGAAAACAACGTAAACAACCGAAGAATAGAAAATGAACATCAATCTAGACCTCTAAGAGATTATGTTAACCCTACATTAGATGAAATTCGCTTAACTATCCAAAACCCTGATGTAGCTCCTAATTCATTTGAGCTTAAACCTGTAATTATCCAAATGGTACAAGACAATCAATTCAGCAGAACTTCTAATGAAGATCATAATTTACATCTTGAAAGTTTTCTAGAACTTTGTGCTACTTTTAAATATGACAGAGTGTCTGATGATGCTCTCAGACAGATTTTTTCCTTTTTCACTAAGGGACAAGGCTAAGGTTTGGTTAAATTCGTTAGCACCATGATCTATTAGAACTTAGGGGGAACTTTCACTAAAATTCTTATCAAAGTATTTTCCACCATCTAAGACTGCTAAGCTTAGAAACGATATCACATCTTTCAGTCAATATGAGGGAGAATCGATATACAAATCTTGTGAAAGATTTAAAGATCTTCTTACGAGATGTCCACATCATGCTTTACCAGATTGGTTAATTATTCAAAATTTTTATAATGGATTAGTAGGATCTCTTAGATCCATCATTGATGCTGCTGCTGGTGAATCACTAATGTCTAAACCTTTTGAAGAACCTTATACTTTAATCAAAGAAATGGATACCAATAATTTTCAATGGCCTGCTGAAAGGGTAAATCTTAAGAAAGTAGCCAGTATTCATGATTCAGATTCTTTAACTATGATAGTTTCTCAAATTTTTGCTCTTTCAAAGAAAATAGATCAATACGGAATGAATTGTTCTCAAATGCCTCCAGTGTTAGAAGAAAATTCATTAGGACAAATTTTAGATGCTCAATCTTCATATGAAACTTTAAATTTGATAAATAATAGACAAAATAACCCTTATTCAAACTACTATAATCCAGGTTGGAAGAATCATCCAAACTTTAATTGGAATAACCATGGTAATGCTAATCCTGGTAATTCTTAGAAGGGAACAATTCTGTAAACCCCTTAGGAAATGTAAACAATCAGGGAAATCCCAATTATAGACCTTCTGATCCACCAGTTTTTTATAATAATTCACAATTTAAGGAGAAGAAGCTGTCTATGGAAGAACTAGTTTTGAATATGGGAAATCAATTACAAAATCAAGGAGCTGTTATTAAAAATATAGAAAACCAATTGTGGCATATTGCTACTGCACAGAGAAATAGACCTGTTGGAACTTTATCTAACAATGTTGAAGTAAATCCTAAAGATCAAGGAAAATAATAGATCAAGGCTATTCAATTAAGAAGTAGAAAAGAGTAGGAAACAAGGGGCCCGAAAGAAACTGTAGTTGAAAACAAAAAAAGTGGAAATTGAAAGAAAAAATGAAAGTTTATATCCTGATTATCCTCTGAAACCTATGAAAATTACTGTTGAAAGACCACCACCACCATTTCCTCAAAGACTGAAGAAGCAAGACAAGGGAAAAAGATTTGCTAAATTCTTAGACATTTTAAAAAAATTGTCAATAAATATTCATTTTGTTGGAGCATTGGAACAAATGCCTGATTATGTTAAATTTATGAAGGATATACTCAACAAAAAGAGGAAGTTACTAGATCATGAGACTGTTGCACTTGGTGAAGAGTGTAGTGTTATAATTCTGAAAAAGCTTCCTGAAAAACTTAAAGATCCTGGTAGTTTTACTATCCCATGTGTTATTGTTGAAAAATTTTATGGACGAGCATTATGTGATTTGGGAGCTAGCTTAAATCTGATGCCTCTATCAACTTTTAAGAGATTGAGAATAGGAGAGATTGCACCAACTTCTGTAACTCTACAGTTAGTTGATCGATCTATTACACATCCTAAAGGAGTTGTAGAAGATGTTCCGGTTAAGGTTGATAAAATTATCTATCCTGTACACTTTATCATTTTAGATATTGAAGAAGACAAGGAAATACCTATCATTTTAGGAAGACCATTCCTAGGTATAGAAGAGCCATGATAGATGTTCAAAAAGGAGAGTTGACTATGAGAGGAAATGATCAGGAAGTGACCTTTAACATCTTAAAGTCAATGAAATATCCTTCAATAGAAAGAGATCATGAATGTTTTAGAATGTCGACATGTGATTATTTGAGAAAAGAATAATTCAAAGAAAAATTTGAAGAACATGAAGATATGGAAAATGATAATTATTATGAAATTTATAATAAAGAAACTGATTATGTTCAGGAACAATTTGAAACGCTCGATTCAACAGTACCAGAGAACGAAATTTTAATTCCATCTATTGTGAAACCACCTGAACTTGAATTGAAGTCTCTTCCAAGTCATTTGAAGTATGCATTTTAGGGGTGTTATCAACATTACCAGTAAGTGTATCCTCAGACTTAAAATAAATTCAAGAAAAAAAATTAATGGATACATTAAAAAAGTACAAAAGAGCTTTTGGTTGGACTCTGACATATTTAAAGGGAATTAGCCCTTCTATTTGTATGCACAGAATTTTATTGAGCGTTGAATATAAACCAAGAATTGATCCACAAAGGAGACTGAACCCTATTATGAAAGAAGTAGTTAAAAAAGAGATTTTAAAACTGTTAGATGCTGGAATTATATATCCTATTTAGGACAGTGTTTGGGTAAGTCCAATTCATTGTGTTCCTAAGAAAGGAGGAGTGAATGTTGAAGAAAATGAGAATAATGAATTAATACCTATCAGGCAAGTTACTGGGTGGTGAATTTGTATTGATTATAGAAAATTAAATTTAGCCACTAGGAAAGATCACTTCCCTTTACCATTTCTAGACCAAATGATAGACAGACTTGCTGGACACAAGTATTATTGCTTTTTGGATGGATATACCGGTTAGCATCAAATTTCTATTGCTCCTGAGGATGAAGAGAAAACTACATTTACTAGTCTTTATGGAACTTTTGCTTTTCGAAGAATGCCTTTCAGATTATGTAATGCACCTGCAACATTCCAGAGATGTATGATGTCTATATGTAGTAAGGTAATTGATGATGGAATAGAAGTGTTTATGGATGATTTCTCTGTATTTGGAACATCATTTGACGCGTGCTTAAATCATCTTGAAAAAGTTTTGGAGTTATGAGAAAGAACTAATTTAGTTCTAAATTGGGAGAAATTTCAATTTATGGTTACAGGAGGAGTTGTATTAGGGCATAAAATTTTGGAAAATGACATGGAAGTAGACCCTTAAAAAATTCAAATTATAGCTAAACTACCACCTCCTACTATAGTGAGAGAGGTAAGAAGTTTTCATGGATGTGTTGGTTTTGACAGGCGTTACATTAAAGATTTTTCAAAAATTACCAAACCTCTATGCCAATTTTTAGAAAAGGACAAGAAATTTGAATTTACTGATGACAGCTTGAAAGCATTTGAGTTATTAAAGGATAAACTAATCACAACACCTATAATAGTTTCACCTGACTGGAGAAACCATTCGAATTAATGTGTGATGCTAGTGATTATGCTATTGGAGCTGTTCTTGGACAAATATTTGATAAGATTTTTAAAGTTATATACTACGCTAGTAGATTTCTTAACGATGTTCAAATTAACTATACGATTACTGAAAAAAAGTTACTGGCTATTGTGTATGCTTTTGGCAAATTCATATCTTATTTAATTGGGACTAAATGTATTGTGCATACTGATCACTCTGCTATTAAATATCTGCTGCAAAAGAAGGATACCAAACCAAGATTAATCAGATGGGTATTTTTTATGCAAGAATTCGATTTTGTGGTAATTGATAGAAAGGGAGCTGATAATCAAATTATTGATCATTTGTCTAGATTAGAATATCATGAATTATCTAACATCGACAATGAAATTATAGACAGTTTCCCTGATGAACAACTTTATAATATTAATGAGTAGAAAATACCTTGGTATGCTGATATAGTTAATTATATTGTAAGTGATATTTTGCCACCTATGCTAACACTGCAGCAACAGAAAAAATTCATTCATGATGCAAAAGCATATTTTTGGGATGAACCATATTTATATAAGCAATGTAAGGATATAATTATTAGTAGACGTGTCCCTTATGAAGAAACTGAACTGATTATTCAAAAATGCCATGATTCTAAATTTGGAGGACATTTTAGGACTAACAAAACTGTGCATAAAATTTTACAAGCTAGATTTTATTGGCTTACTCTCGTTAGAAATGTTTACAGATATATCAAAACTTGTGATAAATGCCAATAAGTAGGAAATATATCTAGAAGAAATGAAATGCCTCTGAATTTCATGTTAGAAGTTGAGATCTTCGATGTTTGGGGATTAGATTTCATGGAACCATTTATTCCTTCATTTAGGAACTTATATATATTGGTTGCAGTTGATTATGTATCAAAGAGGATTGAAGCACAAGCTTTACCTCGCTGTGATGCTAAAAGTGTTTCAAGATTCTTAATGAAAAACATTTTCACAAGATATGGAATACCGAGAGTGATTATTACTAACGGAGGATCCCATTTCAGGAATAAATATATTCAGAGATTGGTAGAAAAGTTTAATATTATTCATAGAATCTCTACTGCTTATCATCATCAGACTAGTGGGTTAGCTGAAGTTTCTAATCAAGAGATTAAACGATTTATAGAAAATAATGTAAACCCTAGTAGAATAGATTGGTCTACTAGACTGGATACTGCATTATGGGCATACAGGACTGCTTATAAAACTCCTATTGGAATGACTCCTTACAGACTCATTTTTGGAAAGACTTGCCACTTACCAGTAGAATTGGAGCATAAAGCATATTAGGCGATTAAAGAATTCAATTATAATTTGAAAAATGCTGGTGAGAAGAGATTGTTACAAATGAATGAATTGGAAGAATTAAGAAATGAATCTTATGATAACGACAAAATTTATAAGGAGAAATTGAAGTTAAGGCATGATTGGAATATTAACCAGAAGAAATTTGAACCAGGACACGATGTTTTGCTTTACAATACTAGGCTAAAGTTATTCCCTGGGAAATTGAAGTCTCTTTGGTTAGGACCCTTTACTGTGACTCAAGTTTATACTTACGGAGCTGTTGAAATTGAAGATCCAAATATTAGGAATAGATTTAAAGTAAATGGACACAGATTAAAACCATTTTTTGAGGGTAAAAGACCAAACTTTAAAGATGTTTTAATGCTCAGACAACCTGAATAACACCTGAATAGGTCCGGCTGACGACGTTAAACCAAAACGCTTTATGGGAGGCAACCCATAGTTATATTTATTTGTTTAGTATTTGTTTGAATTTATCATTAGTTTGTGGTAGTATTGAATTGTATTGCTCGTATTTAACCTTTGATCATCATGGAATTTGGATCCATAGAGAAAATTTGGAATGCATTCGAACCATGGAGTTTTTGTGTAATTTTTACCTTGGGAATCGACGGCGAGCTCGACGCTGCCGACAGCGGAATTTTTATGAGATCCCTGACAATTAAATTGCACAAGTCCGCCGATGGCGAAATCGGCTAGTGGAAAGTTTCTAGAATCTGAAATGGCAGTTTTTGCAGTTTTAGGCTAAATTTTTCCCCTATAAACTTCCAGAGTCAGTTCCTAAACTTCCCATTTCCCAAAAATGAATGGAAACTCCCCTGAATTCATCCCAAATGGCTTCTAGTTCCACTTATTACCTTAGATTTTGAGTGTTCAACCGGAGAAAGTTTGTTAGTGCCGAGGCATAATGAATCTTCAACAAAGTGCTGACAAAGAGGAGATTAATCAAAGAAAGAGGCTTTGTAAATCGAGGAATAAACAATCTATCGACAGTAATTGAAGAGATGATTGTGCGGCGATGATGGGAAGTGTTATGCTACACTACTGCTGCAGTAGTCGTTCCTCTGGTGTGTTGACCTCATTTTTGGTGAAGTCTTTTCTTTCCTCTTAGTGTTTAGGATCTAGCCATAGGACTTCTCTTTGACTATCGTAGAAGACTAGAGATGGAACCCACCATTTAGAAATTCAAACCAAATCTTGGTTCTCTTTGGAATCCTATATAGATGGTCATCAACCTCCAAATCACTTGGAAGGTTGGACCAATGTGTAAGAAGACAAAGATGAATTCTTACAGGATGTTCAAGCCTTAAGGACTACCCTGGGTGGCCTGGTCCTAGTGAGGTCTGACTTGTACACACTGCACTCACACACCTACTCTTATTTACTTCATTCACTTCATCATCCTACTCCAAACTCCTCCAAAAAACTGTGAGCCTCCCTCTCCTCCTCTTCTCCTCCTTCCAAGCTAGCCACAACCTGCATTCTACAATCCCAACTCCTTCTAGTCGTGAGCTTCAACAAGGGCATCCCCTCTTCAAGGTTATTCCATCAACCCCTCCAAAGCAAGGTAAGTTTCTTCCCCCTCCCTCTTATATTATGAATACTTAAGCTTCAAAAAATTATTCACCCTTCTCATGCTTAGCCTAAGACCCACACATACATGCATCTAGTTTAGTTTTCTTCTTCCTTTACATAGATTTTCAAATTCATATGCAAGTTGTTTAATTTTTTCACAAATCTTCATGTATGCATATTTCTAAATTTTTCCATGTTTAGCCTATCTTTCATGCAAGCTATTTAGTTTTTAAATCTTTCCATGTTTAGCCTTAGGATTTCTTTTTCAAGCAAATTATCCAATTATTTAGGCTCACTAGTTTCAATATTTACAAATCTACCACCTAGTTTTTATCATCTTAAAAAAATAAATTTTAAAATTTAAAAGAAATAATATAACATAAAGGAAATAAAAATAAAAGAGAAAAGAGAAATAAACATAATGATAAAATAAAAATAAGTGGAAAGAAAATGAAATAAAATTTTAAAATGGCATAATGAAAATAATAATGAACAAACATACTACTAAAATAACTACATAAATTACATATATGTAAATTAATAATATAAATAAATGTGAATAAATTATATGTACTAAATAATATATAAATTAATGTTAAATATATTGTAAATAAATTATATACACTAAATAAATAATTTTTATAATAATGTAAATAAATTATATATAAATAAGTGACATAATAAAATAAACTATACTAAATTTGAAATAAACTATACTAAATTTAAAATAAACTATACCAAATTTAAAACAACTATATTAAATTTAAAATAACCATACTAAACTTGTAAAAATAACTATATTAAATTTAAACTATTAAAAAAAATAACTGTACAAAATTTTAAATAAATAACTACACTACATTTAAATAATGTAACTTCACTATATTAAATTTAAATAAATACTACTAAAATATAAATAACTAAATGAATAATATATATATATATCATATATATATATATATATATATATATATATATATATATATATATATATATATATATATATATATATATATATATATATATATATATATATATATATAAATTAATAATAACAATATGTAAATAACAAAAATAGTGTGATAAGAATAAAATAAATAACTATAAACATAAATAAATAATGAAAATAAAGTAAACAAATAAAAGTGCCTTTTTAAAATAATAAATACATATGTGAATAATAATTTTAATAGATAATAACTTAATATAAATGATAATAACTTTAAATAAAAGAAAGGATAATTTAGGAGAGAGCGTGTTAAAAAAGCTTTATAAATAAATAAATAACAATAAAAATGATAATAATAAATAATGAAAATTAATAATATAAATTAGCAATAATAAATCAACAATATTTAAGTAATAAAAATATACATATAATTAATAACAATAATAAATTAAAATAAAAATAACTTATAATTTATATATTGTTAAATAATAAGAATATAACGGATAATAAAATAAATAACACCTATATATATATATATATATATATATATATATATATATATATATATATATATATATATATAAACATAAATTGAAAATAATGTAAATAATATAAATAAATAATAAAATAAATTAAAATTAAGTAGATTAAAATTAAATAAAACTGAAAATAAATAATAATTAAATTAAATTAAATTAATTAAATTAAATAATAATTAATTAAATAAATCGAAAACAACTATATAAATAAATATTAAATTAAATAAAATAAATTAAATTAAATTAAATAATAATAATTAAAAAAATTAGATTAAATAAATAAAGAAATTAAATTAAAATGATAATGTAAATCAATAATAATTAAATGAAATAAAATAAATTAAATTAAATTAAATAATAATATAAATAAATAATAAAATTAAATTAAATTAAATTAATAATTTAAATAAGTCATAAATTAAATTAAATTAAATTAAATTAAATTAAGCTAAATTAAAGTAAACAATAATGTAAATAAATAATTAATTAAATTAACTAACTTAATTAAATGAATTAAATTAAATTAAATTAAATTAAACTAAACAATAATGTAAATAAATAATAATTTATACTAAATTAAATTAAATAAATTAAATTAAATAATAATAATTAAATGAGAACCAAAAATAATAATTCAAATAAATAAATATTAAGTAATTATAAATTAAAGTAAGATAAAATAGATAAATAACATTAATAAGGATAAAAAATTATAAATAAAAAACAATAAAATAATAATAATTTAATGATAATAACATATACAATAATATAAATTCAACAATAAAATAACATACAATAATAACATAACACATAAATAAATAATAACAATAACACAAGACAAAAACAAAACAAAACAATAACATACATAATACAATAACAACACATACATAACATAATGCAACAAAGACAACAACACTACGATGATGACGACAAACCCGTAATAGTAACGATAACGACCGAACCTAGGATAGGCCTCCTGAGGCATGGCTTATTTTTTTCTTTATAGAGACCTTTAAGAAGTCACAACTTGGTATAGAAAACATAATAAGAATACCCTTATGCTTAGTGAATGTATGGAGTAACCCAAATTTTACCCAATGTCCACACAACCTTCCCAATTCACATTCCAAACTCAAAATCCCAAGTTTGAAAACCTAGCACGAATCAAAACCAAACCAAACACAAACCAAAACCAAAACCAAAACCAAAACAAACCAAACTCAAACCAAATCCAAATAAAAACCAAATTCAAATCCTCCAATCCCTAAAATAAACACAAACTCAAACAAATCTTCCACAATTAAAATTATAAACTCTCCATAGCATTCCCATAAGTCCAAATCAAACTACCAGTTGCCACCAAATCCAAACCCAAACCACACCTAAACCCATTTGCCCCAACCTACCCCGAACACTAGTGCTCATTAAGCATAAGGGTATAGGTAGGATGAATTGTTAAGCAACATAATAAGTCTAAATGAGCCCGAGACTTTTCACCAGGCTGTGAGAGGGAAGCATGGACCTGCATCCTTCTCCTGACCTTTTTGGATACCTTAGAGATCTATTAAACTTAATATGTTTGCTTAATGAAACCATCCTCAATTAAATTAACAAAGTTCATTAAAACACAACATAGAAATTCACATTGACATCATAGGACTTAGTAGACAACCAGCATCTTAACATAGACATCATAGGACAGGGTAGTTACTACTTTTAGTTCTACTTTTTCCTGTTTTCTGGCATGGTTTAACTCCTGCAAAAATTACAAACATATACATATGCAATGCAAAACTGAAGTTTCAGGTGGTGGAACTTGATGACTCGCCAGGTATACTTTTACAGTTTACAGCACTTTATTTTCCCACACTTTACTTCTCGGTACTTTACATTATTGCAAATATAACTGCTTGGGATAAAATAAATCACTTCACAACATTTCAAAACATAAGAAAACTCAAAATTTAATCACAAACAAAACAAAAGCACTATAATCATAACTAAATTAAATCGTCTTGTTGGATGATCGGGATTACCTTGGATGATGTAACATACGTGTTGCTAACGGGATTTGCCACAGTCTAAATGAAAGTGTGGAACTCATTTAGTTGAGTTTAGAAAATTCATTTGGACTAAGTGAATCAGATAAAAATAACTATGTCGGAATAATGGAACCGTGGGATCTTAACCGGTGTTATTATAACCAACTTTAAGATTCCCCTAACAAAATATTAAATCACCTGAACCTTAACACTTTTCTAAACCAGAACACTTCTCTCATCTCCTGATTTCCACTTTCTAAAACCAAACCTCTACAACAACAAGGAGCTTGGAGCACAGTGGGTAGCACGACCATCTTCATCAGCAAAACTTGTGTCTACATCAGCTAAACCTTTCCTAGAATTAAATAACCAACCCATAGGATTTAGAGGTAATTTGCCTAAGTGCAACATAAATCCTCAACTTTTTGTTAGGCATTTGCATAATTGTGTTATGCAAATTAAGCCCTAACAAGTCTTAGGACTCTGAGGTAGTCGTTTGGTACACATAAACTCTCCCATCTTCCAGGCTATTTGTATGATCATGTCATACAAATATAAGTCCTAATTAATTAAAATTGGCTGGATTGAAAAATTAAATAAACTCTCAAGTTAAAGCCAAATAATAGGATAGTCGGGAAGTCACCGAAGTTCACTTCAGGTCCGTGACATCCCCTACTTCTCTTCCTTTGAACTCCTAAAATAAACTGTTCTAAATTTGATCCACTCCTTTTTGAAATTTCCAAAATTTAATCCTTTGAAACCTTAAACTTTGAAATTCTTGAGAGCAAAACCACTGATCATTATCGAGAGTTTTCTTAAGTGTCTTCGGACATTTATGATGTAATTAACTATAGGGGCTTGCCCTTATAGGGAACTTTAAGAACCCAGGTAATATAAACCCTGCTTAATTCCTTCGAATTAAATAGGGGAACTTGTCGGCTTATAAAATTAGTTCGCAGACCAAACGGATGTCACAAATCTTCTAGTTTATTTAATAGAGCTCCATCATCAAGCAGTGTGTCTATTCTTCGGATAGATACACGATTTGTGGTGCGGTGGTCGTTTATATAAACTATTTGGGATGTGAGATCGGTTTGATTTTATATCTTAAAATTTTCAAACTTAAAATTATTTTTAAAATCAATTGTTACTTTCCAAATTATATATATTTAAATTAAATTTAAAATTTAAAATTCGCCGACAATTTCTATAGGCGACTCATTTTCAAAATTTAACACATAACCTAAAAATATGCCGACAATTTTTGGCGACTCTGCTGGGGAAGAAGTTCCTCTCTCCATTTTGATCAGATGGTTTTGCTTTCATAAATCGGTAGCAAGTCCATGTCCCTAGTGGACCAATCTACCATTCTTCTATTGAAATACCACGTTCATTTCTATCTTGAATGGGTATAGTCAACTCTCTTGGATTTTGGAGCCACTTTTTAGACACCCCTGAACAGAGAGGTTCTGAAATCCTTTTACCTCTTTGAGGTGGGGTGGACCCCTAATAAGTGTTAGCTTAGGAGCGGTTCTTCGAGTCGAGAAGTCTTGTGAGACTCTCTCTTCCTTTCCAGTTTTCGAATTGGGTGTCGTACCTTTCCTTTATCCTCTCCCTTTCTAATTTGTTTCGTTCTTAATGAACAAACCTTCTAGTAAACAAATCCTTTAATAAATGAACTTTCTGTTAAACCACAAATACACAAATAAAACAAAATCTGAAAATATCTTGTAAATAAAATTAAGAAAACAAAAAGATAAATGGAGATTTGTTCGGACTCTTTTAGAGAATTTCTCTCTTTCTTTGTCCCGACGAAAGGAAGCATAAATCGGAACTGACGCTTAAAACTACCATGCAAAAAATGTCTGCACCAAAGCTCATTTTCTCCTTCAACAACAGGATAGACTTGGTTGTCTACAAGGACGAGCTGCATAATGACGCTGTCATTCATTTTGGACAAGGGTTCGATAATACGGATATTAAGTTCGCTGACGTTACACTTTTCGCACTAATGAACAAAGTGCCGGAAACTGAGGAGCCCATAATTGAGTTCAACCTGAGATCGACTCAAGAGTTCCCTCCCCTACAAAGGGTCCCAACTGAAAGAAACACTATTGTTCGTAAGAGGACTGTTATCTCTACCCCCACTGGTCTGGTCATCTCTGCACCGACCTCAACTCCTGCCAAGTTGAAAGGCAAAGAAGTCCAAGTCGGTGATGGGCCTGTTACCGTGGAGGGTGCAAATTTGGCTGCATTGTCGTCTGTTTTCGAGATAAGGTCCAGTTCAAGAGTTATACTTTTAACTCAGACTCAGAGAAGAAATAGGAGCAGAAAGATTGCCAGGATCGAGAAGGCTAAGGCTGTTGAAGTTGCTTTTCTGGAAGAGATTTCTGAGGAGGAAGAAGAACTGCTGGAAATTTCACCGTTATTGGGAGGAAGTAGATTTCACCCTCTCTCTGCTGCATCGGTTGAAGAAGATGTCCAAAGAATCGCCGCTGCATTACCCCAACCTGCATACTATAATGACTGTAAGAGGAAGAGGGCTAAGACTACGCTGCTTACTCGACTGCGAGCTATAGTAGAGAAACTAGCTAAGAAGGAAGGGTGCCCCGTATCAGAGATCCTAAGAAGGATAGGACGAGTGCCAGTCAAATCTCGCCTCGGACCGCGAGTAAACCCCGTCACTGCCCCAGAGAGGCCACGAAAGAAAGTGCGAGCTAGTGAGAGAAGTTTGCTTGTTGTCGTATCGGGACACCATATTAGGGAGGACACCACCTACCGATGCACAGCCAATAGACCATCTGGTCCTAGGCCTTCTACTGCGAGAAGGATGGTGTGGCAACCTATTATTGCTGAACCGATATCGGCACAATGTTCTGGAAAGAAGAGTCTCGTCAGGAAGCCAGAATCTAAAGAAAGTGCTACTGCATTAAAGGAAACTCCTGCGAAAGAAGTCCAACAGTAATCACATGACAACCGTGAAACTGTTTGGAAGAGACCACTTGAGGATGCTATAGGAAAGCTAAGAACAGACATCCGACGGTTGGCAAGGGAAAGAGGAGAAGAATTGGCAAATGAAGTGGATTCATCAGAATTCATGGATGAAGAATGTGCTGAGATCATTATGGTCGAGACCAGAGCATCGTCAGCTTTGCAGGGAGCTCTGTCAGCCTCAGAAAGAGATGAGCTAGAAGTAATGAGAGCGCGTCTTCAAGAGAAAGATGATACGATTTCTTAGATGGAAAAGAGGATGGAAGAGATGGATACCGCCTTAGCCACTCTCCAGAGTCAGCTTCAACCTCAAAAAGACCCCCATAGATCATCCACATCGCAGATGGAGGGAAAGAGATTACATCCTTCAACGGGGATGAACAGCCGAAGAAGGATTCCACACAGAGCATAATTCCCGAGAAAGATATTAAAAACATGGTTGAACAGCAGGTGCGAGAAGCCTTAGCTCAGTCTAAGAGCGGAGCATCTATTCAAATGGATAGACCTTACCCCGAAGAGTTTGATGCAGTCCAATACCCAAAGGGCTTCGTACCACCTCTATTAAAGACTTTCGACGGTACGGAAAACCCCCAGTAGCATGTAGCACACTTTCGTGCCAGTTGTTGCAATGTCGGTGGGAGCGATGCCTTACTCTTTTGTCACTTCATCAGCAGTTTGTCAGTGATTGCCTTCGACTGGTATGCAGAATTATCGAATGGTTTAGTTAAGAAATTTTCGGAATTGGAAAACCTCTTCGTTAAGCGGTTTTCCAGGGCTCGGTACCACATCACTATCGGTGATCTAGTGGTGGAGCAACAGAAACCGAACAAAACTTTAGTGGACTACATACTTTGATGGAGAAATTTAAGCATGAAGTGTGAGCCTCAGCTTCAAGAACAGCATGGAGTCGGTATCCTACTGAAGAGTATCCATGGCTCGATAGCACTTCTCCTTAAAGGATTTACAATTAAGACTTTCGAGAAGTTGCTTAGCAAAGCCAGGAGCTTGCAGGAGGAGGCAAAGCTGCTGAGTTTTGTTGACAAGACTGATAAGCATAAGCCCGTAAAAGCATTCAAAAAGAAATCCGAGATCGTCGCGGGAGTAGACAAAGGTAAACAGCCAGTGCAAATACAGCCAGAGCGACCACAGCCTAGTTATCAGCCACCGCAATGGATCTACCAGCAACCTCAGCAGATCTATCAGCAACCTCAACAGAACTATCAACAGTCTCGACCGAGCTATCAATCACTGCAGTGTGATCAACGGCTGCCTTGTCCACCACAGGCCCTGAAGGAACTTTTGAATAAAGAATACCCCTTCAAGATTGAAGCAGTGGCAAAGATGTTCCACAGTTTAATGAAAACACCCGACTTTCAACTACTAGAGCCCAAAAGGCCAGAAGAAGTCGACAAGAAGGATCATCCAAAATACTGTCCCTACCACTGGATGCTTGGACACAAAATAGAAGATTGCATCACTTTCAAGAGTTGGCTTGATGATAATCTCTGGAAAGGGAACATAACGATCCTAAAGGAATACATGAAGGAGCCCCAAAAAGGAGGTTCCATCAATGTTATCTCGACGGATCATATTGTTCTGATATACCCTTACACGACTGACGATGGGTGGAGTACCGTCTAGACAAAGTCTTCGAAGAAAATTTTGGATCACATCCAGACCGCTTCGGTGCGCGCTTCAACTAAGACTTTGAAACCTGTCAAGCCGGCACTATAATATGTAATTGAAGAACTGCCCTATGAGGAGAAGAAGATCGTGAAAGAAGAGAAGACTGAGGCTCCGAAGGGTAGACTAGGGGTTGCTTATCCTAGGATGGTTGTTTCTGATTCAGGGGAGAAATCCCTCGGACCTCTAACTCTGTATGATTATTTACTCGCCCCGACGGGATCTTATAATGATAAGAGTTTTGGCGTTGGCTACTTTTTGACTGTTTCTAACGATTATGTAACTAATGACGACCAACCTAATCCGGATCTCGATTTCAATACAAATAACGATTCTCAAATCATACTAAACCTCGACAACCACGAAGAAGGAGAAGTCGTTCACAAGGATGGCTACGAAAGCTCGAGAAGCGACGAGTCCATCTGTGAATTTTGAGGAGCTATGATCACGATAGAATTAGAGTTATCAGATTCTGAAGGAACGCTAGAAGAGCCAGTCATTCCGATTCAAGGGGAGACACCGGCAGATTTAGCACCAGATGTAGAAGCGATAACAGAAGTCAATCGAAGAAGCGGAAAAGTTCTACCCCCGAGAATGGGTCCAAAGGATAAAAGAAAGCAGGTGGTTACTCAGGAAGAGCCAACCCCAGTGGAAGAGTTGCCCATTCGGGAAGAGACTGAAGAACCTGGTAATAAAGTGGATTATACGTGCTAGCCAATCATAGGAAGCTACCAGCCAAACTGAGCATCTACGATGCTCTGATCCTATCAAAGGAGATGGGGAAAACTCTGATCAAGGCCTTACTTGATCCAGAAATTTGCTTAGCTCAAATGGCCGGTAATTCCTTAGACGAGATTTGCTCGTTAAAAGAACAGCAAGGTGTTACCTTCACGGACAAAGATCTACTACTTGGAACAGCTGATCACAATCGACCATTGTGCATCTCAGTCACTATCGGAAAGTTTACGCTCTCTAGGGTGTTGGTTGATCTAGGAACATCAATCAACATAATGAGCCTTCAAACGTTAGCATATTTGGAAATTGATGCTCGCGACCTCGAAGCGGACAAGATGTTATTAAGAGGCTTCAATCAGAAAGGAGAAAGAACTCTTGGATCGATAACACTACTAATGAAGACCGGTGATTTAGCAAAGACAATCACAAAATTCCATATAATTGATTCTGAGACATCATTCAACGCTCTATAGGGTTAGCCGTGGATCCATGAAAACTGAATGGTACCGTCATCTCTGCACCAGTGCATAAAGTATTATGAAGGAGGAGAACAGTGTATCAAAGGTGATTTGCAACCATTCTACGTGCATGAAATCGGAATTCACGAAGATGCAGCCTACTACGCACCTCCGAAGAAAACAATCTTCTCCAGAAATACCATACCAAATGAAGCAAAAGAAGTTCGAGATGATGAAGAACCTAAAATTCTAGTCCAAAAATTTCTCACCACTCCCTTACAGCGAGATGGTGAAGGTTTCTTCAGAACTCGCACCCGAGGTCGAGGCCGGGGACGAGGTCGTGGAAGAAACGGTGGAACAGTTGGACATAAGAAACCAGTCATCAACGTTGATTGGGAGAACAGTTCCGAAGAAGAAGAAATCAAGAAAGAAGCAGCGACAATAAGTCAGAAGAAACCCCAATTCAAGATCTCTCTCGAAGAAGAAAAGAATGAAGAATACAAATCAATGTACGAGAAGATTAATCAATATGTACATACTTATGACCCCGACCCGATCCATTCTAATAAGGTCGAGGGTATGGTGGTCAAGGAAGTGCATGGTGGCGGTACTAAACTGATCAAATTCTACCGTGGTGCTTCTTCTTCAAAAACTGAAAATGATGTACAATTTGAAGATGTTACTGCATCTGAATTAATGGAATTACCTTTTGAGTGGTGTTCTCCCTATGTTCAGAATTTAATCCAACGTGGTGTCCTACCTAAACAATGGATAAAAGGTCAATCACAACACTTTGAAAAATTATGGAATAATGTCAGTCGGCCTCCCAATTCAAAGCTCGGTCTCAGATTAGGCACAGTAGGATCAGTTGATGATACGGGATTTTGCTTGGTTGTCACTTGCGAGCCTAATGAAGAATTCTTGGAAACTTTAGATAATCTTGAAGATCTACCAATTGGAGATGCTCCACTAGAATTCTAAGAAGAAATTAAATCTACAATAAACGAGTTAATGGAAGACTTAGGTACTAGCGAAGAGCCTAGGCCGACCTTTGTTAGCTCCTTACTCAATAAATAAGACTCTAAAGAAATGATCAAGCTACTAATGGAATTTAAAGACTGTTTTGCTTGGAGTTACGATGAAATGCCAGGATTAGCTCCAGAAGTTGCAGTTCACAAACTAGGAGTGGATCACACCGCCATTCCAGTCAGACAAGCTCCTAGAAGAATGCATCTAGAGATTGAACAACAAGTTATAGCTGAAGTTAAGAAGCTAATAGACGCTAAATTCGTCCGTGAAGAACAATATCCAACTTGGTTAGCCAATGTGGTACTGATCAGAAAGAAGAATGGACAGATCAGAATCTGCGTGGATTTCAGAGATTTGAATAAAGCATGTCCAAAAGACGAGTTTCCATCTACCAATTCCAGAATTGATGATCGACATCACTTCAACACATGAAATCTTCTCTTTCATGGATGGATCATTAGGATACAACCAGATAAAGATGGCACCGGAAGATGAAAAGCTTAAAACATTCAGAATGCCAATCGGAATATACTGCTACACAGTAATGCATTTCGGGTTGAAGAACGCAGGAGCAACCTACCAAAGAGCAATGACGATGATTTTGATGATCTCATTCACAACCAAGTCGAGTGCTACGTGGATGATATGTTCATCAAAAGCAAACTAAAGGAAGATCACTTGTATGATTTGAGAATTGTTTTCGAGCGATTAAGATAATTTAATCTTAAGATGAATCCCCTGAAATGCGCCTTCGGCGTCGCCTCTGGGAAATTCTTAGAATTTTTTGTCCGACATCGCAGAATTGAAATTGATCTGGAGAAGATTAAAGCTATCTTAGAAATGTCGCCTCCTAAAACCTTCAAACAACTATGATCCTTTCAAGGGAAGTTGGCGTATCTTCGACGCTTTATCTCGAATTTGTCAGGTAGAAGTCAGCACGTCTCTGCATTAATTAAAAAGAACGCCAAATTCATTTGGAAAGAGAAATTTCTGTGGGTCTTTGAGGACATTAAACAGTATTTAATGACACCTCCTATCTTAGCTGTCCCAGTCTTGGGTAGACCATTGATACTTTATACCACAGCCTTAGATGACTCCCTTGGAGCGCTGCTAGCCCAGGTCAATGAAGAGGGTAAATAAAATGCTCTTTAATATTCAAGTCGTCGTCTAATTCTGATGGAGGTAAAGTATCCCCTGATTGAGAAACATTGTTTGGCCCTGATCTTCGTCGCTCAAAAGCTCAGGCATTACATGCTCTCTCATAAGTTCAACCTTATCTCGAGAGTTAATCCGTTGCAATATCTAATGACCCGACCGACGCTTTCCGGCAGACTTGCCAGGTGGTCGATGATACTATTGCAATTCGATATAACTTTCGTTCTGCTTCATGTCATAAAGGGACAAGTCCTAGCAGACTTCCTCGCAGCACACCCTTTACTGGCAGCATCGCCTCTCAACGACGACTTGCCAGACGAGTAGATAATGAGCCTTGAAGACCCCGATGATCAGTGTTTGGAATTGTACTTCGACGGAGCATCATCAGCACAGAAAGATAAAGAATTGTAAATGATAGTGCCCGGTAAAATAGAATCGGACTAATCTTTATAACACCGGAGCGGGGGATGTTAAGTTGCTCCTACCATTTGACAGAACCATGTAAGAACAACGAAGCAGAATATGAAGCTCTAATAACTGGACTGGAATTGACCATTCAGATGGGTATAACAGATATCAATATCTACAGAGATTCACAGTTGATCATTCAGCAAGTCGCATGACAGTACAGAATTTTAAAGCCAAGACTCGAGCAGTACTTTTAGTATGCCATGAAGTTGTTAGAATAGATTCCGAATGTAACAGTTTACAAGATTCCCAGAAGAGAAAATGCTCTTGCAAATGTGCTAGCCCACCTTGCGAAAGAGTTTGCCTGCTTACAGGATGAGTCGGACAAAATGTCAGTTCAGGGACGACAGGTCCTCTTACAGCTTGAGATGGATGCAATACACAAATCAGAAGGAAAAGAAGAAGAAACAGTTAAAACAGTAGCAGAAAATGCAAAAGATTTGTGGCAGCCATTAATAGACTATTTGCAAACAGGAAACCTATCGGACGATAAGTCATTAGCCCATCAGATCAAGAAAAGAACTCTGTCTTATGCATTAATATACAATATGTTATACAGAAGGTCTTTTGACCAGATGTGGCTAAGGTACCTAAGCGAGCCTGAGGCTCGTGAAATTATTAAAGAGGTACATTCAGGACTTTGTGGCGCTCATCAGTCAGGTGCGAAAATGAAAATGAAGATTAAGAGACTAGGGTACTACTGGCCCTGAATGATGATCGATTGCATGAAGGTCACCAAAAGCTGTCATCAGTGCTAAGTGCATGAAGTGGTTCTACATCAACCTCCAAATGTGATACATCTGACAATCGCATCGTGGCCATTTGAGTGTTGGGGCACAGATATCGTCAGTCCAATAGAACCACCTTCTTCAAGAGGACAACGCTTCATTCTTGCAGCTACGGATTACTTTTCCAAGTGGGTAGAAGCTATACCACTCAGAGAAGTGAAAGCGCACCATGTGCTACAGTTCTTCAAAAATCAAGTCGTCTATCGTTTTGGGGTACCACGCAGAATTATTTCAGATAATGGGTCCGCGTTCAGAAGTACAAGGATCAACAGTTTTGTCAGAAGGCACATGATCGACTGGCGCTATTCGACAATCTACTACCCAAGAGCAAACGGCTTGGACGAGGCTTTTAAAAAAACTCTCATCCAAATTCTAAAAACTTTGGACGACAACAAGAGAAATTGGCACAAGAAGTTGTTAGAAGCCTTATGCGCCTACATAACGACTTTCAGAGCTCCTACTCAGTCTACGCCCTATGCTCTAGTGTACGGGTCCGAAGCCGTTTTACCCTTGGAGGTGCAGCCTCCGTCTCTCAGAATTGTAGTTGCGAACAAGATAACTACAGAAGAGAATGCTAGATTACGACTAGAAGAGTTGGAAAGCTTGGAAGGGAAACGACTTTCAGCACAGCAGAATCTGGAACTGTATCCAACCATGATGATACAGACCCACGATAAACTAGTCCGCCCAAGGACATTCAAAGTTGGTGATTTGGTTCTAGTTCTCAAAAGACCTATTCTTGCACATTGCAAAATAGGAGGTAAATTTGAACCGACTTGAGAAGGGCTGTTCGTGGTCGAGACAATCTACTCTGTAGGTTCTTACCAACTCGTGAATTGTCGTGGAGAACGACCTATGCTTCCAATTAATGGACGATATTTGAAGAAGTATTAAGCAATCTAATATTTCGAAAGATGAACTTTAAAAAAAATGAAGCCTCATTCCTAGAAGCTTGGGTGAAGTAATCATTTGTAACTAGATCCGAACCCAAAATATAAAAAAATGGATGATAAAATAAAAATCATTAACAAAAAAAAAATGTGTTAAAAAAAAATAATATGTGAAATGATAAAATTTTGATCTTTTCTTTTAAATTAGCTCATTCCTGATCTTTCCTCATATTTTCCCACCCTTATTAAAATTTGAAAAAGGAAATTTATAAAAGCTTCCCATTAATAAGTAAATTTTCTTATTGTTCTTGTTCTTAGTACAGCCCTTGATCTTTTCCTTGTTTTCGCAGGGAAATGTCGAACGGGCAGTTGGTTCTGAACTTTAAGAATGGCGTGATTCTAGCACTCGATGAAAAGAAGATGAAGGATGGGGCCGTGATTGAGATCGACTCTGATTTCACACCGGCCGGGCTACAGTACGAAGAAACTAATTGGACCCCGATTGACCGGGAAGAGTACCACAGCCAAATGGTGATGAAATTGGGTGGCCCAGGTCAGCAGCCCACCAGCAAGAAAAGAAAAGCAAATGCCACTCATGCAACGGGGGAAGACAAGAAAGTTAAGTCCGTGGTTGCTACAGCAGAGGGCAGGCTTGTCACCGCCATGCCCATAGAAGTTCAAGAAGTAAGATGAGCTAATCTCACTCTGACCCAACAAAGAAACAAGAACCGTCACATTCGCAAGATGCTGACCAAGCTAGCAGCGAATCAACATGAAGAGACAGTTGCTACCGTCAATGCAAGTACTTCGAAGAAATCGGTTCATCAGGAACCAGAAAAGAGGAAATCAACTCCAAGAACAACAGAAAGGATGAAAGAAATTCCAAGAAGAGTAGAAACAGAATCGGTGCCATGATGCCAGACAAATGCACCAGTTTTGAAGAGTCTTGTTGCGAAAGCAACCCTGGAGGATGTCCTGACAGAAACTATCCTCGAGGAGCCGAGACATGTAGGAGAGTGTGCTGGGGTTGAACCATACATCCCACGAGACGTTACCGTACCTCGCCGATTGTAAATAATTATGGAATACAAACTGGAAAGGATGCAGAATGTTGAAAAGAAAAGTTTTGAATATTTTGAGAGAATCTGAGGCAAGAGAATCAAAATCCTGGAGGGCTTTGAGCTGCATACAGATGTGTTCTCAGACTATGAGTAGTAGCAGATTGTGGACTACGTCATCGAGCTTCAGAAAATGGGTCGAGCTGGTCTCTTAAGAGAGAAGACCTATTCCGAACCTCGAAAGTGGATGAAAGGAAAAGAAAGAGTTACAATCTAGTGCGGGTGTTGCTACAACTTCGCTGACGATAGAAGGGGAAATCCACCGAGGATACTTCATCGTAGTGAGGTTGATCCAATGCCAGGAATCATTAAAAGGATGGTAAGAAGGATGGTGACATGGAAGGTATTGCCTGCAGACTGCATACCCAACAGCTGCATCATTAACATATACAAAGAGGGCGACTACATACCGCCACACGTAGATCATCATAACTTTGTCAGACCTTTCTACATAGTGTCTTTTGTCAACCAATGTAACATCATGTTTGGATCTGACCTCCAGATAGCATGCCCTGGAGAATTCCTAGGGCCGGTGGAGATACCTCTACCGGTAGGTTCCATCTTGGTGTTAAAAGGAAATGGAGCAGACATAACAAAACATTGCATTCCAGCAGTGCCAGTTAAGCCGATCTCCATCACTTTCAGGAGAATAGATGACAGAAAAATGCCTTTCCACTTTCAGCCAGATTCAGAGTTAGAGAGCCTTCGGCCCTATGAGCTGTGAGCTACATGGGAGATAGCACACCTCCAATACACATCTGAACCACATTTCCTACCAAGGATGGCTTGGAAGGTGATGTTATTGTCCATGTATCTCACTATTCAAACATGGATTTTGATAGATGCTTTTGGAAGAAACTTGCAAGAATCCTACACAATCCGTTTTGGATTTATGTGGATTGTATGAGATGTTGAATTTTCAAGGAAAATATCATCATGTTTTGGATCGAGCTATATGATGTATTTTCAACAAATTGAATGGAAACGACCATGTCGTGTTTTGTCTTAATCTCTTTTGTGCAAATTGACTGGAAAAAGCCATTAAGTTAAATGAACTTCGAACAAAGAACGAAAGGAAAAGAAAATAAATAAAGAACTCTTTTAAGAATCCAAATGTCAAAATAAACTCCAAATTGACACGAACTCTAAATAAACAACAAAAATGAAATTGAATGACCAAAAAAAAATGAAACGAACCTAAATCTCGAATTAAATTCCTATTTAAATTCATCAATTCAAATCTTTCAATTATTCTTTCTACTGAAATCCTTTTGAAGCTCCTCTGAATACTCTTTTGAGTTGATTCTTCCCCACAGAAGACTTCAACTTCAGTTTCAAACTTGGAAAACTCCAAATCTGAAATTCCCAGCCTCAGGCTATTTTTAAATCTCTTCTGATTCTCCGTGATCTTTTCCTCTTTTGAGAAGGTCGACTGATTCTACTAACACAGAACCACGAAATTTTTGATTTGGTTATGATGGCATGGATTCATATCCTTCGTCAAACAATCAAACTTTAATCAACTTTTTTGGGATATGAAACACTTTTATGTCTCATTCCAATCCTCCACTAAACTCAAATTTCCACAAAAATGTTCAAAACCAAATCAAATACAAACTTTTTGGGATCAGTACCTAAATTCTGATTCCCATCACTTTCGAGACTGGTACCAAATTCCATTTCTCTCCTTTCGAGGTCGATACCAAATTCTGACTCTCTTTCTAAGATTGATACTAAATTTCAATTCTCTCTTTCGAGACTGGTACTAAATTCCAGTTCTCTCCTTTCGCGATTGGTACCAAATTCCGACTCTCTTTCCGAGATTGATACTAAACTTCAATTCTCTCTTCGAGACTAGTACAAAATTTCAGTTCTCTCCTTTCGAGGTCGGTACCAAATTTCAACTCTCTTTTCGAGATTGATACTAAATTTCAATTCTCTCTTTCGAGACTGGTACCAAATTCCAGTTCTCTCCTTTCGATTTCGGTACCAAATTCCGACTCTCTTTCCGAGATTGATACTAAATTTCAATTCTCTCTTTCGAGACTAGTACCAAATTCTAGTTCTCTCCTTTCGAGGTCGGTACCAAATTCTAACTCTCTTTTTGAGATTGATACCTAAATTTCATTTCTTATCATTTTCAAGATTGATACCTAATTTTCAATTCTCTCCTTCTGAGACTGGTACCTAAATTCCAGTTCTCTCCTTTCGAGGTCGTACCTAAATTCTGACTCTCTTTCTGAGATTGATACCTAAATTTCAATTCTCTCTTTCGAGACTAGTACCTAAGTTCCAGTTCTCTCCTTTCGAGGTCGGTACCTAAATTCCAACTCTCTTTCTGAGATTGATACCTAAATTTTAATTCTCTCTTTTGAGACTGGTACCTAAATTCCAATTCTCTCCTTTCAAGGTTCTCTCATCTTTCGAGATCGGTACCTAAATTATGATTCTCAGTTTCGAGACTGGTACCTAAATTCCAGTTCTCTCCTTTCGAGATCGGTACCTAAATTTTGACTCTCTTTCGAGGCTGGTACCTAATTTCCAGTTCTCATTTCGAGATCAGTACCTAAACTCTGATTCTCATTCTTTTCGATCGGTACCAAAATTTTGATTCTCACTTCGAGGCTGGTACCTAAATTCCAGTTCTATTTGCAATCCCGAGGTTGGAACCTAGGTTTCAATTCTCATTTCAAATCCAGAATTTCCATGGAATCAATCTTAAAATCAATCTTAAATCAAACTTTAATTTAAATTGAAATTCTGAACAAATCAAAAGTCAGATTCAAAATTAAAACTTGAAATAAAAAATGAAACGAATTTGAAATCCGGTCTCTCCAGATCTTGTGATTTGGAATTCACCTCTATTTTTTCCTAGCGAGAGTTCTGGAATCTTCATTCTTAGAGATTTAACTGATACTCCCCAGTGGAAGTTTTCTATGCTTCGTTCTAAGTGTTTCACTTAGACGTCTGTGTTGGTTTTGTTGATCTCTTCGGTCAATGCCAATACGTGCGGTGTGCTTGGTTAGAACACTACACCTATTGAGGTCCATTTTTTGACCTCATTTTTGGTGAAGTCTTTTCTTTCCTCTTAGTTTTTAGGATCTAGCCATAGGACTTCTCCTTGACTATCCTAGAAGATTTGAGATGGAACCCACCATTTAGAAATTCAAACCAAATCTTAGTTCTCTTTGGAATCCTACATAGATGGTCATCAACCTCTAAATCACTTGGAAGGTTGGGACCAATGTGTGAGAAGACAAAGATGAATTCCTATAGGATGTTCAAGCCTTAAGGACTACCCTGGTTGGCCTGGTCCTGGTGACGTCTGACTTGTACACACTGCACTCACACACCTACTCTTATTCACTTCATTCACTTCATCATCCTACTCCAAACTCCTCCAAACAACCGTGAGCCTCCCTCTCCTCCTCTTCTCCTCCTTCCAAACTAGCCACAACTTCCATTCTACAATCCCAACTCCTTCTAGCCGTGAGCTTCAATAAGGGCATCCCCTCTTCAACTTCCATCAACTCCTCCAAAGCAAGGTAAGTATCTTCCCCCTCCCACTTATTTTATGAATACTTAAGCTTCAAAAAATTATTCACCCTTCTCATGCTTAGCCTAAGATCCCACACATACATGCATCTTGTTTAGTTTTCTTCTTCCTTTACATAGATTTTCAAATTCATATGCAAGTTGTTTAATTTTTTCACAAATCTTCATGTATGCCTATTTCTAAATTTTTCCTTGTTTAGCCTTAAAGTTATCTTTCATGCAAGCTATTTAGTTTTTAAATCATTCCATGCTTAGCCTTAGGATTTTTTTTAATGCAAATTATCCAATTATTTAGGCTCACTAGTTTCAATATTTACAAATCTACCACCTAGTTTTTATCATCTTAAAAAAAATAAATTTTAAAATTTAAAAGAAATAATATAACATAAAGGAAATAAAAATAAAAGAGAAAAGAGAAATAAACATAATGATAAAATAAAAATATGAGGAAAAAAATGAAATAAAATTTTAAAATGACATAATGAAAATAATAATGAACAAACATACTACTAAAATAACTACATAAATTAAAAATATGTAAATTAATAATATAAATAAATGTGAATAAATTATATGTACTAAATAATATATAAATTAATGTTAAATATATTGTAAATAAACTATATACACTAAATAAATAATGTTTATAATAATGTAAATAAATTATATATAAATAAGTGACATAATAAAATAAACTATACTAAATTTCAAATAAACTATACTAAATTTAAAATAAACTATACCAAATTTAAAACAACTATATTAAATTTAAAATAACCATGCTAAACTTATAAAAATAACTATATTAAATTTAAACTATTAAAAAAATAACTATACTAAATTTTAAATAAATAACTACACTACATTTAAATAATATAACTTCACTATATTAAATTTAAATAAATACTACTAAAATATAAATAACTAAATGAATTATATATATATATATATATATATATATATATATATATATATATGTATGTATGTAAATTAATAATAACAATATGTAAATAACAAAAATAGTGTGATAAGAATAAAATAAATAACTATAAACTTAAATAAATAATGAAAATAAAGTAAACAAATAAAAGTGCCTTTTTAAAATATAAATACATATGTGAATAATAATTTTAATAGATAATAACTTAATATAAATGATAATAACTTTGAATAAAAGAAATGATAATTTAGGAGAGAGAGTGTTAAAAAAGCTTTATAAATAAATAAATAATAATAAAAATGATAATAATAATAATGTAAATTAATAATATAAATTAACAATAATAAATCAACAATATTTAAGTAATAAAAATATTCATATAATTAATAACAATAATAAATTAAAATAAAAATAACTTATATTTTATATATATTAAATGATAAGAATATAAGGGATAATAAAATAAATAAACCTATATATATATATATATATATATATATATATATATATATATATATATATATATATATATATATATATATATATATATATATAAAAGAAACTTGCCAATGGCAAGTGATTTATTAGATTACTTTTAAGAGATACAATCTAAGGTCTAACATGTGGTAGACCCAAAATGTCACTATGAAGCAAAAAAGCTAGAGGGGGAGGGGATAATACATTAAGAACATTATCTTCATTAATACATCCTTGATTAGCAAGCCAGCTATGCAGGAGCATTAGCTTCTCCGGGAACATAATGGAATTCCACCCGCATGAGATTATGGAACTCAGCAAATCTTCCAAGCCATCTTTTGATATGCCAAGGGGCAGAAGTATCATTATAAAGAAGTCGAATACTAATAGAGAGTCGGTCTCCAAGCATCAACTCGTTTGATTTTGCATTGGAGAGCAATCTTTAAGGCCCAATATATAGCAATAACCTCAGCTTCAAGTGCATCCAAGGCCCAGGTGGGGGACTGAAAGGATAGAAGACATTTCCCCATATGATTTCTAAATAAACCACCAAAACCAGCTTTCGTCATGTAGTAGCTACCATCATTATTTACCTTCAACCAGGGGGAGGGAGGAGGAGACCACTTAACCAGTAAAGGGGTGTATTTAGGAACTTCTGCAGATGGGCAATGTATGCAAATAGGCTTGAACCTGTGAAGCCTTTGTAGTTTATAAAGATATGCTATGCAATTGGCAGCTGTCAACACATAAGAAGGAGTTCGTTCCTCAAATTTAGCTTGGTTTCTACATAGCCAGATGAACCAAGCTACAAGGCAAGGGATGACCAAGAGACCCGCTTGCTTCCAATCCAATAAACTAGGAGTCCAAAGGTAACCAACTCAACTGCATGGTGTCAATCTTCGGATTGCTCAAGTAGCTCGTGTCCAAACCCGTTGGGAGAAGTGGCAAGGAGAAAAAGATGTTCAATTGACTCCTCCCCGTAGTGACACGAAGACAGTATCGAAGGTCCCCTCAACCCCTTCATCTTTAAGATATCATCAGTTGGGAGTAAATTGTGTCTAGCTCTCCAACGAAAAAGGATATGGAAGGGGTTAAAAATTTGTCCTGCACTCCCGGCCCCACTCGGATCTCCTCCCCAACGTAAATTGTGGTAATAGATATAAGCAACAAGTTTCGAGAGTGTTTATTTTTAGTGATCACCTTATCCTTCCGATCGGGGTTGATAGTAGAGTGTTGAATCAATCGCATCTCGCTCCTTACTCGCAGCTCGATTAAGAACCCGACAATTCCAGAGTGATCATCCCGCCAAAAGTCTTTCACCTTACCGTTCAAAGGGGTACATCGATTGTCGGGAGATAGTTTATCACCTCCCCAGCTCCACCTGGTCCAACCAAAAATTAATAGTATCCCTCACCCGACCTCCCAAATAAAGAGCAATTCAGCCTTCTCCCCGATTTTCGAAGTTTAACCCATAATCTGGAGTCTCCCAATTTAGGTTGGATGGTAGGTCGATGAGCCCGCTCGCAGCACTTACCATGAATGAATTTTTCCCGCAGAGTGTCCCGAGCCCTAAACCCGATCCAAATTTTGCATAGATCGATGAAACTCATATGTTCAAAGCTTTTGAATCCCAGCCCTCCTCATCGTTGAGAGGTTCGCACAAGCTTTCCCAACTTTTCCAAAGTGTATTTGTTTATGTTGGCCACCTCAAAGAAATTTATTAAACAAGTCTCCCAAGTCGTTGTCGAGTACTTTTTTCATAGCAATCATTTGCAAGGCATAAGATGGTATAGCAAGGAGAAAGCTTTTTAGTAAGGTAATTCTACCCCCATTAGAGAGAAAGGTATTAGTCCAGCAGTTGATTTGCTTCTTGATCTTCTCCATAGCCTCTTGAAATTGTGTTTGCCTAGTTCTACCCTTTAATAACCGAACTCCTAAGTAGCTGATAGTAGAGAAGCCGGTTTGAATTTAGTGTAATTAAGCAATCCATGATTTCATATGAGGCTTCACCTTGGAACTAAGAAATAATCGACATTTCCGGAGATTGAATTCCGAGCCGTATATGGAGCTAAAGTGGTGTAAAATCCCGGTGATCCCTTTAACAAGAAGTCTTTAGAGGCTCTAGAGAAGATAATCATGTCATCAGCATAGGATAGATGGCTGATCATCAAATTGGATCTACGATGAAACTGGTGTTGAGGAGAAGTTTTCATGAAGTCGTCGAGCAGTCTGGATAGGTGATCAAATACCAGAATAAAGAGAGAAGGGGATAGGGGATCTCCCTGCTTAATGCCTCTAGTGGCATGGAAGAAGCCATGGCATTTTCCATTAAGTAAGATAGAGTGAGCATTACATTGTAACCACCTCTTGATGAGAAGAAGAAAAGCATTAGAAAATCCTCCGCGAAAGGCAACTGATAATATACTCCCAGCCTTATGGTGTCATAAGCTTTCTTAATATCCAATTTCATGATCGTATCAGTGGCTTCTACAATCTCTATCCAGTGTCAAGGATTAATTCTCGTGCTAGGAGAATATTAGTCCGAAATGTTCCCGCCTTTAACAAAGGCCGCTGGTTCTGACCGATCGGATACTTAAGATGAGGTCGAAGCCCGGTAACCAAGATCTTGCTCAATAACTCGGACATAATAAGAAGTGAGGCCGATAGGTCTAAAATTATTCCAGGAGGTTCTTAACTTGTTCTTGGGAATGAGCACAATAGTAGATGATTGGAAGTATTTTGGTAGGTCCATTCCTCGGAAGAAAGCTTGCACAACATGTATCACATCAGGGCCAATAATGGGCCAACCCTTTTTATAGAATGAGGCTGTGAACCCGTCAGGTCCAACCGCTTTGTTATCATCAATAGAATCTAAAGCATTCTTGATTTCAGTTTCCAAAGACACCTGGGTTAACTGAAGCTCTTGCACATAGTTGATGTTTCCCTGGTAAAAATGAGTGTTTAAATGAGAGGGGTGAATAGAAACCTGAGTGAGAAGCTCTTAAAAATAGTTGACAGCATCCTCAGCAATGGCAGCAGGTTCCAACAATAAGTCGTCATCGGCTTTGGTAATAGAGAGAACCATATTGCATTTCCTTCGAAGTTAATAAAGGCATGGAAGTACTTAGTATTCCCGTCCCCAACAATGAATTTAGTAGATGCAGCTTTTTGTTTAAAAAAGGATTCATGATACTTGATAAGAGATAAAAGTTCCTCATGAGCCATATGCAAGTCCAACTCGTATCCGAGACCCCTAACCGTATCAGCCTCAATTCGAGCTATTTTAGATTCAACTTTGCTAATATTATCATCGATGTTGCCCATTTTGTTAAAGTTCCACTCGTTTGAAATGTTTTGTCGTCATCTTGTGTAAAGTCCAAAGATTGCCCCAAGGAGAATGCCCCATCAATGATTTCCAGCATTGCTGCAGTTCAGTCTGAAAGTCTGGATGAAGTACCCACATGTCCATAAATCTGAACTTGCCCTCATTTCCCCCCTCCACATTACTAATGGAGCAAAGGATTGGCCTGTGATCTGATCCAACCATAGAAAGGTGAGTAATGTTTGTAAAAGGAAAAACTTGAAGCCAGTGGGAATTACCAAGCATTCTGTCCAATCTCTCCCATGTGTTGCCTCTTCTCCAAGTGAAGGCAGGACCTTGAAAGCCTAAATCAAAGAAGCCTGCATCATTAATGAATTCATTGAAAGAATTCATATAGGAAGTAGGAGGGGGACCCCTCCTCTTTTCTCGCATTTAGTGGTGACGCAATCGAAGTCACCCCCCGCATCCAAAAGGAGTTCATCTCGTTGGGCAATTTGCAATAAATCGATCCATAGGAGCCGCCGCTTCCGTAGTTGTCGCCGGCATATATAAAGGTTGCATAGCCAACTTTATTATCAATAGAGAACCGTATATGAGTGAATTGATCATGATCCAACAACACCGACCAATTTAACTCATTTCGGCAAAGATCCAAATTTTATTAGTAGATATTGATATGAATAGAGAAGCTAGCAAAAGACTTAGTGATAATATCAAAATTCTTTTTCACCATGGGTTCCAAAATAAGAAAGCACCACAATTTGTGAAAGTGCACTAAGTGTTTAATTCTACCGATAGATGAGGGATTTGCAATCCCCCTTATATTCCAAAACATAATATTTATCATTAAGAGGATTGTCTTCCTTTCCCCCTTGTTCTAGGGAGGTTTTTAGAAGAGGGGCCGTCGGAGGGTCCCCGCTGGCGCCTCATCCAAGAATTTTATAGTTCTGATTTGTGCTTTTTCTTCTGATGTCTTTTTTGGGTTTGCCATTCCTTGTTCAGTCTGGTATCCATCATACTGATATCTGTCTCTGAGAAACTAGTTTCTTCCTCAACTTCTAGCAGCCCACTTTTAATGGCCTCGGGACCGGTAAGGGGTTCAAATTGGTTTCTACATCCCTCGTTGGTTTGTGGCAAATTAGTCGCCAACATCGCACTGGACTTCCTCATTAATCAAGTTAATAAGAGCATCTCGAGGTTGAATCACATTGTTCACTACAGGAGTTAAGTCAATTTGCTCAATTGTCTCCACATCCTCGTCCCATTTCGGCTTCAGGAGATTTGTTGTCGGGGATCGAGAGCTGCCCAACGTAACCATCCCCCGAGTTCTTGTTAAAAATGACGCTTTTCTTCCTATCGGGTGGATGCGATCTATAGCACTTGTCTCGGAGATGCCCAAACATCCCGTAGTGTCGACAATAAAATGGTTTGAACCCGGCTCGCTTCTCGCCGTAAACCTTCCTCGTGTAAGTCTTCATCGGCTCTTATCCAAATTCTCGTGAATATCGTGGAGGGTTATGTCCCTCTCCACTAGCACTCTTGCTACATATCGGTCTAGCCATGTCATAGGTATGGGTGTCAATTTCGAGGGGGTGCCCAAAGCTCGGCTTATATTATAGAGTGCATTTTGATGGTAAAGTTGAATCGGTAAGTCGGGGAATTTAAACCACATAGGTATTATGGGGGGTTCTTTTAAAGGATCAAAATCCGGTGTCCACTTCAATAACTTCATATAAGTCCCAAGAATCAGCACCACTCGTTTCCCAAATAACCTTGTATAGTCCTCCTCATTGGACGACCTTTATTAACAAATGTCTTCCATCTAGGAGTCCTAACTTCCAAGAGCCCAGCAAGTTAAGATCTTCAAAGAATTTTCTAACCGAGCTCCATCTTGGGATGGCCCATTCGAAACTTCCCAATCAGCCGAATTTAATAAGCATCGTATAAGGTTTTCATATCCTGTTTGGAGAAGAGGACAACGAAGTTGTCCCTCCTTAATTCCCACGAGTTTTATGAAAGGATAGTCGCCTTTACCAAGAACTCGTATCATGTAGTGCTTTGGGAAAGACCGTGTGTTCATAGTTCTTATGAGGGGTAACACCACCGCCAACTACCCCAAAGATAACTAGCCTTAGCCCACATTGTGTTGGTAGCAGGCAATAGGATGAGCCATAATAAAAGCAGGGAAGTAGCAGCGAGATGTAGCAACAACAGCCTCCTGCCGAAAACCAAAACAATAATTCCTCCGACCGAGTAGAGCACTCCAAACGAAGAAGCCAAGAAGAGCCGAGAACTCCAAGAACAAGTCGAGATGAAGAAACAAAACCGGGAAGGAGCCACCAATACCACCGCAACGAACTCTCCACCCAATGGAACAGTAACTAATTTGAAAAAGTTGTGCCCGGGAAGAACCAAAGAGAACTCAAAATTTAATCACAAACAAAACAAAAAACACTACAATCATAACTAAATTAAATCGTCTCGTTGGATGATCGGGAATACCTCGGATGATGTAGCCTACGTGTTGCTAACGAGATTTCTCAGGGTCTAAATGAATGTGTGGAACTCATTTAGTTGAGTTTAGCAAATTTATTTGGACTAAGTGAATTTGATGAAAATAACGGTGCCGAAATGATGGAACCGTGGGATCTTAACCGGTGTTGTTATAACCAACTTTAAGATTCCCCTAACAAAATATTAAATCACCTGAACCTTAACACTTTTCTAAACCAGAACACTTCTCTCATATCCTGATTACCACTTTCTAAAACCAAACCTCTGCAACAACAAGGAGCTTGGAGCACGGTGGGCAGCACGACCATCTTCATCAGCAAAACCTGTGTCTACATCAGCTAAACCTTTCCTAGAATTAAATAACCAAGTCATAGGATTTCGAGGTAATTTGCCTAAGTGCAACATAAATCCTCAACTTTTCGTTAGGCATTTGCATAATTGTGTTATGCAAATTAAGCCCTAATCGGTCTTAAAACTCCAAGGTAGTCGTTTGGTACGACATAAACTCTCCCATCTTCTAGGCTATTTGTATGATCATGTCATACAAATATAAGTCCTAATTAATTAAAATTGGCTGAATTAAAACATTAAATAAACTCTCAAATTGAAGCCAAACAATAGGATAGTCGGGAAGTCACCGAAGTTCACTTCAAGTCCGTGGCATCCCCTACTTTTCTTCCTTTGGACTCCTAAAATAAACTGTTCTAAATTTGATCCACTCCCTTTTGAATTTTCCAAAAGTCAATTTTTTGAAACCTTAAACTTTGAAATTCTTGAGAGCAAAACCACTTATCATTATCGAGAGTTTTCTTAAGTATCTTCGGACATTTAAGATGTAATTAACTATAGGGGCTTGCCCTTATAGGGGCTTGCCCTTATAGGGAACTTTAAGAACCAGGTAATATAAACCCTGCTTAATTCCTTCATATTAAGCAGGGGAACTTGTCGGCATATAAAATTGGTTCGTAGACCAAACAGATGTCACAAATCTTCTAGTTTATTTAATTGAGCCCCATCATCAAGCAGTGTGTCTATTCTTCGGATAGATACACGATTTGTGGTGTGGTGCTCATTTTTATAAACTATTTGGTATGTGAGATCGATTTGATTTCATATCTTAAAATTTTTGAACTTAAAATTATTTTTAAAATCAAATGTTACTTTCCAAATTATATATATATATATATATATATATATATTTTAATTAAATTTAAAATTTAAAATTCCCCGACAATTTATATAGGCGACTCCTTTTCAAAATACAACACATAACCTAAAAATTTGCTTACATGGTGAAGGAGTTTTATGCAAATTTACATGGGATCAACCAGGGAAGCGTCTATGTGCGAGGCAGGTGGGTAACTTTTATTCTTGCACGAATTAATGAATTATATATGATCAAGAATTTTCCTGTCTGCAATTATTTCAACTTCATCCCGACAAGAAATCTGATGAATGAGATCTACCAATATTTAAAGGACGAGACTAAAGACTGGGAAATTAGAGAAAACGGGTATGTTAGTTTTTCTGCTACACTTCAAAATCTCGTATCAAAACATTGGCACTTCTTCATTTTTGCAAAGTTATTACCGACGATGAGGGTCGGTAAAGTTACTAAAGAAAGTGCTATATTGAATTATCGTATTCAAATGGGACTTCCAATCGACATTGGATCGATAATTGTGAAGTCCGTTTTGGGCCCGATCGTTTAAGGATCAACTCATGGGCTTGGACATCCTTCTACAATTTTCTCACTTTGCAGCCTATTTTAAGTTTCATATGAGATTTGGGAAAAGGTACTCCTACCTTGGAAGCCTTTAGACCCAACCAAAATGTTCGCAGCAAATGAAGAGGAGAATGATATGGGCATTATTAGGATCAATCATCATAGAACTCAATACCAATTCAACCTCTAGTTTCAGACAAGACGCTAGTGATCTTACACATAATTAAGAAACTAGAAAAAGAGATACAAAATTTAATGAATGCAATTAACATTATCTCTGATTTTTTTATCACATTGATTGGAGGATGAAAGAGCAGTTTAATCACTCTAGATATATCGAAGGAAGCTTTATATGCTTAATGAGAAAGATGGGATGGATAGAAGAAGACTCTACTAAAGAATTCCCTTACCGACCCTTCTATAACCTTTGCGTTCATGTTCAATCAATGGGTGATGTCAGAGGAGATACTGGCAATGAATATGAAGAGTAGTAGATCTACTTTGCTGCGTATATTTTTATATTTTTATATTTGATTTGAACCTATTTGGTTGCTTGCTTTCTAAGTTTACTTTTTGATCTCAATATAGTTGAGATTAAACATGGAATGTTTGTTTTCAGCGTGTAGAGTGTTGTGGCTTGGATTGTGATGCTGAATTGATGAATTGAGGTTGAGAAAATACCTAATCGTAGTGTGTTGTTTAACGTGTATTGTAACTCTTGGATTTTATATATAATTGTGATGTTTTGTGTTGTGAATGTTTATTTGTGTTAATAAATTACTTATTCACTAAAATTTATTTTTAAAATGATCGAACAAATGTCAACGAGGCTTGAAATTAATCGAAACCGCAAAAATCTAAAATTGAAAAAATTTTGAGAACCTCGCCGACGGCGCGCTCGAGACCGCCGACGATGGGTTTTTCTCGAGACTTCTGCTATTAAATTCAATAGAGCTCGTCGACAGTGCGAACGACCCACTGACTGCGAGATCTCAAAAATTACCTTTTAACCGCAATTTTGACCAGTCAACCACCACTATTCATCATCCCCAACCTCCAAACATAAAAAATTTCTACATAGGGCTTGAGAGATCTTGGATTTGGGGCGATTTCAACTCATTTTGACACTAGATTTCATCTTCCCTCGGTAAGAGCTTCCCTCCTATGTAAAAATTTTTTACTTTCACCATGAATTTCTTCCACATTTAGGAATTCCGAAAAAAAAATAAAAATGTGGAGAAAATACTTTGAAAAAATTCATGGAGCTTAGTTTATAACTCTTAGAGTCATCATTGGAAGCCTTTTTATCATTATTTTGGAGTTTCGTTTAAATTTTTATAAATTTGATAGATCAAAAAATGGCTCCCCGACAAAAGAGGAGACTTGAGCTTGAAGAGTCTCACTTCATAAATGCGAAGGCTCAGTAAAGGTATAACTCTATGATGCTTGGAAAAAAGTGTATACAAGATCGAGTATTTGAGAAGCCCTGAAGAGAAGTAGAGAGAATTATCACCGAAAAGAGGTGGGAAAACTTTTGCTACACCACCAATAGAGCATCAGTGAATGTGGTAAAAGAGTTATATGCCAATCTGACTCAGCTTGAGGACGAGCCTGTTCGAGTGAGAGGTTTTTTTGTTGAGTTTAATGCCTCCCGCATTAACTCGTTCTACGAACTTCCCGACTCCTATATCTGTAACTATACAACCTACGGTACAATGGAAGGCCCGCTAAACAATGTCATCAACTTTATCACTGATGGGAAAGGTACATGGAAGATAAAGCAGCGAGAACGGATAACTTTTCCTCTTTCTATGATGAATGCCACAGCTAAAGCATGACATTACTTCATTTGTTATACTTTGTTACCTACCTATCACCATAGCAAGGTAACAATCTGAATTTCTGTATTAAAAACAATCTGACTATAAATGTGGGGAAAATAATTTATAATAATATTTTGGCTACGACAAAGAGTGAAACTGGAGGAGGACTAGGACATCCTGGCCTCATTTATGCACTTTGCTAATTATCTGGAGTGGAAGCTAGAGATGATGAGGAATGGGTTTACCCTATGAAACCCAATAGTAAAGCTGATTAAAGACGTATGAATCCAATGAAGAATGGAGATCTGGGAGCAGAAGTAAAGCACCTTCTACTAGTAGAGATATCCCCTCTACTAGTTATGACCCTCCTTCTACTAGTTCCCCTACCCTTCATAATTTAATGAATGAGATGACCTTGCAGTGGAAGAGTATAGAGCTATTAAATGAAAGAATTGGGCGTTTAGAACGAAGACATGATTATGATAGTGAGTACCTAGAGAGCCATTTTGATTTTGGTAGAGATTGCTATGAAGCTCAAGCTAGACACTATAGAGGTGAGCCTGATGTTACTTTTCCTGAATGCCCCCGATATACTCGTTATCATCCCAATTCACCTGCTGACTAGGGAGATGAAGATATAGTATGGGATTTTGGTGTCTGATCTTAAATTTAGTGATTGAGATGTGTGTATGTTTTTGTTTTTGTTTTTGTTGTGTACTGTGATTTATTTAGATTTATTTAGACAGTTCAGTATTGTTTTATGTAATGTGTAAACTGTTTCTAGTTTTTATTTCATGGATTTGTAATGCATAGCTTATAATTGTATTATGTAAACTAAAATTGGTTGTGCTGTGAAATGTAATTGTTATTTGGTACTGTAATGTGTAGTGTAATCAATTGTGGTAGTTAATTGTTTTATTTTATGTACTTATTTCAAATTTTATTACCCGACAAATTCTCTAATGTTTTATATGTATAGAAAACTCCTAATATTACAGGCCAGTTAAAGTAAAATTTTGAGAAGAACCTGCAAATTTCAGAAAGATGAAAATGCCTAAATTACTACGGTATGATTTAAATTTAGAATTTTCTTTCCACCTGTATCATTCCTTATATATATTGAAAAATTTAAGTTTGGGGGGGGGAGAAAAATATTAATTGTTATATGTTCTAAATTAAAATATTTTCAAAAATTATAAACATGATTCTTGTGATAAAATTTAATTCAGTTAGCTATATATTGACTTTATTTAAATATTTTGGAAGATTTAAAGAAATATTTCTGGTAATGAAAGTTAATTCTATGGGATAAGGTATTTGGTATAAAAGAATGAGGGTGTGGTTAACTATTCAAAATAAAGAAAACTATATTTTGAATTGTTATGAATCTTAGAAATTCATTTGAGAGAGAAAAAGAATGAGACACTATTAAACATATTTTTAGCTATGAAATACTTATAAGGTAAAGAAATGCTTTGAGTTTCAAATTTAGGAAAAGAAAAGTGAAGTTCAAAATTATTAACAGGCTATCTAGATATAGTAATCCTCACTTGAAAAAGAAAAAAAAAGATTGAGAAAAATCCATGAAAAGAAAAGAAAAATATATATAGGATTGAAAAGCAATTTAAACGAAAAGAAAAGAAAAAGTAAGTGAGGAGAAGCTTGAGGAGATGCCTTATCAAAAATCGGCTTCACTGGACCTACCTAAAGGGAAAACCTAAATACATTCCGTAACTTATATTTATGGACTAATTTCTTTACTAGTAGTGTTCTCATGAATTTCTTATCAATTGATTATTCTAAGTGACTTGATTCTACAACATATAGTCATTCTTGAAATGAATAGAAGACTAGAATTCTTAAAATTGATGACTAGATAGCCTTACACCTAGAAGAATTAATCTAATTACTTGAAAATTTTTTCTGAAAGCCTGACTATGATTTTTAATTAAATCAATTTTATAGTATTTCTGAATTAAAACTTTGTTGCGTTGAATCATCACTTTTATGTAGTACAAAAATTACTTCAAGACAAGTAATAGTTTATGTTTGGGGATTTTGACCAAAGAAAATATGTTGAGATTTTCATACCCATTTTACATGGATTTTGATGATATTACACTTTAAAGAAAGGTAATTTTGATGTTTTGTTGTAGGAATGTTGATTTATGATCATTGGAGTAAAAAGATGCAAAAAGGAGCGAATTTGGAGCAAAAAGGACCAAAATATGAAGATTTGACCTTGAGCACCGACGACAAGATCGACGGCGCTGACGGCGGATTTTTCCTGAAAGTTCAGAAATCAAAAAGAAAAGAAGGCCACCGACGGTGAGGTTTTCTCAATAGTGTCAAAACCTAGTATTTTTGAAGGCCGCCGACGGAAAGAATGATGGTTCTCTTACAAGGTACATTGAATGTGGACGATTTTTGAAGGGATGCTTGGGAAACTATTGAAAACTCTTCTACAACTTTAAGAGAGACAATTTAAGGCATAAAATGGTGTGTGTATGTTTGTGTCCGTGTGTGTTCGTGTGTGTTAAGAGTGTTGGAGGTTGTTGTTAAGTGTTCTATGAGTCTAGTGAGTGTCTCTAGTGAGTGTCTAGTGTGTCTGTTAGTTTAAATTAGTGAGATTGTGAGAAATTCTTGGAGAGATTGTAAGAGTGGAAGGAAAGTGAGAGATTTCTTCCTCCTTGCCGCTTCGAAGGAGAATTTCGTGTGCTGTAAAGAAAGGAAGAGATTCAGAGGAACTTCAAGGAGTTTTCTTGAGGAGGAATTCAAGATAAGTTGTATTTACTTATTGTAGTTTATATAACTTTGCTTTTATATATGAAATTCAAGTTTTGTCATATTTTCTCTATAAGATCTGAGTTGTTTCTCTATCTTTCTCCTTGTTTTGAGATTTTGTGAAATGGTGATTTGAATTAGTTGTGCCATGAGAATGTTAAAGATGTTGTGATAATCTTTTCACTTCAATCTTAATTTACTTTCAATCTGGACAATTGATTTGTTAAAATATGTTGAGTTTTACAACTAAAGTGAAGATTACATCTAAGATTCAGGGAGGTCAAAGTCCTTGAAAGTAGGGTGCAAATAAATAGGGAAATATTATTCATCGGGCATAGAATTGAAGATTTTAAAGTGACATACTAAAATCATCAATTCGGTCCTATCGTTTGGGTGCTGAAGTGTAGATGTTAGCCCTCAGGAGAGGAGAACGTGGGAGCTCCGAAGTGAAAGCCGGTATCCTCCTAGTCTAGCCGCATATTCAGTAACCAAGCATAGGATTAGTCCATGCTTTTATGCCTGTGTCAAAGGGTAAATAATAGGTATGCTCCTATTTAGCACAACACAATTTAAACTAATTCAATTTATCCATTCACTTAAATTTCTTGACAAGGAGAAGGATGCTTACTTATATATTTAACCTCACATTACAAACTTTATTAGTAAAATTAGTTAATTATTAGTAGAATTAGTTTATTAAAAGTGCATCTTATTTGTGATTGCATATTAGTAACAAATAGGTAATTTGAACTAAGAGGTTGTGATTCTGTATTGGTTTTTAAAATCCTAGTTTGTAGCCTCTAATATATTCCTTATGGGATCGATAAAAGGGACTCTACTAGAGCCCTGTATTACTTGAGCGATGCGTATACTTGTGTTGATAAGAATAAATTTGTGATTATTGAATATTTTATACACTTCTTTATCAAATTATAATCACGGTCAAGTTTTTGGTGCCGTTGCTAAAGATTCAACCCTTTTAGTAGCGATATTAAATTCTTGCAATATTAAGCTTACGCAAAGTATGCTGGGATCAGATGGGACAATATTCAAAGAAAAAAAAATATTAGATGAAAGTAAAATTACATGAAGGAAGCAAAAGCTATGTGATATTTTTCACTAATTCCAAGAATACAAGGGTTATTCAAATTAAGGAAAATTTTCATGGGCATGATTTTCATGCTAGACATTGAAATGAAGATGGTAGGTTAATACATCTGATAGATGAAGAAGCCTGTAAAGCATTTACCAAATAATATTCTAAATTTGCTTCAAACCGCCCTCGTATTTTTTGTTTTGAATTTATTATTCGTAGTTTTAATCTATTCAAGGTTATGGGAATTGGGTAGAATATTTAGTATATTACTTTAATTACTTATAATATGCAATTGCGGATTGATATGAAGCAGAGTTCTTTCTTGTTATCAAAAATTATTCCTGGAGAAAAGAAGTCACTAAATAATATCAATGTCTATCTTAAATCGCTAATTCAACTATTACTTGATGTATGGCATGGAGTTTAGACCTTTGATGCAACAAGCAGAGTGAATATTAACTTGTATGACACTTTTTTGTAGACTATTAATGATTTTATACATACAGAATGTTATCTGAATGGATTAAAAAAGGAAGATTTTCATGTCTTTGTTGTCATGAAAATACTGAATCAGTATGGTTGTATAAGCTTAATAAGTTCTCTTATTGGGTCATCAACATTGGCTATCACATGATCACATATTTTACAAAAAAATGTTTCATTATTATAACAAAGAAGAAATCAGAAATTTATCTTAGAGATGTAATGAGAGCAGAGTTGTATCTCATGTTGAAAATTTGAATTTGTGGATCGGCAAAGTTTTTAAATCAATTGTAAAAGGTTTGAAAGGATTTCATTCTGAAGCAAAAGTTGAACAATCAAGCTCAAGCAATTGGAAGAAAAAGAAGAGTATTTTTAAAATTGATATATTGGGAGACTAACTTGTCGTCCTACTATTTAGATGTCAAGCATATAGAAAAAAATATTGATGATAATTTTATTAGCACATGATTAGGACTTGAGAAATCTAAAACAACATGCAAACACATTAAGATTTATTTTACGTTTGGTATAAAGATAGATTTACACCCACAACTCCTGGAAAGTAACAGTTATTTCATATTTTGCGAGGTGTTGAAGAATATGAAATAGCAATAAAGTTATTCATCAACTATTTCCAGGTCGATAAATACTACTGAATATAAAATCACAGGATTAAAAAGTCACAACTATCATGTTCTTATGAAATATCTTCTCCCTATCGCACTCAATTCTTTTGCACCGTCAGACGAGGTCATAAGCATTTTTGTGGAGATTGATTGAATTCTAAAATTGATGTGCTAAGGTTATTAATCCAAACAAGTTAGATAAATTACAGTAAAAAATTATAATGATATTATGCAAAATGAAAATGTACTTCCTTCCATCATTTTCGACGTTTATGATTGACTTATTCATTTGGTTGAAGTCAAATTTAGTGGTCCAATTCACTACAGATGGATGTACCCATTTGAACAATAAAGTGTATTTTTTTTATTTTCTAACTATATAACATTCTAAATAAATTTTAATAGTAGTTATATACATGTTCTTCTCCATACTAAAAGATTATGTTGGAAGTAAAGAACAACTAGAGGGCTCTATTATAGAGGGTTATATTACTGAGGAAGGAATAATATTTTGTTCTCTATATTATTAAGGAGCTTAATTTTCACATAATTTAATGTTTTCAAAATTTTTATTAAGTAAAAAAATTCCTCTAGACAATATGACACAGTATGAGTTAGATGAGAAGCCTTTATTACAAGATCATATATATATGATTCTTCATTGGGATAATATTACTACATATAGAAATATATTTATTACAGGTGAGAAGAGAAAAAGATGATGTCACACACATCTCACATCCCTAGATATAAAATATATCATGAATGGAAGCTTCTATGATGGGTTTGAGAATATGTTAAAGATGCAATTTACCTTCTTAAGTTTTAAATTTTATCATAATATATTATTAATTTGCACAATCGATATAGGTAAAGAAAAGTGATGATCCACTAATACCATACAAAGTTCAAGCAAATGTTAATGCGCTTAGCTATATTGCCCGGCGGTAAAATGGATTCAATATGAACGAATACAACTAAAAAGTATGAAGAACATAAGAGACCTAAAAAAAATGGTGGTGTTGATACCATAAAAGTTGGGGACTTCAAATTTTACTACCAACTTATTGATATCATTGACATCAGTTATTCAAATTATTTAGAGTTTTATTGTTCAAATGTGGCTAGGGTAACACTAATAATAGCAGCATGAGAGTAGATTAATTTGGTTACTCGTTCATAAATAATTCACATTGAATCAACATTGGAGAGTAATTAAGAGTTGTTAATTTTTTTTCATAAGTGGAGCCTGTATTTTACACAAAGATCATAAACATGAAACTTAGAATTTCATTATAAAAGTTAATCTCATAGACGTCTTTGATTCAGTCATCATCACCTCTTCCATAACTAAATCTTCAATAAGAAGAGACCAAAAATTTATGTTGTCTATTTTTGTAGTCATTTGTTTATACATTCCTCATTTCTAATTTTTGATATTAATAAAATAAGGATTTTGGTTGTCTGATCTAAGTTATGATTGGGTTTTTTTAAGTACTTTGACAGGAAAGAAGAGAAGTACATTTTGAATTTTATTGATTGGCTTAGCAGAGGTTCTTAGGCAACATGCTCATACGTTCGAGATGAAGCTTGCAAACCATATTTCCTTGATTTTATATTAATACTGTTATTTCTTTGCATAAGATTCAATTCTCTACATTTGCTATTATGCATTCATCTACTTTTGAAGCGTCGGAAGCATTCTTTGATAGCAACTAAACTAGTAAGCTTATCTTTTGAGTGGTGTGTATGTTAACTTCCCCCAGAAAATAAAGTTTAGTAGTTCCATATATGAATGTAAATGGAACACCCACATAGATGAAAGAGTGAACATTTTGTAAAGCTTACAAAAATGCTTAGGACGTTATTATCAAGGATTTTGATTTATTTACATTTTGTGTGGATAGGATATATCTAGAAATAGTCCAAGTTCATGGGTATTAACCTTTTTTGTAATTGTTAGGGCTATAACATCCACACCTTTTATTTTAAAACTTCAGTTGGGAAGCTTCTTTATGCTTTTGGCTACAAGTAATGATCATGATTGTATTTTGGCAATAAGTTAATTTGTGGGCCAAATTTTTTCTAGCACTTTCATTGATCATCCATGGGTGTGAAATTGATGCCTTAAGGTTGATTGTTGGTTCTATTAACGAATCCTTGTAAGATCTTCTTACAGAACTGCTTTCCAAGATCATTGTCTTCACAGAAACATCTGAAATATTTTTTTTTTAAGGATGAGAATGAGAATGAGAATTTCACATAACAAAAATGCCATCATTAATGTAATTTTTAAAAGTGAAATACTCATTCTCATGCATAGGTGTGTCATACGAAGGTGTTATGAGTGTAAATATTAAACTGTAGGTGTTAGATATGTAAGTGCATAAGAATTGTGTGCTATGTATGTAACTTTTCCAACTTTTTTAAATGTTGGAGACTTGAGACTTCTGAAGTGAAATACTCAAATAAATATGATCTGATAGAAATTTTAATGCATTTTCATGGATGCAACTCATTCATTAAGGACAATGTGAAGTAAGAATTGTTCATCTACCTGTAGATTGAATTTTAACTACAAACTAAGAACAAGTTTGCCATTGCAGCAAAATAAATTTTCAAGGTGCAAGCTTCAAGCTCAGAAAAGATTTGTCAATATAACTTTGAAACACAAAATAATTCCTGAAGGTGAAAACCAACAATGAAACAAGCATTAAACTGATCATAGTAAGGATAGAAAAGAGTTAGGAACATTTACATAAATTCCAACGAATTCAAATGTATTTACATATCTAACATCTAAACCTTGCTTCTTTTTCAACTCAAACCACGCAAATATTTCATATCACATCAAAAATAGCACTTTTTTAACTTCTAAAATATGAAATACACATTTTTATGCATAGAAAAGGTGGTACATATGTTAAAAACTGAAGTTTACGTACTAGATATGTAAATTTATAGTAATTAAGTGGTATGTATGTAAATATTTCATTATGTTAATAGGAACATTGATAAGTTTATTCATACATAAATTACATTAAAGATATTGCAGGTGAGGCCCCTGCAGCTTTACCAATAAGTAAATCAACAGAAGCCGTCAAACAATTTCTTGTTTTCTCGAATATGATCAAATTGATGTCTTTTGGTGTAATGGTAACTTCAGTACAACAAGCAAACAGGATTTAATGTTGAAATTAGCTCCAAAGCTTACTGGACTAATCAACTGAAATCTACCATTAGTTTCTGAATAACAATTGTATCACTTTAGAATAAAGCACAATTCAGAAGAATGAGACAGATAGCTTGTATGAGCATAAGAAGTTGAACTGGTTGTTAGAGAATGCAATGAATTAAGTTAGAAGAATGATTTTTCGATGCTCAGTAATTTAGTCCGCTGAAGTTGCGCATAAATTCCCCCTATATCAATTTTTTTCAGAGCTACACATCCCAACCACTACCCAAATAAAAGCAAATAAAATTTACATATATTCCACTCTTTCAATTTATTTACATATCTTGCACCTAAACTTTAATTTTTATAAACAACTCACATTACCTATGAATGAAAATGTGTATTTAACTTTTAAAAAGAAAGTAATAGTGATGTATTTGATAAGATACCAAAGTTATCAGTGTTATGTATGTATTTATGAGAGTTAAGGTGTTATATATGTAAATACATAACAAATTTGTGGTATGTTTGTAAATGCACATAAAGGAAATTGAAATTTTTTTTTTTTTCAGTTTCTCCATAAGATCCACTTTCAAAGTCAAAATTACCTTGGATGCATTGCAACAATATTTTGTTGTATGTAATTCCTGTAATAAGAATGAATTTCGATAAAGCTTTTAACTATACCATCACAATAGTTAGCCACATAGATTAAAATTGAAACAGTAAAAGTTTAAGGTCCATCAAATAATTAACCCAGTTTGAAGTGGAAATGCGTTATATTCACCAATGTTTTATATTCGGTATTCAACTTCTTTATCTGCTGTGGTGTTGTCATTGAGTTTCTGACTATAAAAACAAAGCTTGCAGCGATGTTCACTGGTTATCTTCATCATATTGCAGGACTCTAGAGCTATGCAAAGTCTATGAATCACCATTCGTACGTGAAAGCTTATACGCATTCAACACAATTTTTTAAATTAACATGTGTAGGAGTACGAATAATATAAGCATCCAGCCCAAAAAATTAGTTGCTTCTACAAAAATGATGTTATAATTTGATGCTTCAATAACCGACGATGTTGATGTTGGAATGGAGAAGCTTTAGGGATTTGGCAAATGATAGAAATTTTTGGAAGAAGCTTCACTTTATTTATCACCTTTGCTTGGCTTGATACAAACTCAATGACTTCACCCCTATTTATACTAGTAGCACCTCCTAAATTAATGGCTAGGATTGTGCCACTACAATTCTAATCTAATGGTTACAATAATTTCATACCTACCACACAATAATTCCACACCTACCACACATAATTCCACACCTACCACACAATAATTCCACACCTACCACACATTCTAGAATAAGCTTCTAGATGACACATGTTTATAGAAATTAAGCTTTATTTAAATAACTAAAATCAAGTTTATATTTCAACACCCCTCTTAAACTTGATTTTGTGACTCCAAGTAAACTTTTCATTTTAATAAAGTCTTCACTCTTGAGTGGCTTGGTAAAAATAACTGCAACCTGATCTTGAGACTTCACGTAATGCATTTGTATCTTAATTCTTTCGATGCATTCTCTGATGTAGTGATAGCGCGTATCAATGTGCTTGCTTCTATCGTGGAAAACTGGATTCTTTGCTAGCGCTATTGCAGACTTGTTATCGATAGAAATCTTGATCGCCTCTTCTTGTGGTAAACATATCTCCTTTAATAGGTTTCGAAGCCAAATTACATGACAAACACATGAGGATGCAGCCACGTACTCTGCTTCATACATAGAAAGAGTGACAATTGGTTGTTTCTTTGACATCCAAGTGAAAGCAGTGTCTCCTATGAAGAACACAAACCTGTAGTGCTTTTTTTGATCATCCATGTCTCTGGCCCAATCACTATCGCTATATCCTTCAAGCTTGAAATTGTTAGATGATGAGTAAAGTAAGCCAAAATCAATTGTACCTTTAATGTAGCACATAATTCCTTTAGCGGTCTTCAGGTGGGTAGCAGTTGGAGTCTCCATGTTGCGACTGAAAAATCCAACAACATAAAGGATATCAGGTCTTGTACATGTCAAGTAGCGCAAACTTCCAACCAAACTCTTGAAAACCATTGTATCAATTCTTTTTCCCTCATCATACTTTGATAGCTTGACTCCTCATTCTACAGGGGTATTTATTGGTTGGTTATTATCCATCTTGAACTTCTTTAATATCTCTCTTGCATAACCTTCTTAAGATATGAAAATCACATCCTTCGTTTGCTTGACTTCTATGCCAGGGTAGTATGTCATTAGCCCAATATCTGTCATTTTGAACTCCTTTGTCATTGTTTCTTTGAACTTTTCAAACATGCTTGGATTGTTTTTGCTGAAAATCAAGTCATCGACATATAAACAAACTATCAAGAAATTTCCATCCTCATTCTTGATGTAAAGAGCATGTTCATAAGAACACTTTATGAAGCCTTTATCTTGCAGATACTTGTCTATTCTGCTATTCCAAGCTCTTGGTGCTTGGAGAGCCTTTTTTATCTTTATAACCTTTTCTACTTATCCTTTGACTTCATATCTTGGTGGTTGCTATATGTAGACATTTTCTTCAAGTATTCCATTCAAGAAGACAGATTTTACATCCATTTGATGTATTCTTCGCTTATTTTGAGCTACCAAAGAGATGATTAGTCTAATAGTTTCTAATGGAGCAACAGAGGCAAATACCTCATCATAGTCGATGCCTGCTCTTTGACTGTAGCCTTTTGCCACCAATCTGGTCTTGTATCTATCAATTTCTCCTTTGGAATTCTTCTTTGCTTTGTACACCCACTTCACACCAATTGCCTTATGCCCTTTAGGAAGTGAAGCTAGCTCCCTTGTGTCGTTCTTCTTGATTGCCTTGATTTCTTCATCCATTACATCTTTCCACTTCTTGCTTTGTATGACTTCTTTAAAATCTATGGGTTCACAGTTGGCAAAGAGACAAAAAAGAGTAAAATTATCTTGATTGTTAGTTACCTCATAAAGATCTTGTAATTTTCTGAAGTGTGGTACTCTTTCACTTGAATTTTTACGTTGAAGTTGACGATGATAGGTCGTTTTGAGTACTTGTAGTCAATGTTGTTTGTGGAGTAGTAGGCTCTTCTCTTGCTTGCTCGATCCTTGCTGCTATGAATCTTCTTCTTGAAAGTATGGGAAAAAGTTTTAGTTCTCATCATGTAGTCCCCAGTCCCATTCTCCTCCTTCATTGAATATAACATCTCTGCTGCTGATTGTCTTCCCTGTATTTGGATTGTATAGCTTGTAACCTTTTGAGTTGGTGTCGTAACTAATGAAAATGAACTTCTTGCTCTTATCATCCAGCTTACTTTTTTTCTTGTTGGGTACGTGTACATGAGTTATGCATCCAAAAACCCGTAGATTGTCGGGCTTCCTTCCACACCATGCTTCTTGTGGTGTCTTTCCCAATACACTTCTTGTTGGTGATCGGTTAGCTAAATAAACAGCACATGCAACCGTTTCTGCCCTAAACTCCTTCAGCAATCTCTTGCTTTTTAACATGCTCCTTGCCATGTTAAGGATGGTTCTATTCTTCCTTTTGCTACTCCATTTTGTTGAGGGGATCTTGGAACTGTTAGAAGTCGACGTATTCCGTTGACTTCACAGAATTCTTGAAATTCTTTTGAAGTGAATTCTCCTCCTCGACCAGATCACATAGCTTTGATCTTGAGACCACTCTCTTTTTCAACATCTACCTTAAATTTCTTGAACATTCCAAAAACCTCTGATTTTTGCTTTTAGAAATACACCCATGTTTTTCGTGATAAATCATCTATGAAGTGAAGAAAATAGTTGCTCTTACCGAGTGAGCTTGGCTTTATCGGACCACAGACATCTATACGTATGAGCTCAAGAGACTTTTGGGCTCTTGAACTTAACTCCCGTGGAAAAATTTTCCTGAAGTGCTTTCCGAGTAAACATCCTTTACATAATTGATCAGGGTGGTTGATGCAAGTTAATCCTCTCACCATCTCTTTCTTTGAAAGAAATTCGAGTTCTCCAAAGTTGAGATGCCCAAATTGAAGATGTCAGAGCCAAGAAGCATCGTTATAACAGGACTTGAGAAATTTGGCAATATCATTTTGAATGTTGAGCAATAACATTCTATTTTTAGACATTGGCACCTTAGCATTCAAGCTGTCAATATTGTCTTTTAAGAATAGAGTATTTTCTTTTAAGTGAATATCATATCCTTTCTCCAAGAGTTGCCCTAAACTCAAGATGTTGTCCTTCATATTTGGCACAAAGTAAACATTAGAAATAAATTGATGCTTCCCATTTTTCTGGCGGATGAGAATGTTACCTTTGCTTTTCACCTCTATCTTGGACTCATCTCAAAATGACATATTGCCGCTTACTGATTCGTCAAGCTCTACGAACATGCTTCGTCTCCCACACATATGGTTGCTTTCACTGGTGTCCAAGTACCATGTACTATCTTCACCTCCTCATTGTCCTTGTATGCTAGCAGCAGAGTGTTATCTTCTTCTCTCTATTCTTATATATAGTTGACTCTTTCATAAACTTTATTCTTAGGTGCTCTACATTCTTTCGCGTAATGCCTGAACTTGTTACAATTATAGAACATAATTTAAGATTTATCATACCTCGAGTTTGAGTTCCCTTGACCACGTCCTCTTGTAGATATTTCTCCTTTCTCATAGTTATGGTTGGTACTCCACCCTTGCTTGCTAGCATGACCTCGTCCTTGTCCACTGCCTCTTCCATGTTGGCTTCTAATATTGTTGAAGCTTTCATCTTTCTGAGTTGGTTGGAGATTCGTCTTAAGAAGTTGTTCAGCAATCTCTTCATTTTTCTTCTTCTTTTCTTCATGGGCTTGTAATGAACCAAGAAATTGCTCTATCTTCATGGATTGTAAATCCTTGGTCTCTTCGATAATAGTTGTGATACTATCAAATTTTGAATCTAACGATCAAATAATCTTTTCCATGACACCCACATCTTCTAACTTCTCATCATTTCTTTTTAGTTGATTAGAAATGGTAATGACTCTAGAAAAGTAGTCGGAGACCAACTCACCTTCTTTCATGTGCAGAATATCAAATTGGCTTCTTAAAGTTTGAAGTCGTACCTTTTTAACCTTCTCTTCTTCCTTATACGAGACCTCGAGCTTCTTCCATGCTGGATTGGCCGAAGTAGCACTTGAGATCTTCTCAAAACCATCTTCATTCAAAGCTTGATAGATGAGGAAGAGAGCCTTCTCGTCTCTCTTTCTCAAGTCTCTTAAGCTATCCTTTTGTGGAGTAGATAGAGCGGACTTGCCACTTGGCTCATGGTAGCCTTTCTCCACAACCTCGCAAACATCATGCGCTCTAAGGAGTGCCTTCATATTAATACTCCAATATTCTTAGATGCTTTCCTTAAGCTTCGGGACTTGGAAGGAAACCATGCCACCGTTTTCCATTGCTCTATAAAGGAACCTTTAGGCCCTGATACCACTTTGTTGGAATGAAGAAGCTTTTGAGATTTGGCAAATGATAGAAATTTTTGGAAGAAGCTTCACTTTATTTATCACCTTTTCTTGGCTTGATACAAACTCAATGACTCCACCCCTATTTATACTAGTAACACCTCCTAAATTAATGTCCAGGATTGTGCCACTACAATTCTAATCTAATGGTTACAATAATTCCATACTTACCACACAATAATTCCACACCTACCTCACATTCTAGAATAAGCTTTTAGATGACACATGTTTATAGAAATTAAGCTTTATTTAAATAACTAAAATCAAGTTTATATTTCAACAGTTGAAGCTTGTCTATGAGGTGGATTATAGGACTATGAATGTGCTTAAAGGCATTTTGAATAATCATCTTCAAACTAAAATCCATGTTTTGAATCTGTTCAATAGTGTCATTTGGTCATTTGTTGTGTAAAGATTTCCATCGATCAACAAAATAATTTAGTTTCTTTTGAGACATAATTTCCACTTAATTCCTCTATATTTACAAATGTAAAACCCGAACTTCATTTTTTACACATATGCCACCTTACTAATGTATGAAAAGGTCTATTTCAATATTTTTAAGTTACAATAATGATATATTTGATGTGATATGAAAGATTTGGGTGTTATAAATATAAAAAATTAAAGTTTAGCTGTTAGATATGTAAATTTAAATTCATTGGTTGGTATGTACGTAAATGTACCATTTTTTCATGTTCTATTCAAGCAAGAAAATGTGATATGTGTTTTAAATTTCATGAATAATTGATGGTGGATCAATTAGGCGTGCACAAAAGTTGTTTCCAGAGGTGTCTGGTAGGGGGGAAATGGTGAATCGACGAATTCACATTCAACATCAATGCATCATGATTAATTGGACAAAGATTGTTGTGATACTCTGAAACCCTCTCAACTATCATATTAGAGTTCAGGATAACAGCTTCAATTCATAGATGTTGGGACCTTGCATGCAGGTATGTTAGCTAATTCTGAATTTAATTTGTATTTTTTATATGAAATGTAAGTTTATTTATATTACTAATTTTAATTTTTATTTTTTTCTCATAAAATTAAAGGGCCTTAGTGCTTCATAAGGGACTAACCACATGTGCAGATCTTCACAACCTACCTTCGGGCGCACGTTCCTATATAAGTAAATAATGATAGTTTGTCATACGACAAACCAGAGTCTGATATATTGGTATCGTATATGGTATTATTGCTAGAGAAATTCTGTTGCATCCATTTTTTTTTTTATTGGCACAACAAGGGTATGGAGCCTTTAAAACAAATATATATTAGTAGTTATTGTGTTATTATGAAGATATCAGATAATTTATATTATTTTGTTGTCTTATTCATAATTTATAACCAAATAATTTGGAGGCTAAATTTGAATTTGTTTGCCATATGTGTCATAAGATTCTGCAATTTGTTGGTACTAAATGACTTAACTAAATTAATAGTCTAAAGTCAGAGCATTGGGATGGTCACTCCATACAATAGAGTATGAAGGATGTCTTGAAAAAGTAGACACACTTCAAAAGTCTTAACTTCTAACATAGTGGTTTCAATTAGATGATCAAGTTTTTGTTGTATTTTATATAATTTAAAAATGAAAAAAATATATATTTTTTATTGTAGACATGGGCAAAAGATAATACTGAAAATGCAAACAAATAAACATATCATCACTTAATGGGTCGTAGCATCATTAGAAGAAATACAAAAACTTTATGACGTTATTTTCTTAATAAATTGCAAGTAGTAAGTATAACAAATTTAATTTTTTATCATTTTATTTTCCGAACTATAAATGATAGATTGTAGTTATAGAAACTTAATATGAAGCGTAAGGATGGGATAATGCCATTTGAAGACGCAAAGAAGAACTGTATAATAATAGTAACTTTATATGTTATTGTGATTAAGCTACACATTTTAACATTAAGTGTATATATGAAGGAAAATTTGGTAAAAAAGAAGGAGGGTAGGTGGATCACCACTAAAAAACACAAAAAAAATACATTGACACCCCCCTAGGGGTTCCACCACCACAATACAACTCACACAAAAGAAATCTCCAAACGGTACAAAGAAAATGTAAATATTAAAAATAAAGTGTGTAGTGGATTGTAGCAGCGCATCCATGTCATCCCAAAAAGAGGTGGATCCCTTAGCAAGATTAACTCCTGTAAAGAGACATAGAGAGAGCATGGAAACTAAAGAGAAGCTGAGAAAAGGATGAGGTACACCCTCCCATTTCAAGCAGCCAAAAAATACTGAACCTTGCAAAAGAGGCTATACAATATACGGTTAATCCTAATTGCTTCAGAAGTAATGACTAGTTGAGAAGTAACCGCAAAGTAATCATATTCGTAAATAGGAGGCCTCCATAAGATCACCAGCAATATAAGCATTCAGTAAGGGAGGAGGGGAAGTGCCAATATTAATATTTGCATAGCCCTGCCTAGAAAGCCAATCAGCTGGCTTAATTCCTTCTCTTACGATAAAGGAATACTGAATAGTTAAGGGATGAGTGGACAGAAGACCTTCAAATCTTCTCATTAAGCAAATCCGGGTCCACGGTGGATCCATGGCATGAGTTACAATTTTGTAAAGGAGCAGTGAGTCCATTTCAATAATAAGAGAAGAGAATTTAAAAGCTATAGGAACTTGCAAGGCTAAGAAAAGAGCCCAAGCCTCAGCTTCAAGAAGTGAGGAAGCATGAACAAGGGAAGTGAAGAAAAGAGGACATTTTCCCAAATAGTTTCAAAAAATAGCAGCACTCCAATCCTCATGAGAAGTCCAACTTCGATTAATGTTAGCTTTCATCCAACTTGAGGGGGGAGGAAGCCATTTGACCAAAGTAGGTCTTAACTCATATTGTCTATACTCAGGTATAGATTTAAAAGCCTTTTTAAAATTAGCAAGTATAAAAGAAACAGTTGTGACGGGGGGAGGGCGGTCTTTCTAAGTATTTGTAAGCATTTCGAGCTCACCAAATGAACCATAAAAACATTAATAGAAAATAATTCATCTTGGAAAAAAAGATTAGATGCTTCCTTCCAACAAATAAGAATGTTCTTGAGGCAATAGTTCCTAGGCCAAATAATTCCAAAAAAATTCCCCAAAGTTCTCCAAACCTCCTTAGCATAATCACAATCATAGAAAAGATGGGTAAAGGATTCAGCATCCTTTTTGTAAATGTAACAGCAAGAAGCTAGTATTAATCCCTTTAATTTCATTATATCATTAAGTGATAAAAAAGAGTGAAAATACCTCCAGAGGAAGAAGGAAGAGGAGGGAGATATGAAAGGATGCCATATCAACTTACCCAAAAACTAGTGTTGATATGGAAAAATGTGAGCATAGAGTGCTTTAGTAAAAGTGGTTGTGTTCTAAAATTTCCAAACCGGCTTGTCCTGCAAAGTTAACTGAATGGTGGTTTGGGAAATTAGGGGAGCTTGCTCCCCCATAACTTCTCTCAACTTACTAATGTTCCAGCAGCCATTGTCCCACAAATCAGAGGCCAAAAGATTAGTAATGTCATGAGGATGGGTCAGTTTGAGAAGAATAGAAGCACTCCATTGGTCATGCCAAAAGGAAATTTTACCATTTCCAATCTCCCAAAAAATAAATCTTGAAGTAATTTGCCTGGCATGAACAACAACCTTCCACATCTTAGAATCTCCAGATTTCCACCGTACCGTGGATGGGTGTGAAAAGGAACAATATTTATACTGAAGGAACTGGGCCCGAAGGGATTCCCCAGTTCTAAACTTATACCAAAGTTTAAACATATTAATGTCAAATATCTGCTGGAAGGTTTTAAAGCCTAAACCTCTAGAGAATTTAGGCATGCAGAACATGTTCCAAGAGCACCATAGCTTCCCAGCACCACTCCCCACCCAGAGGAACTTGTTAAAAAGAACCTCCAAGGATCTCTGGGTGCTCTTTTTAATCTTATTATCCTGCATAATGTATAGGGGAAAACTACAAAGAACACTTTTTAAAAGAGTAAGTTGCCCCCCATTAGAGAGGAAAATATTACGCCAGTCATTAATTCTGGCCTTGATTTTATGAACCACATCATCCATCTAAATTTGTTTCTTCCTTCCTCTCAAGATTTTAACCCCTAAATATTGAAGAGGTAGCATAGCAGCTTTAAATCTTGTGAAATCAGTAGCCTAATTGATTGTATTTTGAAGGACTGATTTACTAAAGTAGATAGAGCATTTAATTTTGTTAAATAATAAGCCTGAGGTATCTTGAAAAAGCTCTAATGTGTGCATAAATGCTCTAATAGAAGGCTTACTAGCATTAGTAAATAAAATAGCATCATCAGCATAAACAAGATGGGATATCATAAGTTTAAATCCAAGCATATAGTGGAGATAGGGGTGATGCATCTGAGACCTATTTAGGAGCCATCAGAGATAGTCAAAAGCCAAAATAAAAATGGTAGGGGAAAGATGATCCCCTTTCTTAATGCCTCTAGAAGCAGAAAAGAAGCCATAGCTCTCTTACCATTAACAAGCACACTATAGTAATTAGCATCCAGCCACCTCTTTATAAGCATGCAAAAATTACCTTGGAAGCCTCTGGCAGTTAGGACATTTAAAATGAAATACCAAGATATGGTATCAAAATCCTTCCTTATATCAAGCTTAACAACCAAATTACCTTCTCTACATTTACTGTCTAAATCCTCCACTAGCTCCTGTGCTAACAGTATATTAAGGCAGACGACTGAGTAATTAATTTCGGGAGATGTGGCTGAAGTCTTGCAAATATGATCTTGCTTAAGACTTTTGACTTAATATTTCTGAGTGATATGAGTCTAAAATCATCCCACGTAAGCTTATCATTATTCTTAGGTATAAGAAAAATTAAGGAGGATGCAAAATACTTACCTGGGTCTTCACTCAGAAAAAGCTTTGAATAGCTGTTATGACCTCCTCTTTAATTATGTCCCAACAATGTGTGTAGAAGGAAGAAGAAATCCCATCAGGTCTAGGAGCCTTATTATAATTAACAGATTTAAAAGCATCAAATATCTCTTGCTCATCAGGCACATCTGCTAAGGAAATAGTAGATAGATAATTAACTTCATCAAGAAAAAGAGTGATGTCCACAGAGGAGACCTGTTGACCCGACCCGTAATTACGCAGTAATTTAACTTCCAAAAGATGGCAAAAAACTTGACCCGGTTTATAAATAGCGGCTAACGTGCAAAATCTTAAATGATATAAAAATTAGAAAATATTTTACACACTAGGGGTACTACGCAAGTATATGTATCGTTTCAAGTAATATTAAGTTTTCTTTAAAAATCCCAGTATCGATCCCACGAGGAAGTGAAGTAAGAGGTCTTTAGTCAAATTCTATTCTACTACTAATAGTCCTTTGTTTGGAATGTCGATTAAAATTGTGTTTTATCTTGCAACAACTCCTAAATGCAAGTGTTAAATGTAGAGATAGTAACTATAACTAAATACAAATATTAATTCTAAAGGTAACCCTTTTTGGATGAATTGGTTCGGAAAATTTCGAGGTACTAAAAACTACAATTCTTATGTAATGAAATAGATAATGTATGTTGACCTCATTTTTGATGAGGTCTTCTCTTCTTCTTTTTAGTACTTAGGATCTAGCCTTAGGCTTTTCCTTTGACTATCTTAGAGGACTAGAATTGGGATCCACCATCTAGAATTTCAAACCACTTCTTAACTCCCTGCAAACTCCACAAACTTGATCGTAGACCCCTAATCACCTAGAGGGTTGAAATCAAATGTGGAAGTTTAAAGGATGAGTTCCTATAGGACTCTTTGGCCTTAGGATTGCCCTGGGTGGCCTGGTCTGGTGAAAGGGCTGACTTACACACACACTACACTTATACACTACACTTTCACATACCTCCTAAAACACACCTATACCTAACTTGACCTCCTGACTCATGTAGGTGATTCACATGGATGGTCCTTAACCCCTAAGCCCTTGGCTAAGAGGGTTAAGAACAACATAGTGAATGCCTCAAATGAGTCCCTTCATGGCTCATGTGGGCTTGATGTGGCTTCATGGCTCAACCAAAATGATTTCATTCCACTCAAATTTACCCAATCTTCAATTTCCCAAATTTTCAATTTTTGACCCCCGGGACCCTACACCCGCCTAACCTACCCAAAGCCCTTGAAATTACCCAAATTTTTCAAAATTTCCAAATCATCCAAAATTCCCCAAAATCAATCCCAAACATTTTCAGATCACTCAAATTGATCATCCATATACAAAAATACCAAAAATTTCAAAAATACCTCCCAATACCCTCCAAATACCCAAAATACCCCTCTTAACCCAAAATTCCAAAAATTCAAAAAATTTCCAGAAAATTCCAGAAAATCCCAAATATTCCAAATTTCATTTTGTTCAACTACACCATAGGCTACTTTTGTCAATTTACCCTACTTTTGTCAAAACCCCCAATTTGACCCATTTTTAACCCTAAGTGAACCCAATGTCAAACTAAACCTACCCAATTGACCCAAATTCTGGTCCAATTCAATTCTAAACTTCAATTCAACATTCCCAACACCAATCTGGACCAAATCCAAGTCCAATTTGATTGACATTTGGATCCAATTTCACTTTTGGCCTTAAAGCCCAATTTGGACCCATGACCCAAACCTAACCCAAACTCACCCAATTCAACTCCAATTAACCCCTAATATTTTCTAAATCTTCCTTAGCATCCCCACAAGAAAAACACTAACATGATTTGCCCAAGATTTAGACCCAAACCCCACTCAAATTCAACCTAAAGCAAAAATGCCCAATTTTGGCCTAAACCCAAACCTAACCCAAATGAGCCCAAACCCCAAAATCAAAGCCCAACCAAAGTCAAAACCTCTTTGAAACACTACCATAAACATTTCTCAACATTAATTTTACATCAATTTCAACCCTAGCCCAACATTGGCCCAACTTGGCCCACTTGGATCTATATTGGCCCATTCACCCAATTAACCCAAATTCAACCCAATTCAAACCCAAATCACCCCCAATTTGCTTCAAGTCACTCATGACACATCCATGAGCTAAACTCAACAATTATTTGGCCCAACCTCTTTACAAAATTCCCATCCATAAATTCATTTTTAAACTTAAAGGCCCATTCCTTAAACCATTTTAAAAGCCCATCTTTTACCACATCCAAAGGCCCAAAATTGGTCCAAAAGCCCATATGACATTTCCCCTCATCATACTTTCAATTAAAATCATCCCTAAGTCCTAAACCAATGATCAAATAATTATAAATGAAGCTTCATCCAAATTTCCACCAAATTATCCAAAATCCTTAAAATCCATTTTTATGAAATTCACCAAACTTTTTCCAAGCCAAAGGTGAGCCATGAAGCCATGCATGAGCCACATGTGAGCCATGAGAGCCTTGGACACTCCACCATGCCATATTGGGTAAGAAGAGGGAGGGCTTTCCTTAATCCCTAAAGCTCATTAGCCTTAATCATGATTCACCTAAACTTAAATTTAATCCAAATATATTTGGATGGAGACTTCTCCATGCCAAACCAGCTGATCCCTTTGATCCCCCACAACATCCAAAGCCACCTTGTGGGGTGCACCAAGCCCAAATGGGTGGATTGACCCATTTAGACTCAAAACTAGCCATGCCCCATTCTACTTTGGATCAAAACCTTTACACATGGCAATTGCCAATCGCTTGCACCAAGTCCCGGCCACGACCCACCCGACCTCGAGGGTGACCCATGCCCGGCCGGCCAGCCACCGAGTCGCCGGAAAATACCATGGCCGAGAGCTCACATGTGAGCCAACTTTGGAATTCTCCTTGTTGAGCCGCCCCATCCCGAGTGGCCATTGTAGGCTGTTCTTCTCTTGCCGAGAGCAGGTCGATCCCAAGCCCTAACTCTCCCGGGAGGCCCTCCACCCTCTCCTATTTAAACACCACCCCTCTCGGCCATGGGAGGTGCCGAAACAAACCTTAAGGAAACTCGCCAAAATTGTTCCGGAGCACTCCCCATACACGAGCATTTGATCCCCACCGAAATCCCCTGCCATTTCCTCTCGGCGAGCTCGATTTCGGAGTTGAAATCTAAGCCCAAAATCGGGACACTTCTCCACAAGTGAGCCAATCCCCAAATTGATTGGTTCTACACCTTCACCGGACCAAGGGAAGGTGTCCACCAGCAAAAGCCCCATCTCCAAGCCACCCGGTTGCTCCGACCTCGAAGCTTTGTGATCGGCCGTGGTCGAAATCCTACCTGAGCAATTCACTGGACCGGGAGACTTCATCCGGAGCTTGTCGGGATCCAATCGAAGGTGAAACAACCCTCGAATCGAAGCCACACTTCTCCGAGCAAAGGTATGGCCTCACTCTTCTTCCCGAGCTTCGAACATTCTCCATTTTTATTGCGTAAATTTCATCCCACATAAACCGTATGGATGTGTTCGTCTTCTCGAGACGAATCCATAGAGCATAAGAACACGAAAATCCATCAAGTATCGAGTGAGATATTAGGGATTTAGTGTAGACGGCTCTCGGGTGAGGACGCTCGGGGACGATGAACGGATGTCGTCCATTTAATACACGCACGGACGGATGGCTCGGATGACGTCGGACCAGGAGATGGTACGTGAACCGCGGGACCCAGAGGGCTGAGTCAGATGGCGGCGTCGAATGGGAGCGCGACATGCTGCGTTTCGGAGCTGCCGAGGTTGACGCGGCGCTGCGTGGATAAATAGAAAATTAGGGTATTTTCTTATTTATTTAATTCCCTAAACTTGGAAAATTCATAACTTTGTGTAGAAAAATCAGAAAAATAAAATAAAAATACCCTCTTGCTCAGTGAACAGAGGAGAATAATGTGGAAAAGAAATCATTTAATTTCATCAAGTATTTTATTTTTAATAATTTATTTACTCTCTGCACATTTTTAATTCTCCATGCATGTATACAATTCACCATGGCATGAGACCATAGGGCTTTTGAAGCCTCTGAATTTGGGAACATTCCCTGAATTTTCCAAAGTCAGAGGCCATTCCTATAAAAAGTTATTGATTTTTCAAATTCATGTTACTGTTTTGAGTATTTTAATTCCAATAATTAGCATGTTGTGAAATAAATTCTAGAAAAATTTGGTGATGTTCCTTATGACCAGAGGACCCTAGAAAAATAGGTTTTGAGTTAGTTCATTTAAAATAACCCTAATTGGCTTAAACACCCAAAATAGATCCCTAAATAATTAGAGCTAACCATACATCAAATTGACTTGAAATCAATTCTCCATTGACCTTTAGGATTAGAGGAACCCACCATAAAAATTTGAGATCAATTGGACTTGGTTAGCCCTACTAAATGGGTTGATTAAGCCATTTAGTCAATTTGAACTTTAAAAATTCATAACTTTCAAAATATCTTTCAAAAATTCACAAAATTGGTTTTGGAGTCCCTCTGATATTAGGGGAATTTAAGAAAATTAAAATTTCAATTTTCTAAAAAAGTTGATTTTTAATATTATTTTAATATTTTTAATAATTAAAAAATAATAAAAATCACAAAAATAATAAAATCTACCAAAATGTCACATTTTGAATTTTAATCACTTAGGAACAAACCCCATATTTTTCTTAGGTCTATTTAATGAGATATTAAATTTTAAAGCCCTAGGGTAATTTTAAAATTAAAAAATGTATTTTCTAGCATTTTCACTAGAATAATTATAATAAATCATAGAAAAATCAGAAAATTTCAAAAATTGATTCTCTGGTTTCCTTGATATCAGAGAGATTTTTAAAAAATATAAAATTTATTTTTCAACATTTATTTTATTTTTAAATTAATTAACGCTCCAAAACTTAAAATAATTATAATAAAAATAATATAATTTAAAAAATCACCAAAATTGGTCCAAGTGGTCCTCTGGTTATTAGGAATGTCCCCTAATTTTCTTAAGGACAGAAACTTTCCCTTGGTCATGTTATTAAATTTTCCTTGGAAATCTCTATTTTCTACCAAAAATAATTATATAAATAAATTAAATAAAGAAAAATCACATTTTCTCCTCTCATGTCTTTATTGACATATGAGTGAAGTCACATAAAAATTTCAAGTTCATTTGAGTTCAATTTAGTGAGCTATGAAATTATTAAGCTTAAAGGACAAAGTGGTAATTAAAAATTTTAATCCTTAATTAAAACTTTAGGTTTAATAAAAAATTAACAAGTAAAATATTTGATCCTAATCTGATTTGGATGATTGAAATTTAAATAATTAAAGGGTAGAAACCCATTAAACAATTTAAAATAATTGAAATGAACCTTAATTAAATAATTGATTAAATTTGGGAAGAATAATAAAATTGGAATTATTAAAATAGGGATATTATTAGGAAGAGATTTAGTCTTTAATTTAAAAATCCCTAAATTAATCATCTCATTAATATTTAATTCTTAATTAAAATGATAACTCAAATTTAAAATATTAAAAGACTTAATCATTAAACTAAAGTTAAATTATTAAACTCTTTTAAAATTTCAATTAAAGTTAAAAATAAAATTAAATTAAAAATTAAATTAAATTAAATAAATCAAATTTAATTAAATAAAATTAAATCAAATTAAATTAAATTAAAGATTAATTAAATTAAATTAAATTAAATTAAATCAAATTTAAATTAAATTAAATTAAACAAATTAAATTAAATTAAATTAAATTAAATTAAATTAAAATTAAAAGTAAAATTAAATTAAAGATTAAATTAAATTAAATTAAATAAACAAATTAAATTAAATTAATTGAATAAATTAAATTAAAAATTAAATTAAATAAATTAATTAAATTAAATTAAATTAGATTAAATTAAATTAAAACAAATTAAATTAAAATTAAATTAAATTAAATTAAAATTAAATTAAATTAAATTAAATTAAAATAAATTAAATTAAATCAAATTAAATTAAAATTAAATCAAATCAAATTAAATTAATTTAACATCAAACCAAACCAAATTGAATTAAATTGAATTAAATTAAATTAAAATTAAATTAAATTAAGTTAAATTTAAAATTAAATTGAATTAAATATAACATCACCAAAGACATAAAAAATTCAAAATGAATCTAAAATAACTTGAACACTATTTCAAACTTAAACCCATTAATTGAAATTAAATCACAAACCATTTGAACACCAATTTACCCTCGAAAGCTTTAGTTGTCATAACTCCTAAACAGAATATTAAATGAAATGTTACTTCACTTATGGGATATTCAAATGCCCTAGTTCACTGAGCAAGATAACAACAAGACTTAACTAAACCTCGGACGATTAATTCATTTGTATAATTGAATTCATTTGGACTTAAAACAATCCTAGAAATATTGAAAAGATGTTTAAGATTTGCCTTAAGCACTTCCTCGATATGATAGGATGTTCATAAGAACAATTGAATTTAATTGTTCTTTGATGAAGAAAATCGTCTTCAAACCGAAACACAAGAACCCAGACGTCATAGGAAATGACTAGCTATAGGATTAGGAACTTGGTAGAAAACCATAACCCTTCCCTTAGCTTTACCTAGGAACTTGCCTAAATAATCTAATTCTGTTTTAAGTGCAGCTTGGGATGACGGGAAGACCCTCCAGGCACGCTTTTATTTTATTGCAATTTATTTTCTTGCAATTTACATTATTGCAATTTATTTAATCGCATTGCACTTACTTTTCTTGCATGATAAACAACTCGTTGCATGAAAACCCACACCTTTAGGATAGCCCCTAAAACTGAAACCAAAACTAAATTAAAAGTTATCGCAAGATAAAATTCACCGCCACAACATTTCAAAATATAAAACAACTCAAAATTTAATCACAAACAGAACACAAAACTACAATTACAACTAAATTAAAATGTCATGTTGGATGATCGGGAATACCTCGGATGATGTAACCTACGTGTTGCTAACGGGATTTCCCACGGTCTAAATGAAAGTGTGGAACTCATTCGATTGAGTTTAGCAAATTCATCCGGACTAAGTGAATCCGATAAAAATAATGATGCCGGAAGGATGGAACCGTGGGATCTTAACCGGTGTCGTTATAATCAACTTTAAGATTTGTTTTAATTAAAATATTGAAAACACTTGGAAATTAAGATTTTCTCTAAACCAAAACACTTCTCTCATCTCCTGATTTATGACTTCTAAAACTAAACCTCTGCAACAACAAGGAGCTCGGAGCATGGTGGGAAGCACGGCCATCGTCATCAGCGAAACCTGAGTCTACTTCAACAAAACTTTCTTAGAATTAAATAACAAAGCCATAGGACTTCGAGGTAGTTTGCCTAGTGCAACATAAATCCTCAACTCTTCGTTAGGCATTTGCATTGCAAATTAAGCCCTAACCGGTCTTAGGATTCCGAGGTAGTCGTCTGATACGACATAAACCCTCACATCTTCGAGGCTACTTGTATGATTATATTATATAAGTATAAGTCCTAATTAATTAAAATTGACAAAATCAAAACATTAAATAAACATTAGGACTTTCCTAAATTCAAGCCAAACAATAGGATAGTCGGGAAATTACTGAAGTTCACTTCGAATCCGTAATTTCTCCTACCTTTCTTCCTTTGAATTCTCAAAACAAAATGTTCCAAACTTGATCCATTCCCTATTGAAATTCCAAAATTCAATCCTTTGAAAACTTAAACTTTGAAATTCTTGAGAGTAGAATTATCGATTATTATCGAGAGTTTCCTTAGGTGATTCCCGTCACTTAAGATGTAATTAACTATAGGGGCTTGCCCTTATAGGGAATTTTAAAGAACCCAGGTAATATAAACACTGTTTAATGCTTTCATATTAAGCAGGGGAATTTGTCGGCTTATAAAATTGGTTCGCAGACCAAATGGATGTCACAAATCTTCTAGTTTATTTAATCGAGCCCTACCATCAAGCAGTGTGTCTATCCTTAGGGATAGATACACGGTTTGTGGTGTGGTGTTCGTTTATATAAACTATTTGGGATGTGAGATCGGTTTGATTTCATATCTTAAAATCTTTAAATTTAAAATTATATTCAAAAAAATCAAATACTACTTTTCAAATTATTTATTTAAATTAAATAAAAAATTTGCCAACAACTTCTGTTAGGCGACCCCTTTTCAAAATAAAACACATAACCTAAAAATATGCCGACAACTTCTGGCTACTCCGCTGGGGACAATTCCTCTCTCCATTTTAATCAAATAATTCTGCTTTAAAAAATCGGTAGTGTATCCATGTCCTTAATGGATCAAACTATCCTTCTTTCCGTTGGGGTACTATGTTCATTTCTACCTTGAACAAGTATAGCCAACATTCTCTCGGATTTAGGAGCCACTGTTTAGACACCCCTAAACAGAGAGGTTCCGAGATCCTTTTACCTCATTTCCGAGGTGGGGTGGACCCCCAATAAGTGTTAGGTTAGGAGTGATCCTTCGAGTCGAGAAGTCTTGCATAAGACTTTCTTTTCCTTTCCAACTCTGAATCAGATTCATTACCTTCTCTACACCCTTGAACATTCCGTTCTAAATAAACAAACCCTTTAATAAATGATTCTTTTAACAAATGATTCCTTCTTATAAATACATGAACAAGAATGTGTTCGGACTCTTTTCAATTCCTTTCTTTTCGTCCTAAAGAAAAGAAGCATAACTCAGGACCGACAACCTGAATCTACCCCGCGAAATGGAAGCCCCAAAGCTGATTTTCTCCTTCACCAATGGATCGGACTTCGTCGTTTATAAGGATGAGTCGCCCGACAATGGGATCATCCGGTTTGGACAAGGATTCGAGAACACGAATGTCAAGATCACCGACGTTTCCTTTTCGCACCGACAAACAAAGTATCCGAAGCTAAGAAGCCGCCGATCGAGTTCAACCTTAGGTCAACCCAAGAGTTTCCTCCCCGCAAAAGATTCCGACCGAGAGGAGTCTTCTCGTCCGCGGGAGGACCGTTCTTGCTACCCCACTGGTCTAGTTGTTTCCGCACCTACCCCGGCTTCTGCCAAATTAAAGGGGAAGGAAATCCAGAATTATGGTGAACCTGTTACCGCGGAGGGTACAGACTTTCCTGTGAGACCTTCTGTTTTTGAAATCGGGTACAGCTCAAGAATTCCATCACTAACAAGGACCCAAAGAAGGAACAGAAGAAGGAAGATTGCCGGGAAGGCCGTAGCCGCTGAAGTTGCTTTCCTGGAAGAAATCCCGAGAAATCCCCGAGTACACACCACTACCCGAATATATACAATTGCTCGAAGATACACCCTTTTTGGAAGGAAGCGGATTCCATCCCTTTCGTCGCAGCTCGACGAGGAAAATGTCCGCGGGATTGCTTCTACATTACCTCGACCAACATACTACGATGACAACAGAAGGAAAAGGGCTAGGATCACGCCATTTGCCCGATTACAGACTGTAGTCGAGAAACTAGCGAAGAAAGAGAAATGCCCCGTATCGGAGATTCTACGAAGGATAGGGCGGGTGCCAGTCAAATCCCGTCTTGGGCCCCGAGTAGAATCTGCCATCGTTGCAGAAAAGCCAAGTAAAAGGATGAAGGCTAGTCCGTCTGTCATCGTTTCAGGATTACAGATTAGGGAGGATACCACCTTCCAGCATTTGGCTGACAGACCAACTGGTCCTAGGCCTTCTGCTGCTAGAAGGATGGTATGACGTCCCACTACTGGACAACTGAGATTGAAACAACAGCCTGAGAAGGAAAGTCTCGTCAGGAGACTTGAATCTGAAGAAAGTGCTACTGCAGTAAAGGGGACTCGCGAGAGGGGAACCCGACAGCCATCACAGGATAACTGTGAAAATGCACAGAAAAGACCGCTAGAAGATGCTATGGAAAAGTTGAGGACTGATATTCGACGACTAGCAAAAGAAAGAGAAGAGAAATTCGGAGACGAGATTGATTCATCGGAATTCATGGACGATGAGTATGCAGAAATCAACATGGTCGAAACACGAGCTTCGTCAGCTTCACAAGGTGCTCCTGCAGCCGCAGAAAGAGAAGAGCCGGAAGTGATGAGAAGACAGCTTCAACAGAAAGACGATACGATCGTCCAAATGGCGAAGAGGATGGAAGAGATGGTTGTAGCTCTAGCCACTCTCCAGAGTCAAGTGCAACCCCAAAGAGAGACACCCCCAGAGGTCATTCACATTGTGGACGGAGGAAAGGAGATTACATCCGTCAACGGGGATGATCAGCTAAAGAAAGATACAACACAAAGTATGATTCCGGAAAAGGATATCAAGAGCTTGGTGGAACAGCAGGTGCGAGAAGCCTTAGCACAATCAAAGAGCGGGGCATCCATTCGGACGGGTAGACCTTACCGGAAGAATTCGACGCCGTCCAATACCCAAAAGGCTTCGTACCACCTCTCGTTCAAGACCTTCGATGGAACCGGGAACCCCGACAGAGCATGTTGCACACTTTCGTGCCGCTTGTTGCAATGCCGGCGGGAGCGATGCATTACTCTTCCGACAGCTCGTCGGCGACTCGTCGGGGATCGCCTTTGATTGGTATGCAGAATTACCAAATGGTTCAGTGAAGACGTTCTCAGAACTAGAAAATCTTTTCATCAAGCGATTCGCCGGAGCTCAGCACCACATCACTATAGGTGATTTAGTGGTAGAGAAACAGAAGCCGAACGAGACTTTGGTGGATTACATACTTCGATGGAGGAACTTAAGCATGAAGTGTGAACCACAACTACAAGAACAACATGCGATCGGCATCTTACTTAAAAGCATTCACGGCCCGATAGCACTTCTCCTCAAAGGATTCACTATTAAGACTTTCGAGAAGTTGTTAAGCAAGGCCGGGAGCTTGCAAGAGGAGGCGAAGCAATTAAGTTTCGCCGACAAAACAGACAAGTAAAAGCCTGTGAAGACTTTTGAAAAGAAATCCGGGATCGTTGCAACAGTCGACAAAGGCAAGCAACCGATACAAATATCGTCCGAACGGCCACAGCAACTTCAATAGAATTACCAACAATCCCGACCCAGCTATCAGTCATCTCCACAGTATGAACAACCGCCTCGTCCGCAACGTACATTAAGGGAGCTTCGAGCGGGGAATATCCATTCAAGAATGAAGCGATGCCAAAAATGTTCCGTCTCGCCGCAGATTGCATACCCAATAGCTGCATTATTAACATCTACAAGCGGGGTGACCGCATACCCCCACACATAGATCACCACGACTTCGTCGGACCTTCTGCATCGTCTCTTTCACGAACGAGTGTAAGATCATGTTCGGATCGACCTCCGGATAGCGGGCCCGGGTGAGTTCCGAGGGCCGGTGAAGATACCATTACCGGTAGGTTCCGTCATGATGCTGAAGGGCAACGGAGCGGATATCGCTAAGCATTGCATACCGGGAGTACCGGTGAAGCGGATCTCGGTTACTTTCGGAAGAATGGACGACAGGAAGACACCTTACCATTTCCGGCCGGACCCGGAGCTAGAGAGCCTCCGGCCTTACGAGTCGTGAGTTACATGGAAAATATCACACCTCCGATGTACATCCATACGGCATCCTTGCCGAGGATGGCTTGGAAGGTGATGTTATTGACCATGTACCCCACTATTCAGACATGGATTTTTGACAGATGCTTCTTTGGATGGATCGATGAAGATCATACATAGTCCGTTTTGAGTCTACATGGATTGTATGAGATATATTCCAGATCAAGTTGTATGATGTACCTTCGATATGATTGGAATGAAAGTGACCATGTCACTTTTTTTTTTTGGCCTTCACCTCTTTTGTGCAAATTGACTGGGAGACGCCATTAAAGTTAAATGAGCTTCGAACAAAGAACAGAAAAGAAACAAAAAGAATAAAAGAAAACTTTTCTTAAAAAATCTAAAAATGTCGAATACCAAATCCACATGAACACCAAATAAACAACAAAAAATGGGATAGTTAAAGGACAAACAAAACAAATTTAAAGCCCAAATCGAATTCCGAGTTTAAATCCATCTTCTCAAACCCTCCAATCCTTCTTCAAATCAAGATCTATTCTAGACCTCTCTTGAAACCCTCTCTCGGGATGATTTCGGAATCACGAAGAATTTTCAATTTGATCGGATGGCATGGGTTTGTACCCTTCGCCAAGTAATCGGACTTTAATTGATTCTCATAGGATATGAAACACTTTCATATCTCATTTCGATCTCCCGCTAAATCCAAATCTCCACGAGTAAATTTCAATTCAAAATTTCCGAGGCCGGTACCTAAATTCCAGTTCTCATTCCGAGATCGATACCTAAATTTCGATTCTCATCCGAGTTGATACCTAAATTTCAATTCAAAATTTCGAGACCGGTACCTAAATTCCAGTTCTCACTCCGAGATCGATACCTAAATTTCGATTCTCATCCGAATTGATACCTAAATTTCAATTCAAAATTTCCGAGACTGGTACCTAAATTCTAGTTCTCATTCCGAGATTGATACCTAAATTTCGATTCTCATCCGAATTAATACCTAAATATCAATTCAAAATTTCCGAGACTGGTACCTAAATTCCAGTTCTCATTCCGAGATAGATACCTAAATTTCGATTCTCATCCGAATTGATACCTAAATTTCAATTCAAAATTTCCGAGTCCGATACCTAAATTCCAGTCCTCTTCCTTCGAGGTCGGTACTTAAATTCCGACTCTCATTCGAGATCGATACCTAAATTTTGATTCTCATCCGAATTGATACGTAAATTTCAATTCAAAATTTCCGAGACTGGTACCTAAATTCCAGCTCTCACTCGAGATCGATACCTAAATTTCGATTCTCATCCGAATTGATACCTAAATTTCAATTCAAAATTTCGAGGCTGGTACTCGAATTCGGTCCTCTTCCTTCGAGGTCGGTACTTAAATTCCGACTCTCATTCGAGATCGATACCTAAATTTCGATTCTCTTTTGAATTGATACCTAAATTTCAATTCTAAACTTTCGAGACTGGTACCTAAATTCCAGCTCTCATTTCGAGACTAGTACCTAAATTCTAGTTCTCATTTCGAGATCGATATCTAAAATTCGATTCTCTTTTGAATTGATACCTAAATTTCAATTCTAAACTTTCGAGACTCAGTACCTAAATTCCAGCTCTCATTTCGAGACTAGTACCTAAATTCTAGTTCTCATTCCGAGATCGATACCTAAATTTCGATTCTCATCATTTTCGAGGTCGATAGCTAAATTTTGACTCTCTTCGAGATTGATACCTAAATTTCAACTCTCATTTTCGAGATCGGTACCTAAATTCCGAGTTCTCATTTCGAGATCGATATCTAAATTCGATTCTCATCCTTTTCGAAGTCGATACCTAAATTTCGACTCTCTTTCGAGATTGATACTTAAATTTCAATTCTCATCCCTTTCGAGATCGATACCTAAATTCGATTCTCATCCTTTTCAATCGACGGTTAAACTCGATTCCCACTCCGAAGTCGGTACCTAAATTCCGGTTTTCTTTGCAATCCCGAGATGGAACCTAGGTTTCAATTCTCGTTTCAAATCTAAATTTTCTCAAATTAATTTTAAATCAAACTTCAATCTAAAATAAAGAAAAAATCAAAATCTAAAATTACACATCCGAACTTAAAATAAAACAAACTGAAATCTAAATCGAAATTCCCCCAGATCATGCGATTTGGGATTCACCTCCTTTTCCTTTCCCCAGCGAGAGTTCAGGGATCTCCAGTTTCAGAGATATGCTTGACACTCCCCAACGGAAACTTTTCCACTTCGTCCTAAGTTTGTCACTTGGACATCTGTGTTGGTTTTGCTGATCGCTTCGGTCAACACCAATACGCGCGGTGTGCTCCGTCAGCTCACCACACCTATTGGGGGTCCATTTGTTGACCTCATTTTTGATGAGGTCTTCTCTTCTTCATTTTAGTACTTAGGATCTAGCCTTAGGCTTTTCCTTTAACTATCTTAGAGGACTAGAATTGGGATCCACCATCTAGAATTTCAGACCACTTCTTAACTCCCTGCAAACTCCACAAACTTGACTGTAGACCCCTAATCACCTAGAGGGTTGAAATCAAATGTGGAAGTTTAAAGGATGAGTTCCTATAGGACTCTTTGGCCTTAGGATTGCCACAGGTGGCTCGAGTGCAGTGAAAGGGCTGACTTACACACACACTACACTTATACACTACACTTTCACATACCTCCTAAAACACACCTATACCTAACTCGACCTCCCGACTCATGTAGGTGATTCACATGGATGGTCCTTAACCCCTAAGCCCTTGGCTAAGAGGGTTAGGAACAACATAGTGAATGCCTCAAATGAGTCCCTTCATGGCTCATGTGGGCTTGATGTGGCTTCATGGCTCAAGCGAAATGAATTCATTCCACTCAAATTTACCCAATCTTCAATTTCCCAAATTTTCGATTTTTGACCCAGGGACCCTACACCCGCTAACCTACTCAAAGCCTTGAAATTACCCAAATTTTTCAAAATTTCCAAATCATCCAAAATTCCCCAAAATCAACCCCAAACATTTCCAGATCACTCAAATTGATCATCCATACACAAAAATACCAAAAATTCCAAAAATACCTCCTAATACCCTCCAAATACCCAAAATACCCCTCTTAACCCAAAATCCCAAAAATTCAAAAATTCCCAGAAAATTCCAAAAAGTCCCAAATATTCCTAATTTCATTTTGTTCAACTACAACATGGGCCAATTTTGTCAATTTACCCTACTTTTGTCAAAACCCCCAATTTGACCCATTTTTAACCCTAAGTGAACCCAATGTCAAACCAAACCTACCCAATTGACCCAAATTCTGGTCCAATTCAATTCTAAACTTCAATTCAACATTCCCAACACCAATCTAGACCAAATCCAAGTCCAATTTGATTGACATTTGGATCCAATTTCACTTTTGGCCTTAAAGCCCAATTTGGACCCATGACCCAAACCTAACCCAAACTCACCCAATTCAACTCCAATTAACCCCTAATCTTTTCTAAATCTTCCTTAGCATCCCCACAAGCAAAACACTAACATGATTTTCCCAAGATTTAGACCCAAACCCCACTCAAATTCAACCCAACGCTAAAAGGCCCAATTTTCACCTAAACCCAAACCTAACCCAAATGAGCCCAAACCCCAAAATCAAAGCCCAACCAAAGTCCAAACCTCTTTGAAACACTACCATAAACATTTCTCAACATTAATTTTACATCAATTTCAACCCTAGCCCAACATTGGCCCAACTTGGCCCACTTGGATCTATATTGGCCCATTCACCCAATTAACCCAAATTCAACCCAATTCAAACCCAAATCACCCCCAATTTGCTTCAAGTCACTCATGACACATCCATGAGCTAAACCCAACAATTATTTGGCCCAACCTCTTTACAAAATTCCCATCCATAAATTCATTTTTAAACTTAAAGGCCCATTCCTTAAACCATTTTAAAAGCCCATCTTTTACCACATCCAAAGGCCCAAAATTGGTCCCAAAGCCCATATGACATTTCCCCTCATCATACTTTCAATTAAAATCATCCCTAAGTCCTAAACCAATGATCAAATAATTCTAAATGAAGCTTCATCCAAATTTCCACCAAATTGTCCAAAATCCTTAAAATCCATTTTTATGAAATTGACCAAACTTTTTCCAAGCCAAAGGTGAGCCATGAAGCCATGCATGAGCCACATGTGAGCCATGAGAGCCTTGGACACTCCACCATGCCATATTGGGTAAGAAGAGGGAGGGCTTTCCTTAATCCCTAAAGCTCAATAGCCTTAATCATTATTCACCTAAACTTAAATTTAATCCAAATATATGTGGATGGAGACTTCTCCATGCCAAACCAGCTGATCCCTTTGATCCCCCACAGCATCCAAAGCCACCTTGAGGGGTGCACCAAGCCAAATGGGTGGATTGACCCATTTAGACTCAAAACTAGCCATGCCCCATTCTACTTTGGATCAAAGCCTTTACACATGGCAATTGCCGATTGCTTGCACCAAGTCCGAGCCACGACCCACCCGACCTTGAGGGTGACCCATGCCCGGCCGGCCATCCACCGGGTCGCCGGAAAACACCATGGCCGAGAGCTCGCATGTGAGCCGACTTTGGAATTCTCCCTTGCTTGAGCTGCCCCATCCCGAGTGGCCATTGTAGACTGTTCTTCTCTTGCCGAGAGCGGTGATCCCAAGCCCTAACTCTCCCAGGAGGCCCTCCACCCTCTCCTATTTAAACACCACCCCTCTCGGCCATGGGAGGTGCTGAAACAAACCTTAAGGAAACTCCGCCAAAATTGTTCCGGACCACTCCCCATACACGAGCATTTGATCCCCGCTGAAATCCCCTCGCCATTTCCTCTCGCGAGCTCGATTTCGAGTTGAAATCCAAGCCCAAAACCAGGACACTTCTCCACGGTGAGCCAATCCCCAAATTGATTGGTTCTACACCTTCACCGGACCGAGGGAAGGTGTCCACCGACAAAAGCCCCATCTCCGGGCCACCCGGTTGCTCCGGCTTCTAAGCTTTGTGATCGAGTCGTGGTCGAAATCCTACCTAGGCAATTCACCGGACCGGGAGACTTCATGCGGAGCTTGCTGGGATCCAATCGAAGGTGAAACAACCCTCGGATCGAAGCCACACTTCTCGCGAGCAAAGGTATGGCCTCACTCTTCTTCCCGAGCTTCTGAACATTCTCCATTTTTATTGCGTAAATTTCATCCCACATAAACTGTATGGATGTGTTCGTCTTCTCAAGACGAATCTATAGAGCATAAGAACACGAAAATCCATCGAGTATCGAGTGAGATATTAGGGATTTAGTGTGGACGGCTCTCGGGTGAGGACACTCGGGGACGATGAACGGATGCCGTCCATTTAATACACGCGCGGACGGACGGCTCGGATGTCGTCGGACCAGGAGATGGTACGTGAACCGCGGGACCCGGAGCGCTGAGTCAGATGGCGGCGTCGAATGGGAGCGCGACACGCGGCGTTTCGGAGCTGCCGAGGTTGACGCGGTGCCGCGTGGATAAATAGAAAATTAGGGTATTTTCTTATTTATTTAATTCCCTAAACTTGGAAAATTCATAACTTTGTGTAGAAAAATCAGAAAAATAAAATAAAAACACCCTCTTGCTCAGTGAAGTGAGGAGAATAATGTGGAAAAGAAATCATTTAATTTCATCAAGTATTTTATTTTTAATAATTTATTTACTCTCTGCACATTTTTAATTCTCCATGCATGTATACAATTCACCATGGCATAAGACCATAGGGCTTTTGAAGCCTCCGAATTTGGGAACATTCCCTGAATTTTCCAAAGTCGAGAGGCCATCCTATGAAAAGTTATTGATTTTTCAAATTCATGTTACTTGTTTTGAGTATTTTAATTCCAATAATTAGCATGTTGTGAAATAAATTCTAGGAAAATTTGGTGATGTTCCTTATGACCAGAGGACCCTAGGAAAAATAGGTTTTGAGTGAGTTCATTTAAAATTACCCTAATTGGCTTAAACACCCAAAATAGATCCCTAATTAATTAGAGCTAACCATACATCAAATTGACTTGAAATCAATTCTCCATTGACCTTTAGGATCAGAGGAACCCACCATAAAACTTTGAGGTCAATTGGACTTGGTTAGCCCTACTAAATGGGTTGATTAAGCCATTTAGTCAATTTGAACTTTAAAAATTCATAACTTTCAAAATTTCTTTCAAAAATTCACCAAATTGGTTTTGGAGCCTCTCTGATATTAGGGGAATTTTAGAAAATTAAAATTTTAATTTTCTAAAAAAGTTGATTTTTAATATTATTTTAATATTTTTAATAATTAAAAAATAATAAAAATCACAAAAATAATAAAATTCACCAAAATGTCACATTTTGAATTTTAATCACTTAGGAACAAACCCCATATTTTTCTTAGGTCTATTTAATGAGATATTAAATTTTAAAGCCCTAGGGTAATTTTAAAATTAAAAAATGTATTTTCTAGCATTTTCACTAGAATAATTATAATAAATCATAGAAAAATCAGAAAATTACAAAAATTGATTCTCTGGTTTCCTTGATATCAGAGAGATTTTTAAAAAATATAAAATTCATTTTTCAAAATTTATTTTATTTTTAAATTAATTAACACTCCAAAATTTAAAATAATTATATTAAAAATAATATAACTCAAAAAATCACCAAAATTGGTCCAAGTGGTCCTATGGTCATTAGGAATGTCCCCTAATTTTCTTAAGGACAGAAACTTTCCCTTGGTCATGTTATTAAATTTTCCTTGGAAATCTCTATTTTCTACCAAAAATAATTATATAAATAAATTAAATACAGAAAAATCACATTTTCTCCTCTCATGTCTTTATTGACATATGAGTGAAGTCACATAAAAATTTCAAGTTCATTTGAGTTCAATTTAGTGAGTTATGAAATTATTAAGCTTAAAGGACAAAGTGGTAATTAAAAATTTTAATCCTTAATTAAAACTTTAGGTTTAATAAAAAATTAACAAGTAAAATATTTGATCCTAATCTGATTTGGATGATTGAAATTTAAATAATTAAAGGGTAGAAACCCATTAAACAATTTAAAATAATTGAAATGAACCTTAATTAAATAATTGATTAAATTTGGGAAGAATAATAAAATTGGAATTATTAAAATAGGGATATTATTAGGAAGAGATTTAGTCTTTAATTTAAAAATCCCTAAATTAATCATCTCATTAATATTTAATTCTTAATTAAAATGATAACTCAAATTTAAAATATTAAAAGACTTAATCATTAAACTAAAGTTAAATTATTAAACTCTTTTAAAATTTCAATTAAAGTTAAAAATAAAATTAAATTAAAAATTAAATTAAATTAAATAAATCAAATTGAATTAAATAAAATTAAATCAAATTAAATTAAATTAAAGATTAATTAAATTAAATTAAATTAAATTAAATCAAATTTAAATTAAATTAAATTAAACAAATTAAATTAAATTAAATTAAATTAAATTAAAATTAAAAGTAAAATTAAATTAAAATTAAAAGTAAAATTAAATTAAATTAAATAAACAAATTAAATTAAATTAATTCAATAAATTAAATTAAAAATTAAATTAAATAAATAAATTAAATTAAATTAAATTAGATTAAATTAAATTAAAACAAATTAAATTAAATTAAATTAAAATTAAATTAAATTAAATTAAATTAAATTAAATTAAACTAAAATAAATTAAATTAAATCAAATTAAATTAAAATTAAATCAAATCAAATTAAATTAATTTAACATCAAACCAAACTAAATTGAATTGAATTGAATTAAATTAAATTAAAATTAAATTAAATTAAGTTAAATTTAAAATTAAATTGAATTAAATATAACATCACCAAAGACATAAAAAATTCAAAATGAATCTAAAATAACTTAAACACTATTCCAAACTTAAACCCATTAATTGAAATTAAATCACAAACCATTTGAACACCAATTTACCCTCGAAAGCTTTAGTTGTCATAACTCCTAAACAGAATATTAAATGAAATGTTACTTCACTTATGGGATATGCAAATGCCCTAGTTCACTGAGCAAGATAACAACAAGACTTAACTAAACCTCGGACGATTAATTCATTTGTATAATTGAATTCATTTGGACTTAAAACAATCCTAGAAATATTGAAAAGATGTTTAAGATTTGCCTTAAGCACTTCCTCGATATGATAGGATGTTCATAAGAACAATTGAATTTAATTGTTCTTTGATGAAGAAAATCGTCTTCAAACCGAAACACAAGAACCTAGACGTCATAGGAAATGACTAGCTATAGGATTAGGAACTTGGTAGAAAACCATAACCCTTCCCTTAGCTTTACCTAGGAACTTGCCTAAATATTCTAATTGTGTTTTAAGTGCAGCTTGGGATGATGGGAAGACCCTACATGTACGCTTTTATTTTATTGCAATTTATTTTCTTGCAATTTACATTATTGCAATTTATTTAATCGCATTGCACTTACTTTTCTTGCATGATAAACAACTGTTGCATGAAAACCCACACCTTTAGGATAGCCCCTAAAACTGAAACCAAAACTAAATTAAAAGTTATCGCAAGATAAAATTCACCGCCACAACATTTCAAAATATAAAACAACTCAAAATTTAATCACAAACAGAACACAAAACTACAATTACAACTAAATTAAAATGTCATGTTGGATGATCGGGAATACCTCGGATGATGTAACCTACGTGTTGCTAACGGGATTTCCCACGGTCTAAATGAAAGTGTGGAACTCATTCAGTTGAGTTTAGCAAATTCATACTGGACTAAGTGAATCCGATAAAAATAATGATGCGGAAGGATGGAGCAGTGGGATCTTAACCGGTGTCGTTATAATCAATTTTAAGATTTGTTTTAATTAAAATATTGAAAACACTTGGAAATTAAGATTTTCTCTAAACCAAAACACTTCTCTCATCTCCTGATTTATGACTTCTAAAACTAAACCTCTGCAACAACAAGGAGCTCGGAGCATGGTGAGCAGCACGACCATCGTCATCAACGAAACACGAGTCTACTTCAACGAAAACTTTCTTAGAATTAAATAACAAAGCCATAGGACTTCGAGGTAGTTTGCACTAGTGCAACATAAATCCTCAACTCTTCGTTAGGCATTTGCATTGCAAATTAAGCCCTAACCGGTCTTAGGATTCCGAGGTAGTCGTCGATACGACATAAACCCTCACATCTTCGAGGCTACTTGTATGATTATATTATATAAGTATAAGTCCTAATTAATTAAAATTGACAAAATCAAAACATTAAATAAACATTAGGACTTTCCTAAATTCAAGCCAAAGAATAGGATAGTCGGGAAATTACCGAAGTTCACTTCGAATCCATAATTTCTCCTACCTTTCTTCCTTTGAATTCTCAAAACAAAATGTTCCAAACTTGATCCATTCCATATTGAAATTCCAAAATTCAATCCTTTGAAAACTTAAACTTTGAAATTCTTGAAAGCGGAATTATCGATTATTATCGAGAGTTTTCTTAGGTGATTCCCGTCACTTAAGATGTAATTAACTATAGGGGCTTGCCCTTATAGGGAATTTTAAAGAACCCGAGTAATATAAACCACTGTTTAATGCTTTCATATTAAGCGAGGAAATTTGTCGGCTTATAAAATTGGTTCGCGAGACCAAACGGATGTCACAAATCTTCTAGTTTATTTAATCGAGCCCCACTCATCGAGCGGTGTGTCTATCCTTAGGGATAGATACACGGTTTGTGGTGTGGTGTTCGTTTATATAAACTATTTGGGATGTGAGATCGGTTTGATTTCATATCTTAAAATCTTTAAATTTAAAATTATTTTCAAAAAAATCAAATACTACTTTTCAAATTATTTATTTAAATTAAATAAAAAATTTGCCAACAACTTCTGTTAGGCGACCCCTTTTTAAAATAAAACACATAACCTAAAAATATGCCGACAATGTATAGAAATGAGATGCATTAAATATTGTATGTGCCAAATAGGAGCAATCCTATTCTTTACCCTTTGTTCCAGGCATAAAGAACATTGACTAATCCTATGCTTGGTTACTGAATCTGTGGCTAGGCTGGGAGGATACCGGCTCTCACTTCGGAGCTCCCGCGTTCCCCTCGCTTGAGGGCTAACATCTATACTTCAGCACCCAAACCATAGAACCGAATTGAGGATTTTAGCATGTCACTCTAAAATCTCCAATTCTACGCTTGATTAATTTTATTTTCCTATTTATTTGCACTCAACTCCCATGAACTTCACCATCCAAGGAATTTGAATGTGGTTCCACTTTGTTGAGAATTACACCGCCCTTTCGAGTCAATGCAATTACAATGAATTTTAACACTACAATGAGCTCTTTTTGTAATGTAAATGAAGTGCAAGTAAAAACTATCACATTTATAATTAAATTTACTTCTATCATGCATCACAAAAGCCTAAACATGATTTCTACTCATTACAAAAGAAAAGTAAAATGAAAATAATGGCATAATCTTCTCATGTCACTATTTCAAAGAAGAAGAAAGAGTAAGAGAGATGCGTCACAAAGCATGAAGAAAATACAACAGAAACTTCATTTAACCAAAGCAAATCCACTAGGTAATTGTTTACAGAATTATAAGATAATGAAGAACAATACTTAGTTTTTTTCCTTTGAAAGAAAGATGAAAATCTCTCCCATAAAATCTCCCGTCGATCCATGCAATGCTAGAACATCTCCTTACAAATTCTCTCAAAATCTCCTCTCTAATCTCTTCAAAAAGGTAGAAATCTACATTTCTACTCTTAATCTAAGAATCCTAAACATTCCTCTCTTTTTTTCTCTAATTTCCTCTACTCATTTTCTATCCTAAATTCACTAACTTAAAGTGTGTGGATGAATTTCTAAGAGTTCTCTTAAGCACCCCTTCAAAAAAGCATCCAAATAAGTCAAATTTCAGCTCAAAACCACCAAAAGTCGGTCTAGAACCTTCCCGAGCGCTGTCGGCGGGTTCGAGGCCACTGTCGGTGAGTTTTTCGGGTTTTTTTTGGTGTTCTCTGGAAAATCTCTCCATCGGCGAGATCGAGGCCGCCGTCGGCGAGTAGACTGCTGCGCAGCTCCACCGTTTCGCTCCGTTTGGCTCCGTTTTAGCTCTGATTCGCCCCATTTCAGTTGCATTGCGTTCGTAACAGATAGCCCTATAAAATAAGCATAAAAACAACCTTTCTTTAAAGTGTAATCTCATTCAAAAATATGCAAAAAGTGTTAAAGAGATTATGCATGAAAAAACTTATCGAAAGGTGTCAAGGCAGAAATTCATTTCTTGCTCGTTTTTGCTCCAAATTGCACCGTTTTTGCTTCCTTTGCTCCAATCACCATTTCTTGTACCTAAAACAAAAAAATATAAAAAATACCTTCATTTAAATTGTAATATCATAAAAAAAGAGTAAAATTATATAGTAAAAATCATATATATTTTAGGCGTGTCACTTGTTTAGTAGAGTGAAAAAGAGATTGATAATAATGTACAACACTATTGTCAATATCATCAAAATCAGTTAAATTGTTGCCCTGTGCATCCCAAAATTTTAAGAGGTAATTTATGTTCCTTCTATGCTTAATAGTGGAATGAAAACATTTTGTATTGCGATCACCAGCTACAAAAAAAGTATCATTGGCTTTTTGTTGTAAGAGAAGTTCTTCTTGATTGATAGCAAGCAGCAAGGACTGATGTGCATTTGAGGTATCTCCAACCAAGTAAAAGAGTTGATAGATTGTCCTTCAAAATGATCAACCAGATTTTGAGCCTCCTGAACCTTGGAATGAACATTTCCAAATACATTATGATTCAACCTTTTCAAATGTGCATTGACTTTTTTATGAAGTTTCCATAGCTTGTACCAGGGAGATCCAGTAAACTTAAAACTCCAACCCTATTTAACAACACTTAGAATGGAGTCATGAGAAACCCAAATATTAAGAAATTTAAAAAGGGAAATATTGGGTTTGCTGTGAAATGCAAGAGAAAGCAGTATAGGTGAATGGTCAGAAGATGCCGCACATAAGTGTTGCACATGAACACTGAGGAAGTAATTAAGAAAAAGGTCATTTGCTAAATAACGATCCAATCTTTGAAAAATTAATCCTCTTCTCCAGGTGAAAGAAGAGCCAGAGTAACCAAGATCAAACAAGCCTGCAGTATCAATAGCCTCATAGAATTTGTAATTTGCGTGGAATCACAGCTTCCACTGCCCTTTTTCTCAGTAGGGCTCATGACCATATTAAAATCACCCCCAATGACCCAATTATCATTGATTGCAGTTCCCATTAAAAATATTTTTTTCCACAAGGCTAGTTTATCATGATGCAAAGAACTAGCAGAAATAAAATTAGCAAAACTTTGAAAATCATCCATCTTAAAATGTGTTAATAAGAATTGATCATCATTTTCAATAATAGAAAGAGTAATATTGGTCTTCCAGAAAAGCCAAATTTTTTTGTTTTTATTGTAATAGAAATTGTATCTTTTAAAATTCATAAGGACTCTTTTCTTATTTGTCTTCATCATAGGCTCCAATATAGCAAAAATACTGACATTATTGACCCTACAGAGATGCTTAAGCCTATTAAGGGAGGTAGGGTCAGCCACTCCCCTATATTCCAAATAAGAATGTTAAACATGATGAAGAGAGCTGGTTCTTCTAACATAAGTAGAAGGAATACTCCTAAGATCCTCATCAGAAACATACACTCCCTTCTGAATAACGTTATTAGCTGTTAACTGAGCCAATTCTCTGTTAGATTTCTTTCTTGCATGTTTTTGTATCTGCCATTCATTTTCAAGTGTATTGGAGCATTAAGAAGGGATTGGGCTGTAGCAGAGGTAGTGGTGTTGGGTTGAGGTAGAGTGCGCTCCACTGATGATTGAATTTGCAGGATGAGCTTGAGACCTATCCTCTTCAAGTAATGGTAGGGAAATTGTATGTAGTGTGACTACAAAAAAATGTATTGAGAAATTTATAACAATTTTATATGAAATTGCACTTTAAAGAAAGGCATTTTCTTTATTTTATTGCAGGAATGAATAATTATAAGTACTGAAAGCAAAAAGCACAAAAGAAGCGGATTTGGAGCAAAAAGGACTGAAATAGATGAAAAGTGAACTATCCCGCCGACGGCGAGGAAAAGGCCGCCGACGACGAGTTTTTCCCGAAAGTTTTGAATATATTATAAGGAACTCGCCGACGGCAAGATTGAAGCCTCCGAAAGCGAGATCGATGTGGTTAGCCCATATTCTAGAAGCCCGCCGACGGTGAGATCGACCCCGCCGACGGCGAGACAGTTGAAAAGAGCCAAAATACATCGAACCTAGACGCCTTTTGAAGAGGTGCTTAAGAAACCTTTGGAGATTTAACTCCTTCTATAAATAAAGACAAATTTTAGTCAATCGAGTGTCATTTGAGTGTTAATTAAGTGTCATTCTAGAGTCTTTAAGTGTGTTTAGCATCTTGGTGAGTTTAATTAAGTGTGTTGTACTAGAAGGAAGAGTCAAAGGAACTTCAAGGAGTATGCTTTGGGAGAAGAATTGAGATAAGTATATTTGTTTATTGTTTGTTAACTTTAATGAAATCCATGCTTTGTGTTATTTTTCCCATGCGTTCTGAGTAGTTTCCTTAGTCTTTCTCCTTGTTATCTAGATTATGTGAAATGATGAATTAAAGTAGTTGTGCCTAAAAATATGAAAATAGAAATTGTGCTAAGCATTTACTTAAATCTTAATTTACTTTCAATCTGGCCAATTGATTTATTAACATATGTTGAATTATCAACTATAGTAAAGATTACATCTAAGATTCAGGGAAGTCAAAAGCCTTGGAAGGAGGGTGCAAATAAATAGGGAAATATTAACTATCGGGCGTAGAATTGGACATTTTAGTGTGACTGACTAAAATATTCAATTCGGTCCTATTGTTTGAGAGCTGAAGTGTAGATGTTAGTCCTTAGGCGAGGGGAACGTGGGAGCTCTGAAGTGGCAGTCGGTATCCTCCCAGCCTAGCCGCAGATTCAGTAACTAAATACAAGACTAGTCAATGTTCTTTGAACCTGGACCAAAGGGTAAAGAATAGGAATGCTCCTATTTGGCACAATACATATAAAAAACTCATTTAATTCATCATTCACTTAATTCTCTCAATAAGGAGAAAGATTATTTTCTAAATTAGAATCTTACATTTAAACCTTTTAAAGCATTAGTTCATTATAATCTAAGTGTTCTTAATTTTCGTATACTAGATTATTAAGTAAATCTACTTTAAGTTGTCTTTATTCTCTAACTTCCTTGAGGGATCGATATCTAGGACTCCATTAGAGCCCTATATTACTTGATAACGATACGTATACTTGCGTAGTATCCACAATATAAATCATAAATTCCATAACAAAATCATCAGTATATATATATTCAGTGCGGGATCAAGTTTTTGGTGTCGTTGCTAATTTTCATATCATAGTTGTAAGTATAAATATCGAAAATTGGATCAAGTTTTTGGCGTCGTTGCCGGGGAAGTAAAGTAATTATTAAGGTAATTAATAGAATTATTAAAATAATTACTAGAGTAACAGACTATTTTAAATATTACTTAAAAATTGTAAGCGTAAATTTGGAAATGAAAATTTAATACCTTACGATTCAGAATTATAGCGCATAATTAAAAGAATTAGAAAACAAAAGAGAGAAATTATAAATTTAACACAAATGGCAAATAATCCAGAAATTGAAAATATAAACCAACAAAGACCATTAAGAGATTATGCCAACCCTACATTAGATGAAATTCACCTAACTATTCAAAACCCTGATGTAGCTGCTAACTCATTCAAACTTAAACCTGCAATTATCCAAATGGTACAGAATAATTAATTTAGTAGTTCACCTAATGAAGAACCTAATTTAATTCTTGCTAGTTTTTTGGAACTATGTGCTATTTATAGATATGAAGGAGTATCTAATGATGCTATTAGACTTAGGCTTTTTCCTTTTTCTTTAAGGGATAAGGCTAAGATGTGATTAAATTCATTAGCACCTAGATCTATTAAAACTTGGGGAGAATTATCAAAAAAATTTCTATCTAAATATTTTCCTCCTTCGAAAACTGCAAAACTTAGAAATGATATAACATCTTTTGGTCAGTTTGATGGAGAATCCATATATGAAGCTTGGGAGAGATTTAAAGAACTTCTTAGGAAATGCCCACATCATGCATTACCGCAGTTGGTTAATTATACAAACTTTTTGCAATGGATTAGTAGGATCTATTAGATCAATCATTGATGCTCCTGCTGGAGGTTCATTAATGTCAAAACCATTTGATGAAGCCTATGCGTTAATAGAAGAAATGGCTACTAATAATTTTCAATGGCCTGTTGAAAGAATAAATCCTAAAAAGATAGCTAGTGTTCATAAAAATGATGTAATAACCATGTTAGCTTCTCAAATTGCTGCTATATCAAAGAAATTAGATCATTCTGGAATGAATTACTCTCCTACTATATTAGAAGAAAACTCATCTGGACAAATTATAGATTCTTAATCTCCTTATGAAACTATAAATGCTATTAATAATAGACCCAATAATCCTTATGCGAATTATTATAATCATGGTTGGAAGAATCATCCAAATTTTAATTGGAATAACAATACAGCTAATCAACAATGGATGAACAACTCAATAGGAAATCCACCTAATCAAGGAAATACAAATTATAAACCTTCTTATTCACCTGGATTTAATAACACTCAATTTAAAGATAAGAAGTTATCTATAGAAGAATTAATATTAAGTATGGGTTAGCGCTTGCAAAATCAAGGAAATTAATTACAAATTCAAGGAAATCAATTACAAAATCAAGGAATAGCAATTAAAAATATTGAAACTCAACTCGGACATATAGCTACCGCACTTAACAATAGAATTCCTGGAACTTTTCCTAGTAATGTGGAAATAAATCCTAAAGACCAAGGAAAAGAACAAATTAAAGCGATACAATTACGAAGTGGAAAAGAGTTAGAAACTAAAATTCAGAAAGAAACAAAAAGTAAAAATGAGGAAGTGGAAATCGAAAAAGAAAAGGATCAGCAAGATCAAAACTTAGAATATCCATTAATCCCTATGAAAATATCTATAGAAAAATCACCACCATCATTTCCTCAACGACTAAAGCAACATAAAAAAGATAAGCAATTTGCTAAATTCCTTAAAATTTTAAAAAACTTAACGGTAAATTTTCCTTTTGTAGAAGCATTAGAACAAATGCCTAATTATGTAAAAATTATGAAAGATATTTTAAATAAAAAAGAAAATTCACAGATAATGAAATTGTTGCACTTAGCGAAGTGTGTAGTGCAATTATTCAGAAAAAGCTTCCTAAAAAAATAAAAGAACCTGGTAGTTTCACTATACCTTGCGCTATTAGAGAAAAATTTTATGGAAAAACTTTGTGTGACTTAGGAGCAAGCATAAATCTAATGCCACTATCAATTTTTAAAAATTAGAATTAGGAGAAATTTCACCTACTTCAGTAACTCTTCAGTTAGCTGATCGTTCTGTGACTTATCCTAACGGAGTTATTGAAGATGTGTTAGTAAAAGTGGATAAATTTATCTTCCCGGTAGATTTTATTGTTCTAGATATGGAATAAAATAAAGAAATTCCCATAATATTAGGAAGACCCTTTTTAGTTACTGGAAAAGCTATGATTGATGTTTAGAAAGGATAATTGACTATGAGAGTAAACGATCAAAAAGTAACTTTTAACATAGCAAAATCAATGAAATATCCTGCTTTAGAAAAAAATGATGAATATTTTCGAATGGAAATACTTGAACATTTGCAAAATGAACATTTTAAAAGATATTATGAAGAAAAGTTAGAAAAAGAAAATACTGAATTAATTGAAGAAGCAGATAATGAAAAACTGGATTATATACAGGAAAAATTTGAAATGTTGGATAATACTCAAAACGCTGAAAAGAATATAATTCCGTCAATTATTAGACCTCCTGAACTCGAATTAAAAATTTTACCTAATCATTTAAAATATGCTTACTTAGGTAACCATTCAACCCTACCAGTTATTATATCAGCTGAATTGAATGAATCACAAGAATAAAAACTGTTAGACACATTAAAAAAATATAAGAAAACTTTTGGTTGGACATTAGCAGATATTAATGGAATTAGTCCTTTAATCTGTATGCACAGAATTATTTTCGATAATGAACATAAGCCAAGAGTAGATCCTCAAAGGAGATTAAACCAAATAATGAAAGAAGTAGTCAAGAAAGAAATATTAAAATGGTTAGATAATGGTATTATATATCTTATTTCGGACAGTGCTTGGGTAAGCCCAATTCACTGTGTTCCTAAGAAAGGAGGAGTGACCGTTAAAGCTAATGAAAATAATGATTTAATAGCTATAAAACAAATTACTGGATGGCGTATTGTATTGACTATAGAAAATTAAATGCAGCCACCAGGAAAGATCACTTCTCATTACTATTTCTAGACCAAATGTTGGATAAATTAGTCAGAAATAAATATTTTTGTTTTTAGATGGGTATACCAGTTATCATCAGATACCTATTGCTCCTGATGATCAAGAGAAAACTACATTTACTAGTCCTTATGGAACATTTGCTTTTCGAAGAATGTCTTTTGGATTATGTAATGCACCTACAATATTCCAGAGATGTATGATGTCTATATTTAGTAAATTAATTGATGATGGAATAGAAGTATTTATGGATGATTTCTCTGTATTTAGAACGTCATTTGACGCATGCTTGAACCATCTCGAAAAAGTATTAGAGGTATGCGAGAAAACTAACATAGTTCTAAATCGGGAGAAATGTCAATTTATGGTTGTAGGAGGAATTGTATTAGGGCATAAAATTTTGAAAAATGGCATGGAAGTAGATCCTGCAAAAATTCAAGTTATAGCTAAATTACCACCTCCAACTACAGTAAAAGGGGTAAGAAGTTTTCTTGGACATGCTGGATTCTACACACGCTACATAAAAGATTTTTCAAAAATTACTAAACCTCTATGCCAACTTTTAGAAAAGGACAAGAAATTTGAATTCACAATCGAATGCCTAAATGCTTTTGAATTATTAAAAGATAAATTAATCACAAGCACTTATAATAGTTTCACCTGATTGGGAGAAACCATTTGAACTTATGTGTGATGCTTAGTGATTATGCTTATAGGAGCAGATACTTGGGCAAAGATATGATAAAACTTTCAAAGTTATATACTATGCTAGTAAAACTCTTAATAATGCTGAAATGAATTATACAGTTACTGAAAAAGAGCTATTAGTAATTGTTTATGCTTTTGATAAATTTAGACCTTATCTAATTGGAACTAAATGTATTGTACATACTAATCACTCTGCTATTAAATATCTAATGTAAAAGAAACATTCCAAACCAAGATTAATTAGATGGATCTTACTAATGCAAGAATTTGATTTTGAAATCATTAACAAAAAGGGAACTGATAATCAAATTGAATATCATTTATCAAGGCTAGAATATAATGAATTATCTGACACTGATAACGAAATTACTGACAGTTTTCCTGACGATCAACTATATAATATAAGTGAGTGGAAAATACCATGGTATGTTGACATAGTAAATTATATTGTAAGTGATATTTTATCACATATGTTAACTTTGCAACAATAGAAAAAATTCATTCATGATGCTAAAACATATTTTTGGGATGAACCATATTTATATAAGCAATGTAAGGATCTTATAATTAGAAGATGCGTGCCTTATGAAGAAACAGAACAAATAATTTAGAAATGTCATGATTCTGATTTTGGAGGATATTTTGGAACAGATAAAACTGTTTATAAAATTTTACAATCTGGATTTTATTGGCCTACTCTTTTTAGAGATGTTTATAGATATATCAGAACTTGAGACAAATGCCAATGAGTAGGTAATATATCTAGAAGAAATGAAATGCCTCTAAATTTTATATTAAGTTGAGATTTTTGATGTTTGGGGATTAGATTTTATGGGACCATTTGTTCCTTCATTTGGAAACTCATATATATTAGTTGTTGTTGATTATGTTTCTAAATGGATTGAAGCACAAGCTTTACCTCGATGTGAAACTAAGAGTGTTTCAAAGTTTTTAATGAAAAATATTTTTACTACATTTGGAATGTCGAGAGTGATTATCACTGACGAAGATCTCATTTTAGAAATAAATATATTCACAAACTAGTAGAAAAATTTAACATTATTCATAAGATATCAACTGCTTATCATCCACAAACCAGTGAATTAGCTGAAGTTTCTAATCGAGAAATTAAATATATTTTAGAAAAAAACTATTAACCCTAATAGATTGGATTGGTTTATAAGACTAGACACTGCATTATGGGCATACAGTACTGCATATAAAACTCCGATTGGAATGACTCCTTACAGGCTTATTTATGGAAAGACTTGCCACTCACCAGTTGAATTAGAACATAAAGCTTATTGGGCAATTAAATAATTTAATTACAGTCTGAAAAAAGCTGGTGAGAAGAGATTATTGCAATTGAATGAATTAGATGAATTAAGAAATGAATCTTACCATAATGATAGAATTTATAAAGAAAAAATGAAATTATGGCATGATCGGAAGATTAACCTGAAGAATTTTAAGCAAGAACAAGAAGTTTTGCTTTATAATACAAGATTGAAATTATTTCCTAGGAAATTGAAATCTCGATGGTTAGGGCCTTTCACTATAACTCAAATATTTTCATACGGAACTATAGAAATTGAAGATCCAAAAACTGGGCATAGATTTAAAGTAAACGGATACAGATTAAAACCTTATTTTGAAGGGAGAAGACCAAATTTTAAAGAGGTTTTTATGCTCAGTCAACCTGATTACTAACTAAATTAGGTCAGGCTAACGACGTTAAACCAAGCGTTTTTTGGGAGGCAACCCATAGTAATTATTAATTATGATCTATTTATTAATGTTATTGGAAATTAAAATATAGAATAAATTTTACTACTCATTTTACTTTTTAAAATCATCACAAATTTGAATCTACATGAAGAAATTAGAAAATATTCGGACCGGAGCGAAAATTGGGCAATTTACCTAATCTCTCCGACGGCCAGATCGATCCCGCCGACAGTGAGATCGGCGAGCCCAAATTCAGTTTAAATATATTAACTATCCCGCCGATGGCGAGATCGTTACTGCCGATGACGAGATAGTTATAAAGTGGTTTTTGTGAGTTATTTTTCGGTTTTGGGCGGTTCTAAGGCCATTTCTCTATATAAAATGTTCAGAACTTCATATTTACACTATCTTCTTCCTTAGAAACGATTAGAGCCCCTCCAAAACAATCTATTATGGCCCCCAATCCACTAGAAACCACGAAATTTGGAGTTTTTAATCGAAGGAAATTCGTCAGTTCTGAGGCTCAGCAACTATTCAATAAGGTTTTGATGAAGAAGAAACTGATTAAAGAAAGAGGATTCTTAAATAGAGGAGCGGAGAATTCAACAACAACAATTGAAGAAATGATTGTTCAGCGACGTTGAGAGGTATTCTGCTATACAACATCTGCTGTAGTCATTTTAGTAGTCAAGGAATTCTACTCTAATCTGCATGCGATCCATAATGGAAGTGTTTACGTAAGAGGCAGATGGGTAACTTTCACTCCTTCTCGGATTAATGAATTATACTCGATTGAAAATACCCTTGTTTGCCACTATTCAAATTTTGTTCCTACAAGATACAACATGAATGAGATCTACAGATATCCGACCGACGAACCTGACGATTGGGAATTAGGAGAAGATGGGTACGTTAGTTTTTCTGCGTCACTTCTTAATCCTGTCTCTAAGCATTGGCATTTCTTTATTTCATCAAAGTTATTACCCACTATGAGGGTAAACAAAGTCTCGAAGGAATGAGTAATTTTAAATTACTGTATTCAATCTGGATTGTCTATCGATGTTGGATCTATCATTGTGAAGTCTGCATTAGGATTAATTGTGCATGGGTCAATTCATGGACTTGGACACCCATAACCTATATTTGCTTTATGTAATCAGTACTAAGTTTTCTAAGAAGCTTGGGAAAAAGTACTATTGCCTTGGAAACCACTAGATCAGACAGATATGTTTCCTACATTGGATCACAATGATGAAACAGTTATTATTTCTGATCAAGCATCTCAAAACAATCCTTTAATTAGGCCCCTGACTGATAGAACAAACCTTATTTAAAGGAAACTTAAAGGATTGGAGAAGGAACTACAGAATGTGATGAATTCTATTGATAATATCTCTGATTTATTTGATCACATCGATTGGAGAATGAAGGAGCACTTTGACCATTCAGGACATCTGGAGGCGAGTTTCATACGACTATTGAGACAGAAAGGGTGGATTGAAGAAGATTCTACTGCAGAATTCCCTTTCAGACCTTTCTATAATTTGTTTGTGCACCTGCATTCTATTGGAAACATCAGAGAAGAGATCAGTTCAGATTTTGATGAGTGGCAGAAATTTCTATTCATATTATATGTATGTGTGTTGATTTGAATTTAGTTTTTGATATAATTTGAACTTTACGTAGATAATCTCAGTCTATATGAGATTGTATGTTGTTTGTTTAGTCTCATCATTTAGAGTATTGTGGTGTGGATTGCAATGCTGAGTTAGATGTGTTTTGGTTAATTTACTAAGTCAATTGTTAGTTTTGTGGCATTTGAAGTTTGTAAGTTCATGGATTTCATTTATAAAAGTTATAATGTTTGTGTTGTGTAAACCTTATATTAGTCAGTAGAGTATCTAATCTTAGAAAATATATCAAATTAAGTGACCGAACATTAGAACAAGGCTTAATTAAATTGAACATAATTAAAATATAAAATTTTTAAAAAATTCAGAAATCCTGCTGACGGCGTGATCGATCCCACCGACTGCGAGATTTTCCCGAAACTTTGGCCTTGATGAATTAATTAGCTCGCCGACGACGAGAAATTTCTCGCCGACAGTGAGATCGCAAAATGTACTATATTTTGACCGGTCAACCGACACTATTCATCATCCCCTTCCTCAAAACTTCGAAAAACCGACCTAGGGCTTGATAGATCTGGGATTTGGAGCGATTTCAACACATTTTGACTCCAGATTTCATCTTCCCTTGGTAAGAGCTTCACTCCTATGTAAAAATTTTTTAATTTTCACCATGAATTTCTTCTACATTGAGGAATTTGGGAAAAATTTGAAATGAGAAGAAAAGATTTGGAAGAAATTTATGGAACTTGATTTAAATTGATTTTAGTAACTATTGGAAGCCATTTTGGTAATATTTAGATGTTTAGTTAAGATTTTTTGTGGATTTCATAGATCGAAAAATGGCTCCACGACAAAAGAGAAGAATGGATTACGACGAAACTCGTTTTGTGAATGCAAGGGCACAATCAAGATATTTTCACAATATTCAAGCCAGAAAATGCATTCAGGATCGAGTTTTCAAAAATCCTGGAGGAGAAGTAGAGCGAATAATAAAAGAAAGAGGATGGGAAAACTTCTGTTACATAACCAATAGAGCTGTTGTGGAAGTGGTAAAAGAATTTTATGTCAACCTGACTGCGATCGAAGATGCACCAATCAAGGTGAGAGGATTTTTGGTGGATTTCAGTGCTGCAAGGATTAATTAATATTATGAAGTACGAGATTTGTACACCAGTGAGTACGATACCTTTGGAACTATGGAAGGACCACTAGAAGAAGTGATCAACTTTCTCACTGACGGGAAATGAGTTTGGAAGCTTAAGCAGCATGAAAGGGTAAACTTTCCTCTCTCAATGTTGAATGCATTATCTAAAGCTTGACACTATTTTATTTGTTCTACCTTGTTACCCACTTATCACCATAGTGAGGTAACAAGAGATAGAGCAGTTCTGAATTTCTGTATTCAGAATCAAAGAAGTATTAATGTGGGAAGTATAATTTATAAGAATATATTAGCCACTGCAAGAAGTGAGAGTGGAGGAGGACTAGGACACCCTGGTCTGATTTATGCACTCTGCCAATTATCTAGGGTAGAGGCAAAGGATGACGAGGAATATGTGGAGCCTATGAAACCCATTACTCCGGCTAATATTAAAAAATATGAATCTCACGAAGGATGGAGATCTGGGACTAGGAGCTATGTACCTTCTTCGAGTAGAGATATTCCCTCTACCAGTTGTTACCCTCCTCCCTATAGTACTCCTACCCTTCATGATTTGATGAATGAGATGACTCTACAGCGGAAAAGTTTTGAGAAAATAGAAGAAAAATTGGAACACATTGATCAGAGAATTGGAGGCTTAAAGAGAAGACATGATTATGACAGCGAGTATCTCTAGAGACATTCAGAATATGAGATAGCTTACTACGATGCAGAAAATCGTTATAGGAGAAGAGAGCTCGATGTTGTATTTCCTAAGTGCCCCCGATATACTCATTACCGGCCTAATCCACCCACTGATCAAGGAAACGACGATATAGTTTGGGACTTTGATGTGGAAGATTAGATTCTATGTTTATTTGTTTAGTTTTGATGTTATGATTGATTGTATGTTTTTTCTTAAAAACTTTAGTATTAATATTTAGTTTATGAACTTGATTAGGATGTGGTGTAGATCTTTTTAAACATTGTTGTTAAAGTTATGTAGTTTTTAAATTTTTAATGTTTTCAGATTGCTATTGTAATCTTGGATTGAAATTAGTAAATGTATGTGGATGTAGTATAATATGTTAGTATAAAATGTGGTAGTATTGTGTTAAACTTCTTTACCCATAACTTTCTTTAAATATTATATGTGTGTAGAAAGTTATTAACAGTACAGGTTAATTAAGCAATGGAAAAAGCCTGCAGAATTTCAAAAAGAAGAAATACCTAAAGCTCGAAGGTATGATTTAAATATTACAGTTAATTTCCTTTTCACCCTATATAGATAGATAGAAAAATTTAAGTTTGGGGGAGGGAAAAATACAAATTTAATTATTAAATTGTTCTCAATTTACATTTTCAAAAAATTATTATAAAATGATTTTCTGTAATAATTTTAATTCAGTAAACTAGAATTGATTTATTTAATTATTATAGAAAATTAAAAGAAATACTTTTAATGATTAACTAATTTTATAGATTAAGAAATTTAGTTTAAAAAGATAAGAATATAGTTAACTATTTAACGTAAGGAAAACAATATTTTTAAATATAAAATTCTTAAATATTTAGTTGAGAAAGAAAAGATTGAAACTCAATGAAGTAAAAACTTTGAAATACATATAAGAGAAGTAAATGTTCCTAGTTTCAAATTTAGGAAAAGGAAATGAAGTTCAAAATTATTAACAGGCTAACCAAAAATAATGATCCTCACTTAAAAAAGTAAAGAAAAAAGGGATTGAAAATCAATCCAGAAAGAAAAGGAATATATATATATATAAAGTGAGGAGAAGCTTGAGGAGATGTCTTATCAAAAATTGGCTTCATTTGAATCAACCTAAAGGGTAAACTTCAATTACATTTATGAACTTATATATATGGATTAGTATTTTACTAAGTAGTGCTTTCATGAAATTCCTATCATCTAAATATCTTAAGTAATTTAATATTGAAAAGTATAGTCATTCTTAAAATAAATAGAAGAATAAAAATCTTAAACTTGATGACTAAATAGCCTTATATCTATAGAATTAATTTAATTATGTAAAAATATTTCTATTAAACTTTACTATAATACTTATTTAAATCTAATTCATAGTATTTTTGAATTAAAAGTTTTATTACAAATAATTATTATTTTTTATTTAGTATTAAAATTACTTTAGGACAAGTAATAGTTAAGTTTGGGAGATTTTGACCACAGACAAAATGTATTGAGAAATTTATACCAATTTTATATGAAATTGCACTTTAAAAAAAGGTATTTTCTTTATTTTATTGCAGGAATGAAGAATTATAAGTATTGAAAGCAAAAAGCACAAAAGAAGCGGATTTGGAGCAAAAAGGACTGAAATAGATGAAAAGTGAACTATCCCGCCGACGGCGAGTTTTTCCCAAAAGTTTTGAATATATTATAAAGAATTCGCCGACGGTGAGATTGAGGCCGCCGAAAATGAGGTTAGCCCATCTTCTAGAAGCCTGCCGACAGCGACATCGACCCCGTCGACGACGAGACAATTGAAAAGAGCCAAAATACATTGAACCTGGACGGTTTTTGAAGAAGTGCTTAAGCAACCTTTGGAGATTCGACTCCTTCTATAAATAAATATGAATTTTAGTCAGTTGAGTGTCATTTAAGTGTTAATTAAGTGTCATTCTAGAGTCTTTAAGTGTGTTTAGCGTCTTGGTGAGTTTAATTAAGTGTGATGTACTAGAAGGAAGAGTCAAAGGAACTTCAAGGAGACAGCTTTGGGAGAAGAATTGAGATAAGTATATTTGTTTATTGTTTGTTAACTTTAATAAAAACCATGCTTTGTGTTATTTTTCCCATGCGTTCTGAGCAGTTTCCTTAGTCTTTCTCCTTGTTATCGAGATTTTGTGAAATGATACATTAAAGTAGTTGTGCCTAAAAATATGAAAATAGAAATTATGCTAATCTTTTACTTAAATCTTAATTTACTTTCAATCTGGCCAGTTCATTGGTTAACATATGTTGAATTATCAACTATAGTAAAGATTACATCCAAGATTCAGGGAAGTCAAAAGCCTTGGAAGGAGGGTGCAAATAAATAAGGAAATAAAAACTATCGGGCATAGAATTAGACATTTTAGTGTGACAGACTAAAATATTCAATTCGGTCCTATTGTTTGAGAGCTGAAGTGTAGATGTTAGCACTCAGGCGAGGGGAACGTGGGAGCTCTGAAGTGGCAGTCGGTATCCTCCCAGCCTAGCCGTAGATTCACTAACCAAACATAAGACTAGTCAATGTTTTTGCACCTGGACCAAAGGGTAAAGAATAGGAATGCTCCTATTTGGCACAATACAATTAAAAAACTCATTTAATTCATCATTCACTTAATTCTCTCAACAAAGAGAAAGATGCTTTTCTAAATTAGAATCTTACATTTAAACCTTTTAAAGCATTAGTTCATTATAATCTAAGTGTTCTTAATTTCCGTATACTAGATTATTAAGTAAATCTACTTTAAGTTGTCTTTAAAATTCTCTGACTTCCTTGTTGGATCGATATCTAAGACTCCATTAGAGCCCTATATTACTTGATAATGATACGTATACTTGCGTAGTATCCACAATATAAATCATAAATTCCATAACAGAATCATCAGTATATATATATTCAGTGCGGGATCAAGTTTTTGGTGTCGTTGCTAATTTTCATATCATAGTTGTAAGTATAAATATCGAAAAGTGGATCATAGTGCTAATGTTTTATCAAGAGATGAATCAATGGCATGGAGTGTGTTAAGTTGTCAGTAGAGTTAGAAGATACTAGGAGGCAAGGTTCAGTTGGGATTGTAACAGGTAGGGTAGTGGTAACATGATTGATAGGATCTAGGTTAGTGTGAGTAATGTTATCATCTAATGGAACTGGAAGGTGAGGCTCAGAAGGGGTTGAGGTAGTAGGTATAAGGATAGGGATGGCTTGCTCTGGTTCAGGAGGAGGAACTGTAGAGGGGGGAAGAGGATCAGAAGATACATTGGAGGGTTGTGGGGGGACAGCAGGCTTCAAGTGAGGGTGTAAGAGATAGCAGATATTGGACGAGTGGCCAAACATGGAACAATGAATGCAGTAGGGGGATGTGGCCCCATAATAGCTCGTTGCCAATAGCCATGATGAGAGGATCCAACCCAGATTTCTTCCGGAAAAGATTGCGTAATATCACATTCAACTAAGAAACAAGCTTCAAAAGGCTTGTTCCATTCAAAAGTGGGTGTGTCTACACGAAGCGGATTCCCAAAAGCTTGAGCAAGATTGTATAGTGTTTCATAGTTAAAAAGATGCCATTTAAGCTCATGTAGTTTGATCCATACAGGAATAACCGGAGGTTCAGACTTTGGATCAAAATCGACCAACCACTTAAGGAGCTTCATGAATCTATTATCGATTTTGTTGACCTTCTTAGAAAAAACCGTAGTGTAATCAATCTCATTTGACAACTGTAACAAAATATGTTTGCCATTAAGAAGTCTAATCTTCCAGCTACCAGTCAATTTAAAGGAATCAAAATACTGTCTAATAATTTCAAGTTTAGGGTGCCCAAATAAAAACTTCCCCACCAAATTAAAACGGCAGGCCGAAGCAAGTAGGTTGGTTTCCTCATCAGATAAGAATAGAGCAGGCTTACCATTTTTCTTTCCCAACTTTCGAAGAAAAGTATATTCACTACTACCAGAGGCAACAACTTCATGAAAGGCTTGAGGAAAGAAACGAGAATGACGAGCAGCACCAGTGGGAGAATCACCAATGACAACAGCTGCGAGCCATAGGGAGGGAAGGAGTAGAGAGACTTACAAAACCAGAGCCAGGAGATGAGATCACCAGAGAGATGGTAGCAGATGATTCGCTTCTTCGCGCACGAAGTCCAGCAAACAGACAGGAGTAGACGACGCGCCGAGCCCTCCGTTTTCAAGACAACGCAGACACGCGACGTAGAAATGAAATCGACGAGAAACTATATATATATATATATATATATATATTGTAATATCAACACAAGCTTGTACGATGCTAGTGATGGAATGATTAACTCCTGAAGATGGTAATACAGTAGCAAATGAGAGTGCATTCAAGGCTGTCGTGGGACTTCAAGATTCTGAGAGAGTACAAACACAGGGCTTTGGAGTCACTCCAAATTAATTTTTTCCACACAATATCACAACTGTAAGTGAAATTAACAATAGGTTTATTTATGCTCAATTTGAACAATTAGAAGATCAAATGCACTGCTTACGATATGAGATGAAACAATCTGTGCGACAAGTACAGTTGCATTATAAAACACAAAGGAATATCACACTTAGTAGGCTATTTCTCAAGTATGTTAATTACTTTATTTCATTTTAATCATCTTAATATTATTAATTGATTGTTTGTTGTTATTAATAGGGATGCAATGAAACATAATCACACTAGCAACTGGAGGGGGAATCTCATGCAACGATCATCTTTATTTTATACACTCTGGTTTAATGTGTTTTGGTTTCTTTTATTGTAAGGTTATTGGAGGTTTATCTCATCACTTGATGTTTTATTTTTTATGAAATGTTACTATTTTGTTCATAGAATTAATGCTCATTATATAGTTTTTTCTAAGTTGTTGGAGAGTAGACTGATGGATTGATATTATGCTTTAATATATTTGAGATACTAGTACTATTCATAAGAACTAAGTTTTTTTTTTTTTTTTTTTTTTTTTTTTTGTTTTTTTGTTGTTGTTGTTGTTGTTCATTGGCTTTCTTTTTTTTGAGCATTTACATGCATAACTCTCATCCTATATATTTTCATATATAATACAAGTATAAATGTAAATATTGATGTTTAGATGCTAGACATATAAATACATAGAATTGAATGATATGTATGTAGATTTTCTCTCATATATATATATCTGTTATTTTATATACAAGTTTATAGAAAATGTGTGTAATCATAAAATTAATTAAAATAAAAAAATAATGAAATTAGCAATGATTAAAACTACTGCAAAGACCATCACAATTAAAATCGCTACGAACGCCGTTGCAACTAAAAATCTCCTCCAACCATTTTAAAACTGCTTGTACAAGTCTTTATGGTGCTAAGAATAAGGAGGAGTTAAAACCACAGTAAAAATTACTACAAAAGCCATAGCAGCTAAGAACCTTCCTTGACCGATTTAATATAGCTAGTAAAAATCTTTACAGCGCTAACAATTGTAGCAGTTTAAAATTCATTGCAATGAAAATAGTAGATGTTTTACAGCTACGATAGTATTTACAAAGTGATGCGAAAACTTTTTTAAAGAATTTGTTACAGAAAAGCAAACAATAATGTTGTTATTATGATAATCTAAAGTATTGGGGTTTTTATATATTTTGTAGCAAATAGTATAAGAAAATTTATTTTATTACTCTATGATAAGGAAGCATTTAGAGTTTCGAAATTAGATTAACATTATAAGGTGCCTATTCGAAATTTTTATTTTTCAAAACTTTTGGTTATTCAGAAGGTAGATCAGATTTTATAAATTTCATGTATACCAAAAAAGCTAATGTCTTTCAATAAATAATGTTGTACGATAAATTTAGATTTATATTAGTGTTACTACTTATATGAGAGTTGTCATGCACCCATCAAAATTAGAAAATTAACGCAAACGTAATGGGTTTTAGCGGCGGTTTTAACAAGCATTGGAAGTGGTTTTGTTCATTGCAGAAATATTTAAGTTAATTTTTAAACGCTGCAAAAGAAAAATAAAAATAAAGAAATAATAAAAAATTGCCATTGGCATTTACTTAACTGCACTATGGTAGTGCGTCTGCACTTCTAGCAAAACAAAGCGCAGTGTTTTTTGAATTGCTAGTAAAGTTTTGAAGCAATTTTAAATACAAGAGAGCATAAAGCTATGCAGAATATCATGAATTTATACTTTTTGCAAACTTTACATGGCAATAATTATTATTGATGTTGTTGAAAAGAGGTGGCTCGACGACCAGGGAGGACAAGAGATAATGGCGGATAGTGGGAGCAAGTGCTGCTAGGCGCAAGAAGGATGAAAAACCAGCAAGTGGGAGCAGGATTAAGGCTTCGTTTGAGAGAGGACTTTACCAGCGGGAAAAACCTAATTAAAAGCTCCGTCCTAAGAAATTTCATTAAAGCCTCTTGTCTGCAAAACGAAATTACTGTTTGAATAAAAAATTAAATGTGTTTTTTAAGTTTATTATACAACTTTGAAGACTATAATAACCCTATCACGCTAGATTGATTTTCTTCTCCGATGAAATTTTTCGGTCGACCAGCTAAAAGCAGGATTCTCCGACGAAGCCTTCCGGTTGCTTGAAAAGCTCTACAGATCCGACGCTGTTGAAGCCGAAGATCCGCTGGCAGCACACGTCGCCATCACCCTCACGCTCTATAAGCACCTTCGTCTTCAGACGCCGGCAGCCATCGCAGGGAATCGGCCTCCCTCTTCAGACACCAGCAGAAAGTGCGGCCTGGAGGTCAGAAAAAACACGATACAGATTGGGAAGTTGGCGCAGCCGGGAAGAGGGCAATGATACGTTTTGCAGTCATCGGGGCGTGGAGCTCCATCACACCGCCGTTAGAGGTAACTACTTTGTTCGTTTGTGCCGAGCAAGGGCAGTACTAGAACAAGTAAAGCTGACAACGGAGGAGTGCGACGAGATGTTGAAGTGATTATTTTGGGCATTTCAAATTCCAAAATAGTGCAACGCTGTGGGGTAGAGCTGAAGCAGCCGAGAGAGTTCGCGGTCTGAAATTGCGATGGAAGAGCTTTACGCTGGACCCATCGCAAGGAGAATGTAATATATCAAATAACCGAGAAACGTTTTGTCACCGTTGTCAGCAACGCAACGGAGCCAGGCCTCCATCTCAAACAGAGCCCAAGGTAGGTTTTTATTATGTACATCAAAAATATATCTGCATGAATTTTAAGGATATTCAATGGGTCTCTTTTATGAATACCAACACATAGTGTACCAAGATAGTTGAAAGACATAAATTCCAAGCGTTGATTCCTTAAGATGAAACTTTAAGCCGATCGAACGAAAGCACAACCGAACGAAAAAATAGAAGTAGTCCAATCTAAAGGACACTCGTTCAAGACCAACTCCATCAGTCGATTCCGGAACTCCTCACAAAGATGACCAAAGGCACCCCGGTGTCTCTACTCAAATTCTTTAGAAAATGCCTACTACACGATTTATGCTAATTAGCATCAGAAATTTCTGACACTAATCAAGGGAAAATTTGATGCTAAACGAGATTAGCATCTGAATCTTTTTGTTATTAAAACTTGGATAGATAGATTTAGTAATTGCATTCAATTCGAGGGAAGCTAATCTGATGCAATTACTACATTTATCCGTCCTGATTTTAATGACAAAAATATTCAGATGCTAGTCTCGTTTAGCATCAGATTTCCCTTGATTAGCATCAAAAATTTCTGAAGCAAATTAGCATAAATCGTGTAGTTGGCATTTTCCAAAGAATTCTGAGTAGAGACCCCCCCCCCCCCAACCTCCCCTTCAAGCGGTTACTTCTTCAGTTGCAACTTCAAGTCGATCGAACGGAACCACAACTGAACGAAAAAATAGAAGGAGCCCAAACTAAATGACACTCGTTCAAGACCAACTCCCTCAGCCAATTCCGGAACTCCTCACAAGGATGGCCAAAGGCACCCCACAGAATGCCTTTTTCATTCTCTGAGAATGTCGGCGGGGGTGGGGGGGGGTGTGGGTGGAAAATGCTAACTACATGATTTATGCTAATTAGCATCAGAAATTTTCGATGCTAATCAAGGGAAAATTTGATGCTAAACTAGATTAGCATCTAAATATTTTTGTCATTAAAACCAGGATGGATAGATGTAGGAATGTCGAAAAGTCCAAACAAAAAAATATTTTTGTGTCAGATTAAGTGTCCATAACAAGTTTCATCGGACTAATAACCAATGCAAAATTAGCAGAGTTTTTTGCGTCCGAAAATGTTGACGCTATTTCTGATGCAAATTTGCATCGACCTATATCCAATGCAAATTTGTGTCAAAATACCTTCGACAATATCAATCATTATTATTACGGCTCTTGTAACAGCATCTGACTTTCCAACTTAATTAGCAACAAACCTATATGAAACAAAATAAAATGTCAAACTGCAATAGGAGCATGACCCATCTCGCTAACCACCTAGCTAGAGTGGGATTAGCGAGATGGGTCGAGTCATCATATACGACAAATGTTTTACCTTTGAGATCATATCAATATAGTGCTAGAGCAAGTAATGTCTCAGCTTCTGAATCGAGAATATCAATGCTAAACAGTGTTTCTCAATTGGCAGATATTTTAGTTCAGCCGGGATGAAGCACTTACTAAAGTATAATAAGGCACCCTCTTTCCCATCCTCGTTAACTTGGGTCAACAAAGCTCCTAACAAATTATCAAAGAGGCTATATAGAGTAACAAAGGCTCCCCAAGACAGGAGCAGCTAATACTGGTGAATGTAGTAGATAGAACTTAATGTCGTCAAAAGCATCTTGACATGCTTTTTCCCAGTAGAAACGAGCATCCTCCTTGAACAAAGTTGAGAAAGGACGACAATGCCCGAAGAGATTTGAAATAAACCTTCTAATGAGTGTCAGCTTCCCTCAAAGTGAATGCAATTACATTAAGTTCTTAGGAGGTTCCATCTCGGTGAATGGAGGTTTATCATTAGCAAGAGAATCCATTATCCTGGTAGATCTCTAAGGCTGAGCTACCAAAGAAGTTCAAACTTCCATCTCTGGAATCTTACAAGAGTCAGAGTGATCTAGTCGACCATGTTGCCTCCTTTGAGTCGGTCATCTGCCTTCTCAAAATCTCCAACACACTTATGTGTCGGTTATCTGACACCGTGCTTAGGGATTCGTACCTTAGGTGGTTTAATGACCACCTAACATAAACAATCACCTCCTTTAATGCATTCAATAAGAAGTTCTTGATGCTCGAGTGCTCGAAGCCCCTAATAAACTCATAAGCCCTACGACAAGTCAAGCAATGTCTGAACAAAAGCTTCATTTGTATTTATTTCAGAAATAAATGTTAGAAATGTGGGATCTAGAACCTGCAGTAGCATAAGTCACCCTAACCCAGGGGCTTAGGAACAAACAATCAAGTATGCTCTAGGTTTACAACTACCTAGGAGCCTGACTGAACTCTTGGACCTAGCCAACCCCCACATCATGGCATAGGATTATGTCCACCCATCCTATTAGAAAGTCAAATAATTTGAAAACTGCTTGCAGAGGAGGACCTCATAAGATGATAGGTGGAGGCCAAAGGAAGGCACCTTAAGACCTATATGTGAAAACATTAGGCCACCGCGCGACGATAAAGGGGTCGACAAAAACTCTTGAAGAGACGGACAAAGTCAGTTGAATGACCAATCGTTGGCCGATTGAGAGGTACCAAAAGGCATTGAGTTGAGGGTTTCATGTCAGAGTTAGTGGAGGCCTGATCCATGAAGAAAAATACATATTTTTATGCCTTGATTTTTATCAATTTCTAAGGATATTATGCTTTAATGAAAGGTATTTTTTGTATTTTTGGATGTAGGTGATGTAAAAAGGTCTAGAAAAGAACAAAAGGAGCAAAAAGGAGAAAAAATAGAGCAAATTACAAAAAGGAGAAAAAAATATGGCATGGCACCACGCGCGTAACCGGCGCCACGCGCTGCAACCGGCGCCACGCGCGAACGGCGCCACGCGCCGTAACCGGCGCCACGCGCGAAACCGGCGCCTACGCGCCGACTCGATACGAAACTGTCAAGTTTCGACGACTTTCGGATGGTTATTTTGATGGAGTGAGCGATTATCGGACATTCTGAAGACCGGCGTTGTTCCTTGATAATAGGACATGTGATATATTGCATTTGGACGATCCAAAATGGTTTTAAACGCGAAGAGGTGCGAGCCAAAGCGAAGAGGTGCGAAGAACTGGACGTGGTGTCCGGCGCCTAGGAGCCAGATTCTAGCGCCTAGGCGCCAGATCGACCTTCTAAAAGATTCATTGAATTTGGACATGTTTTGAAGAGGTGCCTCAAGGCAACCCTTGGAGCCTATAAATAGGAGTCCACTCCTTCAGAGAAATCGCCCCCATTCGCCCCACCCCCTCTAGCCTCCTTAGAGAGAGAAATCTCATTAGAGAGAGAGAGAGTCTAAAGAATTAGAGAGAGAAATTTAGGGCCACTTTTGTTTAGTTTAGTGAGTTTACTTTCAAGTTGTAGCATCTGAAGTTCATTACACTGTAGAGTCAGGAGTCAGAAGATCTATAGAAGGAATATTTGAGATAAGTTTTTTTATATTTGATTCAAAGTTTATTTATTATGTTTTGCTATTTATTTTCAATGTGTTCTGAGTAGTTAGTTTACTTTCTTCCTTCAATCATGAAGAGATAGATAAAGATAATATAAAGATTCGATGGAGAATTAAAATTCAAAATATTTTCAAAAATATTGTGATGACATTAATACCTGATCTTATTTTACTTTTTAAAAATGGCCATTTAAATTGTTAAAACTTGTTGAAGAGTTTTGAAACCTTGAAGGAGAATAACTCTTAACTTGTAAATGTCACATGAATCCTTGGGTAGTCGAAGGCCATGTGCGGGCTATTCAAGGTGAAGTGCAAATAAATAGGAAGATAAGATTTAAAGAGCGTAGAATCGATAAGTTTTTAGAGTGACAGGCTAAATTATTATAATTTAATTTATAGATCAAGAACGGGTCACTAGTAGGGCCGACCATAGCCAACCCTCGACATCTAAGTAGTGAGAGTCTGGATTAACCCATTACTACTAACAATACATCCGGACCTGATCTGTAAGTTAGCCAATGTTCTTTGCGCCTGGATCAAAGGGTAAATAATATGAATGCTTCTATTTGACATAATACCATAAATCAAATTCGCTAACGAATATTAAATTATCTTAAAAATCTTGAATTAATTGAAGGAAAGAAAGTCGTTATTTTATATAGTTTTCATAAATCATTCTTTTAGTATTATTTTCTTTAATTGCATCTAGTAAATTAATAGTAATTTATAGTTAATTTAAAGGATAAAAAGATATTTTTAAAATATAATATTTAGAAAATTTATTTCTATAATTTTTTCCCGTGTGATCGATACTCGGTTATAATAAAACCCTATATTACTTCGAAACGATATATATACTTACGTAGTACCTCTAGGTGTAAAGTAATTTCTAAAATTTACAATATTTTGATTTATACACTAGCCGCTTATTATAAATCGGTCAAGCTTTCGTCATCTTTTGGAAGCATATATTACTCGCGTTACTTGTGGCCGGTCAAGTTTTCAGCGCCGTTGTCGGGGAAAGAAATAAAATAGTTATAAATTTCTGTAAAAAATATTATATTTCTAAAAATATAAAAATATAAAAAATAAAAATATAAATATAAAAATTGTATTTTAATCCTTGTTTTATGCGAAGATTTGGTTCTGAAGGATTAATACCTTTAGATTCTGAATTAGAAAGAACAATTAGAAAAATTAAAAAGGGAAAACAAATTCAAAAATTTCAAGAAATGGCTACTTTATAAAATCCAATCGAACTTAATGATCAAAATGTTTATAAACCATTAAGGGATTATGCTAACCCTACAATCGATGAACTTCATAAGTAGTATTCAAATACCAACCGTAGATGCTAATTCTTTTCAACTTAAACCGTCTATTCTTCAAATGGTGCAAAATAATCAATTTGGTGGAACACCAAACGAGGATCCAAATTTACATCTTGTTAGTTTTTTAGAACTTCGTGCTACCTTTAAATATAACAATGCTTTCGATGATGCTATTAGATTTAGACTCTTTCCTTTTTCTTTAAGAGATAAAGCAAAGATGTGGTTAAACTCATTAGCGATCGGTTCTATTAAAACATGGACCGAAATGACACAAAAATTCCTTGCTAAATATTTTCCTCATTCTAAAACTCGCTAAATTAAGAAACGATATTACTTCGTTTAGTCAATTTGATCGGGAGACAATATATGAAACTTGGGAAAGATTTAAAGAACTATTAAGAAAATGTCCTCATCATGCTTTACCCGATTGGTTGATTATTCAAATATTTTATAATGGATTAATTGGATCTTTAAAATCAATTATCGATGCTCGTCATGTGAGGTTCTTTAATGTCTAAATCATTTGAAGAAGCTTACACTTTAATTGAAGAAATGGCTAATAACAAATTTCAATGGCCTTCCGAAAGGATTAATCCTAAAAAGATGGAAAGTATTCACGATAATGAAGCCTTTTCTAAAAGTAGCAGCAATGTCTAAGAAATTAGATAGTTCTGCAATTAATATTTCACAAAATAATTCTGCTAATATTGAAGATTCTCAAACTATTGAAACTTTACAAGCTATTGCAAGTAAAAATAATCCTTATTCAAATTATTATAATCCTGGGTGGAAAAATCATCCTAATTTTAACTGGAATAATTCACAACAACAATGGGGTAATAATCAATCTCATCCCACTGAAAATTTGAATAATCAAGTTAATCCAAATTTTAATCCTCTTGGATTTAATAATCAACCGAAAAAGTTATCAATAGAGGAATTAATATTACAAATGAATAATCAATTACAAAATCAAAATACTGCTATTCATAATATTGAAAATCAAATGGGACAAATTGCTACTTTAATTAATAACAGACATGTAGGAACACTTCCTAAGTAATGTTGAAATTAATCCAAAGGAAACTCGAAAAGAACATGAACAAGCTAAAGCCGTGCAACTTAGAAGTGGAAAGGAATTAAAAGAAAGAATGCAGAATGAAATTGAAAAAGAGATCGAGGTCAAGAGATCGAAAACCTAAAGAAACTCTCTCTCCTAGTCAAGATTAAACTGTTATACCTGTTAATGTGAAAGTTGAAAAATCACCACCACCTTTTCCTCAAAGACTTAAACAGCAGAAACTTGATCATAAATTTTCTAAGTTCTTTGAAAATTTTAAGAAAATTACTATTAATATACCTTTTGCTGAAGCTTTGGAACAAATGCCAACTTATGCAAAATTTATGAAGGATATTTTAAGCAAGAAACGAAAATTGAAGCTTTTAAAACTCGTTGCACTAAGTGAAGAATGCAGTGCAATAATTCAAAAGAAATTACCTGAAAAGCTTAAGGATCCTGGAAGTTTCACTATACCATGTGCTATTGGAAAAAAATTTTGTGGAAAAGCTTTTTGTGATTTAGGAGCAAGTATTAATCTCATGCCATTTTCTTTCTTTCGAAGATTAGATTTAGGAGATATTACTCCCACCACTGTAACCCTTCAATTAGCATATATATCTATCACTTATTCTAAAGGAGTTATAGAGGATGTACTTGTTAAAGTGGATAAATTTATCTTCCCTGTAGATTTCATAGTACTTGATATGGAAGAAGATAAAGAGATACCTATTATTTTAGGGAGACCTTTTCTAGCTACCGGACGAGCTATGATCGATGTGCAAAAAGGAGAACTAACCATGAGAGTTAATGATCAAGAAATTAAATTCAATGTTCTTAAATCAATGAAGTACCCCGATAATGAGAAATGTTATCGAATGGATATAATTGATTATTTAATCGAAAAACATTATCAAGAAAATGTAAAGTCATTTCGAAGAAAAATTTGAATTTTTAACTCGATGAAGATGAAGTTATGGAAGAAGAAGAGACTTATTTTATAAAAGATAATCGGGAAACTTTAGACATAACTCAAAATGATATACTTTTACCATCAATCGAAAAAGCCCCCGAACTCGGAATTAAAAATGTTACCTTCCCATTTAAAATATGCGTTTTCGGAAATTCGTTAACTTTACTCGTTATTATTTCTTCGAACTTAGTACGTATCAAGAAGAAAAACTAATAGATGTGTTAAAGAATTATAAGAAAGCTTTTGGTCGACTATTTCGATATAAGAGGAATAAGCCCTTCCATTCGCATGCATAGAATTTTAATGGAAGAAAATTTTAAACCAACTATAGTAACCGCAAAGACGATTAAATCCTATCATGAAAGAGGTCGTTAAAAAAGAAATTATTAAATGGTTAGATGCCGGTATTATTTATCCTATTTCGTATAACTAACGAGTAAGTCGTATTCATCGTGTTCCGAAGAAAGGAGGAGTAATCGTCATCATTAATGATAAAAATGAACTTATCCCTACAAGACAAGTTACTGGATGGAGAATCAGTATCGACTATAGGAAATTAAATAAAGCCACTAGAAAAGATCATTTTCCTTTACCTTTCTTGGATCAAATGCTTGATAAACTAGCTGGACACTCATATTTCTGTTTCCTTGATGGATATTCTGGTTATCATCAATTACTTATTGCTCCTGAGGACCAAGGAAAGACAACATTTACAAGTCCTTATGGAACATTTGCTTTTAGAAGAATTCCTTTTGGTTTATGTAATGCACCTGCAACTTTTCAAAGTTGTATGATGTCAATATTTTGTGATTTGATTGACAAAGGAATTGAAATATTCATGGACGATTTTTCGCCTTTGGAACTTCTTTTCAATCTTGTTTGGAAAACATTTCCAAAGTTCGAAAAGATGCGAAGAAACAAATTTAGTTCTTAACCGGGAAAAATGTCAACTCATGGTCACGTATGGCATTGTACTTCGGTCACAAAGTATCACAAAAAGGATGGAAGTTGATCAAGCAAAAGTAAAAATTATTGCTAAATTGCAACCACCTACTACTCGTTACTAATGCGAGAAGTTTTCTAGTCATGCCGGATTTTATAGAAGATACATAAAGGATTTTTCTAAAATTGCTAAACCTCTTTGTCATTTATTAGAAAAAGATGCAAAATTTGAATTTAATAAAGAATATATTAATGCTTTTAATATTCTTAAAGAAAAATTAATATCCGCACCTATCATTGTTGCACTTAATCGGGAGAAATCTTTCGAATTAATGTGCGACGCAAGTAATTTTCAATCGGAGTCAGTATTAGGACAAAAATATGAGAAATTTTTCAAAGTTGTTTATTATGCTAGTAAAACTCTCACCGAAACACAAAGAAATTACACTACCACCGAGAAAGAGCTTCTAACTATAAGATAGTTAGAAGAGCCTCTAACTATAAATTTAGACCTTATCTTCTGGTACTAAATGCATAGTTCATACCGATCATTCTCGCTATTAAATATCTATTATCTAAGAAGGATTGTAAACTTAGATCGATAAGATGGGTTTTACTTCTATAAGAATTTGATTTTTAAATAGTAGATGTAAAAGGAACCGAAAACCAAATTGCTGATCATTTGTCTGAATTAAAAATGATATTCTTTCGAAGAAAATATAAATGAGAAATTTCCCGATGAATCTTTATATGCTATTCAAGAATATAAAACACCTCGGTATGCCGATATTGTTAATTATTTAGTTAGTAATACTTTGCCTTATGACTTGGATAACAAATTTATTAAGAAATTTAAATATGATGCTAAATCTTATATCTGGGAAGAACCTCATTTATTTAAAATTGGAAAGATTCTATGATTCGAAGATGTGTACCTTATGAAGAAACTTTTGTTATTATTCAAAAATGTCATGATTCCGATTTTGGAGGACACTTTCGCATGATAAAATTGCATTTAAAATTTTAAATTCTGGATTTTATCGTCTACCTTATTTAATGATGCGAGACATTATGTGAAAACATGTGATCGATGTCAAAGGACGGGAAATATATCTAGGAAGAGTGAAATGCCTTTAAACTATATATTGGAAGTCAAATTTTTGATATATGGGGTTTAGACTTTATGGGACCATTTGTTCCATCATTTGGAAAAATTATATTTTATTAAGCAATCGATTATGTTTCAAAGTGGATCAAGCCGTTGCTTTACCAAACCGTGATTCCAAAAGTGTTTCTAAATTTTTAAAGAAAATGATATTTTCAAGGTTTGGAATGCCTAAGGTAATTATCACGGATGGTGGAAGCCATTTCAGGAATATAAGAATTCAATCATTACTACAAAAATTTGGAATCAAGCATAGAATAGCAACTGCTTATCACCCACAAGCAAGTGGAATGGATGAAGTATCAAACAGAGAAATTAAAAGAATTCTAGAGAAGACTGTTAATCCTAAAAGAACTGATTGGTCGATAGACTTCGATTCTACATTACGGGCTTATAGAACATCTTATAAGACACCTATCGTGATGTCACCTACCGGTTAATTTATCGTAAACATTGTCACTTACCCGTAGAACTCGAGCATAAAGCTTATCGGAGATAAAAGAGTTTAATTTTAATTTGAATAAAGCAGGAGAAAAGAGATTGTTGCAATTAAATGAGATGGAAGAAATAAGAAATGAAGCATATAAAAATGCGAGGATTTATAAAGAGAAAATGAAGATGTTACATGACAAGAAAATTTCAGTGAAAATTTTTGAACCTCGGATAAGAAGTATTACTATTTAATTCTCGTTTAAAACTTTTTCCTCGAAAAATTAAGATCTAAATGGATTGGACCCTATATAGTCGAGAAAGTATACCATTATGGAGCTGCGGATATTAAAGATCCCAAAACAGAAAAATTTTTAAAGTAAATGGATTAAGATCGAAGCCTTATTCGGGAGACATTAAAAATATTTATAAAGAGGCTTATGAATCGAGTCAACTCGATTAAAGGTTTACTTAAGTCTGGCCGACGACGTTAAACCGTTCGCATATTTTTAGGTTGTGTTGTATTTTAAAGGGGGTCGCCTAACGTAAGTCGTCTGCGAATTTTAAATTTAGATTTAGATATATATATAATTTAAAAAGTAGTATTTCGATTTTGAAAATAATTTTAAATGCGAGATTAAACCGATCTCACATCCCAAATAGTTTATATAAACGAGCACCGCACCACAAACCGTGTATCTATCCCGAAGGATGTACACACCGCTCGATGGTGGGGCTCGATCAAATAAACTAAAAGTTTTCGTGACATCCGTTTGGTTCGCGAACCAATTTTATAAGCCGACAAATTCCCCCGCTTAATATGAAAGTATTAAACAGTGGTTTATATTACTCGGGTTCTTTAAAATTCCCTATAAGGGCAAGCCCCTATAGTTAATTACATCTTAAGTGACTGGAATCACCTAAGAAAACTCTCGATAATAACCAATAATTCTCGCTCTCAAGAATTTCAAAGTTTAAGGTTTTCAAAGATCGAATTTTAGAATTTCAATAAAGGAATGGATCAAATTTGGAACATTTTGTTTTGTGAATCCAAAGGAAGAAAGGTAGGAGAAATCACCGATTCGAAGTGAACTTCGTAATTTCCCGACTATCCTATCGTTTCGGCTCGAGTTTAGGAAAGTCCTAATGTTTATTTAGTATTTCAATCTTCGCCAATTTTAATTAATTAGTGCTTATATTTGTATGATAAAATCAAACAAATAAATTTCGAAGATGTGAGGGTTTATTGTCGTATCTGACGACTACCTCGGAATCCTAAGACCAGCTAGGGCTTAATTTGCAATGCAAATGCCTAACGAAGAGTCGAGGATTTATGTTGCACTATGCAAGCTACCTCGAAGTCCTATGGCTTCGTTGTTTAATTCTAAGAAGGTTTTGCCGAAGTAGGTTCAAGTTTCATCGACGACGATGGCCGTGCCGCCCACCATGCTCCAAGCTCCTCGTCGTTGCAGAGGTTTAGTTTTAGAAATCATAAATCGTGGACGAGAAAAGTGTTTTGGTTTAGAGAAGATCTTAATTTCCAAGTGTTTTGTATTTCGATTAAAACAAATCTTAAAGTCGATTATAACGACACCGGCTAAGATCCCACTGTTTCATCCTTCCGCATCATTATTTTTATCGGATTCACTTAGCCCGTATGAATTCGCTAAACTCAACTCGAATGAGTTCCACACTTTCATTTAGCACCGCTGGAAATCCCGTTAGCAACACGTAGGTTACATCATCCGAGGTATTCCCGATCATCCAACAGTGACGTTTTAATTTAGTTGCAATCGTAGTTTCGTGTTCTCGTTTCGTGATTAAATTTCGAGTTGTTTTATATTTCGAAATGTCGTGGCGGTGAATTTTATCTCGCAATGACTTTTAACTTAGTTTTGGTTTCAGCTTTAGGGACTATCCTAAAGGTGTGGGTTTTCATGCAACAGCTTGTTTTATCATGCAAGAAAAGTAAAGTGCATCCGCAATAAAGTAAATCGCAGGAAGTAAATTGCAAGAAAGTAAATCGCAATAAAATAAAAGCGTACCCTGAGGGTCTTCCCGTCATCCCAAGCTACACTTAAAACACAATTAGAATATTTAAGCAAGTTCCTAGGTAAAGCTAAGGGAAAGGTTATGGTTTTCTACCAAATTCCTAATCCTATACCTAGTCATCTCCTATGACGTCTAGTGTTCTTCGTGTTTTGTTCGAGGACGATTTTCTTCATCAAAGAACAATTAAATCCAATCGTTCTTATAAATATCCTATCATATCGAGGAAGTGCTTAAGAAGAATCTTAAACATCTTTTCAATATTTTTAGGATCGTTTTAAGTCCAAATGAATTTAATCATATAAATGAATCAATCGTCCGAGGTTTTCAAGTTTTGTTAACTCGCTCAATGAATTAAGACATTCGAATATCTTATGAGTGAAGTAAAGACTTCATTTAATGTTTCATTTATGAGTTATAATAATCAAAGCTTTCAAGGGTAAATTAAGTATTCAAATGATTTGATTTAAGTTAAAGGGTTTAAATTCGAATAAGTGTTCAAGTCGTTTTATATTTAATTTCTTTTATGTCTTAGGTGATGTTATATTTAATTCAATTTAATTTAATCGAGTTTTAATTTAACTTAATTTAATTTAATTTGATTTCGATGTTTAATTAATTTGATTTGATTTAATTTAATTTAATTTAATTTTTTTTAATTTAATTTAATTTAATTTAATTTAATTTAATTTAATTTAATTTAATTTGTTTAATTTTTAATTTAATTTTAATTATTTAATTTAATTTAATTTAATTTAATTTAATTTAATTTAGTTTAATTTAATTTAATTTAATTATTTAATTTAATTTTAATTTAATTTAATTTATAATTTTAATCGAGATTTTAAAAGAGTTTAATGATTTAATTAAGTCTTTTAATATTTTAAATTTGAGTTATCATTTTAATTAAGAGTTAAGTATTAATGATATAATTAGTTTAGGGATTTTTAAATTAAAGAATAAATCTCTTCCTAATAAATATCCCTTATTTTAATAATTCCAATTTTATTATTCTTCCAAATTTAATCTATTATTTAATTAAAGTTTAATCATTTTAAAAATTGTTTAATGAGTTTCTACCCTTTAATTATTTAAATTTCAATCATCCAAACCAGATTAAGATCAAATATTTTACTTGTTGATTTTTTATTAAACCTAAAGTTTTAATTAAGGGTTAAAAGTTTAATTACCATTTTACCCCTTAAGCTTAATAATTTCATAACTCACTAAATTGAACCCAAATGAACTTGAAATTTTTATGTGACTTCACTCATATGTCAATAAAGACATGAGAGGAGAAAATGTGATTTTTCTGTATTTAATTTATTTATATAATTATTTTTGGTGGAAAATAGAGATTTTCAAGGAAAATTTGATAACATGACCAAAGGAAAGTTTCTGTCCTTAAGAAAATTAGGGGACATTCCTAATGACCAGAGAAGCACTTGGACCAATTTTGGTGATTTTTTGAATTATATTATTTTTATTATAATTATTTTGAGTTTTGGAGTGTTAATTAATTTAAAAATAAAATAAATGTTGAAAAATGGATTTTATATTTTTCAAAAATCTCTCTGATATCAAGGAAACTAGAGAATCAAATTTTGCAATTTTCTGATTTTTCTATGATTTATTATAATTATTTTAGTGAAAATGCTAGAAAATACATTTTTTTAATTTTAAAATTACCCTAGGGCTTTAAAATTCAATATCTCACTAAATAGACTTAAGAAAAATGTGGGATTTGTTCCTAAGTGATTAAAATTCAAAATGTGACATTTTGGTGAATTTTATTATTTTTGTGATTTTTATTATTTTTTAATTATTAAAAATATTAAAATATTATTAAAAATCAACTTTTTTAGAAAATTGAAATTTTAATTTTCTTAGGTTCCCCTGATATCAGAGAGGCTCCAAAACCAATTTGGTGAATTTTTGAAAAGTATTTTAAAAGTTATGAATTTTTAAAGTTTAAAATGGCTAAGCTGACTTAATCAACCCAATTAGTGGGCTAACCAAGTCCAATTGACCTCAAATTTTTTATGGTGGGTTCCTCTGATCCTAAAGTTCAGTGGAGAATTGATTTCAAGTCAATTTGATGCCTCGGTTAATTCTAATTAATTAAAGACCTATTTTGGGTGTTTAAGCCAATTAGTGTTGTTTTAAATGAACTAAGTCAAAACCTATTTTTCCTAGTGGTTCTCTCGGTCATAAGAAACATCACCAAATTTTCCTAAAATTTATTTCACAACATGCTATTTACTGGAATTAAAATACTCAAAACAGTGACTCGAACTTGAAAAATCAAGAACTCTTCATAGGATGGCCTCTCGACTTTGGAAAATTCAGTGAATGTTCCCAAATTCAGTAGGCTTCAAAAGCCCTATGGTCTCATGCCATGGTGAATTGTATGCATGCATGGAGAATTAAAACAATGCATAGAGTAAATAAATTATAAAAAATAAAATATTTGATGAAATTAAGTGATTTCTTTTCCACATTATTCTCCTCTCTTCACTGAGCAAGAGGGTATTTTTATTTTATTTTTCTGATTTTTCTACACAGAGATATGAATTTTTAAGTTTAGTGGAATTAAATAAATCGAAAATCCCTAATTTTCTACTTATCCGAGCGGCGCCAACGCATCCTCGGCAGCCTCCGAAAGGCCACGCGGCGCGCTCCCATTCGACGCCGCCACTCGAGTCGCCAGCCCGGGCCCCGCGGTTCTCGCACCGTCTCCTGGTCCGACGCCATCTAAGCCGTCCGTCCGCGCGTGTATCGAATGGACGACATCCGTTCATCGTCCCCAAGTGTTCTCACCCGAGAGCCGTCCACACTAAATCCCTAAGATCTCACTCGATTCTCAATGGATTTTTACGTTCTTATACTCTACGGATTCGTCTCAAGAGACGAACACATCTATACTGCTAACATGCATCGAAACTAAAGCATTTGAAATGGAGAATCTCCGAAGCTCCGGATGAAGAGTTAGCTCATACCTTGGCTCGTAGAAGTGTGGCTTCAATCCGAGAGCCGTTGCACCTTCGATCGGGTCCCGCAAGCTCCAGCATGAAGTCTCCTGGTCTCGGTGAATCGTCCGGATATGATTTCGACCAAGCCCGATCACAAAGCTCGGAGGCCGGAGCAACCGGGTGGCCCGGAGATGGGGCTTTTGATGGTGGACACCTTCCCTCGGTCCGGTGAAGGTGTAGAGCCAATCAATTTGGGAATCGGCTCACCGCGGAGAAGTGTCCTCGGTTTCGGTGGGATTTCAACTCGAAATCGAGCTTACGAGGAGAAACTGCGCAGGGAGTTTCACCTGGGATCAAGTGCTCTAAGGGTGGAGAAGGGTCCGGAACAATTTTGCGCAGTTTTGGCAAGGTTTATGCTTCTCTCTTTTCATGGCCGAGAGGGGCGGAGTTTGAACGTAGCCGGCTTGGGGCCTCCTGTGGGAGTTAGTGGCTCGGATCACTCGCTTCGTGAGGAGAAGAACAGCCATGGTGACCACTAGGCATGGGGCAGCTCAGCAAGTGAGAATTTCAATGTCGGCTCACATGCGAGCTCTCGGCCATGGTGTTTTCCGGCTGCCCGGTGGCCTACGGCCGTGCAATGGTCACCATCTTGGTCAGTGGGTCGTAGCTTGGGTTTAGTGTAGTCAATCGGCAAATGCCATGTGTAAAGTGGTTGAATCAAAGTAGAATGGGGCATGGCTAGTTTTGAGTCTAAATGGGTCAATCCACCCATTTGGGCTTGGTGCACCCTTCAAGGTGGCTTTGGATGCCGTGGGGATCAAAGGGATCACTTGGCTTGGCATGGAGAAGTCTCCATCCAAATATATTCGGATTAAATTTAAGTTTAGTGTGAAACATGATTAAGGCTAATGAGCTTTAGGGATTAAGGAAAGCCCCCCTCTTCTTACCCAATATGGCATGGTGGAGTGTCCAAAGCTCTCATGGCTCACATGTGGCTCATGCATGGCTTCATGGCTCACCTTTCGCTTCGGCAAAAAGTTTCGTCAATTTCATAAAAAAGGATTTTAAGGATTTTGGATAATTTGGTGGAAATTTGGATGAAGCTTCATTTAGAAATATTTGATCATTGGTTTAGGACTTAGGGATGATTTTAATTGAAAGTATGATGAGGGGAAATGTCATATGGGCTTTGGAAGAATTTTTGGGGCTTTTGGATTCTGTGGAAGCGGCTTTTAAAATGGTTTAAGGAATGGGCCCTTAAGTTTAAAAATGAATTTATGGATGGGAATTTTGTAAAGAGGTTGGGCCAAATAATTGTTGGGTTTAGCTCATAGATGTGTCATGAGTGATTTGAAACAAATTGGGGGTGATTTGGATTTGAATCGGGTTGAATTCAGGTTAGGTTCGGCTTAGGTCAAAAATGGGCCTTTTAACCTCGGGTTGAGTTTGAGTGGGGTTTGGGTCTAAATTTTGGGCAAATCATGTTAGGGTTTTGTTTGTGGGAATGTTAAGGAAGATTTAGAAAAGATTTGAGGTTAATTGGAGTCGAATCGAGTGAGCTCGAGTTAAGTTCGGGTCATGGGTCCAAATCGGGCTTTAAGGCCAAAAGTGAGATCGATCCAAATGTCAATCAAATTGACTTCGATTTGGTCTAGATTGGTATTGGGAATGTTGAATTGAAGTTTAGAATTGAATTGGACCAGAATTTGGGTCAATTGATAGGTTTGGTTTGACATCGGGTTCACTTTCGGGTTAAAATGGGCGAATTTGGGGTTTTCGACAAAAGTAAGGTAAATCGACAAAATTGGCCCATGGTGTAGTTGGACAAAATGAAATTGGGAATATTTAGGATTTTCTGGAATTTTCTGGGAATTTTCTGAATTTTTGGATTTTTAGGCCAAGAAGGGTATTTTGGGTATTCGAGGGTATCGGGAGGTATTTTTGGAATCTTTGGTATTTTTGGGTATGGATGATCAATTTGAGTGATGTGGAGATGTTTGGGATTGATTTTGGAAAATTTTGGGTAATTTGGAAATTTTGCAAAAATTCGGGTAATTTCGAGCGGTTTTCGGTAGGTTGAGAGTGTAGTGGTCCCTGGGTCAAAAATCGAAAATTTGGGAAATTCAAGATCGGGTGAATTTAAGTGGAAAGAAATCATTTTGGTTGAGCCATGAAGCCATTTCAAGCCCATATGAGCCATGAAAGGACTCATTCGAGGCATTCACTATGTTGTTCCTAACCCTCTTGACCAAGCGGCTTATGGGTTAAGGACCATCCATGTGAATCACCTACATGAGTCGGAGGTTAAGTCGGGTATGGGTGTGGTTTTAGGAAGTGTGTGGAAATGTAGTGTGTAAGTGTAGTGTAAGTCACCCCTTCACTGCACTAGTGCCACCTAGTAGGCGCTCCTAAGGCCAAAGAGTCCTATAGAACTCATCCTTTAAACTTCCACATTCGATTTCAACCCTCTAGGTGATTAGGGGTCTATAGTCAAGTTTGTGGAGTTTGCAGGGAGTTTAGAAGTGGTTTGAATTTCTAAAAGGCGGGTCCCAATTCTAGTCCTCTAAGATAGTCAAAGGAAAAGCCTAAGGCTAGATCCTAAGCACTAAAAAGAAGAAGGGAAGACCTCATCAAAAATGAGGTCAACAAATGGACTCCCAATAGGTGTGGTGAGCCGACGGAGCACACCGCGCGTATCGGTGCCGACCGAAGCGATCAACAAAACCAACACGGATGTCCAAGCGACGAACTTAGGACGAAGCGAAGAGTCTTCGCCGGGGAGTGTCAAGTATATCTCCGGAACCGGAGATTCTCGAACTCTCGCCGGGGAAAGGAAAAGGAGGTGAATCCCAAATCACATGATCTCGGGGAATTTCGATTTAGATTTTATTTTGTTTTAGTTTAAGTTTTGATGTGCGAGTTTAAATTTTAGTTTGGAGTTTCAATTTAGATCAAGTTTTGTCAAAATTAATTCGAAGGATTTGATTCTAAATGAAAATCGGAGTTCGAGGTTTTAGATGTAACATCTCCAACCTCGAAAGAAAATTGAATCGATTAGATCGAATCGTTGCAATGAGAAGAGATCTCGTAGCAAAGTGGTGTCGGATATAAAATCCTTAACCTCAAGAGTTCGATTTTGATGTATTTCATTGCGATATGGAAATGATCCTAAAGCAATGCAGATTTCGATGTAAAATCCTTAACCCCGGAATTCGATTTGATGTATTTCAAAGGCAACAGAAAAGAATCCTAAAGCAAAGGCATCTTGGATGTAAAATCCTCGACCCAAAAGTTCGAATTCGATGTATTTCAAAGGCACAGGAAAAGAATCCTAAAGCAAGGTAGCTTCGATGTAAAATCCTCGACCCAAAAGTTTGAATTTGATGTATTTCAAAGGCACAGAAAAGAATCCTAAAGCAAAGGTAGCTTGGATGTAAAATCCTCGACCCAAAAGTTTGAATTTTGATGTATTTCAAAGGCAATAGGAAAAGAATCCTAAAGCAGGCATAGTCTGATGTAAAATCCTCGACCCAAAAGGTCGAATTTGATGTATTTCAAATGCAATAGGAAAGAATCCTAAAGCAATGGCACTTGGATGTAAAATCCTCGACCCAAAAGGTTCGAATTCGATGTATTTCAAAGGCAATAGAAAAGGATCCTAGCAAAGGTACTTGGATGTAAAATCCTCGACCCAAAAGAGTTTGAATTTGATGTATTTCAAAGGCAATAGGGAAAGAATCCTAAAGCAATGCAGCCTCTGGATGTAAAATCCTCGACCCAAAAGTTTGAATTTGATGTATTTCAAAGGCAATAGAAAAGAATCCTAAAGCAAAGGTACTTTGATGTAAAATCCTCGACCCAAAAGTTTGAATTTCGATGTACTTCAAAGGCAACAGAGAAAGAATCCTAAAGCAATGCAGTCTCGATGTAAAATCCTCGACCCAAAAGTTTGAATTTTGATGTACTTCAAAGGCAACAGAAAAGAATCCTAAAGCAAAGGCAACTTGATGTAAAATCCTCGACCCAAAAGTTCGAATTTCGATGTATTTCAAAGGTAATAGAAAAGGATCCTAAAGCAAAGCAGTATTGATGTAAAATCCTCGACCCAAAAGTTTGAATTTTGATGTATTTCAAAGGCAATAGAAAAGGATTCTAAAGCAAAGGCAGCTCGGATGTAAAATCCTCGACCCAAAAGGTTCAATTTGAATTCGATCGATATTCGATTCGAGATCCGAAGAAATTGAATTTGAATTCGATCGAGACTCGAATCTGGAAAGATTGAATTTGGAAATTTGGAAGGATGAGTTCGAACTCGATCGAAATTTGATTTAAGATTTGATTCGAATTTGGAAGATCAAATTCGAAATTTGATCGAGAGTGGATTCGAAATTCGATCGAGAATTCGATTTGGGATTTGTAAAGATGAAATTCGATTTCGAAGTTCTGGAAAGATTGAATTTGAGATTTGTGTTGATTTCGTTTATCTTTTAATGGTTCAAATTTTATTTTATCGTTTATTTGGTGTTTGTCATTTTTTAGATTTTTTTTTTTTTTTGGAAAGGAAAACAAGGAAAACTTTATTATCATGATTTTATTTATTTTAACACATTTTATTATTTTTGGGTTCGGACCCAATCATAAGTAATTACTTCGCCCGTGTTTCTTAGGGATGAAGAATTCATTCCTTCGAAACATCAGTAGCGTAATACTTTTTCAAGTATCGTCCGTCGATCGAAGCATATGTCGTTCTCCCCGACAATTCACTAGCCGGTAGAACCTCCCGAGTATACCGCTTCAACCACAAACTAGTCCTTCCTAAGTGGGTTCAAATTTTCCTCCTATCTCGCGGTGTGCAAGAATAGTCTCGAGAACGAGAACTAAGTCACCAACTTTCAAGGTTCTCGGCGGACTCGACTTGTCATGTGCTCGAACCATCTTAGCTTCGGTATAGTTCTAAATTCCGTTGCGCCGCAAGTCTTTTCCTTCCAAGCTTTCTAATTCTTCGAGTCGTAATCCGGCGTTTTCTTCGTCGTGATCTTGTTTGCAACCGCAATTCCGAGTGAAGGAAGCCGAACCTCTAAAGGTAACACCGCCTCGGACCCATACACCGCAGCGTAAGGTGTAGCTCGAGTAGGAGTTCGAAGGTTGTCCGTAGGCCCATAAGGCTTCTAACAATTTCTCGTGCCAATTTCTCTTATTATCGTCCAAGGTTTTCTTTTAAGATTCGAACGAGAGTTTTATTAAAAGTCTCGCCGAGGACCGTTTGCTCGGGGTAGTAAATCGTCGAGTATCGCCGCCGATTCCGTGTCTCCCGACAAAATTGTTGATTTGTGTGCTTCCGAATGCCGACCCATTATCCGAGATGATCCCGCGCGCACTCCGAAACGGTAGACAACTCGGGTTCTCGAAGAACCGTAGCACGTGGTGTGCTTTCACTTCTCTAGCGGAACCGCTCGCCCACTCGAAAAGTAATCCGTAGCCGCAAGAATGAAGCGATGTCCTTTCGAAGATGGTGGTTCTATCGGACCCACTATATCCGTGCCCCAACATTCAAATGGCCACGACGCAATTGTCGGTGTAAGACATTCGGAGGTCGGTGTGAACCACCCGCGCACTTCGCATCGGTGACGCTCTCGGCGATTTTCATGCAATGGCCATCATCGAGGGCCGCAGTACTCCTAGTCTTTTAATTTTCATTTTCATCTTCGGACCCGACCGGTGAGCGCCACGTAGTCCCGAATGCACCTCTTTAACAATTTCACGGCCTCGACCCGCTAGGCACCTTAGCCACATTCGATCAAAAGACCTTCGTATAATGTGTTGTTTATTAATGCGTAGGACGTAGTTCTTTTCGATCCGATGCAGCTAGCGACCTATCGTCCGGTAGCTTTCCCGTTTCGCAGTGTAGTCTCATCAATGGCCGTCGCCAATCTTCTCGTGTTTTCCGTCACCGCCGCAACCGATTCTTTTTCTTTTCCGATTCGTGTATCATGTCTATGTCGAGCCGTGATAGACCCGACGTCCGCGAACCGACACTTCCACCGATTCATCTTGCAAACAGCAAATTCTTTGCGAGACGGGCTAAAGCATCTCGCTAAAGCATTTTCTTTTCGGGAATCTTCGTAGATCGTCACATTTCGGAATCCGTTCCAACATACTCGTATGGCATACCGGAAGTATTGTTCGAGTCTCGCTTTAAAATTCAGTATCGTCCGACAATCCGTCGAATGATTAACCGTGAATCCCCGTAGATGTTGATGTCTCGTTATCCCCATTCGAATAGCTAATTCCAATCCCGTTACGAGGGCTTCGTATTCCGCTTCGTTGTTCGTACACGGCTCCGTCAAGTGGTAGGAGTATCTTAACATCCCCCGCTCCGGTGTTATAAAGATTAGCCCGATTCCCGCCTTACCGGCACTATCACTTGCGATTCTTCGTCTTCATGTGCCGAAGATGCTCCGTCGAAATATAATTCCCAACGTCGATCATCAAGGTCTTCTAGGTTCATTATTTGTTCATCCGGCAGATCGTCATCGAGAGGAGATTCGGCCGGCAAAGGGTGTGCCGCGAGGAAGTCCGCTAAGACTTGTCCCTTTACTGCAAGACGCAGAGGCACGAAAGTTATATCGAATTGCAATAATATCATCGACCATCCGGCAAGTCCGCTGTAAAGTGTCGGACGAGTCATCAAGTATCGCAATGGATTAAACTTCGAGATCAGTCGACCTTATGAGAAAGCATGTAGTGCCCGAGCTTTCGAGCGGCGAAGATCGTGGCCAAACAATGCTTTTCAATTGCGGGATACCTTACTTCCGTCTGAAGTAAACGACGCTTAAATAAGTAAAGAGCATTTTCTTTACCCTCATCATCGACTCCGGCTAACAGGCTCCGAGAGAGTCATCTAAAGCCGCGGTGTAAAGTATCGCCGGTCTACTCCGAGACCTGGGCCGCTAAGACAGAGGTGTCATTAAATATTGTTTAATGTCTTCGAAGGCCTTCGGCATTTCTCTTCCCAAATAAATTTGGCGTCCTTTTTAACTAGTGCCGAGAAAGGCCGACACCTACTCGACAAGCTTCGAGATAAAGCGTCGAAGATATGCCAACTTCCTCGAAAAGATCGTAGTTGTTTTAAGGTTTTGGGAGGCGGCATTTCTAAGATGGCTTTAATCTTCTCCGGATCGATTTCAATTCCACGATGTCTGACAACGAATCCTAAGAATTTCCCGAGGTGACGCCGAAGGCGCATTTTAAGGGATTCATCTTAAGGTTAAATTGTCTTAATCGTTCGAAAACAATTCTCAAATCATACAGTGTGGTTTTCCTTTACTTTGCTTTCGATGACGACATCGTCCACGTAAAGCATTCGACTCGATCGTGGACGAGATCATCAAAAATTCTTGTCATCGCTCTTCGGTAGGTCGCTCCCGCGTTCTTCAGCTCCGAATGGCATCACCGTGTAGAGAAAATACTCCGATCGGCGTTCGAATGCCGTAAGCTTTTCATCTTCTCGGAGCCATTTTTATCCGGTCGTATCCCGAAGATCCATCCATGAACGAGAATATTTCATGTGTCGAAGCAATATCGATCATCGCCTCCGGAATCGGCAGAGGAATTCATCTTTTGGACATGCCTCGTTTAAATCTCCGAAGTCCACACAAATTCCGATCCGACCATTCTTCTTTCGACCGGCACTACATCAGGCTAACCAAGTCTGGTATTGTTCTTCACTGACAAATTTAGCGTCTATTAGCTTTTTAACTTCGGCTATGACTTGTTGTTCGATTTCTAGACGCATTCTTCCGGGACCTCGTCTCGATCGGAATGTAGCTAGATCCACTCCTAGCTTATGGACCGCAACCTCTCGGAGCTAATCCCGGCATTTCATCGTAGCTCCAAGCAAAACAGCTCTTTAAATTCCATTAATAACTCGATTATTTCTTCGGAGTCTTCTTTATCGAGTAAGGAGCTAACAAAGGTAGGTCTAGGCTCTTCGCTAGTACCTAAGTTAACTTCCGTTAACTCATCTATCGTGGATTTAATTTCTTCTTCGACTCCGGTGGAGCGTCTCCACTTAGTAAATCTTCGAGTTCGTCCGTAGTTTCCATGCAGCTTTCATTGACTTGCAAGTGACAACCAAGCAAAATTCAGCATCGTCAACCGACCCTACCGTGCCGAATCCGAGTCCATACTTCGAATCGGAGGACGACCGGAGTTATTCCATAACTTTTCAAAATGTTGTGATCGGCCTCGTCCATCGTCGAGGTAAGAAACCACGTTGAATTAAATTTCGAACACAGTGGAGAGTACCACTCAAAAGGTAATTCCATTAATTTCGATGAAGTGACATCTTCGAATTGTACATTATTTTCGCTTTGGAGGAAGAAGCACCGCGGTAGAATTTGATCGGCTTAGCACCGTCACTACGTACCCTTCGACCTCCATACCCTCGATCTTATTAGAATGGATCGAAGTTAGGTCATAAGTATGTACGTAGTGGTTAATCTTCTCGTACATCGATTTGTATTCTTCGTTCTTTTCATCTTCGAGGGAGATCTTCGTATTGCGGCTTCTTTCGACTTATTGCTGCCGCTTCGCTCGATTTCTTTTTCTTCTTCGTAACTATCATCCCAATCAACATCGATGGTCGGTTTCCTCCGTCCAATTGTCCTAGCGTCTCTACCACGACCTCGTCCCCGCCTCGACCTCGATGCGAGTCGTGGAGAAACCTTCACCATCTCGCCGAAGGGAGCGGTGAGTGATCGTTGGACTAGAACTTCAGGTTCTTCGTTGTCTCGAACTTTCTTCGCTTCATTTGTTACGGTATCTCCCGAGAAGATCGTTTTCTTTGGCGTGCATAATAAGCCGCATCTTCATGGATTCCAATCTCATGTACTGAGAATGGTCGTAAGTCGCCTTTGATGCACCGTTCCCCTCCATCGTAATACTTGATGCACCGATGCGCAGATGATGGTACCATCCCGTTTTCATGTATCCATGGTCGGCCCAAGAAAGCGTCGAACGACGTTTCGAATCGATTATATGAAATTTTGCGGTTGTCTTCGCTAAATCACCGGTCTTCATCGCAGCGTTATCGACCCGAGGGCTCTTTCTCCTTTCTCGGTCGAATCCTCTTAATAACATTTTGTCGGCCTCGAGCTCACGAGCATCAATTTCCAAGTATGCTAGTGTTCGAAGACTCATTATATCGATCGATGCTCCCGGATCCACCAATACTCCGGAGAGCGTAAACTTCCCAATCAGAATCGAAATGTACAACGGTCGGCCAGTGATCTCGCCGTCCCAAGCAAGCAGTCATTGTCCGCGAAGGTAACACCTCGTCGTTCCTTTAACGAGCAAACCTCATCTAAGGAATCTCCGCCATTCGAGCTAAGCAAATTTCCGGATCAAGTAAGGCCTCGATCGAGCTTCCTCATCTCCTTTCGATAAGATGAGAGCATCGTAAATGCTCGCCTGGGCCGGTAGTTTCCTAAGATGAGCTAAGCACGTCGTAGTCCACTTTGTTTCCATGCGTCTCGCTTCTTCTCGAACGGGCATGTTCTTCCGCCGGGTTGGTTCTTCGAACAACCACCCGCTTTCCTTCGTCTTTTCGGACCCATTCTCGGAGGTAGAACTTTTCCACTTCTTAAGTCGACTTCGTAATTTCTTCCGAATCTAGTGTCGAGTTTGCTCGTGTCTCCTCCCGAATCGAATGACCGGCTCTTCCGGATTATCTTCCAAATCCGAAGGCTCTAACTCTATCGTAACCGGAGCTCCTCGAAACTCACGCATAGATCCGTTGCTCGTCGAACTCTCGTAGCCTCCTCGATGGATGCCTTCTTCGTCATTTTGATCGTCGAGATCTTGTATGATTCGAGAATTGTTGTCGGTATCGAAATCGACGCCCGGATTGTCGCTAGTTACGTAATCGTTAGAAACAATCAAAACGTAGCCAACGCCATCACCCTTATCATTATATGATCCCACCGAAGTGAGCAGATAATCATACAAAATCGTAGGTTCGAGGGATTTCTCCCCCGAATCGAAACAACTATCCTAGGATAAGCAGCCCCTAGTCTAGCCTTAGGAGTCTCGGTCCCCTCTTCTTCGTCAATTTTCTTCTTCTCTTCGATTGTCTCCCGTCGAGGTGGTTCTTCTATCGCAAGTGATAAGACCGGCTTAACGGGTCTCGAACTCGAATCGAAGCTCGCACCGAAGCGGTTCGGATGTTATCTAAAATCTTCTTCGAAGATCTCGTCCGTGCGGTAGTCCATCCATCGTCGGCCGCATAGTGGATCTATCGAATGACGGGATCGGCCGAGATAACATCGACTGAACCTCCTTTCCGGGGTTCCTTCATGTACTCCTTCGTGATTGTTATATTTCCTTTCCGAAGGTTGTCATCGAGCCAACTTTTCAAGGTAATGCAGTCTTCTATCTTGTGCCCAAGCATCCGATGGTAGGGGCAAAAGTCGGGATCACCTTCTTGTCGACTTCCTCCGGTCTTCGGGCTCGGCACCGGAAATCCGGAGTTTTCATTAAGCCACGGAACATCTTCGTACCGCTTCATTTTTGAACGGATATTCTCTCGCTCGAAGCTCCCTCAATGTACGCTGCGACGAGACGGTTGTTCATACCGCGGAGACGACCGATAGCCGGACCGGGTTGCCGGTAATTTTGTTGTGGTTGTCGCGGCCGTTCGGTGGTATTTCAGACGGCTGTTCGCCTTCGTCAACCGCCGCAACGATCCCGGATTTCTTCTCGAAGGTCTTCACCGCTTCGCTCGTCCGTCTTGTCCGCAAAACTTAATTGCTTCGCCTCTTCTTGCAAGCTTCCGGCCTTGCTTAACAACTTCTCAAAAGTCTTAATAATGAATCCTCGAGGAGAAGTGCTATCGGCCGTGAATGCTTTTAAGCAAGATGCCGATCGCATGTTGTTCTTGCAGCTGTGGTTCACACTTCATGCTTAAATTTCTCCATCGAAGTATGTAATCCACTAGAGTTTCATTCGGCCTTTGTTTCTCTACCACTAAATCACCTATAGTGATGTGGTGCCGAGCTCCGCAAATCGCTTAATGAAGAGGCTCTCTAGCTCCGAGAATGTCTTCACCGTAACCGTCGGGTAATCCCGCATACCGCCGAAGGCGATTCCCGACGATCGCTAACGAACTCGTCGGAAGAGTAGCGCATCGCTCCCGCCGCATTGCAACAACCGGCACGAAAGTGTGCAACATGCCGTCTGGGGTTCCCTGCTCCGTCGAAGGTCTTAAACAGAGGTGGTACGAAGCCTTTCGGCATCGGACAGCCGTCGAATTCTTCCCGGTAAGGTCTACCCGTCCGAATGGATGTCCCGTTCTTCGATCGTGCTAAGGCTTCTCGCACCCGCCGCTCTACCAAGTTCTTGATATCCTTTTCGTGGATCATACTTCGTGCCGTATCCTTTTCACCGGTCATCCCCATCGACGGATGTAATCTCCTTTCCTCCGTCTACGATGTGAATGACTTCTGGGGGTGTCTCTCTATGTGGTCGTACTTCGACTCCGGAGAGCGGCCGCAGCTACGACCATCTCTTCCATCCTCTTCGCCATTCGAGCGATCGTGTCGTCCTTTTCCCGAAGCCGTCTCTTCATCGCCCGGCTCCTCTCTTCGCAGCCGCAGGAGCACCTCGAGAAGCCGATGAAGCTCGTGTCTCAACCATGTTCGATTTCTCGCATATTCGTTGTCCATGAATTCCGATGAGTCGATCTCATCTCCGAACTTTTCTTCTCTTTCTTTCGCCAACCGTCTGATGCTCTGTTCTCAACTTTTCCATGGCATCTTCTAGCTGAGCTTTCCGTGTATCTTTGCGTTGTCATGCGATGGTCGCCGGGTCCTTTTTCACGAGTCCCCTTCATCGCAAGAAGACTTTCTTCGCATTCCACCTCCCCGGCGAGACTTTCTTCTCGGCCGTCGTTTCAATCTCAACCGCCCCGTAGCGGACGCCACACCATCCTTCTGCAGCACAGAAGGTCTAGGACCGCATGGTCCGTCGCCAAATGCCGGAAGGTGGTATCCTCCCTAATCCGTAATCCCGATACTACGACAGCGGCTAGCCTTCATTCTCTCGCTCGGCTTTTCTATCATGACGGCGGTTCTACTCGGGCCCAAGACGGATTCGACCGGCACCCGCCCTATCCTTCGTAGAATTTCCGACACGGCGCTTTTCCTTCCTTGCTAGCTTTTTCTACCAAAGTTCTGCAATGAGCAAACGGCGTAGTTCTAGTTCTTTTCGCGCTATCGTTGTAGTATGCGGCCGAGGTAATGTGGCAAGCAATCTTGCGAACATTCTCCTCATCCTCTCGCGGCGAGAGAGGGATGGAACCCGCTTCCTCCCAAAAGTGGTATGTAGTCAGCAGCAGGTGTATATTCCGGTAGCGGTGTATATTCCGGCAACTCGGAATTTCCTCCAGAAGGCAATCTCGCAGCCTCCGGCTTCCCCGGCGATCCTTCTATTTCTATTTCTTCTTCGGGTCTTCGTCGCCGACGAATCTTCGAACCGGACCCGATTTCGAAGACGAAGGTCTTACAGAAGATCCGTACCCTCCACCGTGAATGTGTTTATCATAGCTTCCGGATTTCTTTCCCTTTCGATTCGCGTAAGTCCGGGTAGGTGCGAAACAACTAGACCAGCGTGGGGTAGTAAGAACTGATCCTCCCGTGACGGCAAGATTCCTCCTAGTCCGGACCCTTCGCAGGGAGGAAACTCTCGGGTCGACCTAAGGTCGAACTCGGCAGTGGTTCCCGCCTCGGATACCTTGTTCGTCGCTGCAAAGAGGGAGACGTCGGTGACCTCGACGTTCGTGTTTTCAAATCCTCGTCCAAATCGGATGACCCCATTGTCGGGCAAATTTCATCCTTATAGATAGCGAAGTCCAAGTCCTTCGGTGAAGGAGAAAATCGCCGGGGCTTCCATTTCTCGCAAGGTAGATTCCGGTTGTCGATCCCAAGTTATGCTTCTTTTCTTCAGGACGAAAAGAAAGGAATCGAAAAGAGTCCGAACTCATTCTTTGTTCATGTATTTATAAGAAAGAATCATTTGTTAAAAGAATCACTTATTAGAGGGTTTGTTTATTTAGAACGGAATGTTCAAAGGTGTAGAGAAGGTAAGGAATCCGATTCGTAAAGGAAAAGAAAGTCTTAAGCAAGACTTCCCGACTCGAAGGATCACTCCTAAACTAACACCTATCGGGGTCCACCCCACCTCGTAAATGAGGTAAAAGGATCTCGAACCTCTCTCGTTTAGGGGTGTCTAAACAAGTGGCTCCTAAATCCGAGAGAATGTCGGCTATACTTGTTCAAGATAAAAATGAACATAGTATTCCAACGGAAAGAAGGGTAGTTCGATCCACTAGGGACATGGATACACTACCGATTTTTGAAAGCGTAATTATTTCGATTATAATGGAGAGAGGAATCTTCCCCACGGAGTCGCCGAAGTCTGTCGGCATATTTTTAGGTTCGTGTTGTATTTTAAAAGGGGTCGCCTAACGTAAGTTGTCGGAGTTTAAATTTTAAATTTAGATTTAAATATATATATAATTTGAGAAAGTAGTATTTGATTTTGAAAATAATTTTAAATTGAAAGTTTTAAGATATGAGATTAAACCGATCTCACATCCCAAATAGTTTATATAAACGAGCACCGCACCACAAACCGTGTATCTATCCCTAAGGATGGACACACTCGCTCGATGGTGGGGCTCGATCAAATAAACTAGAAGTTTTGTGACATCCGTTCGGTCTGCGAACCAATTTTATAAGCCGACAAATTCCCCTCGCTTAATATGAAAGTATTAAACAGTGGTTTATATTACTCGGGTTCTTTAAAATTCCCTATAAGGGCAAGCCCCTATAGTTAATTACATCTTAAGTGACGGAATCACCTAAGAAAACTCTCGATAATAACCAATAATTTCGCTCTCAAGAATTTCAAAGTTTAAGGTTTTCAAAGATTGAATTTTGGAATTTCAATAGTGAATGAATCAAATTTGGAACATTTTGTTTTGTGAATCCAAAGGAAGAAAGGTAGGAGAAATCACCGATTCGAAGTGAACTTCGGTAATTTCCCGACTATCCTATCGTTCGGCTCGAGTTTAGGAAAGTCCTAATGTTTATTTAAGTATTTCAATCTCGCCAATTTTAATTAATTAGGGCTTATATTTGTATGATAAAATCAAACAAATAAATTTGAAGATGTGAGGGTTTATTGTCGTATCGACGACTACCTCGGAATCCTAAGACCGGCTAGGGCTTAATTTGCAATGCAAATGCCTAACGAAGAGTCGAGGATTTATGTCGCACTAGGCAAGCTACCTCGAAGTCCTATGGCTTTGTTGTTTAATTCTAAGAAGGTTTTGTCGAAGTAGGTTCAAGTTTTGCCGACGACGATGACCGTGCCGCCCACCATGCTCCAAGCTCCTTGTCGTTGCAGAGGTTTAGTTTTAGAAATCATAAATCGGGGATGAGAAAAGTGTTTTGGTTTAGAGAAGATCTTAATTTCCAAGTGTTTTGTATTTTGATTAAAACAAATCTTAAAGTTGATTATAACGACACCGGTTAAGATCCCACTGCTCCATCCTTCCGCATCATTATTTTTATCGGATTCACTTAGTCCGTATGAATTTGCTAAACTCAACCGAATGAGTTCCACACTTTCATTTAGACCGTGGGAAATCCCGTTAGCAACACGTAGGTTACATCATCCGAGGTATTCCCGATCATCCAACAGACGTTTTAATTTAGTTGCAATCGTAGTTTTGTGTTCCGTTTGTGATTAAATTTCGAGTTGTTTTATATTTCGAAATGTTGTGGCGGTGAATTTTATCTTGCAATGACTTTTAACTTAGTTTTGGTTTCAGTTTTAGGGACTATCCTAAAGGTGTGGGTTTTCATGCAACAGCTTGTTTTATCATGCAAGAAAAGTAAAGTGCATCCGCAATAAAGTAAATCGCAGGGAAGTAAATTGCAAGAAAGTAAATCGTAATAAAATAAAAGCGTACCCTGAGGGTCTTCCCGTCATCCCAAGCTACACTTAAAACACAATTAGAATATTTAAGCAAGTTCCTAGGTAAAGCTAAGGGAAAGGTTATGGTTTTCTACCAAATTCCTAATCCTATGCCTAGTCATCTCCTATGACGTCTAAGTTCTTTGTGTTTTCGTTTGAGGACGATTTTCTTCATCAAAGAACAATTAAATCCAATTGTTCTTATAAATATCCTATCATATCGAGGAAGTGCTTAAGAAGAATCTTAAACATCTTTTCAATATTTTTAGGATTGTTTTAAGTCCAAATGAATTTAATCATATAAATGAATCAATCGTCCGAGGTTTTCAAGTTTTGTTAACTTGCCTCAGCTGAATTAAGACATTCGAATATCTTATGAGTGAAGTAAGCACTTCATTTAATGTTTCATTTAGGAGTTATAATAATCAAAGCTTTCAAGGGTAAATTAGTATTCAAATGATTCGATTTAAGTTAAAGGGTTTAAATTTGGAATAATGTTCAAGTTGCTTTATATTTAATTTCTTTTATGTCTTAGGTGATGTTATATTTAATTCAATTTAATTTAATCGAGTTTTAATTTAACTTAATTTAATTTAATTTGATTTTGATGTTTAATTAATTTGATTTGATTTAATTTAATTTAATTATTTAATTTAATTTAATTTAATTTAATTTAATTTAATTGTTTAATTTAATTTAATTTAATTTAATTTAATTTAATTTAATTTAATTTAATTGTTTAATTTAATTTAATTTTAATTATTTAATTTAATTTAATTTAATTTAATTTAATTTAATTGTTTAATTTAATTTAATTTAATTATTTAATTTAATTTTAATTTAATTTATAATTTTAATTGAGATTTTAAAAGAGTTTAATGATTTAATTAAGTCTTTTAATATTTTAAATTTGAGTTATCATTTTAATTAAGAGTTAAGTATTAATGATATAATTAGTTTAGGGATTTTTTAAATTAAAGAATAAATCTCTTCCTAATAAATATCCCTTATTTTAATAATTCCAATTTTATTATTCTTCCAAATTTAATCTATTATTTAATTAAAGTTTAATCATTTTAAAAATTGTTTAATGAGTTTCTACCCTTTAATTATTTAAATTTCAATCATCCAAACCAGATTAAGATCAAATATTTTACTTGTTGATTTTTTATTAAACCTAAAGTTTTAATTAAGGGTTAAAAGTTTAATTACCATTTTACCCCTTAAGCTTAATAATTTCATAACTCACTAAATTGAACCCAAATGAACTTGAAATTTTTATGTGACTTCACTCATATGTCAATAAAGACATGAGAGGAGAAAATGTGATTTTTCTGTATTTAATTTATTTATATAATTATTTTTGGTGGAAAATAGAGATTTTCAAGGAAAATTTGATAACATGACCAAAGGAAAGTTTCTGTCCTTAAGAAAATTAGGGGACATTCCTAATGACTAGAGAAGCACTTGGACCAATTTTGGTGATTTTTTGAATTATATTATTTTTATTATAATTATTTTGAGTTTTGGAGTGTTAATTAATTTAAAAATAAAATAAATGTTGAAAAATGGATTTTATATTTTTCAAAAATCTCTCTGATATCAAGGAAATCAGAGAAGTAAATTTTGCAATTTTCTGATTTTTCTATGATTTATTATAATTATTTTAGTGAAAATGCTAGAAAATATATTTTTTTAATTTTAAAATTACCCTAGGGCTTTAAAATTCAATATCTCACTAAATAGACCTAAGAAAAATGTGGTATTTGTTCCTAAGTGATTAAAATTCAAAATGTGACATTTTGGTGAATTTTATTATTTTTGTGATTTTTATTATTTTTTAATTATTAAAAATATTAAAATATTATTAAAAATCAACTTTTTAGAAAATTGAAATTTTAATTTTCTTAGGTTTCCCTGATATCAGAGAGGCTCCAAAACCAATTTGTTGAATTTTTGAAAAGTATTTTAAAAGTTATGAATTTTTAAAGTTTAAAATGGCTAAGTGACTTAATCAACCCAATTAGTGGGGCTAACCAAGTCCAATCGACCTCAAATTTTTATGGTGGGTTCCTCTGATCCTAAAGGTCAGTGGAGAATTGATTTCAAGTCAATTTGATGCCCGGTTAATTCTAATTAATTAAAGACCTATTTTGGGTGTTTAAGCCAATTAGGGTTGTTTTAAATGAACTAAGTCAAAACCTATTTTTCCTAGTGGTTCTCCGGTCATAAGGAACATCACCAAATTTTCCTAGAATTTATTTCACAACATGCTATTTACTGGAATTAAAATACTCAAAACAATGACTCGAACTTGAAAAATCAAGAACTCTTCATAGGATGGCCTCGACTTTGGAAAATTCAGTGGAATGTTCCCAAATTCGTAGGCTTCAAAAGCCCTATGGTCTCATGCCATGGTGAATTGTATGCATGCATGGAGAATTAAAACAATGCAGAGAGTAAATAAATTATAAAAAATAAAATATTTGATGAAATTAAGTGATTTCTTTTCCACATTATTCTCCTCTCTTCACCGAGCAAGAGGGTATTTTTATTTTATTTTTCCGATTTTTCTACACAGAGATATGAATTTTTGAAGTTTAGTGAATTAAATAAATCGAAAAATCCCTAATTTTCTACTTATCCGAGCCGCCGCCAACGCATCCTCGGCAGCCTCCGAAAGGCCACGCGGCGCGCTCCCATTCGACGCCGCCACTCGAGTCGCCAGCCCGGCCCCGCGGTTCTCGTACCGTCTCCCGGTCCGACGCCATCCGAGCCGTCCGTCCGCGCGTGTATCGAATGGACCGCATCCGTTCATCGTCCCCAAGTGTGCTCACCCGAGAGCCGTCCACACTAAATCCCTAAGATCTCACTCGATTCTCAATGGATTTTTACGTTCTTATACTCTACGGATTCGTCTCGAAGAGACGAACACATCTATACGGCTAACATGCATCGAAACTAAAGCATTTGAAATGGAGAATCTCCGTAAGCTCGGGATGAAGAGTTAGCTCATACCTTGGCTCGTAGAAGTGTGGCTTCAATCCGAGAGCCGTTGCACCTTCGATCGGGTCCCAAGCAAGCTCCGCGATGAAGTCTCCTGGTCCGTGAATCGTCCGGATATGATTTCGACCAAGCCCGATCACAAAGCTTCGGAGGCCGGAGCAACCGGGTGGCCTCGGAGATGGGGCTTTTGATGGTGGACACCTTCCTCGGTCCGGTGAAGGTGTAGAGCCAATCAATTCGGGAATTGGCTCACCGTGGAGAAGTGTCCTGGTTTTGCGTGGAATTTCAACTCGAAATCGAGCTTACAGAGGAGAAATGGCGGGGAGTTTCACCGGGGATCAAGTGCTCTAAGGGTGGAGAAGGGTCTCGGAACAATTTTGCGTAGTTTTGGCAAGGTTTATGCTTCTCTCTTTCATGGCCGAGAGGGGTGGAGTTTAAATAGAGCCGGCTTGGGGCCTCCTGTGGGGAGTTAGGGCTCGGGATCACCTGCTCCGTGAGGAGAAGAACAGCCATGGTGACCACTAGGCATGTGGGCAGCTCAAGCAAGTGAGAATTTCAATGTTGGCTCACATGCGAGCTCTCGGCCATGGTGTTTTCCCGCGGCTCGGTGGCCGGCCGACCGTGCAATGGTCACCATCTTGGTCAGTGGGTCGTGGCTGAGGTTTAGTGTAGCAATCGGCAAATGTCATGTGTAAAGTGGTTGAATCAAAGTAGAATGGGGCATGGCTAGTTTTGAGTCTAAATGGGTCAATCCACCCATTTGGGCTTGGTGCACCCTTCAAGGTGGCTTTGGATGCCGTGGGGATCAAAGGGATCAGCTGGTTTGGCATGGAGAAGTCTCCATCCAAATATATTTGGATTAAATTTAAGTTTAGGTGAAACATGATTAAGGCTAATGAGCTTTAGGGATTAAGGAAAGCCCCCCTCTTCTTACCCAATATGGCATGGTGGAGTGTCCAAAGCTCTCATGGCTCACATGTGGCTCATGCATGGCTTCATGGCTCACCTTCGGCTTGGCAAAAAGTTTGGTCAATTTCATAAAAAAGGATTTTAAGGATTTTGGATAATTTGGTGGAAATTTGGATAAAGCTTCATTTAGAAATATTTGATCATTGGTTTAGGACTTAGGGATGATTTTAATTGAAAGTATGATGAGGGGAAATGTCATATGGGCTTTGGAAGAATTTTTGGGGCTTTGGATTCTGGTGGAAGTGGCTTTTAAAATGGTTTAAGGAATGGGCCCTTAAGTTTAAAAATGAATTTATGGATGGGAATTTTGTAAAGAGGTTGGGCCAAATAATTGTTGGGTTTAGCTCATAGATGTGTCATGAGTGATTTGAAACAAATTGGGGGTGATTTGGATTTGAATTGGGTTGAATTCGGGTTAGGTTTGGGCTTAGGTCAAAAATGGGCCTTTTAACCTTGGGTTGAGTTCGAGTGGGGTTTGGGTCTAAATTTTGGGCAAATCATGTTAGGGTTTTGTTTGTGGGAATGTTAAGGAAGATTTAGAAAAGATTTGAGGTTAATTGGAGTTGAATTGGGTGAGTTCTGGGTTAAGTTTGGGTCATGGGTCCAAATCGGGCTTTAAGGCCAAAAGTGAGATCGGATCCAAATGTCAATCAAATTGGACTTGGATTTGGTCTAGATTGGTATTGGGAATGTTGAATTGAAGTTTAGAATTGAATTGGACCAGAATTTGGGTCAATTGGATAGGTTTGGTTTGACATCGGGTTCACTTTGGGTTAAAATGGGTGAAATTGGGGGTTTTGACAAAAGTAAGGTAAATTGACAAAATTGGCCCATGGTGTAGTTGGACAAAATGAAATTGGGAATATTTAGGATTTTCTGGAATTTTCTGGGAATTTTCTGAATTTTTGGATTTTTAGGCCAAGAAGGGTATTTTGGGTATTTGGAGGGTATTGGGAGGTATTTTTGGAATCTTTGGTATTTTTGGGTATGGATGATCAATTTGAGTGATGTGGAGATGTTTGGGATTGATTTTGGAAAATTTTGGGTAATTTGGAAATTTTGCGAAAATTTGGTAATTTCGATGGTTTTGGGTAGTTTAGTAGGTGTAGGGTCCCGGGGTCAAAAATCGAAAATTTGGGAAATTGAAGATTGGGTGAATTTAAGTGGAAAGAAATCATTTTGGTTGAGCCATGAAGCCATTTCAAGCCCATATGAGCCATGAAAGGACTCATTTGAGGTATTCACTATGTTGTTCCTAACCCTCTTGACCAAGGGCTTAGGGGTTAAGGAGCATCCATGTGAATCACCTACATGAGTCGGAGGTTAAGTTGGGTATGGGTGTGGTTTTAGGAAGTGTGTGGAAATGTAGTGTGTAAGTGTAGTGTAAGTCAGCCCCTTCACTGCACCGTGCCACCTGTAAGGCAGTCCTAAGTGCCAAAGAGTCCTATAGAACTCATCCTTTAAACTTCCACATTTGATTTCAACCCTCTAGGTGATTAGGGGTCTATAGTCAAGTTTGTGGAGTTTGCAGGGACTTTAGAAGTGGTTTGAATTTCTAAAAGGCGGGTCCCAATTCTAGTCCTTTAAGATAGTCAAAGGAAAAGCCTAAGGCTAGATCCTAAGCACTAAAAAGAAGAAGGGAAGACCTCATCAAAAATGAGGTCAACATAAACCAAGCGCTTTGTGGGAAGCAACCCATATTTTTCTTTTGTTTTGAGTGTTTTTGTGTTTTAATATAAGGTTATGCCTCCATCTTGTTTAATTTTATATTACTTTAGAAAAATTTGATGCTTATAAGTCTTTATTGACTTAAGCTGAAAATTATTTTAAAGTATGTAAATTTAAAAATTGGATCACTCTATTTTGAATATGAGTAAAAAAGGAGATCAAGTTAACCTTCACTATGATTGCGTACGATGTGAGTTGTTGAGTCTAAATTACTCTTACCAGTATAGTATACCTATCTTGGAGAACGAAATTTTGAAATTTGACGATTAGGCGAAAAGGAGTTGAACATAGTTTCGGCGCCTAAGTGCCAGAATTCGGTACCTAAGCGCCGGAATCATGTTATGTATCAATAGGTCCGGTGCTCAGGCACCGGATTCGCGCTCAAGCGCCACGATGCATCGGGACGTGCAAAAACCAAAATTTTCGTTTTTCACACGATTTTCCCTTATAAATCAATCTATTCTCTTCCCTAACCATCAAGCAATCAGAATTACGTCCCTTACACTTCATTCCTGAGAGATTTGAGAGAATTTTGAAGAAATGAGAGGAAGAAATCATAGAGAAGAAGTTAGAGACAAGGTTTCTAGGGATCCTCAACCCTACTTCAATGGTTTCATCGCTGTAAGTTTTGAAAAAAATCTCTAGTCGTTTGGATAAGTTTGAAGTGGGTTTTAAAAGAATTGGAGATCGCCTTCATGAGATGTTTCATCAGATTGAACATCTAGAATGGAAGATGAAACTTCAATTTGATCATTTTGCGGCTTATCAAGATGCTCAAGTTGAAATATATGCGAAGAAAAAATGGATTGACGAAAAAACGGCTACGAATTTCCCGAGAGCGTTAGTGTTCTTTCCAAGTAGAATTCACAATTTCCCTTGTGAAGATTGAATATTCTGGTAATGGGTTAATTATTATATGGTTTGTTGAGTCGTTGTATCGATTTAAAGAATCGATTGTGTTTGTTTGTGTATTTGCTTTCATGTTCAATGTGTATTGTTTTTGCTTAGAAATTGTTATGTTTGAGTGTGTATTAGGAACTTGAATCAAGAATAATACTTATCTGGAATGTTTTGAGTCAACATTGAAGATTATGAATGGAATTTAGTGAGTTTGATGTAAACTTAGTGTTTGATTGGTGGATTTAATATTTAATTTTTAAAATTTTTGGAAAATGTTTTGGAAGTTAGAAACTGAAGCCCTACTCTAATATGAGTAATTGGAAGTTGAATTTATGAATTTTGGTGGAAAATTAAATTTAAAAATAATTTTTTTGTGAAAGGCGAGTCTGGCGCCTGGGTGCCAGAATTCGGCGCCTAAGCACCAGTTCGGCCTGCCACCCGAAAATTACCATTTAAACCCCCAAAAGCCATTTTTGACGCCTAAGCTTCATCTTCTTCCCCATTTTCGCGAAAATACACCCTTTGGATCCATTTTGAGGTCAATACATTAAGGATTTGAGCGCGAAACTACTCGATTTCATCGTCTCAAGGTTAGATCTACACTTTAAACCATTTGTTTTCGAATTTCACCATAGATTTTCCTAGTTTTTGCTAAGAACCGAAATTTTGACAAAAATTTTTTTTATTTTTAGTGATTTCTTTGGATTTTTAAACTTATTTTAAGTTTTATAAACTTAAAAAGAGTTTAAATCTTTGATTCCTAAATTTGTTCTTGTTTTCTTTCACATTTAGATGTGCCTAAAATCTAAGCGTGGGAAGGGACGAGAAAATTTTGATAGCAGTAAATTTTCAACTGCGGCTGCACATTTTCGCTTCCACGAACTTGCGTCGTCGAGAAAGTTCATCTCGGAACGAAGTTTTTATCATCCTGTGGAGATGATCAAAAACACTATCGTTGCGTATAACTGACAACGATTTTGTTACTTCACTACTATTGCTGTTATCCCGGTTCGAGAATTTTATGCAAATTTTCTGGATGCTGAAGATTCTGAAGTCTTTGTTAGAGGAATCAGAGTAGGATTTACTCTAGAAAGAATTAACATATTCTATGGCCTGCCACCGACGATTGAGTGCTATTATTCCGGATTATCACCATCCGAGGGTGATTTGGATATGATTATTGCCTATTCGATCGACTGGCATCGGATCTTGGAAGATCAGAACGGCAAAAGGGTAAATTTCAAATCTTCCAAGCTAAATGGTATTTCAAAAGCATGGCACTATTTCATTTCTGCGAGATTGTTACCTTCCAATCATCTGAGTGAAGTAACTAAAGATCGAGCGATCTAGAAATACTGCATTCAGGAGAGGAAGCCTATAGACGTTGGCAGTATTATTTATGAATCTGTGGATTCTATTGCGAGATACAACACTTCTGTTGGATTGGGATTTCCTTCTTTGATTTATTCGTTATGTGTTAATGATGGAGTCAGTGCTGATATTTCTGAAGAGAAGTTAGAGACTACTAAGCCAATTGGGCAGGAGAGTGTTAGTATCTATGATCGTCTTCGAGGGAAGAGATCGACCGCTCCTTCTACTTCTGCATATACTCCAGGTAGACCTTCTACTTCTCGCCCCTCTACTTCAGCTGAGCCACCATCTAGTTTCTGGGAGTCCATGCATGATCAGTTTTTAGAGCAGCAGCAGGAGTTGTTTCAGACTCACTGCAGGATAGATACTATTGACAAGAAACTGGATCATCTTTTTGACTATACCCAGAGGAAGAGTAGTTACGATGCAGAGTACGATGAAGCCCTAGTCAGATTTCTGAAGGGTGAACATGATGTGAGTTTCCCTACTTTTTCTAGCTTTACACTATTTATTGATCCTAAGGACGTTGAGTTTTCCTTTGGTGATGATGATGACGATGAGGCGACAGCTTGTGATTAGTAGTAGAGAGATTTTTATGTAGTGCTACTCTATTGTTAGTTTGTTTTGTTTGGATTATTTGTTAGTTTTATGCTTGATGTATTTGTTTAATTTATGTACTTGTGTGGATGGATTCTGTGATTAAAACATTTTTAGTATATTGTGTTGAGACTGATGTTAGAGTTAATTTATATGTTTGTTTTAGTCTACTGTTTAGAACTTAGTAATTTTGCTCTGCTTTAATTTTTATTTCAAATTTAGTATAATAAAAATTAGCCTGCTTATTTTTTTTAATATACATGCTTCAATTTTATCTTAATTATTCATAAAAGCATGTTTAGAAAGTTAATTTTTCTTTTTAAGATTGTTTTTACATACTTATAAAAATTCTTATGATTTTCTTTCTCTCACACTTTCAAAATTTTCATAGTGTACCAAAACTTAAGTTTGGGGAAGGGAAATACATTCAAATTTAAATTTTATTTGTCCTTAAAGAGCTAATATTTTCTTAAAAATAAAAACTTTTTAACATAACTTAAGGAATAAAGAATTTATTTGAGACCACTTTTATTTTTGAAATTATAAACAATTTAGTGAAATTAACTAAAGTTTTACTAACTTTAATTGATTTTAAGAATAGAATTATTTATCTTAAGGAAGAATAAGATTAAAAAAATTTTCTATTCATGATAGAAATGATAGAATTTAGAAATATTAAGTAATAAAAAATTATCACTTGAAAAAGAAAAGATTGGAAATCTTTTTGAATTCTTATTTATGTTATAATAATTAAGTGAAAATGTATAAGTTTTAAAAATATAAGTTAAGGATAATGAAGTTCAAAACCATTAACAAGTTATCCAGATATAGTAATCCTCGTATATATATATATATATATATATATATATAAAAGAGAGTAGAAGCTTGAGAAAATGTCTAATCAAAAATTGGTTTCACTTGAATTATCTTATAGGAAGAAAACTAGTTACATATCTTACTTAATTTTTATACATGAATATTCATTTAAAAACAATTTTTCAAGAAAAACATTTTCTTGTAAATAATCTATGAGATCTTAATATAATAAGCTTTTATTATTTTCAAAATGAATGAAAAGTTTGAGATCTTATGATTTAGTAGTTGAATATTCTTTAATTTCTTAAAATTAAACCTAGTTAGTAAAATTAGGTTAATAATTTTCTAAAGACTTTATAAAATAAAAAATTATAAGGAATCTTAAATATTTATCTTTTATTCCAAAGGTTATATTTTATATATTAAAAAGAGTTACTTGAGGACAAGTAACATTTAAGTTTGAGGGATTTTGATCCATGAAGAAAAATACAAATTTTTATGCCTTGATTTTTATCAATTTCTAAGGATATTATGCTTTAATGAAAGGTATTTTTGTGTTTTTGGATGTAGGTGATGTAAAAGGTCTAGAAAAGCAAAAGAAGCAAAAAAGGAGCAAAAATGGAGCAAAATACAAAAGAAGAAAAAAATATGGCTCGGCGCCTAAGCGCCGGACTCGATACTAAAAGCTCGTGAAGTTTTTGACGACTTTTGGACGGTTATTTTGACGGAGTGAGCAGTTATTGGACATTCTAGAAGACTGGCAGTTGTTTCTTGATAATAGGACATGTGATACATTGCATTTGGATGCTCCAAAACAGTTTTAAATGCAAAGATTAGGAAGATAAGATTTAAAGGGCATAAAATTGATAAGTTTTTAGAGTGACAGGCTAAATTCTTATAATTTGATTTATAGATCAGGAATGGGTCACTAGTAGGGACGACCATAGCCACCCTTGGACATCTAGTAGCGAGAGTCTAGATTAACCCATTACTACTAACAATACATCCGGACTCGATACGTAAGTTAGCCGATGTTCTTTGCGCCTGGATCAAAGGGTAAAGAACAGGAATATTTCTATTTGGCACAATATCATAAATCAAATTCTCCAACAAATATTAAATTATCTTAAAAATCTTGGATTAATTGAAGGAAAGAAAGTTGTTATTTTATAAAGTTTTCATAAATCATTCTTTTAGTATTGTTTTCTTTAATTGCATCTAGTAAATTAATAGTAATTTATAGTTAATTTAAAGGATAAAAGATATTTTTAAAATATAATATTTAGAAAATTTATTTCTATAATTTTTCCCCATAGGATCGATACTTGGGTTATAATAGAAAACCCTATATTACTTGAAACTATACGTATACTTGCGTAGTACCCCCAGTGTGTAAAGTAATTTCTAAAATTTACAATATTTTGATTTATACACTAGTCACTTATTATAAATTGGCTCAAGCTTTGGCCATCTTTTGGAAGCATATATTACTGCGTTACTTGCGGTCGGGTCAAGGCCATACAAGAAAATGAGTACTTTGAAAATGTTCTTCTTATGAGAACTTGAGTTTTTTTTACGAAACGCAAACAAGTTCTATAAATACCTTAAAGACTAGGGTCCTGACATAGAGGAGTGTATACACCTCCAAAATCTTGATTAAAGCCGAGAAGCTCAAGGAGTTTGTGGCCCCATGGGCATTAATACAAAGTCAGGGTAAGTACTAAATAGAAGAAGACACTTACAATCCCATCTAAGTCAATGCTATGAACATCTTGGGGATAATGTCATCCATCCTTAGAGGAGATCCGATCTAATGAGCCAATCACAAGAAACTCAGAACCAGAGAACTTTGCATCACTACTTTCCCTCTGAAGTAAAGGCCTTATCTACTGATTATTTTTGGTGATGAGGATTTTCCCTCGAAAGGGAATCTGAACATTGATGTCGTTACGGTCACATCGATAATTAACAACTACTACGTCGGTAGTTCTTTTTTTTTGGCATTGATAGTTCAAAGAATATCCTATTCAAGTCAACCTTTGACAAAATGAATCTATCAACTAACTAGCTAGTGGTGCCAACCAATCCGCACTATGGCTTCTCTAGCGAGGGAAAGGAAGCCTTTGAAATAATTAGGCTATGAGTCATTTGAGGAGAAAGTGAGGCAATATACCAACAAGGATGAATTCCTTATGATTGACATGTCACCCACTTTTAATGCTATATTTGGTTTCTCACTACTCAACGACTTCAGAGCCGTAGCCTCCACATACCACATTGCGGTAAAATTTCCATGCAATGAGGAGATAGTTACCATTCGAGATAATTTTGAACAGTCCCAAACATGTGATCTACACACGGTCGACAACATGGAATAAGAGTCATTAGACATTCATTACAAGTGAGATGGGGTATTAAGACTGACGAAACCACTGGAGTGATTTCTTTTGTCGATGGAGAGGTATGTAAATTATTCATAATTAGTGAAAACTTTGGTGCAGGATATAGAGACTTGCTAATCCAAACTCTTTGGGAGCATAAAGAAATTTTTGCCTAGTTGGCCACTGAAATGCCAGGCATCCTGATTTACGTAGCATGCCACTGCCTAAAATTTAATCGAGTCATTTGACTCGTGAAGCAGAAGATGGGAACTTTGACCATGATGTTGGTCAGGCCGATTCGCTAAGAGGTGCAGGAGGTTAAGGAGGAAGGCTACATTCAAGAGGAACAATACTCTCAACATGGGTCTCCAATGTGGTCATGATCCAAAAGTCAAATGAAAAATGAAAGATGTGCATGGACTTCAAGAACCTGAACTCTGCCTACCGAAAGAACAACTACGCTCTGAGTGGATCGACCCTCTAATAGATTCGATAATTGGTTATTCAGTAATGAAATTCTTGGATGCTATCTTTGACTACTAATATATTGAAATGCATATAGTTGATGCAAAGAAGACCACATTTATTACAAGTGAAGGCTTGTACTATTATAATAAAATACCCTTTGGGCTAAAAAAATACAGGGGCAACTACTAGTATTAAATAGATGTAATTTTTTCGAATTAAAAAGGAAAAATATTGAAGTCTATGCGGATGATGTCCTAGTCAAAACTCGGTTAGCCGAATAACATATAAACGACTTGAAAAGAAATATTTCAAATACTCAGAAAATATGACATTAAATTTAATCCACTGAAATGCACGTTTGGAGCTTCGACCAATAAATTCCTTGGATACCTCTTGACACCGAACTTATAAAAGCCAACCAGAAAAAAGTACAAGCACTATTGAATATGCCCTCTCCTAGAAATGCTAAGGAGGTGCAAAAGCTGATCGACCGAAAGCAGCGCTCGGCCAGATCAATTCAAAGTTGGGCGACAAATTAATTATCCTAAAAAAATATACTAATAAGAAATTGATGACAAAAATGCAATGAACATTTCATTTTTGTAAAAATTATTAGGATAAATCATAGTTCAATATATTGGGTTTTCAATTATTTTTCCTCTTAAATAACCTATTCAATGTGAATTCATTAAGGCTTATACATATTAATCTAGAAAGAAACAACTAATCTGATCTGGGCTACAATGATCGATTTGGATTGGATCAAATAAGTCATAATAGAAACTAAATATCTAAAATTTGCAAAATCAATATTGTTCCGAATTTGGACAAAATTAATTAAAATTTGATAAGGTTATGCACATTATTCTTCTCCAATGCAATGGAAGAAACGAATAAAACATCCTTAATAATCCTGAAAAAAAAAATTGAAGTTTTAATCAATTTAAAATGATATTGATAAAGTATCTTATATGGTTGAATGCAATTGCTTAAAAGATAAATGAGTTTTCAATTTTGCATTATATTGTGATTTTTTTTGAATGGGCTTTCATTGGTACATTGTTGATGAGGTTTTGTTGTAAAAATATAATTATCTTCGAAGAGATTATAAATGAAGTTGATGCATTTTTCTCTACTAAAAGACATAAATCAAAGGTGGAGCAAACTTCAGAATCAAGCCATAACTGAACCAAGCAATTGATTTGGATATATACTAGATAGTTCGATGTGTAATTGATATGTATTGTCCGATGGCAATAATCATATATATATATATATATATATATATATTGAAGAAAGAGCGACCCATGGCTCTCTATGTGTTAATTATAAAATGTGAGTATAGATTTTGAGGGGAGGTGAATCCCCAAAACTAGAAAGATAAAAAAAGTACAATAACTCACTCATAGGGGTTTCACCTCCCACCTTACAACTCACACAAAAGAAATTCAATTATAAAGCATAGTTATATGTATACCCAAAAAAGTAAACCCCCAATGTAATACAAAACAGGAGCAAAATAGCATGAATGTCCAAGTATCTGAGGGAGTTGCATGTAATAATCTTGAAGAAAGAGTGTACCCTCCATAGCATGATTGAAGTGCACCATTACAGCAAAAATTCCAGCATTAAGAGGTGGAAAGGAAAGGCTAGACTGCAATAAATTAAAAAACCACTGCAAAGGAAGAGCCGCAGAAAGTCTCTAACAAAATAGTTATGGCAGGCAGTAGGAGAAAAGCAAGCAATAATGAAACCAATCCCACCATCAGTAGTGTAAATATCACAATGAAATTATCCAGCATGTACAACAGTGTTCATCCAAAAAACAAACCCTTATAGAGGTCAGAGCACCTACACCTGTAACACTGCAATTAAAATCTAACATATGGAAGATCAATTAGCTCACTAGCTAATAAAAGAAGTAGAGACTTTAATGGAGCAGTCCACACCATAGGTCTCTCTTGTGCATGCTTAGCTAACCAGTAAGCATGGGAGTTACCCTCCTTATATATAAAACTCATGTGTACCTGCAGATGGTGTTTTGAAATGATATGTCAGATTCGTTTAAACAAATAAATAAGGTCCCAAGGGAGGGGTGAGACCTTAACAAACAACTTAAACAACATCATTGAATCAAATTCAACCTAAATGCAAGTAAAATTAAAGTATATTGCAGTCTTTAAAGCCAGAAACAAAGCCCAAGCCTTAGTAATAAGTGGAGCCTCAACCACCACAGGGGAAAAAAAAATGACTAACTATGATGATCTCTAAAGTTGTCTCCAACCCCAGAGAAAGAATCAGTCCAGCTATCATCAATGTTCACTTTGATCCATCCTGAAGGAGGAGGCTTCTATTTAATCAGAACAGGCCTCCTGATTCTAATAGGTGAGAGAAGTTCACCAGAGCTAGCTTTGGTGGCTCTATAAAAGTATGACAAAATATAAGAGAAAGTAACAAAGGTAGAGGGATGTACATCATTAAATTTAAAACTATACCTAGCATTCCACAAAAGCCAAAGGACCACAAGAGAGAAATAAAACAGTTTTTTCCTAAAATTGGTGGCCTACTTCCAAACAGTGAGAAATCCTTCAATATAGCAGCAATCAGGCCATACTAGACCAAAGTGAGTACCCAACAGGGCCCAAATTTCTTTAGTAACTACTGTCGACATATTTTAGGATAAGTGTTGTATTTTGGAAAGGGGTCGCCTATAGAAGTTGTCGGTGAATTTTAGGTTTTAAATTTAATTTAAATATATATAATTTGAAAAGTAGCATTTTTTATTTTTGAAAACGGGTTTAAGTTTGAAAATTTTTAAAGTATGAAGTCAAACCGATTTTACACCTCAGAGAAGTTTATATAAACGAGCACCACATCACAAACTGTATATCTATCCCGAAGAATAGATACACTGCTTGATAATGAGGCTCGATTAAATAAACTAATAGATTTGTGACGTCCGTTTGGTCTGCGAACCATTTTATTTGCCGACAAATTCCCCTATTTAATACAAAAGAATTGAATAGGGTTTATATTACCTGGGTTCTTAAAGTTCCCTATAAGGCCAAACTCCTATAGTTTATTACATCATAAATGTTTGGAAACACTTAAGAAAACTCTCGATAAAGATCAGTGGTTTTCTTTCAAGAATTTCAAAGCTTAAGGTTTTCAAACAATTGGATTTTGGAAATTTCAATGGGGAATAGACCAAATTTAGAATAGCTATTTTAGGATTCCAATGGAAGAGAAGTAGGGGATGTCACAGACCCGAAGTGAACTTCGGTGACTTCCCGGCTATCCTACTGTTTGGCTTCAATTTGAGAGTTTATTTAATATTTCAATCCTACCAATTTTAATTAATTAAGACTTATACTTGTATGATATGATTAAACAAATAGCCTCAAAAATGTGAGGTTTATGTCATACCAAATGGCTACCTAGAAGTCCTAAGACGAGTTAGGGCTTAATTTGCATAATATGATTATGCAAATTCTTAAAGAGAAGTTGAGGATTTATTTTGCACTAGAAAAACCACCTCGAAATCCTATGTCTTGGTTATTTAATTCTAAGGAAGGGTTAAGCTGATGAAGACTTGTTTTGCTGTTGAAGATGGCTGTGCTGCCAACTGTGCTTGCTCCAAGCTCCTTGTTGTTGCAGAAGGTATAGTTTTAGAAGTGACAATCAGGGGGTGAGAGAAGTGTTTTGGTTTAGATAGGTTGAAAATTGAGATGGCTTAGTATTTTAATTAAAATAAATCTTAAAGTTGATTAAGTAGAACCGGTTAAGATCCCACGGTTCCGTCATCCCGGCAACGCTATTTTCATCGGATTCACTTAGTCCAAATGAATTTGCTAAACTCAACTGAATGTGTTCCACACTTTCATTTAGACCGTGGGAAATCTTGTTAGCAACACGTGGGTTACATCATCCGAGGGATTCCCAAACATCCAACGAGAAGTTTTGATTTTAGTTACAATTGCAGGTTTTGTTATGTTGGTGATTAAATTTTGAGTTATTTTAACATGCTGGGTTCGATCATTTTCATGAATTTATAAATGCAGGAAAGTAAGACGTTTAATAAATTGCGGAATGTAAATTGCAATAAACTTAAATGCGTACCTGGTGAGCATTCTCGTCGTTCTCATCTGCACTTAAAATACATGTTATGGCATTTATATATTTACAGCAAATACCTAAGTAAAGCTACTAGAAGGCTCCGGTTATCTACCAAGTCATATGATGTCTAGGTTGAAGTCCTAGTCGACTACCAAATCCTATGACGTCTATGCTAGAATCTTGGTTGTCTACCGAGTCCTATGACGTCTAGACTCCCGGTGTTTAGTTAAGTATGATTTTCTTCGTCAAAGAACAATGAAGTCTCACTATTCTTTTAAAACATCTCATCAAGTTAAGGAAGTGCTCGGAACTTAATTATGAATATCTTCCTAAACATTTTAGGGATTATTTCAAGTTCAGTTAGTTTCATTGTGGTGATGAATCAATCACCCATGTTACTTAGAGTTCTGGTTTTGTTTGACTCTTGTTCAGTGAATTTGGATGTTTGATTATCCTATGAGTAAGGTGACATTTCATTTGATGCTTCATTTAAGAGTTATAATAATGAAAAGCCTTTAGAGGCAAGTTAGTTCATTAAAGACTTTAACAATTCTTAATTTAAATTTTGAGTTAAGGGTTTAAAGTGATTTAATTTAGTTATAAAGTTTCGATTGATCTTTTTAGATGTTCTAAGTTATTTTAAGTTTGGGAAAAGTTTTTAAGTTGTTTAGTTTAGTTAATTTTTAATATTTTAAGGGGTCTTAACATTTTTGATTAATTTTTACATTTAAGCTAATTTAATTTAATTATAATATTTTAATTATGAATTGTTTTGCATTAACCTTAATATTTCAAATTTGTTTTAATTTAAATTTTAAACAATTTCAGATTTGTTTTGATATCTTAAGTTTGTTTTAATTTGATTTTCTTACTTTAAATTGGTTTTAATGTTTTAAGTTTTAGTTTGATTGTAAATTTTCAAGATTATCTCCCTTTTTCTTTATTATTTTAGATTATCATTTTTAAGCTTAATTAATAAGAACTTAATGGTATTTGATCAAATCATTGATTAGGGATTCAATTTAAAGAATTAGAATCTGCTTATATCACATCCCTTAACCTTAATAATTCATACCTTAATTAATCTTCCAAAGTTTAGGTGATTTAATTAATTAAAGTTTCTTCTTTAATGTTCAAGGTGATTAATGAGTTTCTACCCCTTAACTTCCTATGTTTCAATCATCCAAGAGGAAAATTAAGATCAAATGTTTACCCTTCTGATAGCTGAAAAATTTATTAAGAAATTCATACCTATTTTTGATGAAATTGCACTTTAAAGAAGGGTATTCTCTTTATTTTATTGCAGGAATGAAGAATTTAGGTGATAAAAGCAAAAATCATAAAAAGGAGCGAATTTGGAGCAAAATCATGCAATTTGTGCTGAGTCGCCGACGGCGAGATCGAGCCCGCCGACGGCGAGGTTACGAGAAGAAAATTCTGAAGAATTTATAAGCTGTCTCAACGACAACGAGCCGAGCCCGCGACGGCGAGCTAGAGCGGTTGAAGATCTTCTAGAAGCCTCGCCGACGGCGAGCTAGTTCGTCGCCGACGGCGAGCTAGTTCAAATGGTGCAGATACATTGAACCTGGACACTTTTTGAAGGGATGCTTACACACCTCTTGGTCCTTTGCTCACCTCTATATATAGAAGCCGAAATTAAGTCTATTGTGTGTTACTTGTGTTTCATTGTGTGTTACTTGTGTGTTATTTTGTGTACAGTCTTTATGTTCTAAGTCCAAACTTTTGTGTTCTAAGTGTTATAAGTGAGTTATTTTGAGTCTTTAGTGAGTATTTAGTGAGATAGTGAGTTTTTAGTGAGTTTTGCTGTACTGGAAGGAAGAGTCAAAGGAACTGCGAGGAGTCTGCTTGGGGATAAATTAAGATAAGTATTTGTATTTATTGTTTTTAACTTTAAATGAAATCCATGCTTAGTTTAGTTTCCATGCATTCTGAGTAGTTTATTTAGTCTTTCTCCTTGTTTATGAAATTAAGTGACTTGATGAAATTAAAATAAATATACTTTTATATATTAATAAATTGTGATAATTTTTACTTAAAAATTAATTTACTTTTCAAACTGGCCATTTGATTTGTTAAAATATGTTGATTATCAACTATAGTAAAAATTACATCTGATATTCAGAGAATTCAAAAGCCTTGGAAGGAGGGTGCAAATAAATAGAGAAATAATATCACTAGCATAGAATTGAGCATTTTAGTGTGACAGACTAAAATATTCAATTCGGTCTTATTGTTTGAGAGTCGAAGTGTAGATGTTAGCCCTCGGGCGAGGGGAACGTGGGAGCTCTGAAGTGACAGTCGGTATCCTCCCAGCCTAGCTGCAGATTCAGTAATCAAACATAGGATTAGTCAATATTCTTTACACCTGGACCAAAGGGTAAAGAATAGGAATGCTCCTATTTGTCACAATACCTTAACATTATCTATTTAAATTCATCAATCATTTAAATTTCTAAACAAGGGGAAAGATACTTTTTCTGAATAGTTAAGACTTATTTAGCAATTAGTTTTATTTCTTGCACTTGCAATTAGTATTAATTTTCTACTTAGTTAATTTATCTAATTAAAATACTTAGTTTACTTTATTGCGCTTAAATTCAGAATTCCAAATTTTTGTATATTATTATTATTATTATTATTATTATTATTATTATTATTTTAAAATTAGTTGTTATTTAATTTTCTCTTTCCTGTGGGATCGATAACCAGGACTCCACTAGAGCCCTGTATTACTTGATACGATACGTATACTTGCGTAGCATCCACAACATAAACAATTAGAATTCTATACATATAATATATCGGGGTCAAGTTTTTGGTTTCGTTGCAATCAAATTAAAATATCATAATATAAAATTTGTGGGTCAAGTTTTTGGCGCTGTTGCCGGGGAAAGTAAGAAAAATTTACTAAAGTAACCGACTATTTTAAAATAATCATAATAAATAAATTAATATCTATTCTAAAATTGTATGCGCAAATTTGGAAATGAAAATTTAATACCTTACGATTCTGAATTAGAGCGTACAATTAAAAGAATTAGAAAACAAAAGAAACAAACTATAAATTTAACTCAAATGGCGAATATTCCTGAAATTCAAAATATGAACCAACAAAGACCATTAAGAGATTATGCCAACCCTACATCAGATGAAATTCATTTAACTATTCAAAACCCTGATGTAGCTGCTAATTCATTTGAACTTAAACCTGCAATTATCCAAATGGTACAAAACAATCAATTTAGTGGTTCACCTACTGAAGATCCTAACTTACATCTTGCTAGTTTTCTAGAACTTTGTGCTACTTTTAAATATCAAGGAGTATCTGACGATGCTATAAGACTTAGACTTTTTCCTTTTTCATTAAGGGATAAGGCTAAAATGTGGTTGAATTCGTTAGTACCTGGATCTATTAAAACTTGGGGAGAATTATCACAAAAATTTCTATCCAAATATTTTCCACCATCTAAAAATGCTAAGTTTAGAAATGATATAACTTCTTTTTGTCAGATAGATGGAGAATCAAAATATGAATCTTGGGAGAGATTTAAGGAACTTCTTAGGAAATGCCCACATTATGCGCTACCAGATTGGCTGATTATTCAAACTTTTTATAATGGATTAGTGGGATCTTTAAGATCAATCATCGATGCTGCTGCTGGAGGTTCATTAATTTCTAAACCATTTGATGAAGCTTATGCACTAATCGAAGAAATGGCAACAAATAATTTCCAATGGCCTGCAGATAGAGTAAATCCGAAAAAAATAGCCAGCATTCATGAAAACGATGCAATATCTAAGTTAGCTTCTCAAATTGCTGCTATATCTAAGAAATTAGATCATTTTGGAATGAACTACTCTCCTACTTTAGAAGAAAACTCATCTGGACAAATCATAGAATCTCAATCTAATTATGAAACTTTAAATGCTAATAACCCTTATTCAAACTATTATAATCCTGGTTGGAAAACCCATCCAAATTTTAATTGGAATAACACATCTAATCAACAATGGATGAATCAACCTAATCAAGCAAATCCAAACTATAAACCTAATTACCCACCTGGATTTAATAACAATAACCCACAATTCAAAGATAAGAAATTATTTATGGATGAATTAATTTTGAATATGGGTCATCAACTACAAAATCAAGGAAATCAACTACAAATTCAAGGAAATCAATTACAAATTCAAGGAAATCAACTACAAATTCAAGGAAATCAATTCCAAATTCAAGGAACATCTATTAAAAATATTGAAACTTAACTTGGACATATTGCTACTGCGCTAAATAATAGAATACCTAGAACTTTTCCTAGTAATGTGGAAATAAATCCTAAAGATCAAGGAAAAGAACAAATTAAAGCAATACAACTAAGAAGTGGAAAAGAACTAGAACCTCATATATATTAGTAGCTGTTGATTATGTTTCCAAATGGATTGAGGCACAAGCTTTACCTAGGTGTGATGCTAAGAGTGTTTCAAAATTTTTGATGAAAAATATTTTTACTAGATTTGGAATGCCGAGAGTGATTATCACTGACGGAGGAACTCATTTTAGAAATAAATACATTCACAAACTAGTAGAAAAATACAATATTACTCATAAGATATCCACTGCTTATCATCCACAGACTAGCGGATTAGCTGAAGTATTCGATCGTGAGATTAAACGTATTTTAGAAAAATCAGTAAACCCAAATAGAGTTAGATTGGTCTATTAGATTAGATAATGCATTATGGGCTTATAGGACTGCTTATAAAACTCCGATTGGAATGACTCCTTACAGGCTTATATATGGAAAAACATGCCACTTACCAGTTGAATTAGAACATAAAGCATATTGGGCAATTAAAGAATTTAATTATAATATGAAGGAAGCTGGTGAGAAAAGATTGCTGCAATTAAATGAATTGGAAGAATTAAGAAATGAATCATATGATAATGATCGGATTTATAAAGAAAAGATGAAATTATGGCATGATCGGAAGATTAATCGAGAGAAATTTTGAACCAGGGACAGGAAGTTTTGTTATATAATACTAGAGTGAAATTATTTCCTGGAAAATTGAAGTCTCGATGGTTAGGACCTTTCACCATAACTCAAATATTTTCATACGGAACTATAGAAATCGAAGATCCAAAAACTGGACATAAATTTAAAGTTAATGGACATAGATTAAAACCATATTTCGAAGGTATAAGACCTAACTATAAAGAGGTTTCAATTCTTAGTCAACTTGATTAATAATTGAAATTAGGTCGGGCTGACGACGTTAAACCAATCGCTTTATGGGAGGCAACCCATATTAGTTGTCTATTTTTATTGTATTTTAATAATTAGTTTATATTAATGAAACTTTACTACTCAATTTTTATTAAGAATCGTCACATATTCGAACCATTATGATGAGAAAAGAAATTATTCGATTTAGAGCGAAATTGGACATTATTTTGAAATCTCGCCGACGGCGAGGTCGATACTCGCGTACAGCGAGGTTCGCGCCTAATTCAGTTTATTAATAAGCTCGCTGACAGCGAGAAACGAGCTCGCCGACAGTGAGAACCTGAAAGGCAGTTTTTATAACTAAGTCGCCGACGGCGAGAAACCTCCCGCCGACAGCGAGAAAGTTATAAAAATGAGTTATATATACTTTAAATGCTGATTTGGACGATTTCAACACCAAATCCTTAGGTAAAAACCATTCTTAACCCATTCTAAGTCTGCCTTCTTCACTAGAATTCATTCCATTCACCATAATGGCCTCCAAATTCTTAGATTCTTCTAAATCTGGAGTGTTTAACCGGAGGAAATTTGTGAGTGCAGAAGCGCAGCGGATCTTCAATAAGGTTTTGGTAAAGAAAAGAGTTATCAAGGAACGGGAATTTGTCAATCGAGGATTAGAGAATTCCACTACGAAGATAGAAGAAATGATCGCACAGTGGCACTGAGAGGTATTCTGTTACACTACGTATGCTGTTGTTATTCCAGTTGTAAAAAAGTTCTACTCTAACTTACATGCAATCAAAAATGGGAATATCTACGTCCGAGGAAGATGGGTGACATTTACTCCATCAAGAGTAAATGAGTTATTCTCTATAGAAAACACCCCGGTATGTCACTATTCAAATTTTGTGCCTTCTCGGTATAATATGAATGAGATATTTCGATATCTGACTGATGAAACAGAAGATTGGGAAATGCGTGAAGACGGGTATGTTAGTTTCTCTGCATCACTTTTGAATCCTGTCTCGAAGCACTGGCACTTTTTCATCTCATCTAAATTGTTACCTACTATGAGGGTAAACAAGGTTTCGAAAGAATGCGCTATATTGAATTATTGTATTCAAATTGGATTGCCTATTGACGTGGGATCAATAATTGTTAAGTCTGCATCGGGTTTAATTGTGCATGGGTCAGTTCACGAACTAGGACACCCATCTACTATTTTTGCATTATGCAGTCAGTACCAAGTTTCTTATGAAGCTTGGGAAAAGGTTCTGTTACCTTGGAAGCCGCTTGATCCTACAGATATGTTCCCTACTTTGGACAATAATGAAGACATTACATTTATCTCTGATAGAGCTTCACAGAATAATCCTATAGCAAGGCCTATTTCAGATAAAACGGAGTTACTAATGAAGAAAAATAATGGAATGGAGAAAGAACTACAGAATGTGAGAGATTTAATCGACAATATATCAGATTTATTTGATCACATTGACTGAAGGATGAAGGAACACTTCGATCATTCTGGACACTTGGAAGCTAGCTTTCTTCATTTGCGAGACGAAGGGTTGGATCACTGAAGAATCTGCTTTGGAATTTCCCTTCAGGCCTTTCTATAACTTATTTGTGCATCATCGTCATATCGAAAATATCAGAGAAGATGAAGATTCTGACATTGAAGAGTAGTAGTAAAGATTTCCATAGTATGTTTGTGTTTATGTTATTTGATTTGATTTAGACTTTTATTATGTGTGGAGTGATGATTAGAATATCTCAAACTTAATAGAGATAGGCATCATAGTTTTGTATCAGCATTTAGTGTGTCGTGGTTTGGTTTGCGATGCTGATTAGTAGTAAGGATTGAAGTTTGAAGTTTGATTATAGTCTAAAAATTTATGTTAGTTTGTACATCCCATGGATTTCAATATTAAAGTTAATTTGTTGTGTTGTGTGAATTTGTTTGTGTATAAGTAGCTAATCTTCATATTAAATTAATAAATGATGTGATCGGAAATATAATATAAGACAAATCAAGGATGAAAATGAGTGACGAATTTCAGAAATTTAAAATTTTTGGAATCTCGCCGAAGGCGAGAAAAATCCCGCCGACAGCGAGATCAATCTCGCTGACATCGAAGAATTTCTCGCCGACAGTGGATTTTTCCCGAAAATTTTTTGTTCTCAAAAATATTAGCTCGCCGACGGCGAGATAAATCTCACTGACAGTGAGGTAGGAAAAAAACATATATTTGACCGGTCAAAAACACTATTCATCATCCCCAACCTCCAATTTTCACAAAAACCGACCTAGGGCTTGAGAGATCTTGGATTTGAAGAAATTTCATCACTCAAAAACACCGGATTTCATCTTCTCTTGGTAAGAGCTTCACTCCTATGCAAAAATTTTTGATTTTCACCATGTATTTTCACCACATTGCAAATTTTGGGAAAAATCAAAATGTGGAAGAAATATTCGGTGGAAATCCATGGAATTTGATTTAAATTGCTTACAAATGTTGTAGGAAGCCTTCTTAGGATTATTTTTAAGTTTAGTGAAAATTTTCATAATTTTCACAGATTGATCGAATGGCTCCATGACAGAAACGTCGAGTAGAGTTCGATGAAAACCGATTCATTAATGCACGAGCACAAGCAAAATATTTTGAAAATATACAAGGAAGAAAGTGCATTGCGGATTGGGTATTCAAAAATCCGGGAGGAGAAGTAGAGCGGATTATAAAGGAATGAGGCTGGGAAAATTTCTGTTATGTTCAGTATAGAGCAGCTGTAGAAGTGGTGAAAGAATTTTATGCCAATTTGACTGCTGCTGAAGATGCACCTGTAAAGGTACGAGGGTTTTTGTAGATTTTAATGCTGCTAGAATTAACGCGTTCTATGAAATTCATGACTCGCACTTTAGCGAGTATGAAACTTTTGGAACGATGGAAGGACCACTGGAGGAAGTCATTAACTTTCTCACTGATGGGACCGGAGTATGGAAAATGAAGCAGCAGGAAATAGTGAATTTTCCTCTTTCCAAATTAAATGCAGTCTCCAAGGCCTGGCATTACTTTGTTTGTTCTACTCTGTTACCCACATATCACCATAGTGAGGTAACACGAGATAGAGCAATTCGAATTTCGCATTCGGAATAACGAAGCATCAACATCGGGAGAGTTATTTATCGGAATATCCCGACAGCTGCTAGAAATGAGAGTGGAGCTGGATTGGGCCGCCCGGATTGATTTTTGCACTCGCCAACTTTACGGAGTTGAGGCTAGAGATGATGAAGAATGGGTGGAACCTATGAAACCACTTACGACTGCTTAACATTAAGAAGTATGAGTCCCATGAAGGGTGGAGAGCGAGGAGTAAGAAGTTATTTTACTCAATCAAGTAGAGATATACCCTCTACTAGCTATGAACCTCCCGAGCCTACCACCCCTACCTTACAAGATCCGATGAATGAATTGACTCGCGAGAGGAGGAGTTTTGAGCGGTTTGGGGAGACCATGGGGAGAAGGTTTGATCATTTTGATCAAAGGATTGATAATCCGGAGAGGAGACATGATTATGATAGTGAATACCTCCAGCGACATTCAGAATACGAGATTGCATATTATGAAGCTGAACGTCGTTATAGGAGTGGAGATTTAGATGTAGTCTTTCCAGAATGCCCCAGGTACACTCAGTATCACCCTGCTCAGTCTTCTCAGCAGCCTACAGATCAAGGAGGGATGATATAGTTTGGGACTTTGATGCTGAAGATTAGGACTTTATTTATTTTATTTGTTTGATGTAAGTTATTTTGAGGATTGTATATGTTTGTAATATTCAGTACTTTATTTTGAGACATTGGATGTTAATTAGATTAATCTGCTTGGATTGTTATAGTAGTTAGTTTTTTTGTGTTAGTTAATTGCATTTGTTTTTTTGTTAATTAGGATGTTAGTTTTCTTTAATATGTTTTTATTTTATTTGGTATTGTTTTAAGCTTTTAAAATTGTTAATCTGTTAGTTTAATTGTTTTTAATATGTTAGTAATTCATATGTGTAGTGTAGAGTTATTTTAATTGTTGTGTTTAATACTTATCTTAGATTTTATCCCTGCATTTTCTTTAAATTGTTATATATATATGGAGAATACTAACGAGTACAAATTCAATGAAAAATGAAAAAGCTCGCAAAAATTTCAAAGAAAAAAGAAATACCTAAACTTCAAAGGTATGATTTATTTACTTTCCTTCTTATTCATTATTTAGAATAGATATAAAAATCTAAGTTTGGGGGGAGAGTAAAATACAAATTTAGTTATTCACTTGTTCTCAATTTCTATTTTCAAATTATTATAAAAATGAATTTTATAGCAAATTTTTCAATTTGATTTAATATGAATTATTTTATTTAATTATTATAAAAGGTTAAAAGAAATATTTCTAGTACTTTAATTAATTAAATAGAATAAAATATTTGGTTAAAGGGAATAAGAATATAGTAAACTATTTTTAGTAAGGAAAACTATATTCTAAAATTAAAATTCTTAAGTATTCAAGTGAAAAAGAAAAGATTGAAAATTAATGAAGTAAAAACTATGAAGTATATATAAGCTAAGAAATATTCCTAAGTTTCAAATTTAGGAAGATGAAAATGAAGTTCAAAATTATTAACAGGCTCTCCAGATACAGTAATTCTCATTAAAAGAAAGAAAAAAAAGAAAAAAAAAGAAAAAGAAAAAGAAAAAAAGAAAAATGAGGAGAAGCTTGAGGAGATGCCTTATCAAAAATTGGCTTCATTTGATTTAACCTAAAGGGAAAAACTTAGATATTTCCAAACTTATGTTTATGGATTAGAATTTTACCTAATAATATTTTCTTGAATTTCTTATCATATGAATATCTTAAGTAGTTATTCTTTTAAATATAGTCATTCTCGAAATGAATAGTAAGCTAGAAATCTTAGACACGATGACTAAATAATTTATTTCTATAAGATTAATTAAATTACATGAATTATTTTTGTTTAACTTTATTATGATATTAATTAATCTAATTCATAGTTATTTAAATTGAAAAATCTTATTATAAAACTCATTATTTTTATGTAGTACTAAAATTACTTGAGGACAAGTAATAAGTAAGTTTGGGGGATTTTGATCGCTGAAAAATTTATTAAGAAATTCATACCTATTTTTGATGAAATTGCACTTTAAAGAAGGGTATTCTCTTTATTTTATTGCAGGAATGAAGAATTTAGGTGATAAAAGCAAAAATCATAAAAAGGAGCGAATTTGGAGCAAAATCATGCAATTTGTGCTGAGTCACCGACGGTGAGATCGAGCCCGCCGACGGCGAGGTTACGAGAAGAAAATTCGAAGACTTTATAACCGTCTCGGCTGACAGCCGAGCTAGAGCGGTTGAAAATCTTCTAGAAGCCTCGCCGACAACGAGGTAGTTCGTTGTCATGGCAACGAGCTAGTTCGAATGGTGCGGATACATTGAACCTGGACACTTTTTGAAGGGATGCTTACACACCTCTTGGTCCTTTGCTCACCTCTATATATAGAAGCCGAAATTCAGTCTATTGTGTGTTACTTGTGTGTCATTGTGTGTTACTTGTGTGTTATTTTGTGTACAGTCTTTGTGTTCTAAGTCCAAACTTTTGTGTTCTAAGTGTTATAAGTGAGTTATTTTGAGTCTTCAGTGAGTATTTAGTGAGTTAGTGAGTTTTTAGTAAGTTTTGCTGTACTGGAAGGAAGAGTCAAAGGAACTGCGAGGAGTCCGTCAGGGATAAATTAAGATAAGTATTTGTATTTATTGTTTTTAACTTTAAATGAAATCCATGCTAAGTTTAGTTTCCATGCATTCGAGTAGTTTATTTAGTCTTTCTCCCTGTTTATGAAATTAAGTGACTTGATGAAATTAAAATAAAGATACTTTTATATATTAATAAATTGTGATAATTTTTACTTAAAACTTAATTTACTTTTCAAACTGGTCATTTGATTTGTTAAAATATGTTGATTATCAACTATAGTAAAAATTACATCTGATATTCGGGGAATTCAAAAGCCTTGGAAGGAGGGTGCAAATAAATAGGGAAATAATATCACAGGGCATTGAATTGAGCATTTTAGTGTGACGGACTAAAATATTCAATTCGGTCCTATTGTTTGAGAAGCCGAAGTGTAGATGTTAGCCCTCGGGCGAGGGGAACGTGGGAGCTACGAAGTGGCAGTCGGTATCCTCTCGACTTAGCCGCGATTCGATAATCAAACATAGGATTAGTCAATATTCTTTACACTGGACCAAAGGGTAAAGAATAGGAATGCTCTATTTGTCACAATACCTTAACATTATCTATTTAAATTCATCGATTATTTAAATTTCTAAACAAGGGGAAAGATACTTTTTCCGAATAGTTAAGACTTATTTAGCAATTAGTTTTATTTCCGCACTTGCAATTAGTATTAATTTTCTACTTAGTTAATTTATCTAATTAAAATACTTAGTTTACTTTATTGCGCTTAAATTCGAATTCTAAATTTTCGTATATTATTATTATTATTATTATTATTATTATTATTTTAAAATTAGTTTGTTATTTAATTTTCTCTTTCCACAGTGGGATCGATAACCGAGGACTCCACTAGAGCCCCGTATTACTTGATACGATACGTATACTTGCGTAGCATCCACAACATAAACAATTACAATTCTATACATATAATATAGCGGGGTCAAGTTTTTGGCTTCGTTGCAATCAAATTAAAATATCATAATATAAAATTTGTGGGTCACCTTCCCTTTGGTTTTAGCCTAAATTTTAATTAAGGTTAAAGTTCCTTAATTACTTTTATGCCCTCTTAAACTTATTCATCTCATAATTTATTAAATTAAGCTCAAATGAATTTGAAACTTTTATGTCACTTCACTCACATGTCAGTTAAGATATTAGAGGAGAAAATGTGATTTTTCTATTTTTAATTTAATTTATATAATTATTTTAATGGAAAATAGGGATTTTCAATGAAAATTTCACAACATGACCAAGGAGAAGTTTCTATCCTTAGGAAAATTATAGGAAGTTTCCACTGACCAGAGGACCATTTGGACCAATTTTATTTATTTTTTGAATTTTATTTTATATATTATAATTATTTTAAGTTTTAGAGTATTAATTAATTATAAAATAAAATTAAGATGGAAAATTAAGGTTTATATTTTTTTCTTAAATCTCTCCGATCCCAATGAACTCAAAAAAACAAATTTTATATTTTTCAGATTTTTTTTTGAGTTTTTAGAAGTATTTTAGTGAAGGGGTTGGAAAATCCATTTTTTTAATATTAAAAATTACCCTAAGCCTTTAAAATTCAATATCTTTACTTAGAGACTTAGGAAAAATATTTGATTGGTTCCTAAGTGATTAGGAGACAAAATATGACATTTTGGTGAATTTAATATTTTTATAATTTTTATAATTTTTTAATTATTAAATATCCAATCATAGGTAAAATAAATGAAATTTTTAGGAAAATTCCAATTTTAATTTTCTTAGACTCCTCTGATATTAGAGAGCCCTCAAAACCAACTTGGTAAATTTTTTAATTATATTTTGGGTTTTATGAATTTTTTAATTTCCAAAATGGCTATATTATTTAGAAAATTCATTTAATGGGTTAAACCACTTCCAATTAACTTCAAAATTTTTATGGAGGTTCCTATTATCCTATGGAACATGGAAGGAATAATTTTGAGTTATTTTCATTTTAATTTGTTCTAATTAATTAAAAATTAGTTTAAGGTTATGTGAGCAATCAGAATTATTTTTAATGTTTTAGCTCATGCAATAATTTTTCTAAGTTCCTCTGGTCATAGGGAACCTACCCTAATTTTCCTGGAATTTTCCAATTAATATGCTAATTTTTGGAATTAAAATACCAAAACAGACATAAAAACTTGAAAAATAGATATCTTGTCATAGGAATCTTCTCTGACTTTGAAAAAATCAGGGAATGTTTTTAATGACAAAGGGCACAAAAGCCCCATAGTCCCAAGTCATGGTGAATTGTTTGTGTGAGTGGAGAATTGATTTAAGTTTTACCGTATTTAATTAATTTAAAAATAAATACTAAATAAATAATTTTGATTTTTTCCCACATCATTCTCCTCTGTTCACTGAGCAAGAGGATATTTTTCTTTTATATTTTAGATTTTTTCTATGCAAAGTTATGAATTATTAAAGTTTCTGGTATTTAAATTATTCAGAAAATTCAGATTTTCTTACTTAAACACGTCAGCGCCACCTCAAACTACGGCGGGTCGAAGGCACACGGGGCTTCTTCTGGTTGGGTGCCACCTTCTGAGTCAGCGCCACGCGTCTCCGCGATTCTATCTCATCTCTTTATCCGGCGTGATCCTGGTCATCCATCCATTACACGCGCAATCAAACGGCTGTTGGTCATCGTCTCTGTATGGTTCAAACCGAGAGTCGTTCACATAAAAACCCTAAGTTTCACTCATCTCTCAACCAAATCACGCGAGGTTTGGTCCTATGTGTTCGTCTAGATAAGGGCCATCCATACAGCTAACATGCATCGAAATGAAGCCAAAATAAATGGGTAATCGCTGGAAGCTTGGGAGCAAGAGAAGTTCAATACCTTGGCTCTGAAAAGTGAGGCTTTGATCAGAGATGCTCCACACCTTCGTAGTGGTCCCAAGAAGATAGGGATGAAGCCTCGAGCGATGGTGAATTGTCTGGATATGAAAGTGACCAGACCCGATTTTGATGTTCTGGCCGATAGAGCAAATGGGTGGCCTAGTGAGGGGGCTTTCACTGGGGAACTTCTTCTCTACCTCTGGTGAAGGTGTGGGAAGAGTTAATTTGGTTTTGGTGCTGTTTTCAGGAGTGTCCTATTTTCTGGTCTAAAATTGAGCTCTGAAATTGAGCTCAATCAATGGGGATTAGGGCAGAAATGTAGTGGGACTGAGATTCTCTGTGCTGTGGGAAGGATTGGGAGCAATTTGGGAGGGTTTCTTGGAGAAAAATTTCAGCACCTGGTTTTGGCCAAAAAGGAGTGCTTATATGGCCATGGCCATAGGGCTGAGCTAGGGGCCAATTGTTGGGTTGATTCAACTGCTTAGGTGGAGGGCAGAAGGGCTCTAGTGGCAATTTTGGCTGAGGTGGCCAATTAGTGGAGTTTGGGTGAGTTTAGCTTGGAGGTGGCTCTCGGTTTTGGTTCCCTCTGGTGACTAGGCTGGCCGGCAAGAACAAGGGAGCTGGACATCAGGTTAAGTGAGTCAGGGGAAGGTTTAATTGTGATTAATCAGTTGTGGGGAGGTTTTGGGGTAAGGCAAAATTAGATTTTTCCACTTAAGGGAAGAAATTCCCTAAAATGGGGGACCCTTGGTCCATGGCTCACCTAGCTTGGGTTAGGTACATCTAGGGTGGTTCCTAGGGCTCACTTGGTGGTTGTGGAAAGGTTGGTTTAGTCACATTTGGTTTAACTTGGTTAGGTTTGGTCATAGGTTTAATTTTGTTCATATGGGTTAAGGTTGAGCTAACTTGGGTTTGGGTTTGATTTGGTTCCAAATGTCTTTAGTAACATTGTGCACAAGAATGCAGTGAAGAATTATTATGAATACATGGAATGGTTTTGAGTTCGATTGATGTGTCAATTTGGTGGATTTTGAGATTTTGGTTAATTTGGGTAGGTTGGGTCAACTTGGGTCTAATTTGGGCTAAGGTGAGGTTTAGACCCAATTTAATGTTTCAAATGGTTTAGGGGAATGTGGTGAAGAGTTCCCAACATCAATTGGGAGAAAATTTTAGGTTTAGGCCAATCAATTTGGTAGATTTTTGGCATGTGTTCAATTTAGGTTAAAATGGGGTAAATTTTGGATTTCAAGTGGGTTTAGGATAAGCTTGGGCTCAAATTGGGACAATTAAATGTTGTATTGGTTTTATAAGAGTGTTATGGAGGGTTTAGGATTTAAATTTGGGGGGAATTGGTTGACATTAGGTCAATTTGGGGATTTTGGATCATTTAAGCAAAATTGGGGATTTTGGATTTCAAGTGGAATTGAACTAAAATGTGGGCCAATTTGGACTTGGATTTGGTTTAAATTGGTATTGGGGATGTTTAATTGAAGTTTAAAGTTGTATTTGATCAAAATAGTAGTCAATTGGGTTGATTTGATTTGACATTGGGTCCATTTGGGCTGTGACCCAAGTTTGGATTTTGGGTTGAAAGTAGGTTAATTTGGCAAAATTGGGTTATGGTGCAGTTGAACAAAATAAAATTGGGAATATTTAGGATTTTTTGAATTTTTTGGGAATTGTTTGAATTTTTGGAATTATGGGCCAAAAGGGGTATTTAGGGTATTTGGAGGTTATTTGGACTATATTGGGGTATTTTGGTGGATTTAAGAGGTGGGAATTATTTTGAAATGATTTTTAGGAATTTTTTGAATTTTCGGTAATTTTGGGTAATTTTTTGAGAGTTTTGTGGTTGTAGGGGCAATTTAGGTAATTTTGGGTAAGTTTAAGGAACCAATGTCAAAACCAGAAATTTTGGAAAAAAGGAATTTGGTTATGGTTGAGTGGAGTGAAATAGTTTTGGTTGAGTCATGGACCAAGAAAGTGCTCATTTTGAACATCTAATATGTTGTTCCTAACCCTCTTAGCCAAGGGGCTAGGGGTTTGGATCTATCCATATGAGTGCTCTAATGAACTAGGAGTCAAGATTAGGTACAAATGCTTTAGGGTTTAGGATGTGTGTAGGAGTATAGTGTGTGAAAGCTAGACCCCACCAAGACCAAGCCACCCAGGGTTATCCTAAGGCTTGACAATCCTATATGAATTCATCCTTGTCTTCCTGCACATTGGTCCTAACCTTCCAAGTGGTTTGGACGTTGATGACTATCTATGTAGGATTCCAAAGAGATTTAAGATTTGTTTTGAATTTTTAAATGGTGGGTTCCATCTTTAGTCATCTAGGATAGTTAAGGAGAAGTCCTATGGCTAGATCCTAAGAACTAAGAGGAAAGAAAAGACCTCACCAAAAATGAGGTCAACAACTACAACTAAAAAAAATATGAGAAAAGGATTCTTCATCTTGTTTACAAAGATGAAAAATAGATGCCATTCTCAGCCCTTTTAATTTTAAGATGTTGTCAAGAGGGAGAAAAGAAGAGAACAAGCGCCATAGAAAGAAAGACATAGAAGCTGTGAAGAGGTGCTTCCAAATTATATTTCCCCATTGCTAATTAGGATGAGGGTGAAGCTTAGTATAAAGTAATTTACTAATTGAAATGGTATTAGCTTTTTTCCAGATAGGATGATCTTTTTGGCTGATATGTAAAGGGATTTGGTTAATAAGCATGACATTATCCTCTCGCACCAGCTCCCTTAATTTATGTAGATCCCAATCCCCATTGAGCCAACAATCAAAGACCAAAATATCATTATGACAGGGTTGGTATTGAAAATGACTTAGATTGGGCATTCCTCAACAGTCGCTCCAGAAAGACACCTTGCCCTCTCCAAGGTCCCAAATAATTTAATTGCTAGCAATGGATCATGCCTTTAAAATAACCTACCACACCTTAGAGTCTCCAGCTTTCCAATTAACAGAAGGAAGAGTAGATTGACAATATTTATTTTGCCTAAAAGTGGCCCAAAGTGATTCACTTAATCAAAATTTATACCGTAGTTTACACATGTTTATCTCAACTATATGCTGTAAGCCTTTGTAAGCCTTGAATCCAAGGCCCCCAGATTTTTTAAGCTTGCAAAGTTTTTACCAAGAGAGCCAATGTTTTTTAGCTCCCCCTCCCTCCCAAAGGAATCTGTTAAAAATGTTTTCAAGTAATTTAAGAGAGCTCTTTTTAGCATTGAAACTTTGAGAGCATAAAAATGAATACCTAAGAAGGACACTGGAAAGGATCTCTCACATATGCTGGAAGGTACTACGGCTCATACTAATAACTCACACTCTGATGGGGAACAAGTGGGTAGCCCTCCTAGATCTTACAGGAGAGCTAATCTACGGAAACATGTTTAATATATTCGTCTGGAACATTAGGGGAATTACTGACCCGCCTTCCTTTAATCGTTTGAAACACCTGTACCGGGTCCACAAACTTTAGATCATTGCAATTTTGGAGTCTATGGTCTCCATTCACAAATGTCAAATCATGAGAAAATTTAAGTCTTACAATTTCTTTTGTAACAAGAACAACTAGATACTCTGGAAACATGATATACAACTCGATATTATAGAAGATGATGATCAATTTGTCTTAACAAACTTTTATTATGAAGAAAATCATAGTTGGACCACTTTTATTTGTGCTAGCTCTCATTTACCAGACAAATACCTTCTTTAGGAGAAACTCATTTACATGGGTGATACTATTACTAAAAATTAATTTGTCGGTGGCAACCTTAATATGATTATGAAGGCTGCTGAACGAAAGGGACGAGGGCCTGGTGATGTTAAAATCATCCATATCTTTTGTGATAAACTTCTTCAAGTTGGGCTCTCTGATTTAGGTTATATTGGTGTGCCTTATACTTGGAGGAGAGGGCGTCTCTTTCAAAGACTAGATAGATAACTTGCCAATCACTGCTTGTTAAATTACTTCTCTGTATCCAGAGTTCACCATCTTAACAACTCATCTTATGATCACATCCCCATCTTACTATCCTTACTTCTCCACTCCAAACCCTCTGTTTACCAATTGAAATTTTTCAATGTCTGGACTCAACATGACTCTTTTATGGCTCTGGTACAATAGGCTTAGAATTATGATAAAGTTGGGAATGATTGGTACACTCTCTGGAAACTTCATAAAATGGTGGCTAGGCATTTTAAAAATAGGAATTACCTCTCTTTTAGAAATGTTCAATCCAAGGTTTTAGAAGAACAATCTGTCGTGGACAGTTTGGAACTACAAGTCCCCACTCAACCTCATTTACTCCCATAATTAGCTGTGGCTCAGGATAGATTACTTGCTGCTATTGATCAAGAGGAACTTTTTTACAACAGAAAGAAAATGATACTTATTTTGCTAACACTGATTGCAATACTAAATACTTTCATGCATCTATAAAACACAGAAGGAACATAAATATGGTTCTCAAATTTAAGAATGATACCAGTGCTGTTATTACTGATCAGGATGAGTTTGATCTAAATTGTGCTAACTACTTTCAAAACTTTTTTAGTGCTGCCACCCCTGTCGAGCCTATTGATCCACATTTTTTTGATAAAGAGAAAACTTATACCGCTACCTTAAATCTTATGGAAATCCCTACAGCTGAGGAAATTTACTCTATTTTGAAAGAAATAAACCCCAATAAGGCTCCTGGGCCTGATGGTTTTACTTCTATGTTTTATATGCACTGTTGGGACATCATCAAACATGAAGTTGTTTCAGCCATATAGAGCTTATTCCAAGGTTAGGATCCAAGTAAATATTTTAATGCTGCTCTTCTCATTCTCATCCCTAAAGGTGATGACAAAACATGCTGGGCTAACCTTAGGCCCTTATCTCTCAACACTATTGATCCGACCCGCAATAACGCAGTAATATTCGCTTCCAAAAGATGGCAAAAAACTTGACCCAATTTATAAATAACGGCTAGTGTATAAAATCAAAATGATGTAAAATATTAGAAAATATTTTACACACTAGGGGTACTACGCAAGTATACGTATCGTTTCAAGTAATATAGGGTTTTCTTTTATAACCCCAGTATCGATCCCACAAAGAAGCGAGGTAAGAAATCCTTTAAAGTTAATTCCAGTCTATTTCTATAAGGCCTAAATTTAGAATGTTGATTAAAATGGGTTTTCTAATAACTAATCCTAAATAAAGTTCTTAAATAAAAAGATAATTTATGGATAAATTGGTTTGGAGAAATTCGAGATATTAAAAATTACCTTTTTCTTGCAATTACATAGATAATGTGTAAGAAAGATATGCTTAGAATTAATGTAGTAGTGACAAATAGAAGCATTCCTATTGTTTACCCTTTGGTCCAGGTGTAAAGAACATTGGCTAATCTATTGATCGGTTTAGGATGTTTTATTAGTAGAATGGGTTAATCTAGGCTCACACTACTAGATGTCCAAGGGTGGCTATGGTCGGCCCTACCAGTGACCAGTTCCCTTTCTATAGATCAAATTATTAGAATTTAGACTCTAAAAACTAATCAATTATGCGCCCAATAAACAATATCTTCCTATTTATTTGCACTTCACCTTGAATAACCCGCACAAGGCCTTCGACTACCCAAGGATTCATGTGATATCTACTAGTTATGAATTCATCTCCTTCTAGTGTCTCGAATTCTTCAACGAGTTTTAATAATACAAGTGATCAATTTGTAAAGTAAATGAAGATCCGGTATGAATATCATCACCATAATTTAATAAGAGAATATCTAAGCAAATCTTAATTCCTAAACATGCATCTATTTCATTATAAAATAAAAGTAAATGAAAATAATGGCATAAGAAGTAAAATAATTGATAGAACTATATAATAAATTAAGTGTCAACAAGGAACTTATTTCATTAGTATTCTATTATATTTATGCAATTATATGTCACCTAGAAGCATCTAATAGATAATTCTATCATAAAAATGATTTTCCTACGCATGCCACTACTTCATATTAAAAGAAAGAGTAAAGGAAATCACTTACGAAACATGGATAATTCACGACAGAAAACTTCATTTAAAACAAAGAAAATCCACTAGAAAGTGTTTACAACAATTACAAGAGAATGAAGAACACAATACTTAGCTCTTTCCTTCTGAAAGAAAGAAGATCTCTCCACCAAAGTTTCCCACTGATCCATGCGATGCTCGTACATCCCTTACATAAATATCTCAAAATCCCTCACCAATCTCTCCATAAGATGTAAAAATCTACATCTTCATAACTCTAAATGACTAAAATGACTAAGGGGGAAGAAAGAGACTATAGGGTGCAATTTTCTCTGAAGGAGTGGCCTCCTATTTATAGGCTTCAAGGGTTGCCTCAAGGCACCTCTTCAAAATGTGTCCATGTTCAATGAATCTTCTAGAAACCAACTCTGGCGCCTAGGCGCCGAAATCTGGCGCCTAGGCGCCGGACTCTGTTGACTAAGTCTTCGCACCCCTTCACTTTGGGTCACACCTCTTAGCTATTAAAACCGTTCCAATGTGTCCAGATACATTGTATCACATGTCCTATATATTAGGAATAACTTCCAGGCTTCTAGAAGGCCTAGAAACTACTTAACACCGTCAAAATAACCCCCAAAGTCATCAAAAATCCGTCACATAACCGTTTCTGGATGATTCTGGTGCCTAGGCCTTGATTCTGGCTCCTAGGTGCCGTTTTCTCGTCGTCACTGGCGCTTAGGCGCTGGGTTTGGCGCCTAGGCTCCACCCTGTGCGCAGCTCCACCATTTTGCTCTGTTTGGCTCCGTTTCAACTTCGTTTCACCCCATTTCAATTGCGTTGCGTTCCTAACATCTTTACTTACAAGATAGACATAAAAACAATCTTTCTCAAAAGTATAATTTCATCCAAAACATGTGAGAAATGTAAAAGATATTGAGCATAGAAAGACATATTGATATGTGCCAAGTTAGAATTTGTTTTTCTTGTTCATTTTGGCTCAAAATTGCATAGTTTTTGCTTCATCTTCTCTAAAATCATATTTTTATACTTGAAAAAAAAATTATGCAAAATACCCTCCTTTATAATGTAATATATTTAAAATTATGCATAAAGTAGGTCATGAAATGAACACTAAAAATAGGTACTTTTTTTTATGGATCAAATGTCATCTCTAAAGTTATTAGTAAATCATTGTATCTCGCCTTCAACTCCATCTCGCTACTTTAATCTCTCCCCAGCAATTTGCTTTTATTCAAGGTTGTCATATTACTGAAAATATTTTACTTACACAATAATTAGTTAATAAGCTTGACAGGAAATGTCATGGAGGCAATATGATTTTTCAACTTGATATACAGAAAGCTTTCGACACTATAAATTGGGGTTTCATTCTAGCTAGGCTGCTCTCCCGGGGCTTCTAACCTCAGTTTTGCAACTTGATCCACAGATGGCTACAAGGAAACTGCTATAGTGTACTAGTTAATGGTAATACATATGGTTTCTTTACTACAAAACATGGTATTAGACAGGGAGACCCCCTCTCCCCTACTATTTATATTTTGGCATTTGATTATCTATCTAGATTACTTAATCATTCACATGCACTTCATCCCCATATCCAATATCATCACAAATCAAAGGTTGTGGTTAGCCATCTTGCATATGCTGATGATGCAATTCTTTTTTTGAGAGCCACTAAGCCAGCTATCAAAACAATTATGCATACACTTGATAAGTTCTCTCTTACCACTGACATACTTTTAAACAAAAATAAATGCAATATTTATTTGGTACTGTTGTTAAGACTCATGTAATACAGTGGGCTATCTCCTACACCAACTGTTCCTCTGCCTCCTTACCTTTTCAATACCTTGGGGTTAATATACTTAAAGGTAGAAGGAAGTAGACCAAGTTTAATCATATTGTAGATAAAATTAAAGCACGAATTAAAGATTGGAGGAATGTTTTTCTCTCCAATGGTGGCATGTTAACTTTACTTAAATTTGTCTTACATCGCTTTCCGCTCTATGCATTACAGATTTTTTCACCTAAGAAAAGCACTAAATAAGTTTTGGAACTCCTTTTCAATCGTTTCCTTTGGACTAGAAAGGAAAGGAGGAAATTTTGCACCAAGTGGGACAATATTTGTTGTCCAGTACGGCTGGGGGTTTGGGATTTAAAAATCTGGACCATCTTGCAGCAATCAACAAATGTAAATTGTGGTTTAAATTTAGGAATGGCACCTCTCTGTGGGTCCAAATGTTATCAAAATATAGCTCTTGTTAGCATCCTTCTTTGGTATCTTGGAAGGTAGGTGATTCTACGATTTGGAAATCCATTCTTAATGTCAGATCCCTTGAAATCAGTTTATATACTTGGATCTTGGTGATGGTAAGGTATCTTTTTGGCACGAACATTAAGGATCCAGTAATTTTGTTGATATTATTATTCCCCTACTTTGAATGGCTTATTAGTTGCTGATTGTTGGGTAGATGGACAGTGGAATCTACCCCTACTAAAGGATCTGGTGGATGAGCATGCTCTGGAAATCTCTACCATTCCTATTCAAAACCATAAAAAGGACCAACCTATCTGGAAACACACCAATTTACACTCTATTACCGAAATGCTTTATAGCAAGTTATACCCTTTTCTAAGTTATACCCTTTTCCTAAATGGCCTTGGGCTAAACTTGTTTGGAATAAACTCCTCTCTCCTTCTATCTCTTTCTTAATATGGAGATATTTACACTCTTTCTTAGCATTAGATAACATATTGAAACTTAAAGATTTGAAGCTTGCTTCTCAAGGTTATTTATGTAACTTGGATAAGGAAAGTTATTTACACACTTTTTTTTTCTGTGTCCTTATGCTAACACTGTTTGGAATCTTGTGGGGTATTTCTTCAGTATGCATTGGCCAACAAATCCAAATTTGGAACAGTACTTATGGAGTTGGAACTTACATCGCTTGCATAAAAGGTTTCCCTCCTTTCCTTTACTGGTATTATGGTTTATCTGGAATGCCAGAAACAGCTATAAATATAACTCTACCCCTCCTCCACCCTCTCTCAACTCATCCTTCATCCTATCCCATTACTTCAAAGCTCTTCATTTATTAGAGACCAATACACAACCAACTACTCTACCAAGGCTTACTCTGGTTTTCTGGAACTCCCTCCCCCTGGATGGATTAAAATGAATATTGATGGGAGTTGGACTCCTCAGGCTGCTGGGGCTGGGGGTATTTTCAGAAATTCCAATGGCACCACCTTGCACTTTTTTTCCTCTCCTATTTATGCAACTGATTCAGCCCATGCTGAATCCTGGACTGTTTACTTAGCTCTGAAACTTGTTGTTGCTTTATCTATGCACAATATCATTCTGGAAACTGACTCCTCCACCATCTATCACACCTTTTCCTCATCTAGTACCCTCTTTGGAATTTGGTGGGAATTGTTAACAAAGATAGACATCTTATATTTTCCTCTCAGTTAAATATCCAAATGACTTTTATTTACATAGAGGGAAATCAACCTGCGGATTGGCTGGCTAAATGGGGGATTTCTAGTATTCTTACTGGAACATCACCTCCTTCTGTACTGAAAAAAATGCTTCATGGAGATCTTTTACGCATGTCGTATATGAGGTCATGATTTGTAAGCTAATATGTTCTCAATCCTTTTAAGTTTTGCATTTCCTTTATGTAGCATGGAAGTGGGGCTCCATGATGCTTCTTCTCTCTCCCGGATGCATTTAGTTTCCAAGTGTTGCTCTGTACCTACCTTTTGCTTATTTGCAATCCTTGGTGCTCCTCATCTTGCTTTCTTTGGAAGGTCTCATAGGTTTACTGTTTCCCTGTTATTATTGACTGGATGGCTTACTTCTGGCTGGATGGGTGTCTGCTGCCTGGATGAATTTCCACCTTGATCCTTTCACTGCTGCCTACATATGTCTGATCTTATGGTCTCTGTTTGGTATACTATTTTGGTGTTGAGTTTTATCTTTTTGGGTTATTGGTCTACTGGTTTTCTTGTAATTTGGTTACACTTTTGTCTATTGTTTTTCTTTTCTTGCGTCGAGTTGTACTGTGAAAAGAGGAACCCTATAGGACTACCCATGTATTTCTTTTTGTATTAGATAGGGATCCACTTTCCCTCCCATTTAATGTAACCTTTTAAGTATTAACACGTAGGGAGCCACGAGCTGCTCCTTCCCCCTCCCGCCCGCCCCCTCCCCCTCCCCCCCATATATATATATATATATTCACTTGGCATATGCTGATGATGTCATCATTTTCACCAATGGAAGTAAGCTTGCTGTAAAGAAAACTTTGCAACCGATCGATCACCTAGCCTTGGTAACATGTCCGGAATTAAACCAAAGGAAGTGTCAATATTTGGTCGGGAAAGGGTTCAAATATCAACGAGTGGTTGAAAGAGCACACGAGATTTTCTCGCTGCTGATCTCCCCTTGAAATATCTAGGAGTGCGGTTAAATAAAGGAAGGAGGAAGCAATCTCGGTATGATGAAGTTGTTAGGAAGATTACATCAACATTAAACTCGCTGGACTAATACATTTCGTCTAATGGTGGAAGATTAACATTGCTTAAGAGTATACTCTCAACCTTTCCCCTTTATCAGTTACAAATAGTTAGAATGAAAAAGAGCACTCAGAAAATGATAGAAACAATGTTTAATAAATTTCTCTGGGAAGGCCAAACCAAACAATATCATTGGGCTATATGGAACAAGGTTTGCAAACCAATCAAGGTTGGGGGCCTAGGGCTGAGAAATTTCCAACGGATGAGCCATTTGTTCTATTGTAAGCGAGTGGATTAAATTCGAAGGAAAGATACCATGTGGGCAAAATTCTTGTTTGATAAATATTGTTGGAAAGCTCACCCAAACTCCGTAGTACCAAGACAAGGGGATTCTAAGCACTAGAGAAGCTTGCCGAAAGTTAGGGATCCGACCGATCGATATTTCGCCGGGAAGTGGGCAAGGGGGAGGTGAATTTCTATTACGACAACCTGGATAGGAGATGGCAATTTAAATTTTATCGCTGATTTCAATCACCAACTAACGATTGCAGATTTCTGGATGGAGGATCAATGGAATGTCAACAAGCTGAATGAAATTTTGGATGAAGAGAGCATACAACAGATCATTCAAATCCCTATTAATCCAACTATACCTGATAGAATCATACTGAAGCAGTCTAATAAAATTTCTTTCAATCAAATGATTCATAGCTCATTTCAACTTTGGCTCTGATACTACTTAGGGGAGAAAATCCGGACCAGTGCTTTTATCCCCCTCTATGTCTTACTTCGCTGGAGAATGTTTCATCATTACCTTCCATTAGATGATATTTTAAAACTCAAAGGACTAAGACTAGCTTCTAGATGTTGGCTGTGTCAAGCTCAGGAAGAATCTTTTTCCCACCTCTTTCTCCATTGTACTGTCACTAAACAGGTGTGGATTACTGTTTTACAACAATTCCATCTTAACCACCTCAATTACAATTGGCTCAATTGGGAAGCTTGCTGGGAGGACTGGAAAAATGAAAAATGGTTCCATTTACCTTTAGTTATCTGCTGGTTTGTTTGGATGCATAGGAATCATGTGAAGTATGACAACGGAACTTGTAGTATTAATCATATGGTGGCCAACTGCTGTAGTTTTCTAAGTAAGAAGCCACTGTTGGAGCCCACAATTAAAAGAAAACCTACATTGCTGAAGTGGTCCCTTCCACCTCCACCATGGATAAAAATAAATATAGATGGGAGTTTCACTAACTCGTTGCTGGAATCAGGCAGCTTGCAGAAATTCGGAGGTAAGTTATTGTGGTACTTTCAAGTTCCTATCATCTCACCTGTCGCCTCTCCACTCGAACTCCAAGCCGCTTATTGGGCCACGATTATCGCTAAAGCTTTGAACTACCAATTTGTCCGGATTGAATCCGATTCTCAGTAATTGGTTAATATAATACAAGGATTATCTCCTCCTCCTTGGAATTTGGTATACCCTTACGGAACATTGCTCTCTACATTTGGCTCTCTCAACATTAAGTGGTCTCATATCTTTAGAGAAGGTAACCAACCCGCTAACCGGTTGGCCAAACATGCCACCGCAACTCAAAGGATTATTTTTGTCGTTAAACCCGATGATCCTTTAAAGCTTTTACTTTTTGGGGATTTGACTGATATTCCCTTTATTAGATGTATGTAACTTTGTTGACTTTTGATGAATGAATTTTCTTCTTTTTTCAATATATATATATATATATATATATATATATATATATATATATATATATATATATATATATATATATATATATATATATATTCTTAGAAGTGCCTAAAAAGAAAAGGTGAAAAAAAAATTAACCTAATGATTAAAATGTTTGAGGGGATTTTAATGTTTAAGTTGTTGGGATTGGAAATAAAATAGACACAAGGTGATTCATTGAGGAATTTAAACTGCCTCTAAGTGACTGTTGATGCATTTAAAATTAGTCAAAAGTGAACAAATTTGTTATATATTTTATTGCAAATCCCTACGTTTTCTCTATTAATATACACTGATCAATTGTTTGTCACTGAAAACATCAATGACTTCGCTATAATAAATTTGTTGTTGCCCGCGTCCCGCTTCAGCCACCATATTATGATTGCCACTCTCAACTTTTTCAACCTATCTTCCATCCTCTTGATCAACCTCGACTCTAGCAGCCACTTCAATGTTGTGAATCATGCCACTATAGCTCTGACCAATATCTTCTAAATTTTAAAAACTTCACCAAAACAAATAAAATATATTATTACATGGCCTTTGCTTAATATTGATTCAACCAATAACATCTTAAGTTCAAGGTAAAGTATATATTTCATATATATCCAAACATACAAACCCTTTAGTAAAGGTGAAGAAGGTCCGATTTCTAGCTCATCTGATGTGAAGAAAATCAGATAAAACCTACATAAAATAGCTTGAAATTATTTGTTTTTCTCCTTTCTCTATTTATAAAGATATTTGATATGTATACTTATATAATAGACATATTTTTAAACACATGTAGCAATAAATTTATATAATATGCAAATTATTAATCTTCATAGTCTATTTCAAATCGGCTCGATCGGATTCAAGCCTTGCTCAAATCAGCCTGATCTCACTGAACCAGGGGATCGACTATTTGATTCAATCTGAAAAAAAAATTAATGCAATCATAAAGCACTCTATGATTTCAAGCTAAAATTTTTGCCTTACTAACATTGGGTGAAGTTAGTCTAGGCTTCAAAATTCTCAATTTTATATTCATTATCGTCCGTATAAACACCATTGGCTATAGATTTCGGTTAAAAGAGTGCGAATAAACAAGTAACCTTCCAAAATGTTGGGCTTTGGGCCATAATATGGATTTTGGTTTAATTTTTTGTTATGCAAACGCATTAAGCTGATTGAGCCGCTTCTTCTCGTCACTATTATACACAAAATAATACCCATCGAATTCTGCTAAGATACTTCTTTTATTTCGCAATATTTATCTATTTATGTCCTTCAATCTAATCCTAACTTTTCTTCTGCTCGTGTATCAATTATTTGAAATTGGTTTGGTCTCAGATCATTTTTGAACTTTCAGGTAAATCAACTTCATTTCAATATAAGAATATAACTCAATAGTTTGTTTTCTACTGCCAAGTTACACTAGAAAATCCGACAAAGCTTACTACTAATGGTTTGGCGTTGGCAATACTCCGAGGCAAACCATTTGCTTCGGCTTTTACATCAAACTTTTTCAACTCATTAAATCATACTTTGTAGCATCAAATTAGCAGAAAATAATGACGATGGTAACTCTTTTGCATCCGAAAATACTATCATACAAGCCCTAAAATTCTTTTTATTTGTTTAGTGCCTTCCCCTTCCATAATTTTGTAGAATTTATGGTAGATAGATAAACATAAGAATTGATCGTTTCGATATAAAATTTAAAGTTCGGGTGTTATTATGTAATACGTAAGATTTAGTGGAATGTTTGTAAGAATTGAAAGTTAGGTGTTAGATATGGAATAAAAAAGAGTTTAGTGGTTTGTCTGCAGAATAATTATGGTTAAAGTGTTTGAAATGTGGTGGGGGTTTTTGGTTTGGGACCGCCAAAGATCATGAAAGATTATCATCTAAATGATCAAATATGGCCTTCTAAAACAATATACTATCTCGAAAGATAGAGACAATCATTCAGATAAGAAAATCTTTGAGGTCTACAGAACTAGGGTCCTTCCCTTTTTATAAAGATATCTGATAAGGTTTATTTTAATTACAAGGTTTTATTCCCACAAGGGCAAGCCATCATAGTTGATTACATCTTTAGTGATGTAAGCCCTACAGAAAGCCTCTCGATTATTATGATAAGTTAAATTTCCAAATATCGGCTTTTCATAATTGGAGCGTTCCTAATTGAAAGAATTAAGTTCAAAAGGTTGAGACCTAGAATATGATAATGACATGTTATGGGAAGGACCCAAGACATAAGAAAGATTTGAAAAGGTTTGATAAAATTAGTTTGATTGGATGAAGTCAAAAGATAGATTAGTACTATATTTGGCTTACAGAAGTGATTTGAAAAGGAAAAATTTTCTATATAGAAAATGAATCTTTAAACTCTATAGAGAGTTCTATGGGTGGACTAACCTAATTTTGGGAATAACATCTCCGGTTAAGATGCCCAAGGCATTCCATCATCCTGGGAACATTAGTATATATCTAATAAGGCAAACCACATACCCAAGAATCCCCCTTGAATGCCAGAGCATGAAGGATTCGTAGTTTCGTAGCAGTCTTAAATAGTTTCGTCAGTAATCATGATTTACTTTTGTTCTAGGGTATTCTCTCTAGTCTTAGGGGGTATGTTTGTTGTTTTGCATGTTTTGATCCTTAGAAGTAACTAGGTACCTATACTAAGACTAACCTGGGGTAAGTGTATGGCCCTCGATTAAGTATCTAAATCAGCTAACCTAGTGTTCATGTCAAATATACTTAGGTTCAGTTCTCGTTTTAATGTTAGGCTGCTTTAAATATTTATTTGAAGTTCAATATTTTATTTCATGTCTTGTTTGGCTTCTAAGTTTGTCAGTCATGTTGAGAAATCAATGTTTTCTATTTTTGAGTTTTATTTTATTTAAATTTTGATTTTATTGTGTGGAGAAAACTAAGAAGTTCTCATTCTTATTTTTTTAATGTAATTTTTTTATTTTTATTTTTTTAAAATGTGATAACACATGAAATAAAACATGACATGGTATAAGTACAGGATTTTTGTTGTGGAAGTATTTTGTAAGATTTAAATAAGTATAGATGAAAATATCTTTTTCCTTATCATGATTGAGTAATAAGTATAAGATTTTTGTTGTAGAAGTATTCAAAATTTGTTTGTCAAATAGGAGTATTTTTATTCTTTACCCTTACTAGAGATGCTATAAAGAACGTTGGCTAGTTTAAAGTTTTAATAGTTATGAAGACGGGTTAGGTAGGGAAGATACTAGCTCTCACTCTAGAGTTCCCTCTTTTCATCCACCTGGGGGCTAACATCTAGCATCAAAAACTAAAACAATAAACCAAATTAGGGGCTTTAGTCTGTCACCCTGAATTCTCTAGTTTTACACCCATCAAAGTATATTTCCCTATTTATTTGCATAAAATTATATGAATTATTTTCTCATCCATATAATCTCATGTTATTTCTACATATTGTTGATTGAGAAAATACCTACTAAGATTTTACATCTTCTCACTACAAATGTTAACATCTTAATTAGTCGAACCAAGAAGTAAATGAAGTGCAAGGATTAAAACAATCACAACTTCTTCCAACATTAAAGATCAATACTTCCACAACTTTCATTCAAACCTTAATTACTTTTCATTTTAAGAAAAAAGATAAAGAAGACTACTCAGAATTCATGGAGAAAACACAACAAGTAAGTTTTAAAAGTAGAAACCATGTAGAAAATACAAGAAGTCTCAATTAAAACCAAATGAAATACAAAGATAAAACTTATCTCAAGTTCATCTTTACCAAACTCTTGTAGTTTCTTTAAATCTCTTCCTTTCTCTTACGAGACTCTCTTGAACTAGTGCCCAACCAAAGAGGGTTTAAATCTCTCTATAACAGTACATTTTTTAACTTAGGAATCCCTACTCACCTTCTCTTTCACTAGGAATGAGAAAAGTGTGAAGAAACCCTAAGTATGAATCCTACAATTTTTTACTTTAACTAATCACTAAAAACACACTAATTCTTCTTTCTTACTGTCTCTCTAACCTCTCTAACATTCTTTCTTTTATACTTTATCAAAAGGTGTCTTAGTGTCTCTTCAAAATATGTTCATATTTAATGAATCTACCCAAGAGATGCATCCTTTCAAGTGAAATTTGAATGTATTTGGCGCCCTTAATCAATTACCCACATTTGTACCAAAGGATGCCTCAAACACCTATTCAAAATTCACCAAAATACAATAAAATTGCAAAGTAACTACATGGCGCTTAAGCGTAGGGTTTTGGTACTTAAGCGCGGCCTTCTCTGTCTGCTGGTGCTTAGGCGCTAGATCTGAGCACTTAGTGCCCCAGTTTATTTTAGCATCTTCTTCATTTTTGCTCCAAATTAGATCCTTTTTACTCCTTTTGACATATTTGGTCAATTTAAGTGTATTTAAAAGTAAAGCGCACAATCACCTTCCATTAAAGTGCAATATCATAAAAAATAGGTATAAGAATATGCATAAAAATATTATATATTTTTAGGTACATCAAGCATGTTTTGGGATTTGATTGGGATTGTTGATAAGGAATGGGTAAAGATTGGGACCACATTCTTCTCAGTTTTTTTGATTGGTTTGTTGATATGGAATTGGTTTTCTGATTTGATTGAGATTGCTAATTGGGAATGGGTTCGGTGATTTTGCTGTGATAATTTTTTTAAGATTTTCTTTGATTATTTATGCTTGCCACCACAGAAAATCAAGAAACAATATGAGCATTTACATACATATTACTTAGTTCCTATGTATTTACACATCTAACAACTAAACTTTATTTTTTACACTAATACACCTAAAACATTCACATCACATAAAAATTATTATTTTTATAACTTTTAAAAAGTTAAATACACCTTTTCATGTATAGGTTATGCAGGGGGAAGGTGGCATTTATGTAACAGTCAGTTTAGGTGTTCAATATGTAATTATATAAGAATTGTTTGTTATGTATCTAAATTTTCCCGTAATTTATTATTTGACATTTGAGAAATTTCTTTGATCTTTCTCATTTGTTTATGAGTGTGTGATAAATAATCCTTTCCGTGCTCATTATCTTTCTGAGATTCCTAATTTGAGTTTGAATTAACCTATAATCTAGAGTGATTGAGTACATCACAAAAGTGGAATTTGTCACATATGATCTTGTACTCAATTGTGACTAGTTTACGCAAAATTTTGTGTTATTGTTGATAAAGTTGGATTCATTCAATTGATAAAAATCAGAGCTTTTGTGTTTACTTCTTTCTATTAGAGGCTATGTTTGTTTATTAACTGCTTTCTAACTGTTGCACACCATGGTTTCATTTTAATATATCGCTTTGTTAGAATTTCATTGCAGTCTAGTTCAAATTCCACTTTTTTTATAGCATTTTTGCATATCACTAGTTTACACAACACTATGGTTCTACCCTTCTGGTGTAAACAACGACACTACGAATGTCAGAATGATATTTTATCCACCAAAAATTGCAAATCAGCAGTTTTTCAAATGTACAAACCAAATAGTTTATCCAGATCAGGGGAAAATAGTCATTTATCCAGAAATAACTACAAATCAGCTATTTTCTAAAGATACAAACCAAACAGACAACCATCTTATCAGGATAAGCTACTAATCAGCAGCTTATTAGAATCAACTATTTATCTGGATAAGCTGCAGCTACCCCATAAGCTGGAAAATCAATTTACCTAAGGTCGGTCCTAACCCAAGTGTAATTCAAGGCCAAAAATACATGTTATTTCTTGTACTATATGATATTTCACTTATTATCTCATTCCATGTCTTATTTTATGTTTCACATGTTATTATATGCTTTAAAAGATATTTCGTGTGTTATTTCATGTTTAAAAATAAAAATAAAAAATACATAAAATAAAAATAAGGATGAAAACTTCACAGTATTCTCCACAAACCTCGGATGAAGTCAAATCTCAAATAAAATGAATAAAATAAAAATACAAAACTTAGATTTTGATTTCTCAAAATGATTGAAAAAACCCAAGAATTGAACAAAACATTAATGCAAATATTGAACATTAAATGAACATCTAGAACACACCAAGATAAAAAATGAAAATGAAGCCTAAGCAGATCTGACATGAACTTTAGGCTAGTTAACTTATACACCAAACCAAAGGTCACACACCTATTGTAGATTACTCTGAATATAGAAGCCTAGGTTACTTCATGTACCTAGTTAGTGCTAATGACTAGGACATGCAAAGCAACAAACCTACCCTTGAGACTAGAGAGAATATTTTAGAATGAAGTAACCCATGATTACTGATGAATGTATTTCAGACTGCTTCGAAACTACAAATCCTCCATGCTCCGACATTCAAGGAGGACTCTTGGTTATGATGCTTGTCATAGTCGACCTATATCCACGTTTCCAGGATAATGAAAAGCCATGGGCATCATGAACGAGGACGTTATTCCCTAAATTTATTAGTCATCCTATAGAACTCTTTATAGAGTCCAGGGTCTTATTTCTCATCTAGAAATCATTTCCTCCCAACTATTTCCTTAGTCTATGGTTTTTAATTGTCCTCGTCAGTCAAATACTATATCCATCACTTATCTTTTGACCTCATTCGATCAGTTCAAATTCATCGTCAGTTCCTTCGGATTATACTCTTAAAAAAAAATCTTATTCAATACATGGGCCTTTTCAATGACATGTCGTTATCGGGTTGTCAGTTAGATTCTCCTTTTGAACGTAATTCTTCCAGTTTGGACCCTTCATTCTAATTATGAAAGTCCAATCTCTGGCAGTTTGACCTATCACATTAATCAAGAAACATTTATAGGTTTCACAGCCCCATAGATTTAATTAACTATGAGGGCTTACACTTATAGGAACCAAATCCTAGAATTAAAAATAAACCTTATTTTGGACCTGTAAGGCAAGAGAAGAATCCCGGTTCTGCATATCCATTAATCTTAAGGACTTTCTAATTTGAATGATTAAATCCATTATAAGATAATGTTTCTATCTTTTGCAGTAGTGTTTTATTCTTTGAATGTCGTGTTCAATAATTTAGATATAAGTCTTATGATAGCTATAATGGCAACAGCAAAAAATAAATCCCAACACATGCCTCTGTAATAAATTTAGGATATGCACGATTAAAATACTTTCATTCTTCAACATCTGCGAGGTGACTCACTGAATTAGTTTCTCTTAATTTGCTTTAATGATATCTCATATGTGGAGCAGTGCGTACATAATTAATAGTCTTTGAAGCTGTAGAATAAGTGGTAGATAAAAGAGATGCTTATTTAAAACTTCTTTTTTCCTCTTATTTTTTTTTTATTCTAGGTTCGAATTTAGGAGATTCAAAAGATCTGCGCCGTCTTAATTGCATCAGCCTTATAAAATAACATGCATTCGTTTTCACAACAATCAATATTGTTTAATATCAGATGAAATACACCTTTTCATGTATGGTTTTAATGAACCAAAGTGTAATGTATGTAAATAAGAAAATTTTGACGTTATACATAGATACATAGAAATTGTGTGCTAAGTATGCAACTTCGCCATTAAATATTAGGTGATGGATATGGGAAGACTTAAGAGATGAGTTCGTACACATAGATATATCATCAAAATTATAGAAAATCAAATCAAAATTTTGAATTTTGCCAAAACACATATTCTCAGAAATGCAGTAATTCTAAATAAGAATTTTAAGAAATAGTTGAATTGAGCTTACAAGGGATTTGAGAGTAAGAATTCGAGAAATGATTAACCCTCGCAAAATTGGGAGTGGAGGGGGCAACTGTCTGCTCTAGAGCAATGCCACGTTTGTGAGAGGAAAATGAGGAATTTCAGATGTTGGCTGGATATAAAGGGTCTTTCCAATAACTTTCTGATAGAATTTAATCGTCAATTTTGAACTACATACAAATCGTCAGACTCCGTCAGTTAAAATATCTTAACCATAGGTTATAATGAACTTGAAAACCAACCTCTGCATCTCTGATGGTGTCTAACCGATATTTTTTAATTTGCTATAAACCTACGATCAACCTCTCATTTAAAATATCATAACCACTGGTTATTAAGAAGTTAAAACTAACGTCTGACATTCCGACAGTGTCTGATCGTCGATTTTTCTAAACTGACGATATTGACCATCGGATCATATTCAATGATCATCAGTTACTAGATTAACTAAAAACCAGCGAGGCTTCTCTTAGGAAAGTCGTCGCTTATTTTAACCATCCGGTGAAAAATAAAGAAAAAATTACCTACACACTTACGGCCCTCCATTTTTCCACCTTTTTTTATTACATTTCCTGAGGTGAAAGTAAATAGCAACACATGTTCATCCATATGTGATGAGTGGATTCACTAATCCTACTTCAAATGGATGACATTGCTTACTTCATCTTTTTAAACTAGTATAATTTTAGCGGTCTTTTTATTTTTACTTATAACATACCTTCGTTTGTTGCAATTATTCCGTCACTGGCTACTGAAATTAGGGCCGGGGTTCAAATTGTTAATTTTTCTTCCAATATCGAATTGTATTATTATCTGATCCATTTTAAGCAATATAGTGAATATTTATCAAATAATGGAATATTTATTTTTTACTTATCATCATTATATATAATAAGACTCACTTAAAATAATGAAAATGAAGTTCTTTTAAGAAATCAAGTAAAGAAATAAATAAAAAAATAAAATCATCACACTATGTAGATATCACTTAACTATGATTTTATTTTTTAAGAATGCTCATAAATTATTGTTTCAAAAAGTTACCGTCCTCACAATACGAAGGGTATTAATTATGATCAGAGGTTTGTTTATACAAACTTCTCTCAGGGTTATTAATAATGCACGATGGCATCATCAAGATAATTTAATTCTATTAATTTATATTCTTAAGAATAAACTCTTATAGATTTCTCATCCATAAGTAGTTTTTTTCTTTTTTTTTTCTGTAGCTCGCAACACATATTTAATAGGCAATAAAGAGAATTTTACATTTCAAGCAAATTTTGTTTAGAGAACTACAAAAAGATCTCCAGTACACCCAAAATATAACTCACTCAGTGAATACCTAGAGGATATGCCTCTAGGAGTACAAAACACGCAAATGAAACTCAAACAAGAAATAAGGACCTAAAAGGACGGACGCCGAACATCCAATTAGTAATATCATTGTTACCTAATAAGAACTCTAAAAATATGCAATATCTTCCTGTTGTTGAATTCAAAAGATAGCTAATATCACGCAAAAGATAAAAAACAAGACAATTAGTAATATCACTGTTACCAAAATTTAAACAAAGTTGGACTGCTAATTTGATTTCCATTCAAACCACACATTACGATAATTAACAGAAATGGCTAAAAAAAAAGCTCTCGTTTAGAGGAAATAACTCCGTGAAAAAAACAAGGGAGGTATTAATTAGGCCACCAAGAGCAATTAGGAAATTACCCTTATGATCTCGTAAAAGACCACCAAAACTTCCAAAGCGATTTGATACACCGTGTTGGATTTCACCAACCCAACCCAAGAGTGCACTAGTGCACGATAACAAAATAAGGATTAGGTGGCTCTAAATCATGAAGACCAAAGGCAGATAGCCTAAAGCCTTAGAAACATTTGGAATTCATTAAATTTCTACAAGGCAAATTATTTATATAATTTACTTCATGGTAACTACATTTCTATAATTTAAAACCTTTTTGCTCAATAGGAAAATTATAATACATGCGTCCGGATGAGAAATTTATTTTTGAACCAGTATTTTGACTAATATACATCTATATATATATATATATATATATATATATATATATATATATATATATATATATATATATATATATATATATATATATATAATCATAGGATGGTTTTGGCGGCTGGATGTGGAGCTCTGCTAGGGTTTCAGCCATGAGTCTGCCGGCGGCTGACCTGCTGGTGGTGTTAGGTTTGAGGTTTTGTCTGGTGTGCGGTCCTCCCTGGGTCTGTAGTGGTGTTTGTGATCTCTTTGCTGGGATTTTGCTCTCCCGGGCTCTTTTTTTTCAAATTCTCTACTGTTCCATTGGTTCTTGGCTTTCATTGCTTTGACAGGATAGTTCGGCTTACTTCTACCGAGCTAATTCCGGGATTCTGCCGAGCTTCGTTTACTCGTCCCTTTGCTACCGATCTTTTCCCCGGATTGTTCTTGGGCGACAATTTTTTTATGGCAAATCCCGTGGATTCCGCTACCGTAAGTGACCGGATTAAGGCTTCTTATGCGGGTGTGTCTGGGTCAAGGTCCTAATCCGAACCAGCCTTCCAATCTGTTCTTCCCCGCATTTTTCATGATGCTCGCTGCGTGGAAAGTACCCTGCCCTTTCATTCATCCCATTGAAGTCAAGGATGGCTGCCCAGCTGTCTACTTTTCTGATGAGGAGATTAATACTCTTAATGAAGAAGTCAGATTAACACTTATAGGGAAATTCACCCTGGGATATCCAAAGATGGAGCTTGTCAGAGCTTTTTTTGAGTCACTTGCCTTTACTGGTAATTGGAGAATGGGGCTTCTTGATGGAAGGCACCTTCTAATCCACTTCTCCAATGAGGAAGATTATGCTAAGCTCTTTGCAAAACAGAGTGTAACTATTGCTGGAATGGATATGAAACTTCTAAAATGGACACCAGGATTTGATCCTAGCAAGGAACCACCCATCATCCCAATTTGGTTTAAATTTCCTAATCTCCCATACAGATATTTCAACCATAACGCCCTCTTCCAGATTGCTAGAGCTATTGGAACCCCCTCAGAATGGATGCGACCACTTGTAATAGAGGCCTACCCGAAGCAGACTAGGATCCAAATTGAAAGAGACATCTCTTTACCCGAAATCAAAAGAATCGCGGGTGGACTGCTGCTCGAGGGATTTTGGCAGAAGTTATCATGCAACGAAGCCTTACTATTGCACTAATTGTAAGATGTTTGGTCATACCATAGAGAAGTGTTATAGACTCCACCCACCTCCCGTAAAGACTCCTAGGGTTGACCCTTTGGTTAGCAGCCCTTCTCTTATTTCTACCCCAATTCAATCTCCTACCACCGTTGTTTTGCCTCGACCTTTCGACGGTCCCCTCCATCTCCCCCCCCCCAGTAAACCCCCTCAGCCTGACCCCCTCCTCTCCTTCTAATCCTATACTACCCCTTTTGAACCCTGGTTCTCCTGAATTAGCCCCTTCTTTTGATATTCCCCAGCCTCCCCCCACTCAACTTATTCAGAACACTTTGGGTAATAATTGGGAAGTCCAAAATGCTAAAAAGAAAAAAAGAAATAAAATAGATATCAATTCTAGTTCTACTACCTCTCATTCTTTACCAGCTGAACCCTCCTCCTCACTCCCATTAAGGGGGAGAACCAGGTCAAAATCCCACCCACCTTCCCCCACCCCACCTACCTATCTTAATTCATGATAAATTTTCTATGCTGGAATATAAGAGGTGTGGCTCACCCACCCTCACTAAAAAGGATTCACTACCTTACTAAAAAACACTCTCTTTGGTGCTTTGCTTTACTTGAGCCTCTTGTGCACCAAGCATTCCAATAGAATTATCAACTCTTTCCATGGTTTTACTCATTTTGCTAATTCCAACAATAAGATATGGGTCTTCTGCAGGAAAGAACTTAATTGGACTGTCTTGTTGGATCTTCAGCAGATGGTTCATATCTCTATCTCCTTTGCTGGACAGGCTGCTAATGCCACCTTTGTTTATGCTGGATGCAGAAAAGCTGATAGAATTCTGCTCTGGGATCATATCCACAGTCTAAGTAATGTCATTAACTGCCCCTGGATCATTGGGGGTGATTTCAATTGCATCACTACTCCTGCTGAAAAGCTGGGTGGCCACAGACCCAATGTAACAATAATGAACACCTTCAATGATAATATTGCTGTAGCTGGGCTTTATGATCTGGGGTTTAGGGGTCCTAGTTTCACTTGGAAAAGGAATTCTACTAAAGAAAGGCTGGATAGATTTCTGGCCAATGAGCTTTGGCACAGTCATTTCCTGCATACCCGCATCACTCATCTTGCTCTTATTTGCTCTGATCATAGGCCTCTCCTCATATCTATTACTGCTCCCCCCAGAACCCCCTCCTTTAAATCTTTCAGATATCAGAATATCTGGTCTACTCATCCCTCCTTCCTGCAGGTGGTCAAAGATAACTGGCAAGATTCTATACAGCTGGACCCATGGCACAAGCTGTGCCTTCTTCACCATAGGCTAAGCAGGAAATTATCTAACTGGGGCTGGATTCAATTTGGCAATGTTTTTAAAGTGGTTGAGCAGGCGAAAGGGATGTCTTAGAATTGGAAGAACAAAGCCAAAATAATAGTGCCCTCCAATCCCAACTTCTTGCTGCTGAAGCTAAACCGATGCACTCAATTGATATTCGTGATAAATTTCTTCAACAAAAGGCCTCCATTAATCATTTTATGGAGGGAGATCGAAATACTGCCTACTATCATGCCTACCTCAAATATAAGAGGAAATGTAATTTCATACACAGCATCAAAAAGGAGAATGGGGATTGGATCTCCAACCACTTGGAGATTGGTAGAGATGCTACCCACTACTTTCAGTCTCTACTACAACAACACCCAATTAAGAGAGCCAGCATAAACACTACCCTTTTCACTGATCATTATAATTTTATTAGTCGACTTAATCTCACTCGCTCCCCAACCGAAGAGGAGATCTCGGCAGCCATTAAATCTATTGATAGCTCTAAGACCGCGAGCCCCGATGGGTACACTTCGATTTTTACATTAAGGCTTGGGAGATTATTAAAGCCGAGGTGATTGCTGCCATCACCAGCTTCTTCTCGGGAGAAGACATTCCTCAATACTTCCATGCTTCCAACTTTGTTTTAATCCCCAAAGACACTATACAAACAAGTTGGGATCATTTCGTACCCATTAGCCTCACATCCGTGATCAGCGAAAACTATTAGCAAAGTGTTAGTCACCGTACTCCAACCCATTTTGGAGAAAGTTATCGATCCAAACCAAGCAGACTTTTGTCAAAGGCAGGTCTATTGTCGATAATATCCCGTTAGCACAGGAACTTCTATTGAATTTGAACACTAAGTGCGAAGTGGCAATTTAATTTACAAGCTTGATATTAAAAAGGCATATGATACCATTCACTCGGGACTTTCTTATAGATACTCTTACGACAAGGGGATTCCGAATTCTTTCCGTAATCTAATCAAAAGATGGTCGGGGGCTAATGCCCACTCTATTCCGCTTAATGGGTCTACTTGGGGCTATTTCTCCGCCTCTAGGGGTCTTAAGCAAGGAGACCCACTCTCTCCCACCCTTTTCATCCCGGCTATGGACTACTTCTCCAAATTACCGAACCATGCTAGCATAACACACCCCTCCAACATGTATCATCATAAGTCCAATATCTTAGTATCTCACTTAGTTTATGCAGATGATGTCATGGTTTTCTCCAATGCTTCCAAGAATGCCGTCAAAATGATTGTCAAATGCCCGAACTCCTTCCAACGAATCCTCCGGTATGGTGTTCAACAAGACCAAAAGCTATCTCCTATTTCCATCAAATCTTCCCGTGGAGGTCGAAATTGGATTATTAACTTCACCGGCTTTACTAGGACTCACCTGCCTCTTAAGTATTTAGGGGTACAGCTTGATATGGGCAGAACAAAGCAAAGGCATTTTGAAGGCATTCTACAGAAAATCAACTCTTATTTGGCAAATTGGACTCATAAGTACCTTTCCAGTGGAGGTAGGATAACCATCTTGAAAAGTATTCTCACAACATCGCCTGCTTATGTTCTCCAGATGACCACTATGAACAAAGGAATCCAAACTCTCTTTGAAAAGGCTTTTAACAAATTTCTTTGGGCTGGCCAAAGAAAACAGTGTCATTGGACCTCCTGGACCAAAGTGGCTAAGCCTACCTGGGCTGGTGGATTGGGGTTTAAAACCATACAGCAGATTATTCAAGTGAACCTATGTAAGCTTTGGATCAAATTTAGATCCCAGAACTCTCTCTGGGCCAAATTTCTGATGGGCAAAATCGCTAAACCGCTCCACCCGACCCCGGTTAGCAACAGAAATGGGAGACTCTAAGCTATGGAAAGCTATGCTCGAATCAGGCTTCAAGCCGAAAGTTTGTTTAGCCGGCACTTGGGGAAGGGTGATCTCACCTTCCGGTTAGATAACCGGTGTCCAACCGAATGGCTCAACCCCAGTACTAATATCCCCAACCTTAAACTCAAAGTATCCGAGTGCTCGGGCTGGGGCTAGTTGGTCTTTGGAGGATCTCCGGATCGTGCTTACTCCCGAATCCGCTAGACGTGTGGCCACCACTAATTTTGACGAGCGTAAACAAGATTCTATCACTCGGCAATCCTCGTGCCCGACATGGTTTGTCTAAAGCCATCTACTCCAAACTTTACCAAGTGGGAGCTCATCCCTTGGAGTGAGTGTCCCCGGAAAAAATCTTTATCACCATCTATGACTTTCTTTACTTGGAGAACTTTCCCGAAGATCCTTCCTACCGATGACATCCTCAAATTAAAAGGATCGAGAGGCCCTTCTTGCTCGTAGACTTTGCATGAGGGAGGAAGAATCTATCAAGCACCTGTTTTTTAAATGCAGATTTTCTCGACTTGTTTGGAGGTTAATCTTTCAAGACTCGCCAACTCAACACACTAAGTTTCTCTTGGGATTGCCTCTACTCTTGCTCGGTTAGGTTGGAACAAGCAAGGGATTGGTGCGGTCCCTCTTATTTGTGCTCGGTTCCTTTGGATGGCTAGGAACAAGGCCACCTTTGATGACATATTACCCAAGTGAACAAAAAGTTGCACAAAATTGCCTCTCCTACATCCAAAAACTCATCGGATATAACAATTTCTCAAATATCTGTGGGCTAGAGACCACACATGAGACACCTTCCCATAGAATCACACTGATAAAATGGCAACCCCCCTATCCCCCCTTCCTCAAACTAAATTATAATGGCTGCTGCACTGAGGATGGTGCTGGATTTGGTGGCATCTTCAGGAATCATATTGGTAGATGTATGCTTTTTTTTCATGCACCAGTTGAGGCTGCTGATACTTTGGAAGCTGATCTCATTGCCATCTTTTGGGGGCTCTCCATGGCCATTAGCTGTAACTGGTACAATATTATCGTGGAAGGTGATAGTGAGAAAACCATTACAATGTTGAACCTCTCGCCCCTCCAACCTTCCCCGGCACCATGGTCACCGGAGGAGTAGAATCCATGCCATAGTTTCCAAACTCAATGTTCAATTCACCTTCATTCACAAGGAAGGGAATCAACCTGCTGGTTGGCTAGCTAAATTTGGAGCTACTTCCCATAATGTGAGGGCTTCAACCATCATTCCTACACAGCTAAAGACCCTTATCAACAGTGATAATCTTTCTGCCCCTTACATCAAGACTGCTACTTGATTCCCCAATTTTGGTGCTGGGATTATATGATGTCTCCACCGGCTCCACTCGCTACTTGGTCTCATGTCCGAACTTCGGATTTATGCAAGGATCCTTATCTCATCCATCAATTTGATATGGACATACCGATTTACCGCCCGCTTCCGCATCTCACTACAACACCCGAGTATAGCTTCGGAAAGAGTGGACTAGCTATTGGCTTGCTAGGAGAACTTGTTGACTCTCTCTCTGTTTTGTTCTCTTGGTTGAACAAGATGTCATTTTCTCTGCTTGCTATTTAGTTAGAGCTGTTCTCTTAGTTTATGTCTTAGTTTTGTTTTGGGTGGTGTTGTATTTAGTTGGGGCTCTACCATTATTGGTAAGGTTTTTGTACTTATAGTTTTTAGTAACATGTAGGGAGCCTCTTGTTGCTCCTTTCCAAAAAAAAAAAAAAAAACAAAACAAAACAATATATATATATATATATATATATATATATATATATATATATATATATATTTGATACGTCATTAAAAAAATTTATCATTCAATATTAATTTTGAGATTATTAGCACAAATCACAGAGCATTTTCAGAACAAAAAATATTCAAACTGAAATTAAAACTCATCTAGAACTCATAAGTTAACAAACTTACAGTTAAACCGATTGGCTTGATGAGGCGAATCAATGACACTAAAATTGTTCCAATCTAAATAAAACCAAGCATAAATCAACTCATTAAGACATTTTTGGAAGTTTTTAATGCCTCGTTAAAAGTCAAATTGATTCCAAATCTAACAAGTTATACTAAAAAGCATCTCGACAAGATGAATCTAGCTAGACCAAGATCACTTAATTATGACATCATTAAGACATACAAATGTTCACAAAACTCCATCAGATCGAGGAAACCTCTCAAGGCTGTCAGATGGAATGGTCTAGAGTCCTTATTTATTTACAGGGAATCCTATCTCAGAATTTATAGATCTTGAACTGGAGGAAGCCTGAGATTTGGATAAGAAGATAAATTCTAGTGTTCTACATTCAATGTCCAGCATGTGTTGCCTGCTTCTGCAACTACCGAGTACCATCGACCGCTGCTCTCCAGCCTCTGTCTTCCACCCCCTACTCATCATAATGAAGCTATTGCAAAATCACGACGTGCATTTCAAAATTCTGGCATATGTTGTGAAGTAACCAAGCACCCTATGGAGCAGTGAAGTACCATGTGTAGTAACGAAGCATCTTATAAAGCAATGCATCAATAAGACAGTATAACAACGTACCCCAAATATGGTCTAACAACACACCCCAAATATAATACAACAGCGTACCCCACATACAGTGCAAAGATGCCTCTCAAAGATGGTGTAGCAACACACCTTGTTATAACTTCTTACAAACGTAGTTCTCAGTATACAGTGATTTTCTCCAGACTCCAGCAACACTCTCCTTGCAGCTCATCGCTACGCCTACATGGCCAACTACAACCTATATGGACCAAATCTCATGTAGCTCCCAACTCCAGCCTCTATGATCTACAAACATTATATTAGCTCATGCAACTCCAAGCTCTGGTCTCTGTGGTCTACAAACATTATTAAAGCTTTCAAACATAACATATATGATCAACTAAGGCCGACGCGGTTCAGAACTCATGCAACTCTCAACTCCAGTATTTGTTGCTTACGAACATTGTTATAGCTCATGGAGTTCCTAACTATAGGTTGTACAATCTACAGATGTTATCTACGCTCATGTAGCTCCCAACTATGGCCTCTACTGCCTACAGACATTATGATGATTTATGCCGCTCCTAACTCCGTTGTCGCCTACAAATGTCATCACAACTCATACATCTCCTAACTCTAGCCTTTGCAGCCTTTGGATGTTATTACAGATTACCACTAAGGCCTATGTGATCAATTACACCCTACATTATCCATCACTCATGTAGCTCCCCGCTTTGGACTGTGGATCTAACATACGTCTTCTTCATTCATGCATCTCCCAAATCTGGTCCATGTGGACTACGTACATTATCACAATTCATGTAGCTCCCAACTTTGATATATATGGACAACAAACGTTATTGAAGCTTACAATAAGGTCTACATAAATCATAGCTTAAGTAATTTTTGTAGTACAGTCTCTGTGGTCGATCAAAATTTTAGAAGTAAGATTATACAACCCTCAACTAATGCCATGTCTTTCAACTACAAACTTTACGATAGGCTAGCAACTTTTACAATATTTACGGTGGACTACTGCCTCCATGGTAATCGACTACAAACTTTGTGTCCTATTATAACTATTATTGCAAACATACTATAGTACATCAACTATATAATTTCATCTTCCCTAATTCAAGAGAAGAGCAAGCATGTGTATTAACCATTACATAGTGGATTATTTTAAATGAGATAGGCCATTTGATATTTTTTTCAACTTTTAATGGTTTACTGGGTAAGAATTAAGGTGTCTCCTTCAGCTTACTTCTCTTTTATTTTAGTGTTTGTTAGATTTTTGTCTAATTTTAAGAAGCTAAATAATCTCTCTACCGCCAAAGACCATTTAACATGTATCAATTTGATACTGATTGTGGGAAGTAAAGTCTCGTCAGACACTATCTTCAAGCAGGCGTTGAGTCTCTACTTCATTTCCTAATGATATACATCATTTGATTGCAGTGGAAACTCCTTCACACCTCTCAAAATATTCTTCGATGCGGGGTCAATCTTCATGGTAGTCCCAAAAGTTCGTTCACATCAATATTTCTAGCACGATTGTAGTTAGGTAGACCTCTAGCATCTCATTTGGACATCATGTCAATTAAAATTTTTGATGCTAGAGGAAACCCTCACTGATGTCTGAAAAATTTATTCACATCCATGTCTCAATCACTATTATGGCAGAGCAGTCATCCTACATCTCATTCAGATATCAATCCTTTGAGAACTGCTTACATACTAGGAGGTAACCTTCACCACAAAGAGTGCTTACTCATGACCCTCACCATACTGAAGTTCCTCCTCAACAAGATTAGGAAGTAGATCTCTTTAAGGTACGATACCCGGTCTACATTACAAGCTATTGTGAAAAAATCTTCAACTAGGGGACAACAAATTCAAAAGAAGCGAATAATAAGATGCTAAATATTATTTTTGAGTGTGTCCGCAATCATATTTTAACAAAAATTATGATCCATTTCGACTCTACACCAAATATTGATAAATGTAAAATAGTTTATGGCACCTCATTCTTGGCTTAGTTGGTTCCAGGGGACTAAACTCAGCCTCTTTCATCACAGGTACAGCCGTCAAGCAGAAGCTGTGACTAACATAATGAAATAGGTAAAAATTCTTGGTGAATTTCATGCAACTCTTTTCTATCACAGGCTAATGTGATTAAGCAGATGCTCCAACTATATAATATACGATGGGTCTTATCTCCTTGACAAATTCTCCTTTCGACTCTATTCCAACATAGGTTAACGCCATTGAGCATCTACGACGATATAACCTAGGATGGCTGTTACATCTTTAATGAATTCTCCTTTCTACTTTGCTTAATACATGCTAAAGCTATCGAGCATCTTCAGTTGTACAACCTAGGATGAGGCCTACATCCCTAATGAGTCTATTTTCAACTCTACTCCAAAGCAGGTTAATGTCATCGAGCATCTCTGTTCATACAACCTAGGATGAATCTTATATCACTAATGGATTTTCCTTTCAACTATATTCCAATACAAGTTAACATCGTCAAGCATCCCAAGCTATACAACATAGGATATGTCTTACATCCTTTGGAAATTACCACTGACCTTTACACTGAAACATGTGGTGTTTGAGCTAAAGCACTCCAGCTAAATAATCTATAAAAAATAAAACATTCTTAGTGGTAGATAAAGTCTCAACTGAGAAGCCTTAGAAGGCACAAGCTATAGAAAGCATAAGCCTCAAAAGGCTAATAACTCATAAAGTCTAAAAATATACATGATTTCTCCTTATACAAAGAAGATGTGTAAACTTTGATTGTAGATTTCTATATATTTGACAAAGCAGAGGGTCCTAGAAGGCTTGAGCCTCAATAGAGTTTGATGACACTACGATCCAACAGTAAAAACGATGTTGGGTAGCGTCACCCAAAAGTGGGGAAAAGACATCCCAGAAGAGCGGCAACCATTACCCAAAAGGAAAGACAAAATTAACATCAATTTTTTATTATATCAAGCAGAAATGAGACGTAAAAAATAATACACTGTCCCCATGTACAAATGTCATATCAATTAATTAAAATGCTACAATGACCACCACACACTAGAAAAAATGTCATAACAAGTCAGCAAAAATAAAGATGTTGATCCCTGCAACATCTCCTCATAGTCAAGAGGTCTGCAACTTCATGTTCTTTTCTTCAAGAGCTAACATCCTCTCTTGAAAAGCCTATAAATTATTTATATTACTGCTAAGGTGGTTGTTGATTTTTGCATGCTCAGTCTTTCGTGCCCTTAAAAAACGTTTTCTCCAACAAGTGTGATAACAATGTGAAGACTTTCTATCAGAAAGTGATAGAAAGTGAGACATAAACATGAAAAATATCCTCCACAAAAAGAAATTTTTTTTGCAAAATATCTCCATTAAGGATCCCCTCTTAAATGTACGGTGAGGATACTCCATATTTTATCAAAGAAGAATTCCTCGCAGAATATGTTTAAAGAAAAATCCTAACGATGAATCCCCCTTGGAAGGCACAATGGAGAAACACTAACTTTTCTCCATGAAGATTCCTTTCAGAATGTATGACGAGAAAACTATAACTTTCACCACTAAAATTCTCTGGAATGTGTGTAAGGTAAATCCTCATGAAGAATCCACTCTGGAATGTACGACACTGAAACTCCATTTTTTTTACATGAAGAATCCCTTTGGAATGAGAAGCAAGAAAACTCCAAATTTTCTCTATAAAGAGTTCAATAATAATGTACCGTAAGTACGGTGCAACAACACACAAAAATACATTACAATGATGTGCCCTGCCAAAAGTGCAATGAAGCATCCTAATGATAGTGTAACAATGCACCCTTAAATAACTGCTTATGACCCTTAAATATCTGCTTAAGATCGTCATATTCAAGATATAATGATTTCCTTCAGAATCATTAAGCTCTAATTGCAGCTTACCACAATGACCTACATGACAGACTACGACCATGTGGTCCACAGCTCACATCGCTTCAAACGCTGGCCTCTATGACCTATAAATGCATTCTCAGCTCATGCAACTCCAAGCTTCGACCTCTATGGCCTACTAACATTATTACAACTCCTCATCATCACATATGCGATCAACTACGACATATGTTGTTCATAACTTATGTAACTCTCAAATTCAGCCTCTATGGTTTACGGGTGTTATTACCACTCATGTAACTCAAAACTTTGGACTCTATGGCCTATAGACGTTATCTCAGCTCATGCGGATCATAATTTTGACCTCTGGAGCATAGATATGTAATCACAGTTCATCTAGATCCCAACTCTAACCATTATTCCCTACATACATCATTATAACTCATGCAACTCCAAACTTTGGCCTCTATGACCCACAATTTTTTTCTCAGCTCAAGCAACTCCGAGCTCCTGCCTCTATGACCTACTAACATTATTAAAACTTCCCATCATGATCTATGTGACCAATCACGGAATATACAATTCACAACTCACGTAGCTTCCAACTTCGACCTCTAAGGTCTACGAGCATTATCTCAACTTATGTAACTCCAAACTATGGCCTCTATGACCTATAAATGTTATCTCAGCTCGTGCAGCTCACAACTTAGACCTCTACAGCCTACAGACTTTATCATCACTCTTATAAGTATTAACTTCAGCTCCTATGGCCTACGAGTGCCATCTCAGTTCATGCAACTCCTAACTCCAACATCTATGGCCTACATACATTATTGAAACTCACCATTATAGCCTATGTCGTCAACTACGACCTTAGTGACTCCTAGTTTTTTTAGTTTCCTACTATGAACAATGTGGCAAATCGATGCTCTTGAAGCAACCATCTACGGCCCACATTGCCAACTACTTCCATTGCATTTAAATATGATATTTATGATAAGTTAGAGCTACAACCACCGTCTGTAACATTTATGACAAAATATTGCCTCTATAGCAATCCGACTTCGACCTTCGTGACCCATTGTACATTAAGTTTGTAATTTCATCTTGCCAAAATTAGTAGAAGAATGTACATATTTATTCATTATTACATAGTAAATTATTTCAAATAAGCAAGAAACCGTGGATTTTCACTTTCAGTTTTGCACGTAAAATCGATGTCTCATTCTACTAATTTCTCTTTTATTTGAATGTATACTAGATTTTTATGCAACGCAAATACTATAAATAATGACTCTATTATTACATGTCTTTTGGCACGCATCAAATAAAAAATTTTAGATTGAAATGTAAATTTATTTAAAAAAAAATAATATTCTTAATTATTTGAAATTCTAAATGCAAGTGGGCGGAGATCTCTAAATATCGTGTGCAAACAATTTCTTGAAGTGAATCCTTAAAATACATAATGTTCTTTTATTATTATTATTATTTATTTTGGGAATGTAAATACGTAATTCTCTGATGCCCATGCGAAACATTCCACGCCGTACAACAGCACCTCCCGGCCCCTCTGTTGTATTCTTAAACAACAGCCTGAAGAACCGACAGCTTTAACGCCCCATGTGCTCCTTTGTCACTCATCTGTCTTACATGCACTTCGGACCCAAACACCAACTCTATATATTCCAAAACCCTAGCTGTTCAGCTGGTTAAGACATGCCCCCCATACTGGACAAGACAAATACGATTATTATTATCTTCCCTCCGGCTTCGTCTTCTTGCATGCGCTGAATAATGAGAAGATTTAAGCATCTACGAAAATTATTCAGAATATGTAATAATAACACAACTAAAAATTATTGTACATAAATAAAATGATAAAAACCTAAATTTGAACGATCTGTATACTAAAATAAATGAATAGAGCACTAAGTATCCAGTTAATGGATTCTGTTAAATAGCATTATAATTTCTGACATGCAAGGTTGCATAAAATATTAAAATTATTTGTTTGTCAAAAAAATTATGAAAATCATTAGTATGATCATGAAATTAAGAATAATACAAAGATGTTTTTTTATAATCAACACCTCAAAATTTTATAGAAAAAATTTTGGACAATAATTATTCCGCTCAGTTGATACACACGTGCACGCGCACACATACAACTATATATATATATATATATTGATATTGTTGAGCCCAAAAATGACTTGTAGATCATACTTAGGTATGGAATGTTGGACTGATGAGAGGGGCCGAGAGAGAGAATTAGAGGAAGCAAAGTGTATTGTAAGTTCTGAGAGGATAAATGCGTTTGTCCTTCCTTGAAGAAATGAACCCCATTTATAGAACATAGGGGTATCTAATAAAGTTACATGTTTACACCTGTTTTAATATGAATGTTATAAGACATTATTTAATAGGGACGTTACAAGATATTAGTACACATTTTCATATTCGTAACCAACTCTTCGATTTTTTTAATATTCATCACTGAAATTGCTACTGTTTCATATTAGTAACTATTTAATAAGGAGAATTTAATGACTCGTTTGTGTAATCATTTGGTTGGTCTGAAAATCATTCGGTTGACCGAAAAGTGTTCGATCAGCCAGAAGAATTTTTTCCTACCTCCTCACGATAGCCCTCAATAGAGACTAAGCGGAGGAAGTATCACCACAATTTGATGGGAAACTCTCTTTCGACAACTGACGATCTTAGAGAATTGGAAAGATAGTCAATGGGGTGCCCTTTTGTCTATCTTTGTGAAGAATTCTAAAATCAATGTAGGAAGCAAGTTGTAACTATCTCTAGGATCATATGCCTCATGTTCTTTCGTTCGGTTGACCCATAGTTCTAATCGAAGTAACTGACGCTTGCATCCCTATCTTCTAACTATCTTGATGCAATCCTTTGGTGCTCATTTAGTGTGATCCGTTGAATAATTTTGAGATTTGTGTAATAATATTATTTTTACTTATTTATTTCTCCAATTCTTTTACGTCTTGAAAGTGATACTACGCTAAGAATAAAAAAATTAAATACCAAAATTGACATATTTACTGCAGAATAAATACTTTTAATAATGGAACTCTGTGAATTTTGTGCCCGCATTCAATAAAAATAAGGCGTGATCAATACTTTATCATCACCATATTTGAATTTCAGCCCTTTAATTAGTTTTAATTAAAAAAAAAGTGATTCCAAGTGGCAAGTAACCCACGAGTGAGGAATCCATGCTGAAGGCTTTCGGGTTTCAATTGAAAAACTCCATCAACCCGTAATAGAGATGAAGAAGAAAAGACAGGAAGATGTGATCACAGAAAAATATATAAAGAATTTCATATCTATTTTTGATGAAATTGCACTTTAAAGAAAGGTATTTTCTTTATTTTATTGCAGGAATGATGATTTATAAGTGATGGAAGCAAAAAGCATGAAATGGAGCGAATTTGGATCAAAAAGGAAGAAATTCATGCAAAATGAACTAAGTCGCCGACGGCGAGATTGAGGCCGCCGACGGCGAGATCATGAGGAGAACTTCTGAAGGAATTACAACTATCTCGCTGACAGCGAGCCCGAGCCCGTCGACGGCCAGATCGAGCGGTTTGAAGACCTTCTAAAAGCCCGCCGACGGCGAGACAGTTCAAAATGCAAAAATACATTGAACCTGAACGCTTTTTGAAGGGGTGCTTAAGTACCCCTTAAACCTTTGCCTACCTCTATAAATAGAGGCTGAATTCTTGAGTCTTAGTGTGTGTGTCTTAAGTGTGTCTGTTGTGTGTCATTAGTGAGTTTCTTGAGTGTATTTGTATTTGAGTGCTATTTAATGAGTTAGAAGTTTGATGTACTATGAAGGAAAAGTCAAAGGAACTTCAAGGAGTCTTCTTGGGGAGGAAATTAAGATAAGTACTTTTGTTTATTGTTGTTAACTTTAAATGAAATCCATGCTTTGTTTTATTCCCATGCATTCTGAGTAGTTTTCTTAGTCTTTCTCCTTGTTTATGAAAATTATGCGAAATGATGAGATTAAATAGAAGTACCTAATATATTAAAATAAATTGTGATAATTTTTTACTTAAAACTTAATTTACTTTCAATCTGGCCAATTGATTTGTTAAAATATGTTGAATTATCAACTACAGTAAAAATTACATCCAATATTCAGGGAAGTCAAAAGCCTTGAAAGGAGGGTGCAAATAAATAGGAAATATTATATATCGGACGTAGAATTGGACATTTTAGTGTGACGGACTAAAATATTCAATTTGGTCCTATTGTTTGAGAGTCGAAGTGTAGATGTTAGCCCTCGGACGAGGGGAACGTGGGAGCTTCGAAGTGGCGACCAGTATCCTCCCAGCCTAGCCACAGATTCTGTAATCAAACATAGGATTAGTCAATGTTTTTTGCACCTGGACCAAAGGGTAAAGAATAGGAATGCTCCTATTTGTCACAATACAATTAAAAAATTCTAATTAGATTCATCATTCACTTAATTTTCTAAAAACAAGGAGAAGGATACTTTTTCTGAATTATTTAAATGAACGTTATTTCAAAGCATTAGTTTACTTTCGTTGCTGTAGTCTACTTTCCGTTTACTATATTAGTAAGTAATTCCTTTAAATTTTAGCTGATACAAATCTGTTAAAAACTTCCCTGTGGGATCGATAATCAGGACTCCACTAGAGCCCTGTATTACTTGATACGATATGTATACTTGTGTAGAATCCACATTAAACATTCCATCATAAAATCAAAAAATATATATTAAAGCGGGATCAAGTTTTTGGTGTCGTCGCTATTAACATAATTTACAAACATATAAAAAGTGGGTCAAGTTTTTGGCGTTGTTGCCGGGGAAGTAAATAAATTAATTACTAAGAGTAGCAGACTATTTTAAAATTTATTTTGTAAAATTGTATGCAAAAATTTGGAAACGAAAATTTAATACCTTACGACTCAGAATTAGAGCGTACAATCAAAAGAATTAGAAAACAAAAGAGAGAAATAATAAATTTAAAACAAATGGCAATTATTCCTTAAAATGAAAATATTAATCAACAGAGACCATTAAGAGATTATGTCAACCCTACATTAGATAAAATTCATTTAACTATTCAAAACCCTGATGTAGCTGCTAACTCATTTGAACTTAAACCTGCAATTATCCAAATGGTACAAAACAATCAATTTAGTGGTTCACCTACTGAAGATCCTAATTTACATCTTGCTAGTTTTTTAGAACTATGTGCTACTTTCAAATATGAAGGAGTATCTAACGATGCTATTAGACTTAGATTTTTTTTCTTTTTCTTTAAGAGATAAGGCTAAAATGTGGTTAAATTCGTTAGCACCTGGATCTATTAAAACTTGGGGAGAGTTATCACAAAAATTTTTATCCAAATATTTTCCACCATCTAAAACTGCTAAGCTTAGAAATGATATAACTTCTTTTAGTCGATCGATGGAGAATCAATATATGAAGCTTGGGAGAGATTTAAAGAACTTCTTAGGAAATGCCCACATCATGCGTTACCAGATTAGTTAATTATTCAAACTTTCTATAATGAATTAGTAAGATCTTTAAGATCAATCATCGATGTCGTCACTGGAGGATCATTAATGTCAAAACCATTTGATGACGCCTATGCACTAATCGAAGAAATGGCAACCAATAATTTTCAATGGCTCGCTGATAGAATGAATCCTAAAAAGATAGCTAGTATTCATGAAAATGATGCAATATCTATGTTAGCTTCACAAATCGCTGTTGTATCTAAAAAATTAGATCATTTTGGAATGAATTACTCTTCAACTATATTAGAAGAAAATTCATCTGGACAACTTATAGAATCCCAATCTCAATATGAAACTATAAATGCAATCAATAACAGACCTAATAATCCTTATGCGAATTATTATAATCCTGGATGAAAAAATCATCCTAATTTTAATTGGAATAATAACACAACTAATCAACCATGGATGAATAACATAACACAACCATTAGGAATTCCTTCTAATCAAGGAAATTCTAATTATAAACCTAATTATCCACCTGGATTTAATAATAATAACCCACAATTTAAAGATAAGAAATTATCAATAGAAGAATTAATATTAAATATGGGTCAACATTTACAAAATCAAGGAAATCAATTACAAATACAAGGTGACCAATTACAAAATCAAGGAACAATTATTAAAAATATTGAAACTCAACTTGGACATATAGCTACCGCACTTAATAATAGAATACTGGAACATTTCCTAGTAATGTGGAAATAAATCCCAAAGACAAAGGAAATGAACAAATTAAAGCAATACAATTACGAAGTGGAAAAGAATTAGAACCTCAAATTACAAAAGAACTTGAAAGTCAAAAAGAGGAAGTAAAAATTGAAAAGGAAAAGAATTAACAAGATCCAAACTTAGAAAATCCTTTAATACCATTGAAAATTTCTATTGAAAAACCTCCACCACCATTTCCTCAACCATTAATTCAACATAAAAAAGATAAATAATTCGCTAAATTCCTTGAAATTATGAAGAAATTAACAATAAATATTCCTTTTGTAGAAGCTTTAGAACAGATGCCAAACTATGTAAAATTCCTGAAAGATATTCTAAATAAAAAAAAAAAATTTACCGATAATGAAATTGTCGCACTTAGTGAAGAGTGTAGTGCTATTATTCAGAAAAAAACTTCCTGAAAAATTAGAAGATCCTGGTAGTTTCACTATACCCTGCGCCATTGGAGAAAAATTATATGGAAAAGCTTTGTGTGACTTAGGAGCAAGCATCAATCTAATGCCTCTATTAATTTTCAAGAAATTAGGATTGGGAGAAATTTCACCTACTTCAGTAACTCTTCAGTTAGCTGATTGTTCTGTTACATATCCTAAGGGAGTTATTGAAGATGTATTAGTAAAAGTGGATAAATTTATCTTCCCTATAGATTTTATTGTCTTAGATATGAAAGAAGATAAAGAAATTCCTATCATTTTAGGAAGACCATTTTTAGCCACTGGAAAGCTATGATTGATGTTCGTAAAGGAGAATTAACTATGAGAGTAAATGACCAAAAAGTTACTTTTAATATTGCTAAATCAATGAAATATCCTACACTAGAAAAAGATGATGAGTGTTTTCGAATGGAAGTACTCGATCATTTACAAAAGAACATTTTAAGGAATATTTTGAAGAAAAATTAGAAAAATAAAATACTGAATTAATTGAAAAAGCCGATATAAAGGAAGAACTAGATTATATTCAAGAGAAATTTGAATTTTTGGATAATACAGAAAACACTGAAAAAAATATAGTTCCATCGATTATTAAACCTCCTAAACTTGAGTTAAAAATGTTAACTAATCATTTGAAATTTGCTTACTTAGGTAATTCTTCAACTCTACCAGTTATTATTTCATCTGAATTAAATGAATCTCAAAAACTTTTAGATACTTTAAAAAAATATAAGAAAATTTTTTGTTGGACTTTATCAGATATTAGAGGTATTAGTCCTTCAATCTGTATGCACAGAATTATTTTAGATAATGAACATAAGCCTAAAGCAGATTCTCAAAGGAGATTAAACCCGATAATGAAAGAAGTAGTCAAGAAAGAAATTTTAAAATGGTTAGATAATGGTATTATATATCCTATTTCTGACAGTGCTTGGGTAAGCCCAATTCACTATGTACCTAAGAAATGAGGAGTGACCGTAAAAGCTAATGAAAATAATGATCTTATCCCTATAAGACAAGTTACTGGATGACGAATATGTATTGATTCTAGAAAATTAAACACAGCCACCAGGAAAGATCACTTCCATTTACCATTTCTAGACCAGATGTTAGATAGATTAGCCGGACATAAATATTTTTATTTCTTAGATGGATATACCAGTTATCATCAAATACAAATTGCTCCTGAGGATCAAGAAAAAACTACATTTACTAGTCCCTATGGAACTTTCACTTTTCGAAGGATGCCTTTTGGATTATGTAATGCACCTGCAACATTCTAGAGATGTATGATGTCTATATTTAGTAAATTAATTGATAATGGAATAGAAGTATTTATGGATGATTTCTCTGTATTTTGAAAAACATTTGACACATGCTTAAATAATCTTGAAAAAGTATTTGAAGTATGTGAGAAAACTAATTTAGTTCTTAATTGGGAGAAATGTCAATTTATGGTTACAAGCGGCATTGTATTAGGGCATAAAATTTCAGAAAAAGGCATGGAAGTAGACCCTGCAAAAATTCAAGTTATAGCTAAATTACCACCTCCAACTACGGTGAAAGGAGTAAGAAGTTTTCTTGGACACGCTAGATTCTACAGACGTTATATTAAAGATTTTTCAAAAATTACTAAACCTTTATGCCAACTTCTTGAAAAGGACAAGAAATTTGAATTTACAACTGAATGCCTGAATGCTTTCAAATTATTAAAAGATAAATTAATTACAACACCTAGAATAGTTTCACTTAATTGGGAGAAACCATTTGAGCTTATGTGTGATGCTAGTGATTATGCAATAGGAGCAGTTCTTGGGCAAAGATATGATAAAATTTTCAAAGTTATATACTATGCTAGTAAAACTCTAAATGATGCTCGAAATAAATTATACGATTATCGAAAGAGAATTGTTAGCAGTTGTATATGCTTTTAATAAATTTCAGCATTATCTAATAGAACTAAATGTATTGTACATACTCGATCACTCGCTATAAAATATTTAATGCAAAAGAAAGATTCTAAACCAAGATTAATTAGATGGATATTATTAATGCAAGAATTTGATTTTGAAATCATTAATAAAAAGGGAACTGATAATCAAATTGCGGATCATTTATCAAGATTAGAAAATTATGAATTATCTGATACTGATAATGAAATTTTAGACAGTTTTCCTGATGAACAACTTTATAATATAAATGAGTGGAAAATACCTTAGTATGCTGATATAGTAAATTATATAGTAAGTGATATTTTACCACCTATGTTAACTTTGCAACAACAGAAGAAATTCATTCATGATACTAAAACATACTTTTGGGATGAACCATACTTATATAAGCATTGTAAGGATTTAATTATTAGAAGATGCGTGCCTTATGAAGAAATCGAACCAATCATTCAAAAATGTCATGACTCGATTTTGGAGGACATTTTCGGACGTATAAAACCGCATATAAAATTCTATAATCTAGATTCTACCGGCCTACTCTATTTAGAGATGTATATAGATATATAAAAACTTGCGATAAATGCCAAAGAGTAGGAAACATATCAAGAAGAAATGAAATGCCTCTGAATTTTATATTAGAAGTTGAAATTTTTGATGTTTGGAGATTAGATTTTATGGGACCTTTTATTCCTTCATTTGGAAACTCATATATATTAGTAGCCATTGATTATGTTTCCAAATGGATCGAAGCACAAGCTTTACCTAGGTGTGATGCTAAAAGTGTTTCAAAATTTTTAATGAAAAATATTTTTAGTAGATTTGGAATGCCGAGAGTGATTATCACTGACAGAGGAACTCAATTTAGAAACAAATATATTCACAAACTAGTAGAAAAATATAATATTATGTATAAGATATCAACTGCTTATCATCCACAAACTAGCAGATTAGCTAAAGTTTCTAATCGAGAGATTAAGCGTATATTAGAAAAGTCTGTAAACCCTAATAGATTGGATTGGTCTATAAGACTAGATACTGCATTATGGGCATACATGACTGCTTATAAAACTCCGATTGGAATGACTCCTTATAGGCTTATATATGGAAAAACTTGCCACTTACCAGTTGAATTAGAACATAAAGCATATTGGGCGATGAAAGAATTTAATTATAATATGAAAGAAGCTGGTGAGAAGAGATTGTTGCAATTAAATGAATTGGAAGATTTAAGGAATGAATCATATGATAATGATAGGATTTATAAAGAAAGGATGAAATTATGGCATGATCGGAAGATTAATCAGAGAAATTTTGAACTAGGACAAGAAGTTCTACTATATAATACTAGATTGAAATTATTTCCTGGGAAATTGAAATCTCGATGGTTAGGACCTTTCACCATAACTCAAATATTTTCATATGGAACTATAGAAATTGAAGATCCAAAAACAGGACATAGATTTAAGGTAAACGGACATAGATTAAAACCATATTTCGAAAGTAGAAGACCAAAATTTAAAAAGGTTTTAATGCTTAGTCAACCTGATTAATAACTGAAATTAGGTCGGGCTGACGATGTTAAACCAAGCGCTTTATGGGAGGCAACCCATAATAGTCTTCTATTTTTAATTATCTACAAATTAGTGAGTCTATATTATTAAAATAAATCTTACTACTCAAATTTTTAATTAGAATCAGCACAAATTCAAACCTATATGAAGAGATCAGAAAATATTTGGACTAGAGAAAAAATGAGCGATTTTTAAGAATCTAGCCGACAGCGAGCTCGAGCCCGCTGACAGCGAGATCGTGTGCCATAACTTAATTCAGTTTTATAACTAGCTCGCCGATGGTGAGAAACTTCCCACTGACGGCGAGACAGTTGAAATTTTGGTTTCTTAAGAATTTTCGTGCGGTTTTGGACGGTTCTAAGCCATTTCTTCGTAGGAAATTATCCCAATTCCAAATTTACACTGTTTTCTTCCTTAGAAATGACTAGAGACCAATCCTTTCAATCCGAAATGTCACCCAAACTCTTAGAAATCACAAAAACTGAAGTTTTTAACCGAAGAAAATTAGTCAGTTCGGAGGCGCAGCGAATCTTCAACAAAGGCTTGATGAAGAAAAGACTTATTAAAGAAAGGAGATTTGTAAACAGAGGAGTAGAGAATTCCACTACAAAAATCGAAGAAATGATCGCACAGCGGCATTGGGAGGTATTTTGTTATACGACATCCGCTGTAGTTATTCCAGTAGTTAAAGAGTTTTACTCTAATCTACATGCGATCAACAATGGAAATATCTACATCAGAAGAAGATGGGTAATATTTACTCCTTCAAGGGTAAATGAATTATTTTCTATAGAAAATACCTATGTCTGTCATTATTCCAACTTTGTGCCTTCAAGATACAATATGAACGAGATCTATAGATACCTGACCGACGAACCTGATGATTGGGAGTTACGCGGAGACATGTATGTCAATTTTTCTGCATCATTTCTTAACCCTGTCTCGAAGCATTGGCATTTCTTTATTTCATCAAAATTATTACCTAGTGTGAGGGTCAATAAAGTTTCAAAGGAATGCGCTATATTAAACTACTGTATTCAAATTAGACTACCTATCGATGTTGGATCAATAATAGTAAAGTCTGCATTGGGATTTATTGTGCATGGGTCAGTGCATGGACTTGGACACCCATCGACTATATTTGCTTCATGCAGTTAGTACCAAGTTTCTTATGAGGCTTGGGAAAAAGTACTTTTGCCATGGAAACCACTTGATCCAACGGATATGTTTCCAACTTTGGATAACAATGATGAGATTACCATTATTTCTGACAGAGCATCACAGAACAATCTTTTAGCAAGGCCCTTTACTGATAAAACTAATTTCATTCCGATGAAGATTAAAGGATTGAAGAAAGAACTGTAAAATGTGATGAATTCCATCGACAATATCTCTGATATGTTTGATCACATTGACTGGAGGATGGAGGAGCACATTGATCATACTGGACATCTGGAGGCCAGTTTTATTCATTTACTGAGAAAGAAAGGATGGACATCTGGAGGCCAGTTTGATCACAATGACTGGAGAATTATCTCGCCGACAGCGAGAAAACCCGCTGACAGCGAGAACGAGCTCGCCGACGGCGAATTTTTCCCAAAACTTTTGCCTTATTAAATTAATTAGCTCGCTGACGGTGAGAAAAATATCGCCGACAGCGAGATCGCAAAAAGACCTATATTTTACCATTAAACCGACACTATTCATCATCCCCTTCCTCAAAACTTTGAAAAAACTGACCTAGGGCTTGAGAGATCTCGGATTTGAGGAGATTTCAACACTTTTTGACACCGAATTTCATCTTCCCTTAGTAAGAGCTTCACTCCTATGCAAAAATTTTTGATTTTCACCATGGATTTCTTCTACATTGGGGAATTTTGAAAAAAATCCGAAATGTGGAGAAAATACTTGGAAGAATTTCATGGAAATTGATTTAAATGGATTTTAGATGTTGTAGGGAGCCTTCTTAGTAATATTTTAAAGTTTAGTTAAAATTTTTGCAAATTTCACAGATCGAGAAATGGCTCCACAACAAAAGCGACGATTGGATTACGATGAAACTCGTTTTGTGAATGCAAGGGCACATTCCAGATATTTCCACAATATCCAATCAAGAAAATGCATTCAAGATCGAGTTATCAAGAATCCAGGAAGAGAAGTTGAGCGAATCATTCGGGAGTGAGGATGAGAAAATTTCTGTTTCGTGACCAACAGAGCAGCTGTAGAAGTAGTAAAGGAATTTTATGCAAACTTAACACAGGCTGAAGATGCACCGGTTAAGGTTAGAGGATTTTTTGTAGAATTCAACGCTGCTAGAATAAACGCTTATTATGAAGTACGAGACACCTACACCAGCGAGTATGAAACTTTTGGAACTATGGAAGGACCACTGGAAGAGGTGATCGACTTTCTCACTGATGGGAAAGGAGTCTGGAAGATAAAGCAGCGGGAACGGGTAAACTTCCCTCTTTCTATGTTAAATGCAACATCTAAAGCCTGGCATTATTTCATTTATTCTACTTTGTTACCTACCTACCACCATAGTGAGGTAACAAGAGATAGAGCAGTTCTGAATTTCTGTATTCAGAACAAAAAGAGTATTAATGTGGGAAATGTCATTTATAAGAATATATTAGCCACCGCTAGAAATGAACGTGGAGGAGGACTAGGACATCCTGGTCTTATCTATGCACTCTGCCAATTATCTGGGGTAGAGGCAAGAGATAATGAGGAATGGGTTGAACCTATGAAACCCCTTACTCAGGCTAATATAAAGAAGTATGAATCCCACGAAGGATGGAGATCTGGGACAAGGGATTATGTACCTTCTTCAAGTAGAGATATACCCTCTACTAGTTATGATCCACCTCAGTACACCACTCCTACCTTTCAAGATCTGATGAATGAGCTGACTCTGAGTAGAAAAACTTTTGAGCAATTTGGAGAAAATATGGAAAGAAGATTTGAGCATATAGACCAAAGGATTGAAGACTTGGAAAGAAGACACGATTATGATAGTGAATATCTCCAGCGAAATTCAGAGTACGAAATTGCATACTATGAGGCTGAACGTCGATACAGGAGTGGTAATTTAGATGTTGTCTTTCCTGAGTGCCCCCACTATACACAGTACCAGCCTGCTCAGTCTTCTCAGCCTGGAGATCAGAGAGATGATATAGTTTGGGATTTTGATCCAGAAAATTAGAGTCTTTGTTTAGTTGTTTAGATTTGTTGTTATTTTGGAAACTTTATTATTCTGTGTTTAATTATTCTGTACTTTCTGTGGACTATGGATGTTGGTATGTTTGCTTATGCTGTGATATTAGACTTCTTATGTGTGTTAAATTAGTTTGTAATTTTCTTTTAGGTAGGATGTTAAACTTTATTTAATTTTTTATTTAAGTTATAAATTTTTAATATTGTTTAGATTGTTTTAATATGTTTTAAAGTAGGTTAATTGATTATATGTGTAGTAATAGATTAAGTTTTCATTTGTTATGTTTTATACTTATTTCAAAATTTCATCCCTGCACTTTCTTTTAGATACTATATGTGGAAGAATACTAACAGTACAGGTTCTGTAAGTAATAAACAAGCCTGCAAAAATTTCAAAGAAAATAAATACCTAAAGCTCAAAAGGTATGATGAACTTTGCTATATACTTTCCCTTTTCACTATTTAGTATAGATAGAAAAATTTAAGTTTGGGGGAAGATAAAAATACGAATTTAATTATTAAATTGTTCTCAATTTCTATTTTCAAAAATTATTATCAAATGATTTTCTATAGTAGTTTTTCAATTCAATAAACATGAATTGCTTTATTTGATTATTATAGAAAGTTAAATAAAATGTTTTTAGTAATTCAATTAATTAATATAATAAGATATTTGGTTAAAAGAAATAAGAATATAGTAAACTTTTTAAAGTAAGGGAAAACTATATTCTAAAATTGAAATTCTTGAGTATTTAGATGAAAAAGAAGAGATTGAAGCTTAATAAAGTAAAGGCTATGAAATACATATAAGCAAAGAAATATTTTAAGTTTCAAATTTAGGAAGAAAAAGTTGAAGTTCAAAATTATTAACAGGCTATCCAGATATAGTAATCCTCACTTGAAAAAGAAAAAGAGAAGGATTGAAAATCAATCCAAAAAGAAAAAGAAAGAAGGAAAGAAAAGAATATATATATATAAGTGAGGAGAAGCTTGAGGAGACGCCTTATCAAAAATTGGCTTCAATGGATTCAACCTAAAAAGTAGAACTTAATTATATTTCTACACTCATATATATAGATTAGTATTTTACTAAATAAGTGTTTTCTTGAACTTCCTATCATCAAATATCTTAAGTAATTTACTCTTTTAAATATAATCATTCCTGAAATAAATTGAAAACTAGAAATCTTAGACCTGATAACTAAATAATCTTATATCTATAAAGTTAATTTAATTACTTAGAAATATTTCTATTCAACTTTACTATAATATTATTTAAATTTAGTTCATAGTATATCTGAATTAAAAAATTCTATTACAGAAATCATTATTTTTATTTAGTATTAAAATTACTTGAGGACAAGTAATAATTAAGTTTGGGGGATTTTGATCACAGAAAAATATATTAAGAAATTCAAATCTATTTTTGATGAAATTTCACTTTAAAGAAAAGTATTTTCTTTATTTTATTGCAGGAATGATGATTTATAAGTGATGGAAGCAAAAAGCATGAAATGGAGCGAATTTGGATCAAAAAGGAAGGAATTCATGCAAAATGAACTAAGTCACCGACGACAAGATCGATGCCGCCGACGGCGAGATCATGAGGAGAACTTTTGAAGGAATTACAACTACCTCACTGACAGCGAGCCCAAGCCTGCCGACGGCGAGATCGTGCGGTTTGAAGACCTTCTAGAAGCCTGCTGACGGTGAGGTCGTTTCCCGCTGACGGCGAGACAGTTCAAAATGCAAAAATACATTGAACCTGGACGCTTTTTGAAGAGGTACTTAAGTACCCCTTGAACCTTTGCCTACCTCTATAAATAGAGGCTGAATTCTTGAGTCTTAGTGTGTGTGTCTTAAGTGTGTCTGTTGTGTGTCATTAGTGAGTTTCTTGAGTCTATTTGTATTTGAGTGCTATTTAGTGAGTTAGAAGTTTGCTGTACTAGAAGGAAAAGTCAAAGGAACTTCAAGGAGTCTGCTTGGGGAGGAAATTAAGATAAGTACTTTTGTTTATTGTTGTTAACTTTAAATGAAATCCATGCTTTGTTTTATTCCCATGCATTCTGAGTAGTTTTCTTAGTCTTTCTCCTTGTTTATGAAAATTATGCGAAATGATGAGATTAAATAGAAGTACCTAATATATTAAAATAAATTGTGATAACTTTTACTTTAAACTTAATTTACTTTCAATCTGGCCAATTGATTTGTTAAAATATGTTGAATTATCAACTACAGTAAAAATTACATCCAATATTCGAGGAAGTCAAAAGCCTTGGAAGGAGGGTGCAAATAAATAGGGAAATATTATATATCGGACGTAGAATTGGACATTTTAGTGTGACAGACTAAAATATTCAATTTGGTCCTATTGTTTGAGAGTCGAAGTGTAGATGTTGGCCCTCGAGTGAGGGGAACGTGGGAGCTACGAAGTGGTAGCAAGTATCCTCCCAGACTTAGCCGCGATTCAGTAATCAAACATAGGATTAGTCAATGTTCTTTGCACTGGACCAAAGGGTAAAGAATAGGAATGCTCCTATTTGTCACAATACAATTAAAAAATTCTAATTAGATTCATCATTCACTTAATTTTCTAAAAATAAGGAGAAGGATACTTTTTCTGAATTATTTAAATTAACGTTATTTCAAAGCATTTGTTTACTTTCGTTGCTGTAGTTACTTTCCGTTTACTATATTAGTAAGTAATTCCTTTAAATTTTAGCTGATACAAATCTGTTAAAAACTTCCCTGTGGGATCGATAACCAGGACTCCACTAGAGCCCTGTATTACTTGATACGATATGTATACTTGCGTATAATCCACATTAAACATTCCATCATAAAATCAAAATATATATATTAAAGCGGGATCAAATTTTTGGTGTCGTTGCTATTAACATAATTTACAAACATATAAAAAGTGGGTCAAGATGCCAAAGGGCGAAGGACGGTCGGTCAGATCAAAGAGACGGGGGGAAGGGAGTCAACTAGTGGAAACAAACCTCGTCAAGCAATTAGTATAAAAAAAGTAAAAGGGTGGAGGAGAAGACTAAGTTATTTAACTTGGTCCACTCTGTGCGATGGGGGGCAAGATTGATGTGCACATCATTGGTGCATCAGTCATTGCTTTGAATCCATCTGCTAGTGGCCGGCTCATCAGAAACCTTAGCAACAAGTTCGTACGATCCTAGATCCAACCATGCGATCGGTGAGGCCAACCAATCGGCTTTCTAATTTTTTTTTAGTGATAGCCTCTACAAGTACGAGATGGAGCAAATAATTGATATGAAGAAATTTATTTTCCTTAAGCAATTAATTTATTCATTTCCCCTTTATGATATTTGATCATTCTTGTAGAGGAGACCGTGTACATCATCAACTCTTTGGTAATGAAAGCCGGTCACCTCCACTTTTGAGGGGTCGAGGGAACCTACGTTTCGTTTAAGGGTAGAGACACATATTGCCATCTATCACACCTTATGGACATTGAAAGGCCGATGGTTGGTAGGGGTTGTAAGTCTCTAGCTCACCTCAAGGGCAAAACGGTGGACTCCTTCACTCGAGACGCTGATGTTCAGAGGGAGATAGTCAAATCGAACCTAAAGTATAAGCTAATGATATTATATGCAAACATGGGGACTCTCTAAATAGAGGTAATGACTCTTCAGACAAAGTTAGCAGAGATCCATATGACCGGTTCGATATCCCTTGTCTGAGCGAAGGAATAGGGTGTCAAAAATCTATGTTTAAGCATATGTGATGTATTAAAGTCTTGTAATTAAGGGTCTAGTTTTGCCATACACAGTTGAAAACCTGTACGTAAAATATTTTTCGTCAAAAAAAAATAATTTTTATAAATTTTCAAAATTTTACATTATTTTATTTTCTTGATTTTCAGAATAGTTTGGTATAGATTTCTGACACGCCTAAAATATATATGCTTTTTGTTATATCATTTTACTTATTTTTTGATGATATTACACTTTAAAGGAAGGTATTTTGTATGTTTTTTGGTTTTAGGTACAAGAAATGGCGATTGGAGCAAAAGGAAACAAAAATGGTGCAATTTGGAGCAAAAATGAGCAAGAAATGAAATTCTGTCCTGACACCTTTCGATAAGTCTTTCGATGCTTAATCTCTTTTATAATTTTTGCATATTTTTGAATGAGATTACACTTTAAAGAAAGGTTGTTTTTATGTTTATTTTGTAGGGATATCTCTTACGAACGCAACACAACTGAAATGGGGCGAAACGGAGCTAAAACTGGGCCAAACGGAGCGAAACGGTGGAGCTGCTCAGAGCCATCTTGCCGACGGCGAGATCGATCTCCCCGACGGCGAGATTTTCCTGAGACCACTGAAAAGTGGCCGAAGAGCTCACCGACAGCGAGCTCGAACTCGCCGACAGCGGGCCGGACGACCACGAACCAACTTTTGGCGGTTTTGGGCCAATATTCGACGTATTTGGACGCTTTTTCGAAGGGATGCGTAAGGAAACTCTTGGGAATTCATCCAAACTCTTTAAAAATGGCGAATATAGGTTAGAAGAAGGGGAGATTAAGAGAAGATTAGAGAGAAAAAATTGGAGAAAAACTTAGAGGAATGTTTAGGATTCTTAGATTAAGAGTAGAAATGTAGATTTCTACCCTTTTGGAGAGATTGGAGAGAAGTTTTTTGAGAGAATTTGTAAGGTATTGTACGAGCATTGCATGGATCGACGGGAGACTTTGTGGGAGAAATCTTCCTCTTTCTTTCAAAGGGAAAAAACTAAGTATTGTTCTTCAATATCTTATGATTTTGTAAACATTTATGTAGTGAATTTGCTTTGTTTAAATGAAGTTTCCTTTGCGTTTTCTTCGTGCTTTGTGACGTATCTCTCTTACTCTTTCTTCTTCTTTGGAAATAGTGGCATGAGATGATTATGTCATTGTTTTCAATTTACTTTTCTTTTCTAATGAGTAGAATTCATGCTTAGGATTTTGTGATGCATGTTAGAAGTTAATTTAGATATAAATGTGATGATTTTTACTTGCACTTCATTTACATTGCAATTAAGGCCTGTTGTAATGTTAAAATTTGTTGTGAAAACATACGATCCGAGAGGGCTATGCTTTCTACAACTAAGTACGAACCACATTTAAATTCCATGAATGGTAAAGTTCATAGAAGTTGAATGCAAATAAATAGGGAAATAATATTAATCGGGCGTAGAATTTGAGATTTTAGAGTGACAGGCTAAAATCCTTAATTCGATCCTATCATTTGGGTGCTGAAGTGTAGATGTTAGCTCTCAGGCGAGGGGAACGTGGGAGCTCCGAAGTGGCAGCCGGTATCCTCCCAGCCTAGCCGCGGATTCGGTAACCAAGCATAGGATTAGTCAATGTTCTTTATGTCCGGACCAAAGGGTAAAGAATAGGATTGCTCTATTTGGCACATACAATATTAAATGCATCTCAATCCTATACATTATCTATTTCATTATATAAGAATAGTAGTTTTTAATATCTCGAAATTCTCCAAACCAATTCATCCAAAAGGGTTATCTTTAAAATTATTATTTGCACTTAGTTATAATTACTATTACATTTAACACTTGCATTTAGGAGTAGTTTTTAGATAAAACACAATTTTAATCGACATTCCAAACTAAGGACTATTAGTAGTAGACTAGAATTTGACTAAAGACCTCTTACTTCACTTCCTCGTGGGGTCGATACTGGGGTTTTTAAAGAAAACTCTATATTACTTGAAACGATGCGTATACTTGCGTAGTACCCATAGCGTGTAAAATATTTTCTAATTTTTATATCAGTTAAGACTTTGCACACTAGCCGCTATTTATAAATCGGGTCAAGTTTTTTGGCCATCTTTTGGAAGTTAATTTACTGCGTAATTGCGGGCCGGGTCAATTTCTAAAGTTCATATTACGGATTCAAGTCATTTTAAATTTCTTCGATACCATATATATAAGGTTAAAAGGGAAGAAGTTCTCATTTTCTCCTTTTACACTTTCCCTTCTCATTGGTCGATTTTCTTCTAGAGCTCCCATGACCTCCAAATATTCTTTGCAGTTGTTCAGCTTAGTGCCAACAACCGAAACGTTTACACTAACATCACTCAATTCTAGTCTGTTGAAGGATTATTTTTGTATAACACAAGTGTAGTACTCAAGGCAGTTGAGCCAAAGGTGATGGTAACCGACTACTCTGGAGATGATCTCATCTTCTACAAAGATCAGTTTCAATGTGGACTCCGACTGTTTTTTAACTCGAGATCTGGTCGATACTTAATCCATATGGAGTCATCCCTGCACATATTAAACTGAACTCGATTACGACTGTGATGAATTTTGTCATTTACTAACAACAGATGTAGTTCTCGTAGTCACAAAAAGCTATTCTCTCATTTATTTTCCATAAAAATGAAGCTGGATGGGTACATCGTTTTTGGTTTGACTCATAAATTCCACTTGATCAACCTGGAAAATAAGATCAAGTATTGAAATTTCAGATTCCTCTAGAGTGTATCCGAGAAATAATAAATCACTTTCAGGAAAATTTGAGGGCCATACAAGAACACTAAGGGAATTTCACTAAAAATTTAGAGGTTTTCATCGGCTGTCATAGGCAAACAAATCTCGATCATCCAATATACTGAACCCATGATAGTGAACCGAGTGTTAATCTCTGCCAAGTTTAACCTGACAACCCCTACAATATGGGCCACTTTTAATGAGGTGGAGGACAAAAGACGGCTTGAGAAAGCTTCATAACAATTAAGGAATGAACTGAGGAAGAAGAGAAGTGACACTTTTCCATCTAGGATAGAAGAGCCTGAGGAAGAGGAGGATGATGGTAAAGCCGACGGGGCAGTCTAGATTTAGACTTAATTCATTCTCTCTTTGAAAATACAATTGTTATTCAAAACTCACAAAAAATTGATTTTGATTGTGCAAAAACCTTTTTAGATAAATTTAGGGGTTATGAGGAATTGATGCGTAGAAGTGTTAAAATTAAGCATCCTTGGATCTAATTATGAGTCCTATGAGTGTCTGCTAATCTAAGGAACTTTAGACCATTCTATTTGAGTTTCCTGCCCCTTATTGAATGAGGGGAGAATAACAAACCCTCTCCATAGTTGGTGCTAGTTCCATAGGCGGAACATGTGGAGGAAAAAAGTCTTAAGGAAAGTCTTGTTGAAAAGGAGCATGAATTAGCATCTCCTCTATGGCACAGACCTTCCTCTTCTGCAAAATAATGGTGTTGAAGGAAGGCTAAGACCCTGACCAAAGATTCAGATACTTATCCTCGCCCCACAAGATGAAACAAAAGGGTTGCAAGCATTATTGGAGTCGGTTGCTAGAGAAACAACCGAAGGACATTTTCATTTTAGTTTCTTATTTTGCACTAATAAAATTTCAGAAGGACTAGTTTCCCCAAGCCTTGAGGACATACAAATTTTCCTTAACCATTACAAATATTATATGGTCGTATGACCTTAAAAATTTCTTAAATAATCTCCAACCCATGGAGCTATGTCACATGATCGACCAATATCAACTGCTCGAACTTACCACAGCACAACACATTTCCTCTCTATTTCTAAAAGTGAGAGATATAGCCTTAAGGGCTGAGGCGAAGGCTACGGTGTTTTGAGTGCAAAATAGAAATTGAAAAGATTAGGCGACCTTGTAGATGCTTGGTTCAAGGATGTTGAATCAATGCAAGAAATCACATCTAAATTGTTCTATGTCATTCAAAAAAGAATATTGAATTAAAAGAGTTGATGGCCATAAGAAAGATGACTAAAGTGTTCCATGAAACTTCAATTGTGCATTTGGAATGTGATAAACCAATTCATTAGTATTGGGATGGTCAATCCTAATTACTCTAACCGTGGTGAGTTCAAAAAATTCTTTGATGCTCCTTAAGCTTCAAAACGAAAAGAGAAGTCGGAGTGATAATGTGGTAGATGATGGATCATCAAATACTTGATGCTGATGAATTTTATAGACTGGGGGCGCCGCTGTAGATCTCAAAAGATTTATTATAAAAATGATCTAACACGACATTCAATGATCAACACGACAGTCAATGAATAATGTTTTATCCCAATGGATAAAGACAATATGTTAAGATGAGTTCAGTCATTTAGATAAGGGAATTCTTTTAGGGTCAATGGAACCAGAATTATTCACTTACCTTACGAGTGTAATATAAGACTTATATTGATTACGGGTTCTCATTCCTATAAAGGCAAGCCTTCGTAGTTAATTACATTTTCTGGTCAACCCTAATAAAAACATCCAGATTATTATGGCAAGTCAACTTGCTAGAGATCGAACTTTAACAATTGAAGGGTCCAAATTAGAAGAATTAAGTCCAATGGATGAGACTTACAATCCAATGACAACACTTCATAGGAAAGGCCCAAGATATAGGGATTCATTTACCCAATTTAGAGAATCTATACTCAAGGTAATGTCTGAATATTCTTGGAAAAGGAGTGATAAGGAATTTGAACCAAAATTATTTTGAATTGGATTTGAATTGAATTTGAATTAAACTTTAACTAGATTTTACTGTGAGTTTGAAGTCAAATGTTGAATGATTGATATAGGATTTGATAGACAATTATAATTTTAAAGCCTAGATTAAAGATAAAATTAGATAGAAAAAAAGATTTCTAGGTGAGAAATTAGACCCTAGACTCTATATGGAGTTCTATAAGTGGACTAACCTAGAATTTAGGAATAACATTCTCGGTCAAGATAGCCATGGTTTTCCATTTTCCTGGGAAAATTGGTATCCGTTGACTATGACCAGTCTCATAACCAAGAATCTTTCTTATATGCTAGAGCATGTGGGATTTATAGTTTTGAAGCTGTCTGAAACACCAGTTTAACCAATATTGACCATTGAGGTTAAATGTTGACCTTTTAGGTTAGTAGGCTTGGACACTGGGTCGGGAATTGACCAGTTTGACCAAAGTTGACAATTTAGGTCAAAAGTTGACCAAATCAGGGTTTGTCATTCCTGATTGGATCATTTAAGAATGTCATTAAAATTTAGATTAAAAGGCCTTATTAAGTTTTTACCCTGGTCATTAGGGTTCATTAACTATCATTGGGACCTTTCACAGAAGTGAGGTCAACAGAGTAGTGATCATACCTTAAGGAATATAAATCCAACAAATTCTGACGAAATCAGCTCTAAAATGATCCAATTTAGTGATGTCTTAGGCTCCTATTTCGCAAAATCTAGAGGTTGAAGATGATTGGGGTGTTAAAAATGGCAATTTTTCAGGTTTTTGACTGCAGAAAATTGATTTTTGCGAACCGGCGCCTATGCGCGAGGCATACGGCGCTTAGTAGCAAAATTTGGCTCTTATGCGTCGTCATTTTTTGCTCTTAGCTGCCAGTGCCCAAATTTTGCCAATCAAGTTAGTTCCATCAAAAATCCGAGTTAATCACCTTAAATCACTTCAAATAATTATTTCTCCCCATAAGCTCTTCTAATACTCCAAAAGTACACTTTAATCTCCATCGATTCCAAACAAATTTCACAGAAACACAAACTTATATTACTTGAATATCAAAACACACATAATACAAAATAAAAATTTCTATCCAAACACTTTGGATGAAATTCCCCAATACATAAGTTCAAACATATGTAATAAACAAAAACTTATATCATTAAGATGTAACATACACATGTAAAGTGCAACAAACACAAAAATAAATCTCAAACACTTAAAACAATAAACACACATAACCACAAGACCACACAAAATTTAATTCCAATCTCCATTAGGTGGATTATATCCAGAACCACCATTAGCTTCATTTGAACTATCCGGAATGTAAATCTGATAAAACGGGCAATGATTGAAAGCTCTTACATCTTCTTCTTCTATCCATTTGTTCTTCAGAAACATCACTATATCCACTTCTTCCACATGACTTGTATGACTGAATTGCATTTTGAGTTTCCATCTAATGTGCGCTAAATGTGCATTAATTTAATTTACCTTTGCATCAATATACTCCACATTGGTCTCGATCTTCGTAATCCTTTCTACTATTCCTTGGATACTCACAGTCAGAAATCCATTATATAACTCTTGTGCACTATCACAAATAAACTTCTTCTTGTTGGCAACCTCTTTCTTCTTATATTTGCTCTCCTAAGAAGACATTTTTGCACTCAAAATACTCTTTTTAAGACTCAGAAATGAAAATAAGAATTAGGGCAAGTATCTCATAAATTCATGGCCTTTTTATAGACTTAGGAAGCCTTAAAACCGACTCTAGACTTTTTAGAACTCCTTAATAATTCCATAAACTACTCACCCACAATTTAGGCTTCTAGAACCTTAATTTTCACTTTTTTTTTATAACTATGGCGTCTATGAGCCAACCAACGGTGCATAGCCGCAAGTGCACATTTTGGCACAGTTCTGCCAAACATCAAAATTTTCATTCTGACTCCTCTATGTCATCAAATAAGGTCAAATAAACACCACTATAACATAAAAAACTCCAAAATGCTACCATATTTCTCAAATCAAACCAAATAAAAGCACACAAAGCAAACATAAAGTAAATTACACCGATAAATATGGGTTGGCTCCCACAAAGCGCTTGGTTTAACGTCATCAGCCTGACATACCTAAAGCTTACTCTGAGTGTCCCAACATTAGATTCTCATTAGGTTTAAATTAATCGACCGAAAAGTAAGATTTAAGTCTATGACCATTCACTTTAAATATTTTTCCAGTCTTAGAATCTTTAATATCCACAGCTCCATATGAATAAACTTTCATCATAATAAATGGGCCCATCTACCTGGACTTAAGTTTTCCAGCAAAAATTCTTAATCAAGCATTATATAGTAAAACTTTTTGCACTGGTTCAAGATTTTTAGTAGGAATCTTCTGATCATGCCACAACTTCATATTTTCTTTATAAATTATAGTATTTTCATAATATTCATTCCTTATATCTTCAAGCTCATTTAATTACAACAATCTCTTTTCTCCAAAATCTTTCAAATTATATTAAACTCTTTTATAGCCCAATATGCTTTATGCGCAAGTTCAACTGGTAAATGGCAAGCTTTTCCAAAAATTAACCTATATGGGGACATTCCTATAGTAGTTTTTGTAAGAAGTCCTATATGCCCTCAAAGCATAATCCAATTTGATTGACCAATCCTTTCTATTTGGATTAACTGTCTTTTCCAATATTCTTTTAGATTCATGATTGGATAATTCAACCAAACCACTTGTCTGCAGATAATAAGTTGTAGTAATGCGATGATTAATATGATATTTCTGTTCTAACTTCTCCATAATAGCATTCTTAAATGACTTCCCCCATCAGTTATGATTACTCTTGGTATTCCAAATCTGCAAAAGATATTCTTATTTAAAAACTTTGCAACACTTTGAGCATCACATCGAGGTAAAACAACTTCTATCCATTTAGATACATAATCTACTGCCATTAAAATGTATGTATTTCCAAAAGATGGTATAAATTTTCCCATGAAATCTAATCCCCAAACGTCAAATATTTCAACTTTCAACATATAATTGAGAGGCATCTCATTTCTTCTAGAAATATTTCCTACACGTTGACATCGATCACAATTTTTAATATAAACATTAACATCCTTAAAAATTGTAGGCCAATAAAATCTAGATTGTAAGATTTTATATGAAGTTTTATCAACTCCAAAATGTCCTCCATAATCAGAATTATGACATTTTTGAATAATTTCATAAGTTTCTTCTAAAGGCACACATCTAAAAATAATCAAATCCTTTCCTTGTTTATATAAAAATGGGTCATCCCAAAAATAAGTCCTAGCTTCAGATAGAAATTTCTTATTCTCCTGGTATGTCAAACCATAGGGTAAAATATCACTGACAATAAAGTTTACAATGTCAGTATACCATCGAACACACCACTCATTAACAACAAACAATTTTTCATCAGGAAAATTTTCATTAATTTCTTCAGCATCACAGAGAGATTTTTCAGTTTCAAGTTTGGACAGATGATCAGCAATTTCATTATCAGTACCCTTCCTATCTACTATCTCGAAATCAAATTTTTGCAAAAGAGGAATCCATCTAATAAATCTTGGTTTTGCATCCTTCTTCTTCATTAAATACTTAATAGCAGAATGATCAGTATTCACCACACATTTAGTCCAATTAAATATGATCTGAACTTATCAAAGGCAAATACTATAGCTAATAAGTTTTTCTCAGTAGTGGTATAATTAATTTGAGCTTCATTAAGAGTTTTAATAGCATAGTAAATCATTTTAAAAATCTTATCATATTTCTGACCTAAAACAGCTCCATTAGCATAATCATTAGCATCACACATTAATTCAAAAGGTTTTTCCCAGTTAAGTGAAACTATAATAGGTGCAATAATTAGTTTTTCTTTTAAAGTTTCAAAAGCTTTTAGGCAATCATCATCAAAATTAAAAATCACATATTTTTCCAGTAAACGACATAAAGGCTTCAAAATTTGTGAGAAGTCTTCAATATAACGCCTGTAAAATCCAGCATGTCCCAGAAAACTTCTAATTCCCCTTACATTAGTTGGGCAAGGTAAATTAGATATCACTTGAATTTTTACAGGATCTACTTCCATACTATTTTCTGATATACGATGTCCCAAAATAATTCCTCCTGCTACCATAAATTGTCATTTCTCCCAGTCACGGACCAAATTAGTTTCTTCACAGCATTTCAGAACTTTAGATATTTGTTCTGAACATAATTCAAATGAAATTCCAAATACTAAAAAGTCATCCATAAAATCTTCAATTCCTTTTTCTATTATATCACAGAAAATTGCCATCATACATCTTTGAAATATAACAAGGGCCTTACATAAACCAAATGTCATTCTTTTAAAAGAAAATGTACCATAAGGACTAGTAAACGTTGTTTTCTCTTGATCCTCGAGAGCAATTTGAATTTAGTGGTAACCAATATATCCATCCTGAAAATAAAAATATTTATGCCTAGTCAGTCTATCCAACATCTAATCTAGAAAAGGAAGGGGAAAATGGTCTTTCCTGGTGGCAAGGTTTAATTTTCTATAATCCATGCATATTCGCCACCCTATAACTTGTCTTACTGATATTATTTCATTCTTTTCATTCACAGTTACAGTAACTCCTCCTTTCTTAGGTACACAACGAATAGGACTAACCCATGCACTATCTGAAATAGGGTAGATAATTCCAGCATCTAACCACTTTAGGATTTCTTTCTCAACAACTTCTTTCATGATAGGATTTAAACTTCTTTGAGGATCAGCCTGAGGTTTTCAGTTATCCTCCATAAGGATTCTATGCATACAAATTGAAGGACTGATTCCTTTAATATTAGTTATTGTCCATCTAAAGGCTTTCTTATATTTCTTCAAAATTTCAAGCAAACTCTCTTCTTCTCTTTTAGTTAATTGAGAGGAAATTATAACTGACAAAGTTGAGGAATCACCTAAAAAGGCATACTATAAATGATTAGGAAGCATCATTAAATCAATTTCATGAGGTTTTCCAATTGATTGACCAAAAGAAACATTTTTATCAGTCATGCCAACATATCAAAATTTTCATGAACATATTTTAAATCTTCCTCATGAAAATCTTCAGTATTTTGTAATTCCTCTTCTTACTTGTGTTCCAATTCTGTACATTAAGATTTCTCTTCATAAGTTGACTTGAAATGACATTCACTCAAATATTTGATACCATTCATCATCTTTACCTCCTGCAATATATTTCATTGACTTTGAAATATTGAATGTAACAGTTTGATCATTAACTCGCATCGTTAATTACCCTTTTTGGACATCTATCATCACTCTGCTTATGTCTAGGAATTGTCTCCCTAAAATTATGGCTATCTCTTTATCTTCATCCATATCTAACACAATGAAATCAACATAAAAGATAATTTGATTCACTTTCACCAAAACATCTTCTATAACTCTTTTATGATATGTGATCGAATGATCAGTTAATTGTTGATCTATAGTAGTAGGGGTTATTTCTCCTAATCCCAGTCTTCTGAATATTGATAAAGACACAAGGTTAATGCTTGCACCCAAATCACATAAAGCTTTTCCAAAAAATTTGTCTTTGATTGCACATGGAATTGTGAAACTTCCAGGATCTTTAAGCTTTCGAGGAAGCTTTTTCTGAGTTATAGCGCTACACTCTTCATAAAGTGCAATAGTCTCATTATCTTCAAACTTCCTCTTTTTGTTGAGAATATCCTTCATAAATTACAATTAGTTTGACATTTGTTCTAAGTCTTCAACAAATAGAATGTTGATTGTAAGCTTCTTAAATATCTCTAAGAATTTTGAAAAATGCTTATCCAACTTTTGTTATCGAAGTCTCAGAGGAAATGGAGGTGGTGGCTTTTCTAAATCAACCTTAGGTGGAGAAATAGGTCTTTCCAAACCATTCAGAGCGTCCTCTTTTGGTTTTTCAATTTTTTCTTTCTCAACTTCAGTCTCTTTTTGAACTCTACTTTCCAATTCTCTTCCACTTCTCAACTGAATAGCTTGTACTTGCTCTTTAGTCTTTTCTCTTGGATTTATTTCAATATTACTAGGAAGCGTTCCTTGCAATCTATTACTTAATGAATTGGCAATTTGTCCCAATTGATTCTCAATATTTCTAATTATAGCTCCTTGGCATTGTAATTGATTTCCCATTTATAACACCATTTCTTTAATAGACAACTTCTTCTCCTTAAATTGTGAAGCATTGTTGAAACCTGGAGGATAGGTTGATCTATAACTATTATTCCCTTAGTTGTTCTAGTTTCCCAATGGGTTTACTTGGTTGTTCCCCCATTGTTGATTACTACCACCTTGATTATTGGTATTCAGTTAAAGTTTAGATGGTTTTTCCAACCTGGGCTATAATAATTGAAATATGGGTTATTAAGCTTACTTATGGCATTCAAGGTTTTTGATGAAATTTGAGAATCAACCATTTGGCCTGATAAATTTTCTTCAATCATGGAAGCTGGCTGAGAAAAAATCATTCCAAATTGGTCCATCTTCCTAAAATTACAGCAACTTGATTTGTTAGCATCGCAAAAAGAATCATTTTCATGAATTTCTACTACCTTTTTAGGATTTAACCTTTCAGAAGGTCATTAAAAATAAAGTTTGAGAATCAACCATTTGGCCTAATGAATTTTCTTCAATCATGGAAATTGGCTGAGAAAAATTCATCCCAAATTGGTCTATCTTCCTTGAAATTGAAGAAACTTGATTTGCTAGCATTGCAAAAGCATCATTTTCATGAATGTTGGCTACCTTTTTAGGATTTAACCTTTCAAAAGGACATTGAAAATTATTAGTAGTTATTTCTTCAATTAAAGCATAAGCATCAACAAACTGTTTAGACATCAATGAACCACCAGCAGCGGCATCGATAATAGATCTAAGAGATCCAACTAATCCATTGTAAAAGGTCTGAATTATTAACCAATCTGGTAATAAATGATGTGGACACTTTCTAAAGAGATCTTTAAAACGTTCCCATGATTCAAATAAAGATTCCCCTTCAAACTGACAAAAAGATCTAATATCATTTCTAAGCTTCGCCGTCTTCGATGGTGGAAAATATTTAGCAATGAATTTTTGTGCTAAATCACCCCAAGTTCTGATAGATCCATGTGCGAAAAAATTTAACCAAATCTTAGCTTTATCCCTTAGTGAAAAAGGAAAAATTCTAAGTCTAATAACATCGTCTAAAACACCATTGTATTTAAAAGTAGTGCACACTACTAGGAAAATTGCAAGATATAAATTAGGATCTTCAGTTGGTGCTCCCCCAAACTGATTATTAGATACCATCTGGATAATAATAGGTTTAAGTTCAAATGAATTAGCACCTACAGCAGGGTGTACCACCATGAAGTTCATTCACTGTAGGGTTAGCAAAATCTCTTAAAGTTCTAAATTCTTGATGGATTTCAACATTTTGATGATCTTGTTCTGCCATTTTTTGAATATTTTTATCTTTTTATGTATTTTTAATTTTTTTGATTTTTTTCATAGTTCTCTCTAATTCAGAATCGTAAGGCACAAGTCCCTTAGAACCTAAACTACGCATATACAATTAACAAAATAAAATAAAACACACTAAGAAAAATAATGAAAAGTAAAAACTTAATTTTTATTAAATTTCCTTTAAATGATATTTTAATTAATTTCCCCGACAACAACGCCAAAAACTTGATCCTCGAATATTTATGCTCGCATTTTCCACTTTATATTTCTTTTCAATGATAATATCTCTTCCCCTTGCAACAGCTCCAAAAACTTGATTCCAAAGCAAATAAGAGATATATTTTAATTATTTATAATAAGAGATACTACGCAAGTATACATATCGTTTATCAAGTAATATAAGACTTTTTTATTAAGCCCCGAGATATCAAACCCACAGGGAAATGTCTAAAATTTTAAAGGAATAAGAAAAATAACTTTTTACTTTTTAAAATGATTTTAAAAAGTATGTTTTGGGATATAAAGTTTTTCAAATTTATTTTTGATATTTTCTGAATAAAAAGTAAAGCAAACAACTAAAGTTAACACAACTATAAGATATTATGAAAGCAAATGAGAATAAAATATCTTTTTCCTCTTTCAATGAATCTTTAATAATTATGAAATTTCATGTTTGAAGTATCTAAATGTGTTGTGCCAAATAGAAGCAATTATATTCTTTACCCATACTTGGTTTTATAAAGAACATTGGTTAATTTGAAGTTTTGAAATAATGTAGATGGGTTAGGCAGGGAAGATACTAGTTCTCACTCTAGAGTTCCCTCTATTCCCTCCACCTGGGGACTAACATAACATAACAAAATTTAAAACAACAAACCAAATTAGGGGGCTTTAGCTTGTCACTCTAAACCCTCTAACTTTACTCCTCATTAAAAACATATCTTCCTATTTATTTACACCCAACCATATGGACTACAATTTTCACCCATACAATTGCATGTGATTCTTTCCAATTGTTGATTGAGATAATACTGCATCGGTTCTTACGTGTTCTCACAATAAATTTTAACATCTTAATTGATCAAGTCAAGAAGTAAATGAAGTGTAAGGTAGTGAATCATCACAACTTCTTCCAACATTGAATTCCTATACTTCACATAACTTCCTTCCATAATTTAATTACTTCAACATTTAAAAGGAAAAGGATAAAGAAAACTACTAAGAACTGATGGAGAAAACACAATCACAACTTGATTTGAAAGCAGAAATCATAGTGAAAACACAACAAGTTTTATTTTAAAACCAAATGTAAAACAAAGATAAACACTTATCTAATAATCCTGTCCACAAGACTCTTGAAGTTCCTTTGAAACTTTGTTTTCCCCTTAGAAGATACAATAAAGGTTGGCGCCCAACTCAGTTGACTCCAAACCTCTATTATACTCTTAATAAAAACTAGATACAATTGATAATAAAAGTGGTGAAGTGGAAAGGTGTGCTCTCAATAACTCTCTAACATAAACTTTACTCTTAACACTAATCACGCCCTCCAACAACAACCCTTTTTCTGATCTTCAAATCTTCTTTTTAAAATTTTCTAAAAGGTTCCTTGGTGTCTCTTCAAATCATGTCCAGATTCAATATATCCACCAAAGAATGCATCTCTTCATTCAAATCTGCCGCCCAAAAGGAGTTAAGTAAGTTTAAACTATAAGTTGCTTCAAACATCCCTTGAAAATGATGCCAAATTTGAGTTAATTCGTATTTTTTTAACTGTGGCGCCTATGCGCCAAGGGTCCGGCTCTTAGGCGCCAGAGGCTAAAATTTTTCATACTTCAAATTTTGCTCCAAATTTTATCATCTTTTACTCCATTCATCATAGTCAGTCATTTTAATCATACCTACAAGAAAAACATAAATATACCTTCCATTAAAGTGCAATATCATCAAAAATAGGTATAAAATGTATTTAAAAAAACTATATATTTTAGGTGTATTATTTTGCACGAACAGGAATAATAATAAACTTATTATTATTTATTTAGCGACTTTTGCAATTATTTTGATGTCATTATCTTATTTAATATGATTTTATAAGATTTAGAATTAGAGATTTAACATGCATATTTCATTTTGTAAGAAAAATTTATTTTATTTTGTTTAACTTTATTTAATTACAAAATTTAGATCTAGTCACATACACTGTCCACATGGCTACATCAGAATGAATATCCTTCTTCAAATTTAACACATAGTGTAGTATTTCTTTAGATATCGTTGATTTATCGGCAACACCAACTAATATGACTCTGCTGAGTAAACTTGTTCCACCACGAATGGCTCTTCCCAGGTCGGTTCAAATTTTCAATCTAACTTGCGGTGTGCAAGGATAGGCCTTATAAGAATGAGCGCTAGGTCACCAACTTTGAACGACCATTGGCAGAGTAATTTGTCGTGGGCATGAATCATCTTTTCTTGCTAAAGTTCCAAGTTCTGCTGCGCGAGCACTTTTTCGCTTCAAAGCCTTCCAATCCTGCAAGTCGTAACTAGAAATTTTCTTCTATCGTAATTTGATTGGCAAGGGAAATCCGGAGCAACGATAACTAAACTTCTAGTGTAAGAACCACCTCAGACCCGTACATAAGTGTGTTGGGCGTAGACTGCTTCAGCATTTTGATTGTCATCTTGTAGGTACACAAAGCTTCCAGTAACTACTCGTGCCATCCTCGTTTATTTTCGTTGAGCGTCTTCTTTAGGATCTGAATAAGTGTCTTTTTGAGGGCTTCTACCAAGCCATTCGCTCTGTGGTAATAGATTTTAGAGTACCTCCAGTATATCCTATGACGTCTGACGAAGTTGTTAATTTAAGTGCTCTTGAAAATGGACCCATTATCAGAGATGATCATGCACGACATGCCGAAGAGGTAGACAACTTGATTCTTGAAGAATTGTAGAACTTACTGTGATGTGACTTTTTATAGCAGAACTGCCTCTGCCCATTTGGAGAAGTAATGCAGCTGCGAGTATAAAACTATGTACTCTTGCAAATGGAGGGTCTATCAACTCACTGTATCCGTGCCCTAGCACTCGAATGGCCACAAGACAATCGTGGTGTGCAGAACATTCGGAGGTTGGTGCAAGACCACCACATGCATTTTACATTGATGACATTTCTTAGTTGTATCCAAAAGATGTTCATCATTGCTGGCCAGTAGTACCTGAGTCTTTTGATTTTCACATTCATCTTGGCCATAACTGGTGAGCTCCACACAATCTGACATGTATTTTTTTGATAATTTTCCACGCTTCTGCCCTGCTCAGACATATTAGCCACATCTGATCGAATGATCTTTGATACAAAACATTATCGATTAAGGCATACAACAAAGCTCTCTTCTGAATTTGATGCGCGATTGACTTGTCTTCTGGTAGTCTTCCTGTTTGCATATATTCTATTAATGGCTGATGTCAATATTCTATATCATTTGCAACAGTAGCTGTTATCTCTTTTTTTTCCAAGCTTGTGCAAACTGTTAAGGTTGATTTGTGACAAATCTTGACGTCCTTGCACTGTAAAATCTATAGGATCTTCAGGTGGACAAGCCAATTCTTTAGCAAGATTAGCTAAAGAATCTGCATGGGTATTAACTGCTCAAGGAATCCTATAGAACGTCACACTTGGAATTTGTTCCAACAATTTCTTATACTTGTGATATTATTTTAATCTCGGCTTCAAAATCTTATATTGTCCTGCCACTTGCTGTATGATGAGTTGTGAATCACCATAAATGACAATGTTTGTAATTTGCATTAATATTGCTAATTCTAGGCCAGATATTAGTTCTTCATATTCAGCTTCATTATTGGTACACGACTATGTCAAGTGGTAGGAAAATCTTAGCTTGGCCCGATCTGGCATCACAAAGATCAGACCAATTTGTGCTTTGCCTGGTATCACTGTATGTTATCCTTTATCTCTTTGGGTTTATGATGCGCGATCAAAGTACATCTCCCAACATCTAGCACTGGGTTGTTCCACTTGTAGTATTTGCTCATCTGGTAGTTCGTCGTTGAGCGGGGACTCGGCTGGCAGTGGATGAGCTACGAGAAAATCCGTAAGAGTTTTCCCTTTGATAGCGCAAAGGGGCACAAAAGTTATATCAAATTGCAATAGTATCATTGACTACGGTGCTAAACGTTCGAAAATTGTTGGCCGGGTCATCAAATATTGCAACGGATTAATTTTTGAAATCACGTTGACCTTACGAGACAACATGTAATGTCAAAGCATCTGAGCAGCGAAAACCAAAGCTAGACAATATTTCTCAATAGGAGGAAACTTTACTTCTGCAGGTATTAGATGTCGACTCAAGTAGTAGAGTACGTTCTCTTTATCCTCATCATTGAATTTGGTAACTAAGGCTCCGAGGGACTCGTTAAAGCCACGGTATAAAGTATCAACGATCCACCAAAGATGGGGGCTTCTAAAACAACAGTTGTTGTTAGATATTGTTTAATATCTTCGAAAGCCCATTGGCAAGTCTCTCCCCAAACAAATTTAGCATCATTTCGAAGTAAGTTGGAAAAGGGTAGACACCTTCCTGACAGATTTCATATAAAATGTCTTAAGTAAGCCAATTTACCTTGAAAAGAACATAGTTGTTTCAAGACTTCTAAGATGCCTTTAATATTATCTAGGCCAATTTCGATTCCCCGATGACGAATAATGAGTCCTAGAAATTTTTTGGAGGTAAAGTCAAAGGCGCACTTTAAGGGATTCATCTTGAGATTGTATTGTCGTAATCGTTTAAATATGATCCTTAGATCATATAGGTGGTTCTCTTTTTCTTTCCTCTTGATGAACAGATTATCCAAGTAGCAATCCACTTGGTTGTGAATGAGGTCATCAAATATCTTTGTCATTGCTCTTTGGTATGTAGCTCTGACGTTCTTCAATCCAAACAACATCACAGTGTAGTCATAAATCCCAATCATAGTTCTGAATGTTGTAAGCATTCATCTTCTGGAGCCATCATGATTTGATTATATCAGGAAGATCCATCCATGAAAGAGAAAACCTCATGTGCTGACATAATGTCCACCATTAGTTTCGATATCGGTAACAGAAATTCGTCTTTTGAACACGCCTTATTTAAGTCCCTGAAGTTGACACACAATTGAATTTATCCATTCTTCTTTTTCACTGGCACGACGTTAGCTAACCATGTCGGATAGTGTTCTTCTTAGACAAAGTTAGAGTCTATCAATTTCATTATCTCAGTTGTGACTTGTTGCTCTATTTCGATTCACATTCTTGTGGGGGCTTGCTTTACTGGCATTGTACTTCAATCCACTCCGATTAGGTGAACTGCAACTCCTGGAGATAATCCTGGCATTTCATCTTAACTCCAAGCGAAAAAATCCTTAAATTCTGACAAAAACTTGATCAAATCTGTAGACTCTTCTTCACTGAGTAACGAACTTATGAAAGTTGGTCGGGGCTGCTCCTCAGTTCCGAGGTTAATTTCTTTTAATACGTCTACTGTCGATTTGATCTCTTCTTCAAACTTTGGTGGATCATCATCTATTGGTTAATATTCAAAATCATTTTTAATGTTAAGGTAATCTTCTTCTAACAGTCTAGTAACAACCAAGCAAAATCCCGAGTCATTGCTGGGTCCAATTATTCTAAACCCAAGACCTTCTTTTGAATTGTGTTTCTTTCCTTTTACATTCCATAATTTTTCAAATGATTGTAACGTAAATTTTGATATTTGCTTCGACACATATCCTTGTTGAATTAATTTTTATACACATGTCGAATAGTAACCAAAAGTTAATTCAATTAATTCATTAGAATCATTTTCTTTGAGAATTATACAAGGTTCAGAAGTAGATGGAGAAGCTCGATAAAATTTTATCGGTTTAACACCACCATTATGAACTTCCTTGATTTCCATACTCTCGATCTTTTGAGGATGGATCGGAGTTAGGGTCATGGGTTGAACATAATGGTTAATCTGATCGTACATAGATTTGTATTTATCCTTTTTGTGTCATCCAGAGAGATCTCGAATTGAGGCTTCTTCTGACTTATCATCATCGTTTTTTTATCGGATTCATCTTCTTCGGAGCTTCCTTCTACGTCGATGCTGATCGCTGGTTTCATTCACTCAACAATCTGGTGAGTTCTCCCTCACCCGCATTCTCGGCCTAGACCTCGGATGCGTGGGCTAAAAGACTCTCAACCAACTTATTGTGAAGGAGTGGTGGGAGACTGTTGAAGCGGAGTTGTATGGTCATGTTCCTGTGGTTCTTCGGAATCTTCAATTTTGATTGTCACAACTTCTCTTGAAAAGACTAGTTTCTTCGGGGGATAGTAGTAGGCGGCGTCTTCATGAATACCCATTTCATGTATTGAGAATGGTTGTAAGTCTCCCTTAATGAAATGCTCTTGTTAATTTTTGTAGTACTTGATTCATTGGTGAAGCGACGATGGGACCATATTGTACTCATGAAACTACGGTCGAACAAGCAGAGTGTTGAACGAAGTATCTGCATCGATGACATAGAATTTTGTGGTTGTTATTAGATGTCCAACTTTCATTTGCAGTGTTATAGATCTGAGGGCTTTTTATACTTTCTTGTTGAATCCTCTTAGCATCATCTTATCTGTGGAGAGCTCTCATGCGTCGATGTCCAAGTAAGCTAGACTCATTAGGTTAAGTGACGCTCCAAGATCTACTAATACTCTGAAAAGTACAAATCTGCCTATGATGACAGAAATATAGAGCAAACGGTTGTGATCAGCTGTACCGAGCAGCAAGTCTTCATCAGTGAAGGTTACACCAGGCTGTTCCTTTAAAGTACAAACTCCATCCGTTGATGTACAAGCCAATTGCGCTAAGCAAATGTATGGATCAAGTATAGCCTTGATCAGATTTTCTCTCATCTTCTTTGACAAGATCAAAGCATCATAAATGCTTAGTTTGGCTGACAACTTCCTGAGATGAGCTAGTACATTGTAATCCACTTTATTAGAAATAGGTTAAATTCTTATAGTGTTTAATTTTGTATTGTTAGTGAAGCCCATATTAGGCATGAAATTTAATATTTATAGCATTTAGATAAATAACTATTATTTATTACAGGGTACATATATCTTTCATTATTTCAGGTGTTATTTTTAATATTATTATAGGTTACAATTATTTTATAGGTTGGCCTCACATGCTATTGAAATTTTATTACTTAATTATGACACATTATGTAAACTTATCTTTTATTCATAACGAAATAGTTAATTTTTTCGTATATGAAGTGTCTATGTTAGAGGAAACTTTTAGATATTGTTTACTTCAGTGAGTAGGAGTGCCACTATATAAGAAACTTTTAAATTTCTTTGGGTTTTTATTTAACATCTTGATATGTGTGTGTGTGTGTAATTGGGTCATATTTAAGAAGTTGTGATTGAACCTAATTTTGTTACATTTAGACATATCAGACATTGCATAAATTATGTGCGTGTGTGAGTGTGTACGGGCGCATGTTTGTAAGTATAATTCAAATAATTGAGTCATATTTAAGAAGTTGAGATTGAACCTAATTTTGTTACATTTAGAAAAATCAGACATTGCGTTAATTGCATTTATCAAATAATTGACTGTAAACATTATCCTATTAAAACCAACATTAAAAGCATGCCACCTTTTTCATTTAGGCATTAGAATATCATTAACCTTAAGATGGTATTGATGACATCCTTCACCTCCCTATATGTAGTTATTCTAAACTTTTTATTACCATATTACATACCCAATATTTTGTTGCTTATATTTGAATATATAATAGTTATTCACTAGGGTTAATTAATTCGTCAAACTCATTCATCTCTATGTTTTATAGCAAGTTCTAGATATCGATGTGTTTGGTAGACCATCACCACAAAAGTAGATTTAAAAAAAAAATTACTCTCATTTTAGGTATTTTTAGTATATTTAGCATTTTATAGTATTCTTTTTAGGATTGGATGGTTTACTTTTGTTGTTGTACATTCAATTGATTTTTTTTTTGGCATTAGATTTTGTATGTTTCCATGTTCAATTATGATTATAAATTGTATTAATATAATAAATGTTATTTTCCTTTTTATTATGCTATACTATTTTATTTATAATTTTTTGTCAATGAAATTTTTGTTTCCGAGTACAAATAGGATTTTATGTATTTTTCATCATATTTCATGTTGTCAGCATGCACTACCTTCCAAACCTTAGATGTGATATATAAGAAGAAAAAATGAAAAATATGAGGAAGAATACTCATGCTTAAGAAGAACGAAAAGAAAAAGGGAGTTTTGATGGCTTCTTTAAGTAAAAGAAAAAATAAGTGATTGTTTGTATTGAAGGAGATTCAATTGTAGAGGTTTGATAACCATGCAAGGGAACAAGGCAAGAAAGGTTTGTGGCTATGGAGGGGATAAGCCAAGGGTGCATGCCTTAGCTCTCAATCTTCATTTAATAAATTAGAATAGGATTCATAGAAAGCTGTGAGATGTAATGAAGAGGTGAATGGGTCACATAATCAAGAAAAATGCTTTATGGTTAGGCTCAACCTAGGCAAAAGGGATTTCTTAGCTAGAGTTAGATTAGTTCACTAGATTGATTCAATTCATTACATTATATGACACAAAAATGAAAAATTTCAAAAATATTCTATTGTGAGAACTATTTGTGGCAGTAGCCTTAGTTCTCACAATAGCTCTCCCACGATAATATAAGATATTAATGTATGTATGTATGTATGTATATGTGTGTGTGTGTGTGTGTGTGTAAATATGTATGCATATATGTATACATATCATACATATATGCATAGATAGATATGCATATACACATATGTATAATAGATATGTATTCACATAGGTATACATAGATATGTATGCACATAGGTATATATATATATATATATATATATATATATATATATATATATATATATATATATGTATATATATATATATATATATCATATATTAAAAGAATGGTTGATGGCTTTGGTGGCTCGGAGCTCTGCTAGGGTTTGCGACTCTTTCGGCTTCGGATGGACGACCGGCGTCTCCTCCCTCGGGTGATCTCCTTCCTCTCTCTGTTCTCTTGCCTTTTTTTGTTTTTGTTTGCGGTTGATGGCTCGTTCGTATGCTGATGCGGTTAATGTCGGTAGTTCTGTTCCGATTAGGTCGCAATCTTGCTATTTTCCTCAATCTTACCATGATGCTTGGGAATCAAGTGGTGGGGACTTTAGTTTTATAAAAAAGCTTGGCAGGAAAAATGAAAAACCTGCGTTGTTTTTGTCTGATGAGGAAACAAACATTCTTGCATCTGCCTGTCGGTTTGTTCTCATTGGCAAGTTCCTTTATGATCATCCAAAACTTGATCTCATTCGTAAAGATTTTGACTTACTTAAACTTAATGGATCATGGAAGATTGGATCGTTAGACGGTAGACATATTCTTATTGAACTCTCGAATGATGTTGATTACACTAATGTTTTTGCTCGCAAGATTATGAAAATTGAAAACCGGATCATGAAGATCCTAAAATGGAGTGTAGATTTTGATCCGCGCTCGGGATCACCCATTATCCCTGTCTGGGTCAAATTTCCTGACTACAAATATCATCTTTTCAATCATGAGATCCTTTATTCCTTAGCTAAAGGATTTGGTAACCCCCTACGTGTGGATAAACCTACGGTTGAACGTCACAAGCCTGCTGATGCCTGTTTTCTGGTTGAAAGGGACATTACCCAACCGTACCCAGATGAAGTATGGATTGGGTCTGCTCATAAAGGTTACTGGCAACGGGTTGTCATGGGGCCGCACCCCCCTTACTGCTCTCATTGTGCTATGTTTGGGCACTCTAACACGATTTGTTACCGCTTACACCCACACCACAAACCTACTCAGATACCCAGGAATGCTTTGCCTCTTGACCCCCCTTCTCCTCCTTTGGAGGATAGTAGAAATCACTCCCTGCCCCACCTATCCGGGGCATAGGGTTACCTGAGCTGGCTCAGCCCACCCCTGCAAACTTCTCAATTTCCCTACCTTTGGTAGAACAGGCCCCCCTTAACCCCACTAATCAGATTTTACCTTTGGAGACATCAGAGGAACCCCCTACCAGTGTTAACAATGGTCAAATCTTGATGGGGCGGTTTAGTGGAGGGGTTGTGGCTGTGGATACACAATCCCAACATAGTTCTACCAATGGAAAATCTTTAACTGTGGATAATGATCAATGCATTCAATTACTTTTGCCTGTTATTGATCCTCCTTGCTTAGATTTCCATGATCCACCTGTTCCTAATGAATTTTCTGTCCCTCTTGACCCTCTTTCCACTGAACCTTTGTTGGTGGTTGATGAAGGTTCTTCTGAACCTATCCAGACTGATAATCCTAATCAATTTTTAGATACCTTACCTACTAGGAATTTGCCTATGGCTATACAGGACACTCATGCTAGGGCTCTTACTGTTGACAGTAATTCAGACAATGAACCCTGTCAAAATGAAATCTCCAATAATCTTTTTGCGGCTAACTCTGATATGGAAAATGAATGGATCATACACAAATCCAATAGGAAGAAGAATAAGAAACAGAATTTGGGGAAAAAACTAAACATTGATCCCGTCATTTCTAGCTTTTCTGAAACTGAAGCTTCACCCCCTTCTTCTAGGACAACTAGAAGGAGTGGAAAATACCATGTTTAATATTATGGTTTGGAATATTAGGGGAGTGGCTGATCCTCCCTCCCTTAAACGCTTGAAAAATCTGTGTAGGTCTCATCATTTGGACATTTTTGCTATTCTGGAACCTATGGTTAACATGCATAAGGATAAAATTCTTTCTTGTTTTCCTAATCATTTACATTACTGTAATAGTAATAACAAAATATGGGTTTTCTGGAAAAAAACAATTAATCTGCATATCATTGAAGATGATAATCAGTTCGTTTTGGCTCATTATAATTTTGACCCTTTTAAGGGGTGGCTGACTTTTGTTTATGCTAGTTCTGTTCTTGCTGATAAATACTTGTTGTGGAATAAGCTTATTCTTATAGGTACTACTATTAATGAGAATTGGTGTGTGGGGGGAGATTTTAACATGATCATGTCCCCTTCTGAAAGGAAAGGAGGTGCTTCTTTTGACACTAATGCTATGCATAAATTTTGTGATTGTATGTCTCAAGCTGGTCTTTTTGACATGGGTTACATTGGTCCCCCTTACACTTGGAGAAGGGGTTTACTTTTTCAACGCCTTGATAGATTCTTAGGCAACCCTACTTTTCTTAATTGTTATCACTTAGCTCGTGTTCAACACTTGAGTCATGCTTCCTCTGATCATAACCCTCTATTATTAACCATTTTTTCTCATCCTATACCGGCCAGAAAGCCTTTTAAATTTTTAAATATTTGGGTTTCCCATCCTAAATTTAATGACCTGATTAGGTCTTTGTGGCAGCCTTTGAGTTGTGGCACTTCTTGGTTTATTCTTTGGCAGCTGCATAAGATGGTAGCTGCCGGTTTGAAGAAGTGGAATCATGATGTTTTTGACAACATTCATAATAGGGTTGCTAACTCTTTGAACATTGTCAATACTTTAGAATCTATTGATATCATGTCTGCTAAGCAGGTTCAGGAACTGGCTCAGGCCCATAGCAACCTGTTGGCTGATATTGCTTTGGAGGAAGATCTACTCATGCAAAAAGCTCATGATACCCATTTTCTTAAAGGGGACAGGAACACTGATTATTTTCATGCTTATATTAAAAACAGGATCACTCTGAATAACATTAGTCAAATCAAGGGCAGTGATGGTAATGTTATTACTGATGCTGAGGAAATTAATAATAGTGCTGTTAACTATTTTTCTTCTCTATTTACTAGTCAATTGCAAGTATCTTGTATTGATGAAAATCTATTTATTGATGATAGACATTATATCTCCTCTCTTTGCCTTACTGATATTCCTTCTGAAGAGGAGATTTATAATGTCTTCAAAACATTACATTCTAACAAGGCCCCGGGCCCTGATGGCTTTACTTCCTCTTTCTATATTAGTTGCTGAAATATTGTGAAGAAGGAAACCATCAGGGCTGTTCAAAGTTTTTTTATTGGTGAGGATCTTTGTAAATATTTTTCTGCTGCTCTTATTGTGCTCATCCCTAAAGGGAATGACAAATCTGACTGGAGTCTTTTTAGACCTATCTCTTTAACCTCTGTTATTTCTAAAGTTATTAGCAAGCTCTTGGTAAATAGAATTCAGCCTGTTCTCAATCGTTTGATTTCTCCCCACCAATCTGCTTTTGTTAGGGGGAGGGAGATTACTGACAATATTCTCCTTGCCCAAGAGCTGCTTGAAGATCTGGACAGGAAGTGTCGGGGAGGCAATCTTATAATTAAGCTTGATATTAAAAAGGCCTTTGACACTCTTAACTGGGAATTCATTATTAATGTTTTGTTGGCTAGGGGTTTCAATGCCAATTTTTGTCAGCTTATTAAAAGATGGCTCTCCAACAACCATTACAGTGTTTTGGTTAATGTCAGTACATATAGTTTCTTCTCTGCCAAAAGAGGTATTAAACAGGGAGATCCTCTTTCTCCTATAATTTTTATTATTGTTTTTGATTATCTCTCCAAATTGCTGAATACTCAACATATGCATGATTCTGCTTATTACCTAAACAAAGCTCATTTTCAAGTTACTCATTTGGCTTATGCTGATGACATCATGATTTTTTCTAATGCCTCTAAAGCTAATATTAGAAATATTATGATAATTTTCAATGATTTTGAGGGGGTTTCTGGTTTGTCCTTTAACAAGGACAAATGTCATTATGTATTTTAGCAATTACTTACCTCAGTCTCATCTTCTTTGGGCTACCAACTTTACTGGGTATAAAATTGCTAAGCTGCCTATTAAATATTTAGGTGTTAATCTTATTAAAGGCAGATGTAAGCAAATTCAGATGGATGATGTGTTGGATAAAGTTAAGGGTAAGATTAGAAACTGGAAGAATACTTTTCTCTCTAATGGGGGTCGTTTAACTTTGTTAAACAGTGTGCTTCATAGCATCCCTCTGTATGCACTCCAAGTTTTTAATGCTAAGAAAAGCTCTATTGAGAGGTTGGAGAAAATTTTCAATTCTTTTCTTTGGGAGGGAGGTGGTTCTAAAAAGCACTGGCTTTCTTGGAAAAAAATGTGTAAGCCTAAGTACTCTGGTGGGCTTGGTTTTAAAGATCTTTCTCACATTGTTGAAATCCATATGTGTAAGCTTTGGTAAAAGTTTAGATTAAGGGAGTCTATCTGGGCTAATTTCATGCATGCTAAGTATTGTGAAAATGTTCACCCTACTTTGGTTACTTGGAAAAGTGGGGACTCCAAAATTTGGAAAGCTATCCTGAGTATTAGACAGGAGGCCTCTAAGGCTATTTTTTGGGACATTGGGGATGGGAAGATTTCTTTCTGGCATGATAACTGGGGTATGCCTTTCCTTAATAAGCTCACTCATCCTTCTGCCATGAGAAATCTGTTGATTGCTGACTGCTGGTTTTTGGAGCAGTGGGATTTGAGGAAGATTAGGGAGTTGGTGGGACAGGACACTGCTATGTTAATCAACCAAATTCCTATAAATAGAACTAATGTGGATAAACCTGTTTGGAAGAAGCAGCCTCATCAATCTGTTAGCAAGCATTTATATCATAATTTTCATTCCTTTATTAAGTTGGATTGGGGGGATGGGATATGGAACCCTCTATTCTCTCCTTCTATATCCTTCTTCCTGTGGAGGTTCTTTTCTGGTATTTTACCTTTAGATGATATTTTAAAATTAAAAGGATTAAGATTGGTTTCTATGCGTGTGTTCTGTAAGAATGCCGAGGAATCCTCTTCTCACCTTCTTTTCAATTGTATTTATTCAAAGCACATCTGGAACAGGCTGGCCGACAATTTTGGTTTGGTTTGGAATAATTCCTGCACTACTTATGACTATGTGAAGGTTTGGAAAGATTCTAACCGGGTTGGGAAAGGTTATAGTCGGTTCCCATATGTGGTTTTGTGGTTCATTTGGTGTGCTAGGAACTCCTATAAGCACACTGAGTGTCATCTCTCCCCTGATGCTTCTTTCTCAAAAATTTTGGCCTACCACAGCAGGTCACTCAGGCTTTTTCATAAAGACACCAATCACTCAAAGAGGCCCATTTTAGTTAACTGGTTCCCTCCTATGATGGGGACAATCAAAGCAAATATTGATGGAAGTTGGTCTATTAACCATTCTGCTGCTGGCGGTCTGTTTAGGGACCATTTGGGGAATTTGTTAGCATTTTTTTATTCCCCTGTGACGGCTGATTGTCCTCTTTCGACTGAGGCCTGGGCACTGTTACTTGCTATTCAAGCTGCCTTAAATCTTAAATTTGTCTCTTTACAGGTGGAGACTGATTCCAAGAGACTAATTGATATTTTTTTAAAGCTGGTTGATACACCTTGGAACTTGATTATTCTTTTTAAAAGAATCTGGTATACTATTGACAACTCTATGTTGCAATTCAGAATCACTTTTATTCATAGAGAGAGAAACAAGCCAGCGGATTGGTTAGCAAGAAATGCTGGTCACTCCCCCTTTGTGGGTACAACTCCACCGCAGCAACTTGCTCTGCTGGTTCATGGGGACAAGCTTAATCTGCCATACATCAGATATATTTAGTTTTGTCTTTCACCTTTTGCTAATCCTGGCTGTGTTTCATTTTGATGCCTGTATTGGTTTCTTTTTTCTGCGGCAATCGTTTGTTCTGTTTTATTTTGTTTCCTTTTGTGTCCTCTGTGCTCTGTTTCAGTTGGTTTCCTGTAGTGCTCTTTGCCTGCGGCAGTTTGTTTTATCTCATGTGTGCAGGAACTCTTTCAACTCTAGCATCTTTGGTTACACGCTGATATTAGCCTGGAATCGTCTCCAGGGATCCAGTTTTTTGTCTGCGGTTTTGATTGACTCCAATTCAGTTTTTGATGCGGCTTTTTTGGACACTTTGTTGCTGCGGCTTTTTTGGACACTTTGTTGTCGAGTTTTCTTTACAATGCTACTGTTTTTGGTAGATATTATTTTCAGAACTATTATGCTTTTTGGAGTGTTTACTTGCGTGAGTTGTACTGTGGGGGGAGGATGGAGGGAAACGGGACCTCTAGGTGTGAGTTACTGTATTTTTTTGGGTTTTGTAGTGAGGACCTGGCTCCCTCACCTCCTCCATTTTTGTAACACTTTTTTGATTATTAACACGTAGGGAGCCTTTGGGGCTCTTTCCCCTAATATATATATATATATATATATATATACAATAAAAGTTATAAAACATTAAAATAATAAACCTATTATCATTTGATGAGAACTACACGATTAGCACAATATAATAAAATTAAAAAGCTATAACATAATGTTTATAACATAATAAATATAAGGATGATTTACATACAAACCACCCAATTCCTAATTATTAGATATCAAAGCATTAAACTTCAATTTTACATAGATACCACCTTACTCATGCATGAAAAGGTGTAATTCATATTTACTTAAGGAAAAATAAAAATATTTTTTATTTGATAAGAAAGATTTTTGTGGTGTAAATAGAAAATGTAAATTTTTTGTCATAGATATGTAAATACATAGTAATTGGATGGTTGTATGTAAATGCCCCTAAATATAGATATAGAAGTAATTTATGTGTTATGAAATAATTTATTTGGATGATTATATAATGCAGGGGGTGGGGGGTGGCTTCTTCTTAAGAAAATTGTGGCACTATAATATACCATATCATTCTCTTTTTCTAAATAGTCTTATCCTTACCTACCTATTCCATAAGCATTTTTTAAAAAAAGAAAAGCATTTTCATTTTTAACCATGTTAGTCATCTCTATGAAAATAATATTATTCTATGACAACTGAGTAAGACATCTAAAAAAACCATAAACTAAGCTTCCATATATCCTCTTTGTTCGTGCATTACAAAAAAGCTCTTCTCAATTCTTTATTTTTAAGAAAATTTTATTAAATTAATTCATTATAAAGCAGCCTATTACTCCTACTCATCTCATATGATTCTTCATCAAAACGAAATTCCTTTAAAGTTTAGTCCAATTTAGTCCAATGAAAAAAATCTTATTTACTCTTGATATTGTATTCTTCCCTTTGGCCTTATATACCATTCAAGTACTAAAATGATTCTCAACTAGTTTGATTAGATTTGATATTCACATACATAGCAGGATAACTTATATGATTGAATTTCAAAGAGATAATAGATCAACAGTATATTTAACTATGTTTGAAATCTATTCAAAGCTTGCTCAAACCAGCCTCTAAGTACCTTTGAACCATTATTGAATAAAATTGAGTCATATTTGAATAAAAATTAAGTCAACTTCAACAGATCTTTGAAGTATATGATCATTTTCAAATAAAATTTGAATAAGAATCGAACCAAATTTGAAAAAAATTTTAATAATGATGAACAACAATAAAGTCACTTTTAATATAATGATCCATGAATTTTTAAATCATTTCTAAATCATCTATGAATTAAGATCACATATTCATTGATTCATCTCTAATCATTATGAATCTCTAACTTCAATCACTATTTGAATATTTTGATCACGGTTCAAATACTTAAGCAATAATTATTGAACCATCTATAAATCATTTTCTACGATGAATGGTCTATGTTTAAAAAAATCTCAGTTTGTGTTCAAGGAAGGCTTGAAGATGATTAGACCATTTACGATCATCATTAAATACTAAATTATAAAGCTGTTTTCTATAACTAAATCATATTTTCTCTGATGTAATATTCTCTGGAATTGGCACTTGATCTAAAACTGTCATCTTAGTCAACTGAAAGATCGCCTGGAATTCTGGATACATTAAATACTTGCGATTTCTTCGGCTAAGTCTAGCTAGTATCAATAAGTTTAACAGTCTATGGTTGGATTCTGCTAAGCTAAGCTTCTCCAGATTTTCAAATACGTGTTGAAGAAGAAACAAAAGAGCCGTAGAAAGCGGAATAATTTATATGCATCTGATATTATTAAAGGCTTGATGGCCAATACAATGTGTATAGGGACGATTCCGAGAGTAGAGTCGGTGTGGATGTCTTTATGGTTTGTTAATTAACTTAAAATCTCGTTTTTATTCAACTTGACGTAAACAGACGCACAAAGAGAGCGAGAGAGAGAGAGATAGAAAGAGAGAGAGAGAGAGAGAGAGAGAGAGCGACAGAGACAGAGACAGAGGGAGGGAGAGAGGGAGAGAGATTTTCTGGCTTCTCCTCAGAGAGAGAGAGAGAGAGAGAGAGAGAGAGAGAGAGAGAGAGAGAGAGAGAGGGAGAGAGAGAGAGGGAGAGAGAGATTTTCTGGCTTCTGCTGTGTAGCACGTAAAATGCACTATAGCATGTGGATGTTCTGTCAGGAATGTGTCAGCGACAGATTGAAATATTTAAAAAATTTGAGATTTAGAATAAAAAAGGCAATCACCCATAAGCACTAATTCTCATGCAAAGCTTTTGTCTATAACCCAAGTAACAGAAAATTTTTCTTTAAATTAAATTTGTTGGGTACATTCCGTGTCTAATGAATGCATATTGATTATGTTCATGAAGAAAATGAATAACCACATTGTTATACAGAATGTAAAAAATTATGATATCTGAAGATAGATCTGTCTACAATCAACATCTTGTTTGGTTAAAAATGACAATGAAATTGGCAAAAGAAAATGAATGAAATTGAAATTTGCAGTACACTGTCTAATTGATGAGAATTTGAAGAACATTATCTTTTATTTAAGATAAATTAGATTTATTTCACTTTGTCTGGAGAAGAAATGTGAGTCAAATTGAACCTTTATAATTCTTCTCACCATTTTATTAGGACTGAGTAGAAAATTGACTATAACAATTTATGTCTATATATCTTTGTGCTAATTATCAGAAGTTAATATTAGATGATAGCGTTGGATTAACGATCATAAGAATGATGTTTGCTGTATTGAATCTATGTTATTTACATAATAGAAGCAGTCGAATAGCATTCTTAATTTGAATCAAAATGTCATAGAATTTCCAATGGATAGAACACAAAAAAATTGTTTCCAAGTGTATGTTTTCCAAGGCAATTTTTCTGTTGTAAAATGCATTGGTGGAAGGCAATTTTTTCACTAGTAATATGCCATCTTGTTGTGCAAATCAAAATATATTGTAATTACACTGGAATCTATCACCCAAAATTTTATTATTAAATTAAATATATTTGATTTCCTTCAATTATTTCAAATCAAAGACATCAGTTAAAACCCTAGTATTTAATTTGGAAGGTTTGTTTATTCAGAGATTATTGACAAACTATATCACACTACATTAGTATAAAATAATCATAGATGGATTGTTGGAATGGAGAGGCTTTTGGGATTTGGCAAAGGCTAGAAATTTATGGAAGAAGCTTCACTTTATTTTCTTTGCTTGATACAAACTCAAAGACTCTACCCCTATTTATACTAGTGACACCTCCTAAATTAACGGCTAGGATTGTGCCACCATAATTCTAATCCAATGGTTACAATAATTCCTCACCTAACACACAATTATTCAACACCTACCATACAATAATTCTAAACCTACCACACCTACCATACATTCTAGAATAAGCTTCTAGATGAGGCTCTTATTAGACTTTTAAAACAACTAAAATCAAGTTTAAATTTCAACACCCCCTCTTAAACTTGATTTTGTGACTCCAAGTAAACTTCTCGATTTAATAAAGTCTTCACTTTTGAGTGGCTTGGTAAATATATCGACAACTTGATCTTGAGACTTCACGTATCGCACTTGTATCTCCTTTCTTTCGATGCATTCTCACGATGAAGTGATAGCGCGTATCAATGTGCTTGCTTCTATCGTGGAAAACCTGGATTCTTTGCTAGTGCTATTGCGGACTTGTTATCGACAAAAATTTTGATCGCCTCTTCTTGTGGTAAACTTAACTCTTTTAATAAGTTTCGAAGCCAAATCGCATGACAAACACATGAGGTTGCAGCCACGTACTCTGCTTCACACGTAGAAAGAGTGACAATTGGTTGTTTCTTTGACATCCAAGTGAAAGCAGTATCTCCTATGAAAAACACGAACCCTGTAGTGCTCTTTCGATCATCCTTCAAGCTTGAAATTGTTAGATGATGAGTAAAGTAAGCCAAAATCAATTGTACCTTTGATATAGCGCATAATTCTTTTAGCGGTCTTCAGGTGGGTAGCAGTTGGAGTCTCCATGTAGCGACTAATAAGTCCAACAGCATAAAGAATATCTGGCCTTGTGCATGTCAAGTAGCGCAAACTTCCAACCAAACTCTTGAAAATCGTTGGATCGATTCTTTTTCCCTCATCATACTTTGATAGCTTGACTCCGCATTCTACAGGGGTATTTATAGGTTGGCTATTATCCATCTTGAACTTCTTCAATATCTCCCTTGCATAACCTTCTTGAGAGATGAAAATTTCATTCTTTGTTTGCTTGACTTCGATGCCAAGATAATATGCCATAAGCCCAATATCTGTCATCTCGAACTCCTTCGTCATTGCATCTTTGAACTTTTCAAACATGCTTGGATTATTTCCTGTGAAGATCAAGTCATCAACATATAAACAAACATTCAAGACATTTCCATCATCATTCTTGATGTAAAGAGCATGCTCGTAAGGACACTTTATGAAGCCCTTCTCTTGCGGATACTTGTCTATTCGACTATTCCATGCTCTTGGTGCTTGCTTCAACCCGTAGAGAGCCTTTTTAGCTTTAGAACCTTGTCTTCTTGTCCTTTGACTTCATATCCTGGTGGTTGCTTGAATGTAAACTATTTCTTCAAGTATTCCATTCAAAAAGCAGATTTTACATCCAATTGATGTATTCTCCACTTATTTTGGGCTGCCAAAGAGATGATTAGTGTAATAGTTTCTAATCGAGCAACGAGGGCAAATACCTCATCATAGTCGATGCCGCTCTTTGATCGTAGCCTTTTGCCACCAATCTTGCTTTGTATCTTTCAATTTCTCCTTTGGAATTCTTCTTTTCTTTGTACACCCATTTCACACCAATTGCCTTGTGCCCTTTTGGAAGTGAAGCTAGCTCGCATGTGTCGTTCTTCTCGATTGCCTTGATTTCTTCATCCATTGCATCTTTCCACTTCTTGCTTTGTATGGCTTCTTGGAAATCCATGGGCTCACGATCGGCAAAGAGACAAAAAGAGTAAGATTATCTTGATTGTTAGTTACCTCATAAAGATCTTGTAATCTTCGAAGCGTGGTACTCTTTCACTTGAATTTTTCGTTGAATTTGATGGTGATGAGTCACTTTGAGTATTTGTAGTTAATGTTGTTTGTGGAGTAGTAGGCTCTTCTCTTGTTTGTTCGATCCGTGGCTGCTCTACATCTTCTTCTTGCAAGTATGGGAAAAGGTTGTAATCCTCGTCATGTGATTCCCAATCCCATTCTCCTCCTTCATCAAATATAACATCTCTGCTGATGATTGACTTCACTGTATTTGGATTGTATAACTTGTAGCCCTTCGAGTTGGTGTCGTAACCAATGAAGATGAACTTCTCGCTCTTATCATCCAGCTTGCTTCTTTTTCGTCGGGTATGTGTACATGAGCTATGCATCCAAAAACTCGCAGATGTGAAATGCCGGGCTTCCTTCCACTCCATGCTTCTTGTGGTGTCTTTCCCCACACACTTCTTGTTGGTGATCGGTTAGCCAAATAAATAGCACATGCGACTGCTTCTGCCCAAAACTTCTTCGGTAATTTCTTGCTTTTTAACATGCTTCTTGCCATGTTAAGGATGGTTCTATTCTTCCTTTCCGCTACTCCATTTTGTTGGGGGGATCTTGGAACAGTTAGAAGTCGACGTATTCCGTTGGCTTCACAGAATTCTTGAAATTCTTTCGAAGTGAATTCTCCTCCTCGATCAGATCACATAGCTTTGATCTTGAGACCACTCTCCATTTCTACATCTGCCTTAAACTTTTTGAACATTCCAAAAACCTCTGATTTTTGTTTTAAGAAATACACCCATGTTTTTCGTGAGAAATCATCTATGAAGAGAAGGAAATAGTTGCTCTTACCGAGTGAGTTTGGCTTTATTGGACCGCACACATCTGTATGTATGAGCTCGAGAGGTTTTTGGGCTCTTGAACTTGACTCCTTGGAAAGCTTTTCCGAAGTGCTTTCCGAGTAAACATCCTTCACATAATTGATCAGGGTGGTTGATGCAAGGTAAGCCTCTCACCATCTCTTTCTTTGAAAGCAATTCGAGTCCTCCGAAGTTGAGATGCCCAAATCGAAGATGCCAAAGCCAAGAAGCATCTTTATAACGAGGTCTTGAGACATTTGGCAATATCGTTTTGAATGTTAAGCAAGAACATTCTATTTTTAGACATTGGCACCTTAGAAATCAAGTTAACAATATTGTCTTTTAAGAAGAGAGTATTTTCTTTCAAGTGAATATCATATCCCTTCTCCAATAGTTGCCCTAAACTCAAGATGTTGCTCTTCATATTCGGTACAAAGTAAACATTAGAAATAAATTGATGATTCCCATTTTTCTGGCGGATGAGAATGTTACCTTTGCCTTTAACCTCTATCTTGGACTCATCTCCAAACGACACATTGCCGCTTACTGATTCGTCAAGCTCTACAAACATGCTTCGTCTCCCGCACATATGGTTGCTTGCACCGGTGTCCAGGTACCATGTACTATCTTCACCTCTTTCATTATCCTTGTATGCTAGTAGTAGCGTGCCATCTTCTTCTTTCTTTTCTTCTATGTAGTTGACTCTTTCATAAACTTTGTTCGTAGGAGCTCTACATTCTTTTGCATAATGCCCGAACTTGTTACAATTATAGCACTTAATTTGAGATTTATCGTACCTCGAATTTGAGCGCCCTCGACCACGTCCTCTTGTAGATCTTTCTCCTTTCTCATAGTTATTGTTGGAAGCCCACCCTTGCTTGCTAGTATGACCTCGTCCTTGTCCACCACCTCTTCCATGTTGGCTTCTAATATTGTTGAAGCTTTCATCCTTCGAGTTGGTTGAATATTCGTTTTGAGAAGTTGTTCGACAATCTCTTCATTCATCTTCTTCTTTTCTTCGTGGGCTTGCGGTGAACCCGAAGTTGTTCTATCGTCATGGCTTGTAAATTCTTGGTTTCTTCGATAATAGTTGTGATACTATCAAATTTTGAATCTAATGAACGAAGAATCTTTTCCATGATTGCCACATCTTCTAACTTCTCTCCATTTCTTTTTAGTTGATTGGAAATTGTAATGACTCTAGAAAAGTAATCGGAGACCAACTCGCCTTCTTTCATATGTAAGATATCAAATTGACTTCTTAAAGTTTGAAGTCGTACCTTTTTAACCTTCTCTTCTCCTTTATACAAAACCTCGAGCTTCTTCCATGCTAGCTTGGCCGAAGTAGCACTTGAGATCTTCTCAAAACCATCTTCATCTAAAGCTTGATAGATGAGGAAGAGAGCCTTCTTGTCTCTCTTTCGCAAGTCTCTTAAGCTCTCCTTTTGTGTTGTGGATAGAGCGGACTCGTCGCTTGGCTCATCGTAGCCTTTCTCCACAACCTCCCAAACATCATGCGCTCCAAGAAGTGCCTTCATCTTGATACTCCAATTGTCGTAGATGCTTTCCTTAAGCATCGGGACTTGGAAGGAAACCATACCACCATTTGCCATTGCTCTATAATGGAACCTTTTGTCTCTGATACCACTTTGTTGGAATGGAGAGGCTTTTGGGATTTGGCAAAGGCTAGAAATTTATGGAAGAAGCTTCACTTTATTTTCTTTGCTTGATACAAACTCAAAGACTCTACCCCTATTTATACTAGTGGCACCTCCTAAATTAACGGCTAGGATTGTGCCACCATAATTCTAATCCAATGGTTACAATAATTCCCCACCTAACACACAATTATTCAACACCTACCATACATTCTAGAATAAGCTTCTAGATGAGGCTCTTATTAGACTTTTAAAACAACTAAAATCAAGTTTAAATTTCAACATGGATATGATCCGTATTGCTTCAAAATTCAAATGAGTAAAAATTATAAGTGATAATTTAGATAAGCTGCCCTTACAATAATGCCTTCACTTTTTTGTTAAATGAAATTGATCACTTTTGTTTTTTATAAAGTTCAATAAATATAATTTGCATAATAAATAAAGGATAATTCTGAGAAAACACTAAATGTAGAAAAGAAAATTTGCAGTTATTATCCTGCAACATGGAGTAAGACATCTAAGGGAAGTTCACCAGACAACTGACAAGGAAGATTAGAACTAAAAGATGTTCCGTAAACAACAGTACTATAAGTTTATATCTGAATATATTTTTTTAGCTACTAAACTAAGTACTAAAAGTGCCGCATAATCTGCATAGATAATGTTATTTCCTTTGCCATAAAAGAAAATAAAAATCTCTATCCAAACTGAACTATTTGATTTAAACAAAGTATGAGATGTGAATTTTCCAATTATAATATGAATGTTTTCGCGGTCAGTAACATTCCTCAAAGAATATGTTCTTATATAAGTGAAAAATTCTAGTTTTTTAACACTGTCTGATTTTTTTCTTAGACATATGTTTATAAAATCAGGTTAATCAACTACTCTCACTTCTGAAAGGATTCGATGTTGATATTTTTACTAACACTTCTAAGGGCTTGAAATCATTATTTTTGATCTATCACCCACTAATTAGTTTAAAAACAAATACAATATAGATGGATCAACATCTTCATTTCAAAGCTCCAGTTCTGGCATACCTTCTCTTTAGTTGAAATATTCGATATTAGTTGCATGGACAGGACAAGAAACTAATTTATCTGTTAGTTCCTACAAAATTTATCTGAAAAAAAGGGTCTCGTTCAGGAACATGATCGAAAGATGACAGCTTTAAAGACTTGAAAAACAACGATACAACAAATAATATAAACACATGAGAATATGCTTCCTTACTCGATCACAATTATGCTACGACAATCCTTGACCTTTGGTGAATCACCAAGCCTAAGCTCAAGATCCAACTCAACTGGACTATGGCTAAGTTTTGTTACCTCAGATTTGAAGATTTGTTGATTATCGTGAGTTTCATTTCCCTTAAAAGTCAGCATTAGATCAGTCTTCACTTTCTTAGTCGAGATCTCTTCATCACCATCACAAAAATCTCTAACCCTCCCGTGAGCCAACTCGTCTGCTTTCCAATTCTCTCTTCCAATCTCCAATCTTACCGAAACTACGCTTTTCTGGCTAAAAATTTCTTCTTTGGGCGATGCAAAGGAAGCAACATCAAGCCCAAGAGCATCGGAACTAGGGTTAGGGTTGCATGTAAAAGAGCTAAATGGATAAAGATTTAAAACATCTTCGTCTGTTTCACCGCTATGGCTTGAAGCTTCCTTTAACCTTGCCCTGTCCCTTCTGTGCACGTTCATGTGGCCTCCAAGGGCCTGAGCTGATCGGAATTCTCGCTGACAGAAGCTACAAGTGTAGGATCTGGGTGGCCACACGCAGCCACCCAATTCACCAGACGAGTCTTTTGCGAAGGCTTGTTCTTCCCATGATACGTTGGAGGAAGGAGGGAGGATGAAACTAGGGACGAGTGGTCTGCATAGAGAATTCCTTCTTGCACACATCAAGTAACCGATCTGGTTGTTTGAAGTGTTCATGGCAAGCTAGTGGGGATCTGTAAAGGTCTTCTACTTTGGATCGAAATATATGGGGAATTCAATGCTTCTCTGAAGAATTGGATATAGATAAAAGGGCTTGAGAATCTTTTGGGGTGGAAGCGATGAAGTACTTGAAGTTTGTTTTATAGATGCTGCTGATGCTTGTATTTATATATTTTCTAGTGTTACTTCAGAAGTAAATCATACTTTTACGAATGGTTCATCCTCTAGGACGCATTTTGGGTTGTCAAAACGGCTGGTGATTCGTGAATAGCTCGTATTTGATTCATTAAGTAGCTCATGTTCGATTGTTCAAATGAGCCAAACACAACTACTTTTTTGCACTCGATATATAAACGAACCAAATCCTTGTTGGCTTCGTTTTGACTTGAAAATAATTATATATATATATATATATATATATATATATATATATATATATATGAGTTTTATTTTTAAATAATTTAATTGAATACAACACCAAAAAGATTTATAATCAATTAAAATTAATATTTAATAATAGAATAAAAATATAATAAAATCTATTTAAATGAATATTTTAATATAAATAACAAGATTAAATCTCGTCCCACTCTTAATATTTTACGGTTGTGTGATTAGAATTGTCAAAATAGCTCATTATTCGTGAATAGCTCGTGCTCGACTTGATTTGGAAGCGAGCCAAACACAACAGATTTTTTGAGCTCGACATACAATCAAGCCGAACATGAACAATGATATTTCTTAACAAGTCTAGTATGGACTCGCTCAAGGCCCACTCGCTCCTGACAAATGCATGCATGACTAGGATTGTCAACATGATTTTTTGTTCGTGAACAACTCGTGTTCAGCTCACTAAGCAAAAAAGATGAAAATGAACAAATTTTTTGTGCTTGAAATATAAACGAGTCGAATATGAACAGTGATATTTTTTTAATGAGCAGAACTAATCGAGTTCGGCTCATTTACACCCTAGGCACATTTGACAAGCTATTACTGAGTTTTATACAAATAATTTTAAGAAAATTTTTATAAAGAATTTATGGGCATCTTCATTAGTATAAACTTATTTTATTAACATATTGCTTTAAATTTTATTATTAGATATTTTTCAGAATATTCAGTGGGTAAAAACAGAAATGCTTATAATACTGCTTACATGAGCTATAAGCCTACAATTAAATGTCCATTAGATTTGGATTTTTTCTTAATTATGATTAAAATAAACATTGTCCGCATCTTTTTATATTTTTTTATCTTGTGATACTAAGAGTTACAATCATAAGTAATTTATAAATGAATAGCTAAATATAATCTTCAGTCTGAATTACTTTAAAATACGGTAAATAATAATAATACTATAACAAAAATATTTAATCTAACTAAAAATACTTTATCTTTCATTTAACAAAAATAGGGCTAATTATACGACTTATCATCACACTAATATGAAAACTATCACATATACAAATCCAAGCTCTGCCATTCTTCCAATCAACACGTTACGATTTAATGTGACATTACGGATCGAGTGCTATTAAAATAAATAAGAAAATAAAGAAAAAACTATGATAGCCTTCCAACTTATATTTAATTCGTTAGAAATTTATAGTTTTCTTTCCGAAGTATAATTTAAAATAAAACATGTAATCATATTTTTATATGGAAAAATGTGAGTACGCCGATTGTCGAAGCAGTTTGTTTTTACTCTTTTAATATACAACCACACTCTTTCATGTGTGACTCCGTAGAGTTAAAAGAGTTTTAGCAGCAGTTTTTGTACCATCAAGGAAGTTTAGCTGTGATGACAATAGTAGCATTTTTAACTATTAGAAATATAATAGTACTTTAAACTACTACTAGTTTCAAGAAATTTTATTAATTTAATTGACTTTTTTATGTTTATACATGTTTCAATAAACCGGCATGTAGAATATGAGAAGTATATATGAAAAGATATTTGTATACACAAAAATAGATCTATGTATTCGGTTGATTTGGATGAATTGATTTGCAAATTAATCAAACCGGTTGGATCTGAAACCCAATATCTAAAAATCTGTAATGAACAAAATTTTGTCAAAATTAAACCCATCAAAGCATAATTTATTTCAGTTTAAACGGTATGATTTTACATTAATCAAAACATTTTGATGTGTTATTTTTATAGTAGTCACAACTAGCAGGGAAGTTGTATGTATTAAGCAGCTAGTCACCAAATAGGAAGAATAATGTGTAATTCTGACAATCAAATGGAGTAAACATCAAGTCATTACATTTTTTTGGAGGAAAGAGCAACGGTGCCTCTCTACGAGTTAAGTTAAGAAAAGTGTTACAGTAGGGAGGGAGGTGGATCCCATTCTAAAACCAAAAAAGAAAATACAATAAAAACTCACCCGTAAGGGTTCCACTTCCCTCATTACAACTCATGCAAAAAAGTTCTCCAAAATACAAAATAACACCAAAAGAAGAAGCAAAAACCAAAACAGATTTGTAGAAAAATTAGAGAGCCTTGAAATCGAACATAAATTAAATTGTTGTGCCCTGTAACAGAAACCGCAGAAGTGTTGGCCGTGGAGGTCCCAACGTGCTCATAATATATCCAAAAAAGCAGCAAAGAAGACGTGAGCTTATAATCAGCAGATAAATAGCATTTGAAAAGGCATCCAAAACATGTCAAGCCAAGAGAGGAGTCACTGATAGCCAAAATAAAAGTAACCTGCAAATGACAATGAAGACAGCCTGCAAGGAGGAAAGGTACTAGAGAAAACTTGCCCAGAAGAAATGTCAGATATAATCGTTAAAGTTAAAGTAGCAAAACAATAAAGCATATAGACAGTCAAAAAGAGAGCAGTAAAGCAGAAAAAAGGGCTATACTAAGCAAAAGCCCATAAGAAAATCATGTTCTGATATAGGGGAGATTTAAAGAGTCCCCAACTAAGTAGGGTCGCAGAGAAAGGGGTGAATTTAACCCCACCAGAGGGAGAGTAATAGCACTACGAGCCAACCAGTCAGCAGGGGTGTTTCCTTCCCTGAAGATAAAGTTCCAAACAACATTCATATGATTGCCAATAATAAGTGAATGAATTCTATGCAACAAGTAAATGAGGTTTGACTTGGGAGCACAAACTCCGCGCGGCGGACAATTAGCGTAATTTTAATTCTTTTTGTAATAAGTATATAATATATTCTTTTAATTGCAGAGTTACTCTTTTAAAACATGTATACTTATCACTCAAGTAATATAGGGCTCTAGTGGAGTCCTGAATATCGATCCCATAGGGAATATTTTAGAGGCTACAGACTAAGATTATAGAAATCAATTCAAGGTCACAACTAAATCGAAATTGCCTATTTGTCACTAATACACAATCGACAATAATATGAAGTTTTTAAATTAAACTAGTTCTACTAACAATTAACTAGTTTTACTAAAGTGAAGTTCAAATATATAAGTAAAAATCTTTCTCCTTTGTTAAGATATTTAAGTGAATAGATAATTAGAATTAGTTTAAACGATGTTGTACCAAATAGGAGCATACCTATTCTGTATCCTTTGGTCCAGGCATAAAGAACATTGACTAATCCTATACTTGGTTACTGAATATGTGGCTAGGCTGGGAGGATACCAGCTCTCACTTCGGAGCTCCCATATTCCCCTTGCCTGAGGGCTAACATCTACACTTCAGCACCCAAACGATAAGACCGAATTGAGGATTTTAGCATGTCACTCTAAAATCTCCAATTCTAAGCTCAATGAATATTATTTTCTTATTTATTTTCACCTTCCTTCCAAGGACCCTGAATCTCAGATGTAATCTTAACTATAGTTGTCAAAGTCAAGAAATTTTAACTATTCAATTGGCTAAATTGAAAGTAAATTAAGATCTAAGTAAAAGATTATCACAACTTCTTTAAACTTTAATGACACACTAATTTAATTTATCATTTCACAAAAATATCAAAACAAGGAGAAAGGCAAAACAACTACTCAGAATTAATGGAGAGGATACAATAAAAATTGGATTTCATATATAAAAGTAAAGTTCTTCAAACTAAAGTAAATAAACATAACTTATCTTAAATTCCTCCCCAAGCAAACTCCTTGAAGTTCCTCTGAATCTCTTCCTTTCTTTACAGTACTCAGAATTCTCCTTCGAAACGACAATGAAGAAGAGATCTCTATCTATCACTTCCCTTCCACTCTTACAATCCTTTGATGAATTCCTCACAATCTCTATTGAACTCACTATTTAACACTCACTAATAACAATGGACACTAGTGGACTCTCTATTGGACACTAAGTAACTATTAGAAGAATCTAATAGAACTTTTTACAGACTCTTATTGACTTTTAGAGGACTCCAAATGGACTTTTTTTCGGCCTAAAATAATTTTTTTAAAGTTGTTGAAGAGTCTCAAAGGGTTTTGCAAGCATCCCTTCGAAAATCATTCACATTCAACGTATTTTGTGAAAGAACTGTTGATCCCGCCGTCGACGACCTCGAGCTCCGCCATTGGAAGCCTTCTAGAAAGACTGCTTTGAACTGACCTCACTGTCGGCGGCCTCGAACTCCGCTGTCGGCAGCCTCTCTTGAAATATATTCTGAACTCTCGGGAAAATCACGCCGTCGGCACCAACGACCTCGTCGTCGACGCCCTAGGTCAAATTTTCATAATTTAGTCTTTTTTGCTCCAAATTCTCTCCTTTTTGCATATTTTTGCTCCATTATCTTTAAATCTTCATACCTGTAAAAAACACAAAAGTACCATTCTTTAAAGTGCAATATCATCAAAATCAGTATAAAATAGACATGAAATTCTTAACATTTTTTTCTTGGGTCAAAATCCCCCAAACTTAACTATTACTTGTCCTCAAGTAATCTTTAGTACCACATAAAAGTTATGATTCAATATGTATAGTTTTAATTCAAAAATACTATAATTTTGATTTAAATAAATATTATAGCAAGAATTCTTAGAAAGATGTTCAAATAATTAGATTAATTCTGCATGTATAAGACTATCTAGTCATCAAGTAATTAGATTAATCCTTTTCTTTTTCTTTCTTTTTCAAGTGATGATTACTATATCTGGATGACCTGTTAATAATTTAGAACTTCACTCTTACTTTCCTAAATTTGAAACTTTCAAACATTCTTTACCTTATATGTACTTCATAGTTTTTATATCATTGAATCCCAATCTTTTCTTTTTCAACTAAATTCCTAAGTTTCTTAATATTTCAAAATATAGTTTTCTTTACTTTAAATAGTTAACTATAGTCTTATCCTTTTATACTAAATATCTTAACCTACAAAATTAATTTTTCATTACCAAAAATATTTCCTTGAATTTTCTATAATATTTAGATAAAATCTAAACATAGTTATTTGAATTAAATTTTATGACAAAAATCATATTATATTTTTTGAAAATATGTTAATTAAGAACATATAATAGTTAATACTTTTCTCCCCTCCCCCAAACTTAAAGTTTTCTATAATAGAAATAATACAGGGTGAGAAAAAAAATTCTAAATATAAAATTCATACCTTTTCACTTTAAGCATGTTTGTCTCTTTTGAAATTTGCAGGTTCTTTTCAAAATTTTTTAACTTCAACTGATCTGTAATATTAATATAAAATTTCTATTATTTTCAAAATGGATGAAAAGTTTGAAATCTTATGATTTGGTAGTTGAATATTCTTTAAATTCTTAAAATTAAACCTAGTTAGTGAAATTGGGTTAATAATTTACTAAAGACTTTATAAAATCAAAAATAATAAGGAATATTAAATATTTATCTTTTATTCCAAAGGTTATATAGTAGAAAGAGTTACTTGAGGATAAGTAACATTTAAGTTTGGGAGATTTTGATCCATAAAGAAAATACCTATGTTTATGCCTTAATTTTTATAAATTTCTAAGGATATTATGCTTTAATGAAAGGTATTTTTGTGTTTTTGGATGTAGGTGATGTAAAAAGGTCCAAAAAAGGAGAAAGGAGCAAAAAGGAGAAAAAAGGAACAAAAATGGAGCAAAATACAAAAATTATAAAAAATATGGCCTGACGCCTTGGCGCCAGAAGTTGGCGCCTAAGCGCCAGACTCGATACAGAACTATCAAGTTTTTGACATCGTTTGGACAGTTATTTTGACGGAGTGAGCGGTTATTACACATTCTAGAAGACTGACAGTTGTTCCTTGATAATAGGACATGTGATACATTGCATTTGGACGCTCCAAAAAGGTTTTAATCGTGAAGAGGTGCGAGCTAAAGTGAAGAGGTGCGAAGAATTGGACGCAGTGTCAGGCGCCTAGGCGCCAGATTCCGGCGCCTAGGTGCCAGACAGACCTTCTAGAAGATTCATTGAATGTGGACATGTTTTGAAGAGGTGCCTCAAGACAACCCTTGAAGCCTATAAATAGGAGTCCATTTCTTCAGAAAAACGGGCCCCCCATTGTAACTCCTTTCTCTTAGCCACTTTAGGATCTCTCATCCTTAGAGAGAGAAATAGAGAGAGAAATTTAGGGCCACTTTTATTTTAGTTTAGTGAGTTTGTTTTCAAGTTGTTGCATCTGGAGTTCATTACACTGTGGAGTCGGTATGAATCGGAAGATGCCGTAGAAGGAATATTTGAGATAAGTATTTTATTTTTGATTCAAAGTTTATTTATTATGTTTTGTTGTTTATATTCAATGTGTTCTGAGTAGTTAGTTTACTTTCTTCCTTCAATTATGAAAAGATAAATGAGATAATATAAGATTCGATGGAGAATTAAAATTCAAAATATTTTCAAAATATTGTGATGATATGAATACCTGATCTTACTTTACTTTTTAAATTGGCCATTTAAATTGTTCAAACCTGTTGAAGAGTTTTGAGACCTAGAAGGAGAAGAACTCTTAACTTGTAAATGTCACATGAATCCTTGGGTAGTCGAAGGCCATGTGCGGGTTATTCAATGTGAAGTGCAAATAAATAGGAAGATAATATTTAAAGGGCGTAGAATTGATAAGTTTTTAGAGTGACAGACTAAATTCTTATAATTTGATTTATAGATAAGGAAAGGGTCACTAGTAGGGCCGACCATAGCCACCCTTGGACATCTAGTTGTGTGAGTCTAGATTAACCCATTCTACTAACAATACATCCGGACTCGATCCGTAAATTAGCTCAATGTTCTTTGCGCTGGATCAAAGGGTAAAGAATAAGAATGCTTCTATTTGGCACAATACCATAATTCAAATTCTCCAACGAATATTAAATTATCTTTAAAAAATCTTAGATTAATTGAAGGGAAGAAAGTTGTTTGTTTTATATAGTTTTCACAAAGTTATTTTCTTATTATTGTTTTCTTTAACTGCTTATAGTAAATTAAAAGTAATTTATAGTTAGATTAAAATACAAATAGATTTTTGAAATACAATATTTAAAAATTTATTACCATATTTTTTCCCCGTTGGATCGATATTGGGGACTTTGTTTCAAAGCCATATATTACTTGAAACGATACGTATACTTGCGTAGTACCCAAAAAGTATATAAAATATTTTCTTTTTAAATTATATTTTGCTATATAAACATATATTTAAAAAACTATTAATCATTAACGGCCTAGCATTAAGTAGCAATCAAGTTTTATTTAATGTTATTGCCGTAATTAAAATTTGGTACACATCTATATAACAAGTTATTCCAGGTCAAGTTTTTGGCGCCGTTGCTAGAAATTAAATTTTCTAGCAGTGGTGACAAATCCTTGTATTTGGAAATACAAAAATCGGGTCACCTGCCGCCAAACATTAAGTGCTATTACTTCAGATTGTCTCCATCTGAGGGAGATTTGGATATGATCATTGCCTACCTGACTGATAGTACTGGAGCCCGGAAGATTCATAACGGAAAAATGGTAAATTTTTCATGTTCTAAGCTTAATGGTGTTTCAAAGGCATGACACTAATTTATTTCTTCTCGTCTCCTTCTATCCAATCATCTGAGTGAGGTTACCAAAGATAGAGCTATCCTTAACTATTGCATTCAAAAGAGGAAGCCTATTGATGTAGGGAACATTATTTATGATTCTGTAGAGGCTATTGCTCGTTCTAACACTTCTATTGGACTTGGTTTTCCATCTCTGATCTATTCTCTATGCCAAAGTGTTGGAGTAGTTGCTGAGCTTTCTGAGAAAAAGCTCAAGTTGACAAAGCCTATAGGAAGAGAGAGCATCAATATCTATGATCAACTTTGAGGTAAGAGTTCTACTGCACCTTCTGGTTCATTACCTACTTGAGGTAGAGCTTCTACTTCTAAACCATCTACTTCTGCTAAGCCACCATCTACTTTTTGGGAGACTATGCATGATTAGTTTATAGAGCAGCAGAATGAGTTATTCCTAACTCATTGTAGAGTAGATAAGATCGATAAGAAGATCAATCATCTTTCTGAGTATACACAAAGAAAGAGTGATTACGATGCTGAGTATTCTGAGTCTTTAGTGAGATTTATGAAAGGTGAGCACGATGTTCAGTTCCCTACTTGTCCCATATATTCACCATATGTTGATCCAAAGGATATGGAGTTTTCTTTTGGTGATGACGATGATGAAGCTACAGATAGTGATTAGTAGCTTGACTTACCTCTGGAGATGTGTTGATTCTGTTTTTAGTGTGTTTCTTGTTTCTTGTGTTGTTTAGTGTGATGTTATTTGTTAGTGTTGATGTGAATCTTTTAATTTGAAACTACTTTTAGATTATCTGATGTGTGTTTAAGACTGAAATATGAATGAATTTTTATAAAATTTTATTTCTGTTTCAGCCTACTGTTTAGTGTTCATGAATAGTTAGTAATTTTGCATGTTCAAAAATAAAAATAAAAAATAAAAAAGGATTTTTTTAGAAATTAACTCCTTCTCTGCAAAACTTTTCTATATATGCTTAATCAATTCTGTTATATTCATCTTAAAACATGTGTAGAAGTAGAGGTTAGTTTTTCCTTACTACATCATTATTGTACTTAGAGTAATTCCTGTTTTTTCCTTTCTCTTATGCTTTAGAAAATTTCATGATTCATATTTATACTAAAGCTGAAGTTTGGGGGAAGGGAAATCATTTATCAAATTTAAATATTATTTATCCTTAACGAACTAATATTTTCTTTAAAAATATATTAACATAACATAATGAATGAAAAATCTGTTTAAGATTAACTAAAATTTTAAATTTATAAATAATTTAGTAAACTTAACTAAAATTTCAAAAACTTTGATTGATTTTAAGAATATAATTATTTAACTTAAAGAATAATAAGATCAAAATTTTTCTATTTATAGTAAAGAGAATTGTATTTTTGAAATACTAAGGAATCAAGATTATTGCTTGAAAAAGAAAAGATTGAAATAATTTTTGAAAAGTAATAAATTATTAAAAATGTCATATTTATTAAGTAAGAATGTATAAGTTTTTGAAAATAAGTTAAGGATAGTGAAGTTCAAAATCATTAACAGGCTATCCAAAAATAGTAATCCTCACTTAAAAAAAAAAGAAAAAAGATTGAAAAATAATCCAAAAGAAAAAAACAGAAAAAAAAGAATGTGAGGAGAAGCTTGAGGAAATGCCTAATCAAAATTTGGCTTCACTTGAATTATCTTATAGGAAGAAAACTGATTACATTTTTAACTTAATTTCTATGTACAAATATTTTTACTAGAAAAATATTTCATGAAAATCTTTTTCTTGTAAATATTCTATGTGACCTTAATATGATAAACTACAATTATTCCTGAAATAAATGAAAAATTGGAAGTCTTATGATTTGGTAGTTAAATGTTCTTTAATTCTTAAAATTAAACTTAATTAGTGAAATTTGGTTAATGATTTGATAAAGCATTTATAAAACCAAAAATTATAAGGAATCTTAAATATTTTAAATTCATTCCAAATGTTATCTATTTTATGTAATTAAAAGGGTTACTTGATGACAAGTAACGTTTAAGTTTTGGGGAATTTGATCTACCTAAAAAAATACCCATTTTTATGCCTTATTTATGATTCAATTCTTAAGGATATTATGCTTTAATGAAAGGTATTTTCATGTTTTTGGATGTAGATGATTAAAAAAGAGTCCAAGAAAGAAAAAGAAGGAAAAAGGAGCAAAAAGGAGCAAAAAGGAGCAAAAATGAAGCTTATGGAGCAAAATATTGGAATTATTGGCTTGACGTTTAGGCACTAGAATCCGGCGCCTAAGCGCCAACTCGATGCAGACGCTGTTAAGATTTTTTGATGATTTTGGGGAGTTATTTTGACGGAGTTAAGAAGTTATTGGAGCTTCTAGAAGAGTGGAAGTTACTCATAATATATAGGACATATGATACAATGCATTTGGACACAAGGAAACTATTTTAATCGCGAAGAGGTGTGATCCAAATTGAAGAGGTGTGAAGACCTAATCACGGAGTCCGGCGCCTAGGCGCGACAGTTAATTTCTAGAATATACATTGAATTTGGATGAATTTTGAAGAGGTGCCTTAAGCAACCCCTAGTCAAATTCAGAGCTCTATAAATAGGAGCCCATTCTACAAAGAAAATCGCACCTTATAGTCTCTTTCGCCCCTTTTAGTACCTTCTCTCCCCCCTCTAGTTTTACTTAGTTTTTTTAGTCTCTTCCACACTTAGGGAGCCACTTTACTTTGTATCTAGTGAGTTTAATTTGAGTATTTATTATGTTTTATTGCTCTTGGAGTCTTTCATCATTGCTTTGGAGTCAGTAGAAGTTAGCGGATCACTTGAAGGAACACTTCAGATAAGTATTTGTACCTTGGTTCAAAGTTTTATAAATATGTTTTATTGTGTGATTTCAATGTGTTATGAGTAGTTAGTTATCTTTCTCCTTTCAACTATGAAAAGATAATAAATTAATTAAATTTTGTTGGAGAATTAAATTTAAAATATTTAAAACTTTGTGATGATATTAATATCTGATCTTAGTTTACTTTTTAAATTAGCCATTTAAATTGTTAAAACTTGTTGAAGAATTTTGAGACCTATCTGGAGATAAATTCTTAACTAGTAGATATCACAGGAATCCTTATGTAATTGCAGGCTATACGCGGGTTATTTAAGGTGAAGTGCAAATAAATAGAAAGATACTATTTGTTAGGTGTAAAATTAATTAGTTTTTAGAGTGACAGACTAAATTCTAATAATTTGGTTTATAGAAAGGGAACGGGTCACTGGTATGGCCGACCATAGCCACTCTTGGACATCTAGTAGTGTGAGCCTAGATTAACCCATTCTACTAATAAAACATCCTGAACCGATCTATAGATTAGTCAATGTTCTTTGCACCTGGACCAAAGGGTAAAGAATATGAATGCTTCTATTTGGCACAATAACAAATCTAAATTCCCCACAAAATATAATTATTCTAAAAATCTTGGATTAGTTGAAAAGGAGAAAGTCATTTTTATACTTGCATTGAATTTTAATTACTGCTTACTTTACTTTATTATCACTTCTTGCTTACTTGCTTATAGTAAAAATTGTTTGTAAATTAAATTTGAAAATAATAGTTAAAAAAAGTATATATATATAAATTACTTTTAATTTTAAAAATTCAAAAATATTTCTTACATTTCTTACTTTTTATAAAAACACTATCCATGTGGAATCGATAACCAGGACTCCACTAGAGCCTTGTATTACTTGAACGATATGTATACTTTCGTGGAAAATTGTGACTTTTACAATAATTATTATAAAATCTAAATATAAATTCATAAGTAAAAGTAAACATTGAAACATTGCACATCAAGTTTTTGAAGCCATTTGCCAGGAATTAAATATTCTAAAAGTGGTATCAAATTCTTGTATTTAAAATCATCTATAAAGTCGCATCGCATCATCTGTCATTATTCAAATTTCGTGCTGACAAGAGAAAATATGAATGAAATATACCAATATTTGACGGATGAAACTGATAACAGGGAAGTTAGAGAAAATAGGTAAGTTAATTTTTCTGCAACACTTTTAAATCCTGTTTCGAAAAATTGGCACTTTTTCATATTTGCAAAGTTATTGCCGACAATGAAAATCGACAAAGTCACAAAAGAAAGTGCAATTTTAAACTACTACATTCAAATGAGATGACCCACTGATATTGGATCAATAATTGTGAAGTCCGTGTTTGGCCTGATCGTTCAAGAATCATCTCAAGGGCTTGGACATCCTTCAACAATTTCCTCAATATGCAGTTTATTTCATGTTTTGTACGAGATAATGATTGAAATGTTTGTTTTCAGAGTTTTGAGTATTGTGGTTTGGATTGTGACTCTGATTAGATGAATTTAGGTTGAGAAAATACCTGCTTATGTGTGTTATGTAATGTGTGTTTTAAACACTTGGATTTAATATATAATTGTGAAGTTTTATTGTTTGTATGTTTATTTGTGTTAATACATCACTTAATCACTTAAAATATATGATTAAAATTATCGAACGGATGACGACGACGCTTAAAAATGATCGAAGTAGCAAAAATTTTAAAAATGATTAATTTTTGAATTCTCGTTGACGGCGAGCTTGAGGCCGCTGACGGCGTTATTTTCCCGAGGGTATTGAAATTTAATTCAATAGAGCCCGCCGACGATGTGAACGACCCCGCCGACAGCGAGATCGTGAATATTACTTTTTAACCATGATTTTGACCGATCAAATGCAACTATTCATCGTCTTCTTCCCTGTTTTACCCAAAAAATTGACCTAGGGCTTGATAGATCTCGGATTTGGAGCGATTTCAACAAATTCTAACACCATATTTCATCTTCCCTTGGTAAGAGCTTCACTCATATGTAAAAATTTTTTATTTTCACCATGAATTTTTTCCACATTAAGAAATTTTGGAAAATTTGAAAATGTGGAGAAAAGACTTGGAAGGAATTCATGGAACTTGATTTAGATTGTTTTAAACCCCCTTTAGAAGCCATTGTATTATTATTTTGGAGATTAGTTTAAATTTTTTGTGATTTTGATCGATCAAACAATGGCTCCACGACAAAAGAGAAGACTCGAATACGACGAAAATCGATTCATTAATGCGAAAGCACAATCGAGGTATACTTCAATCTTTCAAAGTAAGAAGTGCATCCAAGATCGAGTTTTCAAAAATCCTAGAGAAGAGGTGGAACGTGTTATCAAAGAGGGAGGATGGGAGAACTTTTGCTACACAACAAATAAAGCTTCTATCGAAGTTGTGAGAGAGTTCTACTCAAATCTGACTCAACTTGAGGACGAGTTTGTCCAAGTAAGGGGATATTCTGTCGACTTTAATGCTAATCAGATTGATTCTTTTTACGAGCTTCACGACTATTTTTTTAGTGATTATGAAACATTTAGAACAATGGAGGGTCCATTGAACGATGTTATTGACTTTCGAACTGATGGGAAAGGAATTTGAGAAATTAAAAAAAGTCAACGGATTAACTTTCCACTGTCCATGATGAATTCCACTACTAAGGCATGACATTATTTCATTTGTTCGACTCTGCTACCCACCTACCATCATAGTGAAGTCTCGAGAGACAGAGCTGTTATAAATTTCTGTATTCAGAACAATAGAAGCATTAATGTTAGGAGAATCATTTATAAGAATATTATGGCCACTACAAAGAGTGAGACATGTGGATATTTAGGGCATCCTGGCCTAATTTATGCACTTTATCAATTATCTGGAGTTGAAGCAAGAGATGATGAGGAATGGGTGTATCCGATGAAAACTATTAGTAAAGCAAATATAAAGACTTATGAAACCCATGAGGAATGGAGATCAGGGAGTAGCAGCAAAGCACCTTCTACTAGTAGAGACATTCCTTCTAGTAGCTGTGACCCTCCTGCCTCTAGTCCCCCAACCTTATATGATTTGATGAATGCCATGACCCTGCAGAGGAAAAGTTATGAGCAATTAGATGAAAAATTAGAAAGAATTGATCATAGGATTGAAGGATTAGAGAGAAGACATGATCATGATAGTGAGTATCTTCAGAGGCACTCTAATTTTAAGATGGCATATTATGACGCTCAGGCTAGATACTATAGAGGAGAGCCTGATGTTATTTTTCTAGAATGCCTCCGGTATACTCAGTATCAACCCAATCCACCAGCTGACCAGGGTCATGAAGATATTGCATGGTATTTTAATATCTGATAGTGATGTGATAAGTTGTATTTTGTTTGTTTTAGTTTTGTTGTAGTACTTTAATTTTTATTGTATTCTGTGGACTATGCTTTGTTTTTGGGATATGTGTTTAGTTTTGCAGTTTGCATTTTCATTTTTGGATATTTGTGATAGTAATTGTAATTGCGAACTAAATATTCTAAAATAGTAAACTGTTTATTCTGTGTTGTGCAATGCATATGTACTTTGTAGTGTAGTTAGTTGTTATCGTTTAATGTTTAGTTTTAAATACTTGTTTTAAAATTTCATCACCCCAGCAAATTTACTAAATTGTTATATATGTAGAAAGGTAAGATCTTCTTGAAAATTCTTTCCTAAATAAATATTCATGCATAAAAATTAAGTAAAATATGTAATTAGTTTTCTTCCTATAAGATAATTCAAGTGAAGCCAATTTTTGATTAGGCATTTCCTCAAGCTTCTCCTCTCTTCTTTTCTCTCTCTTTTTTTTTGATATATAGAGAGGATTACTAAATCTGTATAGCCTGTTAATTGTTTTGAACTTCACTATCCTTAACTTATATTTTCAAAACTTATACATTTCCACTTAATTATGATAACATGAATAAGAATTCAAAAAGATTTCCAATCTTTTCTTTTTCAAGTGATAATTTTTTATTACTTAATATTTCTAAAATTCTATTATTTCTATCTTGAATAGAAAAATTTATTAATCTTAATCTTCTTTAAGTTAAATAATTATATTCTTAAAATCAATCAATGTTATTAAAATTTGGTTAATTTCACTAAATTGTTTTTAATTTCAAAAATAAAAGTGATCTCAAATAAATTCTTCATTCCTTAAGTTATGTTAAAAAGTTTTTATTTTTAAAAAAATATTAGCTCTTTAAGGACAAATAAAATTTAAATTTGAATATATTTTCCCTTCCCCCAAACTTAAGTTTTGGTACACTAAGACAATGAGAGAAAGAAAATCATAAATTTAAAAAAAAAGAAATTTTTATAAGTATGTAAAAAGGATCTTAAAAAGAAAAATTTACTTCTACTCATGCTTTTATGAATAATTAAGATAAAATTGAAGCATGTATAAAAAGTAAGCAGGCTAATTTTTATGATTATACTAAATTTGAAACAAAATAAAAGCAGCGCAAAATTACTAATTACTAAACGATGAGATCGAAACAAACATATCATAAATTAACTTTAATCTCGGTCTCGAAACACAATATACTAAGAATATTCTAACAACAGAATCTTAACATTAATCAATCCACACAGATACTTAAACAAATCAACATACATCAAACATAAAACTAAACAAGCAAACCAAACAAATCAAATCAACAAAGCAGCACAACATAAAGATCTATAAACTACTAGTCACTGACTGTAGCCTCATCATCATCATCGTCACCAAAGGAAAATTCTACATGCTTAGGATCAACGAATGGTGTGAAACTAGGAAAAGTAGGGAAACTAACATCATGTTCACCCTTCAGAAATCTGACTAGGGCTTCAGCATACTCAGCATCATAGCTACTCTTCCTGTAGGTATAGTCAGATAAATGATCAAGTTTCCTATCAATAGTATCAATCCTGCAGTGAGTTTGAAATAACCTGGCTCGTCGCTCTATATACTGATCATGCATTGACTCCTAGAAACTCGATGGTGGCTCAGTAGAAGTGGAGGGTCGAGAAGTAGAAGGTCTACCTGGAGTAGGTACAGAAGAAGGAGCAGTCGATCTCTTCCCTCAAAGATGATCATAAATGCTAATGCTCTCCTGACCAATCGGCTTAGTAGTCTTCAACCTTTCCTCTGAAACATCTGCAGTGACTCCATTGCTAATACATAATGAATAAATCAGTGATGGGAATCTCAGTCCAACATAAGTGCTAGATCTAGCAGTAGAATCCACAGAATCATAAATAATATTGCCGACATCAATAGGCTTCCTTTCCTAAATGCAGTAGTTTAAGATCACTCGATCTCTAGTCACTTCACTCAAGTGGTTGGAAGGTATCAATCTTGCAGAAACAAAATAGTGCCATGCTTAGAAATACCATTTAATTTGGAGGATTTGAAGTTTACCCTTTTTTTGTTCCTGATCTTCCAGGATCCAGTACCGTCAATTAAATAAGCAATGATCATATCCAAATCTCCCTCAGATGGTGATAATCTAGAATAGTAGCACTCAATAGTCAGTGGCAGGCCATAAAATACATTGATTCTTTCAAGATTAAATCCTACTCTGACACCTCTGAAGAAAACTTCATAATCTTCGACATCCAGAAAATTTGCATAAAACTCTCGAACTATAGAGATAACAGCAATAGCAGTGAAATAACAGAATCGTTGCCAATTGTGTGCAAAGATAGTGTTTTCAATCATTTCTCACAGATGATAGAAACTTCGTTCTGAAATGAACTTCCTCGACTTCGCAAATTCGTGGTATCGAAAATGCGCAGCCGCAGTAGAAAATTTTCTGCTATCAAAGTTATCTCGTGCCTTCCCGCGTTTAGATTTCAGAGCCATCTAAACGTGAAAGAAAACAAGAACAAATTTAGGAATCAAAAGTTTAAACTTTTTTTAAGTTTATAAAACTTAAAAAAAGTTTAAAAATCCAAAGAAATCATTAAAATCAAATTTTTTTCAAAATTTTGGTTCTTAGCAAAACCTAGGGAAATCTATGGTGAAAATCAAAAATAAATGGTTTAAAGTGTAGATCTGACCTTGAGACGAAGAATCGAGTGGTTTCACGCTCAAATCCTTGATGTTTTGACCTTAAAATGGATCTAAATGGTGTATTTTTTGCGAAAATGGGGAAGAAGATGAAGCTTAGGCGTCAAAAATGGCTTTTGGGGGTATTTAAGGAAATTTTCGGGTACAGGCCGAACCGGAGCTTAGGCGCCAAATTCTGGCGCCTAGGCGCCAGACTCGCCTTTCACAAAAAAAATATTTTTAAATTTAATTTTCCACCAAAATTCATAAATTCAACTTCCAATTACTCACATTAGAGTAGGGCTTCAGTTTCTAACTTCCACAACATTTTTCAAAAAATTTAAAAATTAAATATTTAATCCATCAATCAAACATAAAGTTTAAATCAAACTCACTAAATTCCATTTATAATCTTCAATATTGGCTCAATACATTCCAGATAAGTATTATACTTGATTCAAGTTCCTAATACACACTCAAACATAACAATTTCTAAGCAAAAACAACACACATTGAACATGAAAGCAAATACACAAACAAACACAATCGATTCACTAAATCGATACAATGACTCAACAAACCAGATAATAACTATCTCATTACCAGAATATTCTAATCTTCACAAGGGAAATTGTGTATTCCACTTGGAAAGAATACTAACGCTCTCGGGAAATCCGTAGCCGTCTTTTCGTCAATCCACTTGTTCTTCGCATACATTTCAACTTGAGCATCTTGATAAGCTGCAAAATGATCAAATTGAAGTTTCATTTGCCATTCTAGATGTTCAATCTGATGAAACATCTCATGAAGGCGATCTCCAATGCTTTTAAAGTCCGCTTCAAACTTATCCAAATGACTAGAAATTTTCTCTAAACTTACTGCGATGAAACCATTGAAGTAGAGTTGAGGATCCTTTGAGACCTTGTCTCTAGCTTCTTCTCTATGATTTCTTCTTTCCATTTATTTAAAAAATTCTCAAATCTCTCAAGAATGAAGTGTATTGGATGTAACTTTGATTGCTTGATGGTTAGGGAAGAAGATGGTTTGATTTAAAGGTGAAAATTGTGTGAAAAACTGAAAAATTTTAGGTTTTTGCACGATCCAGTAACCGTGGCGTTTAGGTGTCGGATCTGGCGCCTAGGCACCAGACCTATTGATACATAGTTTAACTTTGGCGCTTAGGCGCCGAATCTTGACGCCTAGGCGCCGGAACTATGTTCAACTCCGTTTCGCCCAATCGTTAAATTTTTAAAATTTCGTTCTCCAAGATAGGTAAATTATACTGGTGAGAGTAATCTAGACTCAATAACTCACATTGTAAACAATCATAATGAAGGTTAAATTGCTATCCTTTTTTACTCATATTTAAAATAGAGTGATCCAATTTCTAAATCTTACATACTTCAAAATAATCTTCAGCCTAAGTCAACAAAGACTTATGAGCATCAAAAAATTTTAAAGTAATATAAAATTAGTCAAGATCGAGGCATAACCTTACATTAAAACATAAAAATATTCATAACAAAAGATAATTATGGGTTGCCTCCAACAAAGCGCTTGGATTAACGTCGTCAGGCCGACTTTAGTAAATCTTTAATCAGGCTGACTTAATTCATAAGCCTCTCTACAAATCATTTTAATATCTCCCAAATAAGGCTTCAATCTTAATCCATTTACTTTAAAAATTTTTCCTGTTTTGGGGTCTTTAATATCCACAACTTCATAATGGTATACTTTCTCAACTACATAGGGTCCAATCCATATAGAGCTTAACTTTCCAGGAAAAAGTTTTAAACGAGAGTTAAACAGTAATACTTCTTGTCCAGGCTCAAAAATTTTTCCTGAAATTTTCTTATCATGCAACATCTTCATTTTCTCTTTATAAATCCTTGCATTTTCATATGATTCATTTCTTATTTCTTCCATCTCATTCAATTGCAATAATTGCTTTTCTCCTGCTTTATTCAAATTAAAATTAAACTCCTTTATTGCCTAATAAGCTTTATGTTCAAGTTCTACAGGTAAGTGACAATGTTTACCATAAATTAATCGGTAAGGTGACATTCCGATTGGTGTCTTATAAGCTATTCTATAAGCCCATAATGCAAAATCAAGTCTATCAACCCAATCAGTTCTTTTAGGATTAACAGTCTTCTCTAAAATTCTTTTAATTTCTCTGTTTGATACTTCAGCCATTCCACTTGTTTGTGGATGATAAGCAGTTGCAATTCTATGTTTGATTCCAAATTTTTGTAGTAATGATTAAATTCTTATATTCCTGAAATGACTTCCACCATCAGTGATAATTACCTTAGACATTCCAAATCTTGAAAATATCATTTTCTTTAAGAATTTAGAAACACTTTTGGAATCATAGTTTGGTAAAGCAACAGCTTCAATCCACTTTGAAACATAATCAACTGCTAATAAAATATAAATTTTTCCAGATGATGGAACAAATGGTCCCATAAAGTCTAAACCCCATATATCAAAAATTTCAACTTCCAATATATAGTTTAAAGACATTTCATTCTTCCTAGATATATTTCCCATCCTTTGACATCGATCACATGTTTTCACATAATGTCTCACATCTTTAAATAAGGTAGGCCAATAAAATCCAGAATTTAAAATTTTAAATGCAGTTTTATCTATGCCAAAGTGTCCTCCAAAATCGGAATCATGACATTTTTGAATAATAGTAAAAGTTTCCTCATAAGGTACACATCTTTGAATCATAGAATCTCTTCCAATTTTAAATAAATGAGGATCTTCCCAAATATAAGATTTAGCATCATATTTAAATTTCTTAATTAATTTGTTATCTAATTCATAAGGCAAAATATTGATAACAATATAATTAACAATATCAGCATACCAAGGTGTTTTGCATCCTTGAATAACATATAAAGATTCATCAGGAAATTTCTCATTTATATTTTCTTCCGAAATAATATCATTTTTAATTCTAGACAAATGATCAGCAATTTGGTTTTCAGTTCCTTTTCTAACTACTATTTGAAAATCAAATTCTTGTAGAAGTAAAACCAATCTTATAAGTCTAGGTTTAGAATCCTTCTTAGATAATAGATATTTAATAACAGAATGATCAATATGAACTATGCATTTATTACCAAGAAGATAAGGTCTAAATTTATCAAAGGCATATACTATAGCTAGAAACTCCTTCTCAATGGTAGTGTAATTTCTTTGTGTTTCAGTGAGAGTTTTACTAGCATAATATACAACTTTGAAAATATTCTCATATTTTTGTCCTAATACAGCTCCAACTGCAAAATCACTTGCATCACACATTAATTCAAACGATTTATTCCAATTAGGTGCGACAATGATAGGTGCAGTTATTAATTTTTCTTTTAGAATTAATACATTCTTTGTTAAATTCAAATTTCACATTTTTTTCCAATAAATGACAAAGAGGTTTAGCAATTTTAGAAAAATCCTTATGTATCTTCTATAAAATCTAGCATGACCTAGAAAACTTCTCACATCAGTAACAGTAGTAGGTGGTTGCAATTCAGCAATAATTTTCACTTTTGCTTGATCTACTTCCATCCCTTTTTGTGATACTTTGTGACCAAGTACAATGCCTTCTGTGACCAAGTACAATGCCTTATGTGACCATGAATTGACATTTTTCCCAGTTAAGAACTAAGTTTGTTTCTTCACATCTTTTCAGAACTTTGGCTATATTTTCCAAACAAGATTCAAAAGAAGTTCTAAAAACTGAAAAATCATCCATGAATATTTCAATTCCTTTGTCAATCAAATCACAAAATATTGACATCATACATCTTTGAAAAGTTGCAGGTACATTACATAAACCAAAAGACATTCTTCTAAAAGCAAATGTTCCATAAGGACTTGTAAATGTTATTTTTTCTTGATCCTCAGGAGCAATAAGTAATTGATGATAACCAGAATATCCATCCAGAAAACAGAAATATGGGTGTCCGAGCTAATTTATCGAGCATTTGATCCAAGAAAGGTAAAGGAAAATGATCCTTTCTAGTGGCTTTATTTAATTTCCTATAGTCAATACAAATTCGCCATCCAGTAACTTGTCTTGTAGGAATTAGTTCATTTTTATCATTAACAATGACAGTCACACCTCCTTTCTTCGGAACACAATGAATAGGACTTACCCATTGACTATCTAAAATAGGATAAATAATACCAACATCTAACCACTTAACAATTTCTTTTTTAACAATCTCTTTCATTATAGGATTTAATCTTCTTTGCGGTTAAATAGTAAGTTTAAAATTTTCTTCCATTAAAATTCTATGCATACAAATGGAAGAGCTTATTCCTCTTATATCAGCAATAGTCCAACCAAAAGCTTTCTTATAATTCTTTAACACACCTAGTAGTTTTTCTTCTTGATCTTTACTCAGTTCAGAAGAAATAATAATAAGTAATGTTAAAGAATTTCCAAGAAACACATATTTTAAATGTGAAGGTAACATTTTTAATTCTAGTTCAGGGGCTGTTTTAATTGATGGTAAAAGTATATCATTTTGAGTTATGTCTAAAGTTTCCCAGTTATCTTTAATAAAATGAGTCTCTTCTTCTTCTACTTCTTCATTTTCATCAGTTAAAAATTCAAATTTTTCTTCAAAAATGACTTTACATTTTTCTTGATAATGTTTCTCAATTAAATAATCAATTATATCCATTCGATAACATTTCTCTTTATCAGGGTACTTCATTGATTTAAGAACATTGAATTTAATTTCTTGATCATTAACTCTCATGGTTAGTTCTCCCTTTTGCATATCAATCATAGCTCGTCCGGTAGCTAGAAAAGGTCTCCCTAAAATAATAGGTATCTCTTTATCTTCTTCCATATCAAGTACGATGAAATCTACAGGGAAGATAAATTTATCCACTTTAATAAGGACAATCTCTATAACTCCTTTAGGATAAGTGATAGATCTATCAGCTAACTGAAGGGTTACAGTGGTGGGAGTAATATCTCCTAAATCTAATCTTTGAAAGATAGAAAATGGCATGAGATTAATACTTGCTCCTAAATCATATAAAGCTTTTCCACAAAATTTTTCTCCAATAGCACAGGGTATAGTGAAACTTCTAGGATCCTTAAGTTTTTCAGGTAATTTCTTTTGAATTATTACACTACATTCTTCACTTAATGCAACAGTTTCAAAAACTTCAAATTTTTGTTTCTTGCTTAAAATATCCTTCATAAATTTTGCGTAAGTTGGCATTTGTTCCAAAGCTTCAGCAAAAGGTATGTTAATAGTAAGTTTCTTTAAAATTTCAAAGAACTTAGAAAATTGATGATCAAGTTTCTGCTGTTTAAGTCTTTGAGGAAAAGGTGGTGGTGGTTTTTCAACTTCCACATTAATGGTATAACGATCGATCTTGACTAGGAGAGAGAGTTTCTTTAGGTTATTCAATCTCTTCAACCTTAATATCTTTTTCAATTTCATTCTGCATTCTTTCTTTTAATTCCTTTCCACTTCTAAGTTGCACAGCCTTAACATGTTCTTGTTCTTTTCCAGTTTCCTTTGGATTAATTTCCACATTACTAGGAAGTGTTCCTACAGGTCTGTTATTAATTAAAGTAGCAATTTTCCCCCATTTGATTTTCAATATTACGAATAGCAGTATTTTGATTTTGTAATTGATTATTCATTTGTGAAATTATTTCTTCTATTCATAACTTTTTCTGTTGATTATTAAATCCAGGAGGTTTATAATTTGAATTAACTTGATTATTCCAATTTCTAGTGGGATGCGATTGATTATTACCCCATTATTGTTGTGAATTATTCCAGTTAAAATTAGGATGATTTTTCCACCCAGGATTATAATAATTTGAATAAGGATTATTTTTACTTGCAATTGCTTGTAAAGTTTCAATAGTCTGAGAATCTTCAATATTAACAGAGTTATTATGTGAAATATTAATTGCAAAATTATCTAATTTCTTAGACATTGCTGCTACTTGTAAAGCTAAGATAGAAAAGGCTTCATTATCATGAATACTTGCCATCTTTTTAGGATTAATCCTTTCGGAAGGCCATTGAAAATTGTTATTAGCCATTTCTTCAATTAAAGTGGAAGCTTCTTCAAATGATTTAGACATTAAAGAACCTCCAGCAGCAGCATCAATAATTGATTTTAAAGATCCAATTAATCCATTATAAAATGTTTGAATAATTAACCAATCAGGAAAAACATGATGAAGATATTTTCTTAATAGTTCTTTAAATCTTTCCCAAGTTTGATATATTGTCACCTCGTCAAATTGACTAAACGAAGTAATATCATTTCTTAATTTAGTAGTTTTAGAAGGAGGAAAATATTTAGCAAGGAATTTTTGTGTCATTTCGGCCCATGTTTTAATAGAACCGAGTTGCTAATGAGTTTAACCACATCTTTGCTTTATCTCTTAAAGAAAAAGGAAAGAGTCTAAGTCTAATAGCATCATCGAAACATTGTTATATTTAAAGGTAGCACAAAGTTCTAAAAAACTAACAAGGTGTAAATTTGGATCCTCATTTGGTGTTCCACCAAATTGATTGTTTTGCACCATTTGAATAATAGACAGTTTAAGTTCAAAAGAATTAGCAACTACAGTGGGTATTTTAATACTACTATGAAATTCATCAACTGTAGGGTTAGCATAATCCCTTAATGGTTTATAAACATTTTGATCATTAAGTTCAATTGGATTTTGTAAAGTAGCCATTTCTTGAAATTTTTGAATTTGTTTTCCCTTTTTAATTTTTCTTATTGTTCTTTCTAGTTCAGAATCTAAAGGTAATAATCCTTCAGAACCACAACTTCGCATAAAAAAATTAAAACAAGGAATAAAATAATCATATATATTTTTTTATTTTTTATATTATTATATATTTTTTATGTTTTTGGAAATATAATATTTAAAAATCTATAACTATTTTTATTCCTTCCCGGGCAACGGCGCCAAAAACTTGACCCGATTTTTGTATTTCTAAATATAAGGATTTGTTACCACTGCTAGAAAATTTAATTTCTAGCAACGGTGCCAAAAACTTGACCTGGGATAACTTGCTATATAAATGTGTACCAAATTTTAATTACGGCAATAACATTAAATAAAACTTGATTGCTACTTAATGCTAGGCCGTTAATGTTTAATACTTTTTTAAATATATGTTTATATAGCAAAATATAAATTAAAAAGGAAATATTTTATATACTTTTTGGGTACTACGCAAGTATACATATCGTTTCAAGTAATATAGGGCTTTGAAACAAAGACCAACTATCGATCCCATGGGGAAAAAATATGGTAATAAATTTTTAAATATTGTATTTCAAAAATCTATTTGTATTTTAATCTAACTATAAATTACTTTTAATTTACTAGATGCAGTTAAAGAAAACAATAATAAAAAAATAACTTTGTGAAAACTATATAAAACAAACAACTTTCTTCCCTTCAATTAATCTAAGATTTTTTTAAAGATAATTTAATATTCGTTGGAGAATTTGAATTATAGTATTGTGCCAAATAGAAGCATTCCTATTCATTACCCTTTGATCCAGGCGCAAAGAACATTGGCTAATTTACAGATCAGGCCTGGATGTATTGTTAGTAGAATGGGTTAATCTAGACTCACACTACTAGATTTCCAAGGGTGGCTATGGTCGGCCCTTCTAGTGACCCTGTCGGCATATTTTTTAGGTTGTGTTTTATTTTGAAAAAGAGGGGGTCGCCTAACAGAAGCTGTCGGCGAATTTTTAATTTAATTAAAATAATTTGAAAAGTAGTATTTGATTTTGAAAATAATTTTAAATTTGAAGGTTTTAAGATATGAGATTGAACCGATCTCACATCCCAAATAGTTTATATAAACGAGCACCGCACCACAAACCGTGTATCTATCCCTAAAGATAGACACACCGCTGACGGTGGGGCTCGATTAAATAAACTAGAAGATTTGTGACACCCGTTTGGTACGCGAACCAATTTTATAAGCCGACAAAATTCCCTGTTTAATATGAAAACATTAAACAGGGTTTATATTACCTGGGTTCTTCAAAATTCCCTATAAGGGCAAGCCCCTATAGTTAATTACATCTTAAGTGACGGGAATCACCTAAGAAAACTCTCGATAATAATCAATAATTCTTCTCTCAAGAATTTCAAAGTTTAAGTTTTCAAGGGATTGAAGTTTTGAATTTCAATAGGGAATGGATCAAGTTTGGAACATTTTGTTTTGTGAATCCAAAGGAAGAAAAGTAGGAGAAACCACAGATTCGAAGTGAACTTCGGTAATTTCCCGACTATCCTATTGTTTGGCTTAGATTTAGGAAAATCCTAATGTTTATTTAAAAGTTTTGATTTTGTCAATTTTAATTAATTAGGACTTATATTTATATGATAGAATCATACAAATAGCCTTGAAGATGTGAGGGTTTATGTCGTATCAGACGACTACCTCGGAATCCTAAGTCCGGTTAGGGCTTAATTTGCAAAGCAAATGCCTAACAAAAGGTTGAGGATTTATGTTGCACTAGGCAAACTACCTCGAAGTCCTATGGCTTTGTTATTTAATTCTAGGAAAGTTTCTGTTGAAGTAGGTTCAAGTTTTGCTGATGACGATGACCGTGCTGCCCACCATGCTCCGAGCTCCTTGTTGTTGCAGAGGTTTAGTTTTAGAAATCATAAATCAGGAGATGAGAAAAGTGTTTTGGTTTAGAGAAGATCTTAATTTTCCAAGTGTTTTTTGTGTTTTAATTAAAACAAATCTTAAAGTTGATTATAACGACACCGGTTAAGATCCCACGGTTCCATCCTTCCGGCATCATTATTTTTATCGGATTCACTTAGTTCAGATGAATTTGCTAAACTCAACTGAATGAGTTCCACACTTTCATTTAGACCGTGGGAAATCCCGTTAGCAACATGTAGGTTACATCATCCAAGGTATTCCCGATCATCCAACAGGACGTTTTAATTTAGTTGTAATTGTAGTTTTGTGTTCTGTTTGTGATTAAATTTTGAGTTGTTTTATATTTTGAAATGTTGTGGCGGTGAATTTTATCTTGCAATGACTTTTATCTTAGTTTTGGTTTCAGTTTTAGGGACTATCCTAAAGGTGTAGGTTTTCATGCAACTGTTGTTTTATCATGCAAGAAAAATAAAGTGCATTTGCAAGAAAGTAAATTGCAGGAAAGTAAATTGCAAGAAAGTAAATTGCAATAAAATAAAAGCGTACCGGAGGGTCTTCCCGTCATCCCAAGCTACACTTAAAACACAATTAGAATATTTAAGCAAGTTCCTAGGTAAAGCTAAGGGAAGGGTTATGGTTTTCTACCAAATTCCAAATCCTATAGCTAGTCATTTCCTATGACGTCTAGGTCTTTGTATTTTGGTTTGAGGACGATTTTCTTCATCAAAGAACGATTAAGTCCAATTGTTCTTATGAATGTCCTATCATATTGAGGAAGTGATTAAGACATATCTTAAACATCTTTTCAATATTTCTAGGATTGTTTTAAGTCCAAATGAATTTAATTATACAAATGAATTAATCGTCCAAGAATTTCAAGTTTTATTGTTATCTTGCTCAGTGAACTAGGACATTTGAATATCCTATAAGTGAAGTAACATTTCATTTAATTTCCTGTTTAGGAGTTATGATAACTAAAGCTTTTGAGGGTAAATTGGTATTCCAAATGATTTGATTTAAGTTAAAGGGTTTAAATTTGGAATAGTGTTCAAGTTGCTTTATATTTAATTTAATTTAATTTAATTTAATTGAGTTTGATTTGATGTTGAATTAATTTAATTTGATTTGATTTGATTTTAATTTAATTTGATTTAATTAAATTAAATTAAATTTAATTTAATTTAATTTAATTATTCAATTTAATTTAATTTATTTAATTTAATTTAATTATTTAATTTAATTTAATTTGATTTAATTTAATTTAATTTAATTTGATTGTTTAATTTAATTTAATTTATTTAATTTAATTTAATTTAGTTTAATTTAATTGTTTAATTTAATTTAATTTAATTTAATTTAATTATTTAATTTAATTTAATTATTTAATTTAATTTAATTTATTTAATTTAATTTAATTAATTTAATTTAATTTAATTTTAATTTAATTTAATTTTTTTTTTAATTTTAATTGAATTTTTTTAAAAAAAAGAGTTTAATAATTTAATTTTAGTTTAATGATTAAGTCTTTTAATATTTTAAATTTGAGTTATCATTTTAATTAAGAATTGAATATTAATGAGATAATTAATTTAGGGATTTTTAAATTAAAGAATAAATCTCTTCCTAATAATATCCCTATTTTAATAATTCCAATTTTATTATTCTTCCAAATTTAATCAATTATTTAATTAAAGTTTAATCATTTTAAAATTGTTTAATGGGTTTCTACCCTTTAATTATTTAAATTTCAATCATCCAAATTAGATTAGGATCAAATATTTTACTTGTTAATTTTTTTATTAAACCTAAAGTTTTAATTAAGGATTAAAATTTTAATTACCACTTTACCCTTTAAGCTTAATAATTTCATAACTCACTAAATTGAACTCAAATAAACTTGAAATTTTTATGTGACTTCACTCGTATGCCAATAAAGACATGAGAGGAGAAAATGTGATTTTTCTGTATTTAATTTATTTATATAATTATTTTTGGTGAAAAATAGAGATTTCCAAGGAAAATTTAATAACATGACCAAGGGAAGGTTTCTGTCCTTAAGAAAATTAGGGGACATTCCTAATGACCAGAGAACCACTTGGACCAATTTTGGTGATTTTTTGAATTATATTATTTTTATTATAATTATTTTAAGTTTTGGATTGTTAATTAATTTAAAAATAAAATAAATGTTGAAAAATGAATTTTATATTTTTCAAAAATCTCTCTGATATCAAGGAAACCAGAAAAGCAAATTTTGCAATTTTCTGATTTTTCTATGATTTATTATAATTATTTTAGTGAAAAAGCTAGAAAACATATTTTTTAATTTTAAAATTACCTTAAAGCTTTAAAATTTAGTATTTCACCAAATAGACCTAAGAAAAATGTGGGATTTGTTCCTATGTGATTAAAATTCAAAATGTGACATTTTGGTGAATTTTATTATTTTTGTGATTTTTATTAATTTTTAATTATTAAAATATTAAAATAATATTAAAAATCAACTTTTTTAGAAAATTGAAATTTTAATTTTCTTAAATTCCCCTAATATCAGAGAGGCTCCAAAACCAATTTGGTGAATTTTTAAAAAGTATTTTAAAAGTTATGAATTTTTTAAATTTAAAATGACTAAGTGGCTTAATCAACCCAATTAGTGGGGCTAACCAAGTCCAATTGACCTCAAATTTTTATGATGGATTCCTCTGATCCTAAAGGTCAATGGAGAATTGATTTCAAGTCAATTTGATGCATGGTTAACTTTAATTAATTAAAGACCTATTTTGGGTTTTTAAGCCCATTAGGGTTGTTTTAAATGAACTAAGTCAAAACCTATTTTTCCTAGGGTTCTCTGGTCATAAGGAACATCACCAAATTTTCCTAGAATTTATTTCACAACATGTTATTTATTGAAATTAAAATACTCAAAACAGTAACCTGAATTTGAAAAATCAATAACTTTTCATAGGGATGGCCTCTAACTTTGGAAAATTTAGGGAATGTTCCCAAATTCAGAGGCTTCAAAAGCCCTATGGTCTCATGCCATGGTGAATTGTATACATGCATGGAGAATTAAAATAATGCAGAGAGTAAATAAATTATAAAAAATAAAATACTTGATGAAATTAAATGATTTCTTTTCCACATTATTCTCCTCCGTTCACTGAGCAAGAGGGTATTTTTATTTTATTTTTCTGATTTTTTTACACAGAGATATGAATTTTTGAAGTTTAGGGAATTAAATAAATAGAAAAATACCCTAATTTTCTATTTATCCACGCAGCGCCGCGTCAACCTCGGCAGCTCCGAACGCACTCGCGTCGCGCTCCCATTCAACGCCGCCACCTGAGTCAGCAGCCCGGGCCCCGCGGTTCTCGTACCGTCTCTTGGTCCGACGCCATCTGAGCCGTTCGTCCGCGCGTGTATTGAATGGACGGCATCCGTTCATCGTCCCCGAGCGTCCTCACCCGAGGGCCGTCCACACTAAATCCCTAAGATCTCACTCGATACTCAATGGATTTTCATGTTCTTATGCTCTATGGATTCGTCTTGAAGAGACAAACACATCTATACTGCTATCATGCATTGAAACTAAGACATTTGAAATGGAGAATCTCCAGAAGCTTGGGATGAAGAATTAGCTCATACCTTTGCTCAGAGAAGTGTGGCTTCAATCTGAGAGTTGTTGCACCTTCGATTGGATCCTAGCAAGCTCCAGATGAAGTCTCCTAGTCTAGTGAATTGTCTGGATGTGATTTCGACCAAGCCTAATCACAAAGCTTGGAGGCTGGAGCAACTGGGTGGCCTGGAGATGGGGCTTTTACTGGTGGACACCTTCCCTTGGTCTGGTGAAGGTGTAGAACCAATCAATTTGGGAATTGGCTCACTTGTGGAGAAGTGTCCTGGTTTTGGGTGGAATTTCAACTTTGAAATTGAGCTCACAGAGGAGAAATGGCAGGGGGATCTCACTGGGAATCAAGTGCTCTGTGTATGGGGAGGAGTCTGGAACAATTTTGGCAGAGTTTTGGCAAGGTTTGTGCTTAGCTCCCCTCGTGGCCGAGAGGGGTGGAGTTTAAATAGGAGAGGGTGGAGGGCCTCCCGGGGGAGTTGAGGCATGGGATCGAGCCTGCTCCGGTGAGGAGAAGAACAGCCATGGTGACCACTAGGCATGAGGCAGCTCAGCAAGTGAGAATTTCAATGTTGGCTCACATGTGAGCTCTCGGCCATGGTGTTTTCCGGCGGCCTGGTGGCCGGCCGGCCAGGCATTGGTCACCCTCAAGGTCAGGTGGGTCAGGGCTGGGGCTTGGTGCAAGCAATTAGCATTGGCCATGTGTAAAGGGTTTGATTTAGATGGAATGGGGGCATGGCTAAATTTGAACCTAAATGGGTCAACCCACCCATTTGGGCTAGGTGCACCACCCAAGGCCTGGTTTTGGCTGAGGGAAAAGTGATTTGGCTCAAGCATAATCGGTAGGGTCAAGTCACCATCCAAGCACGATTAGGCATAAGCATGGTTAAGGGGAATCATGGGAGTGGTTAATCACCTTTAGGAATTAAGGAAAGAGTCTCCTCCTTTTGCCCAAAATGGCATGGTGACATGTAAAGAGGCTCTCATGGCTTGCATATGGCTTGTGCATGGCTCCATGGCTCCATTTGGCTTGGGAAAAGGTTGGGTCAATTTCATAAAAATGGGTTTTAAGAATTTTGGATATTTTGGGGTGATTTGGCATGTGGCTTGATTTGGAATTATTTGATTGATGATTTTGGAACTTAGGGACAATTTTGATTAAATGGATGATGAAAGGAAGTGTCATGTGGGCTTTTGGATGAATTTGGGCTTTTGAATTTGAAGGGAGTGGGCTTTTAGGAAAGTTTAAGGGAAATGGGCTTTTGATTTTAGGATGGGCATTTGGATAAAAAATTTTGTGAAGAACTTTGTCAAATAAATGTCATAATTGGTTTAGGGATGTTCTATGAAGGGCTTGGAATCAATTTGATGTGATTTGGAGTTGAATTGGTTTGAATTTGGGTTTATTTGGTAAGTGGGCCTATATGGGTCCAAGTGGGCCAAGTTGGGCTAATGTTGAGCTAGAGTTGAAATTGATGTAAAATCAATGTTGAGAAATGTTTATGGGAGTGTTTCAAAGAGGTTTTGACTTTGGTTGGGCTTTGATTTTAGGGTTTGGGCTCATTTGGGTTAGGTTTGGGTTTAGGTCAAAATTGGGCCTTTTGGTTTTGGGTTGAATTTGAGTGGGGTTTGGGTCTAAATTTTGGGCAAATCATGTTAGTGTTTTGTTTGTGGGAATGTTAAGGAAGATTTAGAAAATATTTGGGGTTAATTGGAATTGAGTTGGGTGAGTTTGGGTTAGGTTTGGGTCATGGGTCCAAATTGGGCTTTAAGGCCAAAAGTGAGATTGGATCCAAATGTCAATCAAATTGGGCTTGGATTTGGTCTAGATTGGTGTTGGGAATGTTGAATTGAATTTTAGAATTGAATTGGACCAAAATTGGGGTCAATTGGGTAGGTTTGGTTTGACATTGGGTTCACTTAGGGTTAAAATGGGTCAAATTGGGGGTTTTGACAAAAGTAGGGTAAATTGACAAAATTGGCCCATGGTGTAGTTGGACAAAATGAAATTTGGAATATTTGGGATTTTCTGGAATTTTCTGGGAATTTTCTGAATTTTTGGATTTTTAGGCCAAGAGGGGTATTTTGGGTATTTGGAGGGTATTGGGAGGTATTTTTGGAATTTTTGGTATTTTTGGGTATGGATGATCAGTTTAAGTGATGTGGAAATGTTTGGAAATGATTTTGGAGAATTTTGGGTGATTTGGAAATTTTTGAGAATTTTGGGTAATTTTAAGGGTTTTGGGTAGGTTTAGTAGGTGTAGGGTCCGGGGGTCAAAAATTGAAAATTTGGGAAATTGAAGATTGGGTGAATTTAAGTGGAAAGAAGTCATTTTGGTTGAGCCATGAAGCCATATCAAGCCCATATGAGCCATGAAGGGACTCATTTGAGGCATTCACTATGTTGTTCCTAACCCTCTTGCGAGGGCTTAGGGGTTAAGGACCATCCATGTGAATCACCTACATGAGTCGGGAGGTCAAGTTAGGTATGGGTGTGGTTTTATGAGGTATGTGGAAGTGTAGTGTGTAGGTGTAGTGTATAAGTGTGGTGTGTGTAAGTCGGCCCCTTCACCGAGACCGAGCCGACCGTGGCGATCCTAAGGCCGAAAAGTCCTATAGGAACTCATCCTTTAAACTTCCACATTTGATTTCAACCCTTTAGGTGATTAGGGGTCTACAGTCAAGTTTGTGGAGTTTGCAGGGAGTTAAGAAGTGGTTTGAATTTCTAAAAGGTGGGTCCCAATTCTAGTCCTCTAAGATAGTCAAAGGAAAAGCCTAAGGCTAGATCCTAAGCACTAAAAAGAAGAAGAGAAGACCTCATCAAAAATGAGGTCAACAGACCCTTTCCTTATCTATAAATCAAATTATAAGAATTTAGTCTGTCACTCTAAAAACTTATCAATTCTACGCCCTTTAAATCTTATCTTCCTATTTATTTGCACTTTACCTTGAATAGCCCGCACATGGCCTCCGACTACCCAAGGATTCATGTGACATTTACAAGTTAAGAGTTCTTCTCCTTCTAGGTCTCAAAACTCTTCAACAGGTTTTAACAATTTAAATGACCAATTTAAAAACTAAAGTAAGATCAAGTATTAATATCATCACAATGTTTTGAAAATATTTTGAATTTTAATTCTCCATCGAATCTTATATTATCTCATTTATCTTTTCATAATTGAAGGAAGAAAGTAAACTAACTACTCGAACACATTGAATATAAACGACAGAAACTTAATAAATAAACTTTGAATCAAAAATAAAATACTTATCTCAAATATTCTTTCTACGAGATCTTCTGATTTCTACTGACTCCACAGTGTAATGAACTCCAGATGCAACAACTTGAAAATAAACTCACTAAACTAAAATAAAAGTGGCCCTAAATTTCTCTCTCTATTTCTCTCTCTAAGGATGAGAGATCCTAAAGTGGCTAAGAGAAAGGGGTTACAATGGGGGGCCCATTTTTTCTGAAGAATTAGACTCCTATTTATAGGCTTCAAGGGTTGCCTTGAGGCACCTCTTCAAAACATGTCCACATTCAATGAATCTTCTAGAAGGTTTGTCTGGCGCCTAGGCGTCGGACACCGCTTTCAGTTCTTCGCACCTCTTCACTTTGGCTCACACCTCTTCATGATTAAAACTGTTTTGGAGCGTCCAAATGCAATGTATCACATGTCCTATTATCAAGGAAGAACTTCCAGTCTTCTAGAATGTCCAATAACCGCTCACTCTGTCAAAATAACTGTCCAAACGTTGTCAAAAACTTGACAGTTCTGTATCGAGTCTGGCGCTTAGGCGCCAACTTCTGGCGCCTAGGCGCCAGGCCATATTTTTTATAATTTTTGTATTTTGCTCCATTTTTTCTCATTTTTGCTCATTTTTGCTCCTTTTTTCTTTTTTGGACCTTTTTACATCACCTACATCCAAAAACACAAAAATACCTTTCATTAAAACATAATATCCTTAGAAATTGATAAGAATTAAGGCATAAACATAGGTATTTTCTTTATGGATCAGCAGGCCATAGAAAATGTTGATACGTTCAGGAGTGAACCCTACTCCAACTCCTCTGACGAAAAATCTCGTATTCTTCAGCATCAACGAAATTAGCATAAAACTCTCTAATAACAGGGATAACAACAACAACAGTGAAATAGCAGAATCGTTGCCAGTTGAACGCAACGATTGTATCCTCAATTCTTCCTCCAGGATTGTAAAAACTTCTCTCCAAGATAAATTTCCAAGTCGTAGTAAAATCATTGTATCAGAAGTGTGCAGCAGCAGTGACGAACTTGCTACGATTAAAATTTTCTCGTTCCTTTCCTCGCTTAGATTTGGGTGTCATCTAAATGTGAAGTAAAAACACAGAATAAATTCAACAGATCTAGGAAAATTAACTAATTTAAGCTTTTCAAACTTGAAAGAGCTTAAAAATTCATGGATTTAATCTTAAAAATAAAATTTTTTCTCCAAATTTTATTTTTTCTAAATGAGAGCAAAATCCATGGTGAAAATCGAAAATAATGAGTTTAGAATGTAGATCTGACCTCAGGATGAAGAAATCAGGTGATTTGAAGCTCAAAAACTTGAAAATCCTGTTTTAAATGGGATCTATAGGGGGTATTTTTGCAAAAATCTGTGGAGAAGGAAGCTTAGCCGTCAAAAATAGCGTGGGGGGGGTTAAGAAGATGAGTTTTTGAGTTCAGGCCGAACCGGCGCTTAGACGCCAGACTCGCCTTTCCAAAAATTTGATTTAAATTTTATATTTTCCACCAAATCTTATCAAATTTGACTCCTAATTACTCTTATGAGAGCATTAATCCAATTTGTATCCTCCAAACATTTTCACAATCAATTTTAAAATGATAGTTTAGATCCACAAAAATGTATCCAAATTCTTCAATTCCAATCCATAACTTCCATTCCAAATTCAATAAAATTTAGTACAAGACTGTATCAAGATTCATCGTTTTATAAATAACACAAAAAACAACATATTCAAAGCAAATAATCAAATCCAACAACACACATTGAACAATTAAGCAAACACACAAATTTGATATTCAACACACTAACACATGACTCGATCACTCCTAAAACACATATAAGATCTATTTAACACTGATCTTCAATTACCATCTCTTTCGCAATGAAGTTCGTTAAGACCGAAGGGATAGAACACCAACGTCCTTAGAAATTCCAAAGCCGTTTTTTCATCGATCCACTTGTTCTTCGCGTACATTTCTACTTGAATGTCATGATAGGCCGCCATATGATCAGATTGAAATTTGGTTTGCCATTCCAAGTGTTCTTATTGGTGGTACTTCTCATGGAGACGATTACCAATACTTTGAAGTTTTGCTTCAATCTTCTCTAATCGACTAAACAATTTCTCCACACTAACAACAATAAAACCATTAAAATAAGGCTGAGGGTCTTTAGGAGATTTGTCTCTTACCTTATTTCCATGACTTCCTCTATCCATTGCCTCTAAATCCTTCTTAACTCTTCCAAAATGGATTGCTTTGGTCGAAATTAAGGTTTCTATGGGATTGGGGACAAAGATAAGGCAATATTTAAAAAGATTTCGTGTGAAAAACTGAAGATACTCAGTTTTTACACGATTTGTAACCGTGGCGATTAGGCACCGGAATCTGGCGCCTAGGCACTGGAATATGGCGCCTTGGCCCCGGATCATCGATATGCAGGCCATTCTGGAGCTTAGGTGCCAACGTTTAGTGCCTAGGGGCCGGAACCTCGATCTACTCCGATTTTCCTATCGTCAAATTTTGCAAGTTTCGGTCATAAAAATAGGTCTAAGTAACGGGTATGATCAACACACAAAAACAATTATGAAAAATTCAAATCTCAAACAATCACAAACAAAGGTTAACTTGATATCCTTTTTACTCACATTTGACATGGAGTGGTCCAAGTCCAAATTCTGTATACTTCAAGATAAGGTTTAGCTTAAGCCAATACATACTTGTTAGCTTTCTATTTCCAGAAGTTATACACAAACTTATTCAAAACCAAGTCATAACCTTACAACAATATTTTAACTCACACTAATAAATATGGGTTGCCTCCTACAAAGCGCTTGGTTTAACGTCGTCAGCCCGACCTAATTAATTAAATTAATCGGGTAGACTCAACACATAAGCCTCTTTGTAATTTAATTTCATTTCTCCTATATAAGGCTTCAATCTTAATCTGTTAACTTTAAATACTTTTCTAGTTTTAGGATCTTTAATATGCACAGCTCCATAAGGGTATACTTTTTCAATTATAAATGGTTGTACGACTTATTTTAGGTTGTGTGTTTTATTTTGAAAAGGGGGTCGCCTAACAGAAATTGTCGGCGAATGTTAGATTTAATTTAAATAAATAATTTGAAAAGTAGTATTTGATTTTGAAAATAATTTTTAAATTTGAAGTTTTTAAGATATGAAATCAAACTGATCTCACATCTCGAATAGTTTACATAAACGAGCACCGCACCACAAACCGTGTATCTATCCCGAAGAATAGACACACTGCTTGATAATGGGACTCGATTAGATAAACTAGAAAGGTTTGTGACATCCGTTTGGTCTGCGAACTAATTTTATAAGCCGACAAGTTCCCCTGCTTAATATAAATGAATTAAGTAGGGTTTATATTACACAGGTTCTTAAAATTCCCTATAAGGTCAAGCCCCTATAGTTAATTACATATTAAGTGACGGGAATCACCTAAGAAAACTCTCGATAATAATCGGTAGTTCGCTCTCAAGAATTTCAAAGTTTAAGTTTTCAAAGGATTGAATTTTGGAATTTCAATAGGGAATGGATCAAATTTGGAACATTTTATTTTGGGAATCCAAAGGAAGAAAGGTAGGAGAAATCACAGATTCAAAGCGAACTCCGGTAATTTCCCGACTATCTTATTGTTTGGCTTGGATTTAGAAAAGACCTAATGTTTATTTAGTATTTTGATCTTGCCAATTTTAATTAGTTAGGACTTATATTCGTATGATAAAATCATACAAATAGCCTTGAAGATGTGAGGGTTTATGTCGTATCGGACGACTACCTCGGAGTCCTAAGACCGGTTAGGGCTTAATTTACATGATATGATCATGCAAATGCCTAACGAAGAGTTGAGGATTTATGTTGCACTAGGCAAACTTCCTCGAAGTCCTATGGCTTGGTTATTTAATTCTAAGAAAGTTTCTGTTGAAGTAGACTCGAGTTTTGCTTGATGACGATGGCCGTGCTTGCCCACCATGCTCCGAGCTCCTTGTTGTTGCAGAGGTTTAGTTTTAGAAGTCATAAATCGGGAGATGAGAGAAGTGTTCCGGTTTAGAGAAAATCTTAAAATCCGGGTGTTTTTTTTTAATATTTTAATTAAACAAATCTTAAAGTTGATTATAACAACACCGGTTAAGTTCCCACGGTTCCATCCTTCGGCATCGTTATTTTTATCGGATTCACTTAGTCCGGATGAATTTGCTAAACTCAACTGAATGAGTTCCACACTTTCATTTAGACCGTGGGAAATCCCGTTAGCAACACGTAGGTTACATCATCCGAGGTATTCCCGATCATCCAACAAGACGTTTTAATTTAGTTGTAGTTGCGGTTTTGTGTTCGTTTGTGATTAAATTTTGAGTTGTTTTATATTTTGAAATGTTGTGGCGGTGAATTTTATCTTGCAATGACTTTTAATTTAGTTTTGGTTTCAGTTTTAGGGACTATCCTAAAAGTGTAGGTTTTCATGCAACAGTTGTTTATCATGCAAGAAAAGTAAGTGCGATGCGATTAAGTAAATTACAATAAAGTAAATTGCAACAAAATAAAAGCGTACCTGGAGGGTCTTCCCGTCATCCAAAGCTGCACTTAAACACAATTTAGAATATTTAAGCAAGTTCCTAGGTAAAGCTAAGGGAAGGGTTATGGTTTTCTACCAAATTCCTAATCCTATAGCTAGTCATTTCCTATGACGTCGAGGTTCTTGTGTTTTGGTTTGAGGACGATTTTCTTCATCAAAGAACAATTAAGTTCAAATGTTCTTATAAATATCCTATCATATTGAGGAAGTGCTTAAGAAGAATCTTAAACATCTTTTCAATATTACTAGAATTGTTTTAAGTCCAAATGAACTTAATTATACAAATGAATTAATCGTCTGGGAATTCAAGTTTTGTTGTTATCTTACTCAGTGAACTAGGACATTTGAATATCCTATAAGGGAAGTAACATTTCATTTAACGTTCTGTTTAGGAGTTATGATAACAAAAGCTTTCGAGGGCAAATTGATGTTCAAATGGTTTGTGATTTATTTTAATTCCAGTTAACAGGTTTAAATTTGGAATAGTGTTCAAGTTGCTTCATATTCATTTTTGAATTTCTTTATGTCTTAGGTGATGTTATTTTTAATTCAATTTAATTTAACTTTAATTTAATTTAATTTGGTTTAGTTTTAATTTTAATTTAATTTAATTTGATTTTAATTTTAACTTAATTCTATTATTTAATTTAATTTAATTCAATTTAATTTGATTTGATATGATTTAACTTAATTTAATTTAATTTGATTTAATTTAATTTAATTTAATTTGATTTAATTTGATTTAATTTGATTTAATTTAATTTAATTTAATTTAAATTTAATTTAATCAAATTTAATTTAATTTAATTTAATTTATTTTAATATGTTTTAATTTAATTTAATTTTATTTTATTTAATTTAAATTTTAATTTAATTTTATTTTTAATTTTAATTTAATATTTTATTTTATTTTTATTTTATTTTTTTTTATGTTTTAAAGATGATTTAATTGTAATTGTTAAAATATTAATTTAATTGAAATTTTAAAAGGGTTTAATTTAAATAATTTAACTTTAATTTAATTTAATGATTAAGTCTTTTAGCATTTTAAATCTTAAATTTGGATTATCATTTTAATTAGGAATTAAATATTATTGAGATGATTAATTTAGGGATTCTTAAATTAAAGAACAAATCTCTTCCTAATAATATCCCTATTTTAATAATTCCAATTTTTTTATTATTCTTCTAAGTTTAATTAATCATTTAATTAAGGTTTATTTTAATTATTTTTAAATTGTTTAGTAGGTTTCTACCCTTTAATTATTTAAATTTCAATCATCCAAATCAGATTAGGATCAAATATTTTACTCTTTAATTTTATTAAGCCTAAAGTTTTAATTAAAGGTTAAAATTTTAATTACCATTTTGCCCTTCAAGCTTAATAATTTCATAACTCACTAAATTGAGCTTAAATGAACTTGAAATTTTTATGTGACTTCACTCATATGTCAATAAAGACATGAGAGGAGAAAATGTGATTTTTCTGTATTTAATTTATTTATGTAATTATTTTTGGCGGAAAATAAGGATTTCCAAGGAAAATTTAATAATATAACCAAGGGAAAGTTTCTGTCCTTAAGAAAATTATGGGACATTTCTAATGACCAGAGGACCACTTGGACCAATTTTGGTAAATTTTTGAATTATATTCTTTTTATTATAATTATTTTACGTTTTGGAGTATTAATTAATTTAAAAATAAAATAAAGGTTGAAAAATGAATTTTATATTTTTCAAAAATCTCTCTGATATCAAGGAAATCAGGGAATTAATTTTTAAATTTTTTTGAGTTTTCTTTGATTTATTAGAATTATTTTAGTGGAAATGCTAAAAAATACATTTTTTTAATTTTAAAATTACCTTAAGGCTTTAAAATTTAATATCTCATTATAGAGACTTAAGAAAAACATGGGGTTTGTTCCTAAGTGATTAAAATTCAAAATATAACATTTTAGTGAATTTTATTATTTTTGTAATTTTTATTATTTTTTTATTTATTAAAATATTAAAATAATGCAAAAAATCAACTTTTTAGAAAATTACAATTTTATTTTTCTTAAATTTCCCTAATATCGGAGAGGCTCCAAAACCAATTTGGTGAATTTTTGAAAAGTATTTTGAAAGTTATGAATTTTTAAAGTTTAAATTGGCTAAATGGCTTAATCAACTCATTTAGTAGGGCTAACCAAGTCCAATTGACTTCAAATTTTTATGCTGGGTTCCTCTGATCCTAAAGGTCAGTGGAGAATTGATTTCAAGTCAATTTGATGTATGATTAGCTCTAATTAGTTAAGGACCTATTTTGGGTGTTTAAGCCAATTAGGGTTATTCCAAGTGGATTAATTCAAAACCTATTTTTCCTAGGTTCCTACGAGTCATAATAAACATCACCAAATTTTCCTAGAATTTATTTCACAACATGCTAATTATTGGATTTAAAATACTCAAAACAACAACATGAATTTGAAAAATCAATAACTTCTCATAGGGATGGCCTCGACTTTGGAAAATTTAGGGAATGTTCCCAAATTCAGAGGCTTTAAAAGCCCTATGGACTCATACCATGGTGAATTTCCTATATGCATGAAGAATTAAAATAATGGAGAGAGTAAATAAATCATTAAAAATAAAATACTTGATGGAATTAAATGATTTCTTTTCCACATTATTCTCCTCTGTTCACTGAGCAAGTGTGTATTTTTATTTTATTTTTCTGATTTTTCTACACAAAGTTATGCATTTTTGAAGTTTAGGGAATTAAATAAAAGAAAAATAACCTATTTTTCTACTTATCCACGCGGCGCCAACTCAACCTAGGCATCTCCGAAGCTTCGCGTGTCGTCTTCTGATTCGGCGCCGCCATCCAACTCAGTGCTCTGGGGGCCCGCTGTATCGTTCCATCTCCTCATCCGGCGCGATCCTGGTCGTTCGTCCGTGCGTGTATTAAATGAACGGCATCCGTTCATCGTTCCCAAGCCTCCTAACCCGAGAACCGTCCACACTAAATCCCTAATATCTCACTCAATACTTAACGGATTTTTGTGTTCTTGTGCTCTATGGATTCGTCTTGAAGAGACGAATACATCTATACGGTGATCATGCATTAGAATTAAGGCATTTGAAATGGAGAATCTCTAGAAGCTCGGGATAAAGAGTTAGCTCTTACCTCTGCTCAGAGAAGTGTGGCTTCAATCTGAGGGTTGTGTCACCTTCGATTGGGTCCAAGCAAGCTCCAGATGAAGTCTCCTGGTCTGGTGAATTGTCTGGGTAGGATTTCGACCACAGCCGATTACAAAGCTTGGAGTCTGGAATAGATGGGTGGCCTAGAGAGGGGGCTTTTGCTGGTGGACTTCTTCCCTTGGTCTGGTGAAGGTGTAGGACTAATCAATTTGGGGATTGGTCCACTGTGAAGAAGTGTCCTGGTTTTTGTCTTTGAAATTTGAACTCGAAATTGAGCTCGGCTAGAGGGAATTAGGCTGGAATCCAGTGGGAATCAAGTGCTCTATGTGTAGAGAGTGGTCTGGAATGATTTTGGCAGAGTTTCCTTAAGATTGGTTCAGCACCACTTTCATGGCCGAGAAAGGTGGGGTTTAAATAGAGCTGGCTAGAGGCTCTTCCAGGGGGAGTTAGGGCTTGGGATCAGCTGCTCTGGTGAGGAGAAGAACAGCCATGGTGGCCACTGGGCATGGGGCAGCTCAGCAAGGGAGAATTTCAATGTTGGCTCACATGTGAGCTCTCGGGTGTGGTGTTTTTCGGCGGCTCGGTGGTCGGCCGGCCGAGCACTGGTCACCATCTTGTTCAGGTGGGTCAGGGCTGGGGTTTAGTGTAGGCAATTGGCAAATGCCATGTGTCAAAAGCTTGGATTAGAATGGTATGGGAGAAGGCTCATTTTGCACTTGGTTTGGTCAACCCATGGAAATGGGCTTGGTTCACCTCCCCATGGCTGATTTGGTCGAGGGAGGATCGGATGAATCGGCTAGGAAAGGGTAGAGAAGTCACCATCCATGAATATTTTGATTAATCATGGATTAAGGTGAAGCATTAAAAGGGTTAAAACCTTTTTAATGGGCCTTAAAAGAGGCTCCTCCTTTCGCCATTAATGGCTTGGTCACATGTCAAACCTTCCATGGCTTCATGTGGCTTGTCCATGGCTTGCATGTGGCTTCATTTGGCTCATCTTTGACTTAGGAAAAGTGGATCCATTTATATGAAAAGGAATTTGGAGATTTTGGCAATTTAGTGAAAAATTCAGATTGTGCTTGATTTAGGTTGATTTGATGATTGATTTGGGACTTAGGAATTGATCCCAATTAAAGGGATGATGAGAAGGAATTGTCATGTGGGCTTTGGGCTTTTGGATTTCACTTTGGATGGGCTTTCAAGATGGTTTAGAGAGTGGGATTTTGGATTTTAAAATAGATTTTAGGATGAGAATTTTGCAAAGGATTGGGTCCAATAAGTGTTGAATTTAATTTAGGAATGTTTCATGAATGATTTGGAACAAATTTGAAGTGTTTTGGGCTTGAATTGGGTTGGATTTGGACCTCTTTGGTAAATGGGCCAATGTAGGTCAAATTGGGCTAACTTGGGCCAATGTTGGGCTAGGGTTGAAATTAATGTAAAATAAATGTTGGGAAATGTTTATGGGAGTGTTTCAAAGAGGTTTTGGATTTGGTTGGGTTTTGATTTTGGGGTTTGGGCTTATTTGGGTTAGGTTTGGGTTTAGGTCAAAATTGGGCCTTTTAGCTTTGGGATGGATTTGAGTGGGGTTTGAGTCTAAATTTTGGGCAAATTATGTTAGTGTTTTGTTTGTGGGGATGTTAGGGAAGGTTTAGAAAAGATTTGGGGTTAATTGGAGTTGAATTGGGTTAGTTTGGGCTAAGTTTGGGTCATGGGTCCAAATTGGGCTTTAAGGTCCAAAGTGAAATTGGATTCAAATTTCAATCAAATTGGACTTGGATTTGGTCTAGCTTGGTGTTGGGGATGTTGAATTGAAGTTTAGAATTGAATTGGACCAGAATTTGGGTCAATTGGGTAGGTTAGGTTTGACATTGGGTTCATTTTGGGTTAAAATGGGTCAAATTGGGGATTTTGACAAATGTGGGGTAAATTGACAAAATTGGCCCATGGTGTACTTGAAAAAAATGAAATTGGGAATATTTGAAATTTTCTGAAATTTTCTGGGAATTTTCTGAATTTTTGGATTTTTAGCTAAGAGGGGTATTTTGGGTATTTGGAGGGCATTGAGAGGTATTTTTGGAATTTTTGATATTTTTGGCTATGGATGACCAACTTGATTGGTGAGGAAATGTTCAAGGTTAATTTTGGGGATTTTTGGGTAATTTGGAAATTTTGAAAAAAATTTGGATAATTTCAAGGGCTTTGGGTAGGCTAGGCGGGTCCGGGGTCCCGGGGGTCAAAAATTGAAAATTTGAAAAATTGAAAATTTGAAAAATGTAAGTGGAATGAAATCATTTTGGTTGAGCCATGAAGCCATATCAAGCCCACATGAGCCATGAAGGGACTCATTTGAGGCATCCACTATGTTGTTCCTAACCCTCTTGCCTGAGGGCTTAGGGGTTAAGGACCATCCATGTGAATCACCTTCATGAGTCGGGAGGTCAAGTTAGGTATGGGTGTGTTTTTAGGATGTGTGTGAAAGTTTAGTGTATAGGTGTAGTGTGTGTGTAAGTCGGCCTTTCACTGAACCGAGGCCACCCGAGGGCGATCCTAAGGCTAAAGAGTCCTATAGGAACTCATCCTTTAAACTTCCGCATTTGATTTCAACCCTCTAGGTGATTAGGGGTCTACGGTCAAGTTTGTGGAGTTTGCGGGGAGTTAAGTAGTGGTTTGAATTCCTAAGTGGTGGGTCCCAATTCTAATCCTCTAAGATAGTCAAAGGAAAAGCCTAAGGCTAGATCCTAAGTACTAGAAAGAAGAAGAGAAGACCTCATCAAAAATGAGGTCAACAATGGTCTCATCCATTTAGATTTTAATTTTCCAAGTAAAAGTTTTAAACGAGCATTAAATAATAATACTTCTTGTCTAGGCTCAAACAATTTCCTTGAAATCATTTTTTCATGCAATTTCTTCATTATTTCCTTATAAATTCTTGCGTTTTCATAAGACTCATTTCTTATCCCTTCCATTTCATTCAGTTGTAATAATCGTTTTTCTCCTGCAGTTTTCAAATTATAATTGAAGTCCTTTATGTTCAAGTTCAGCAGGTAAGTGACAATGTTTACCATAAATTAACCGATAAGGTGACATTCTGATTGGTGTCTTATAAGCTGTTTTATAAGCCCACAATGCAGAATCAAGTCTATCAACCCAGTCAATTCTTTTAGGATTAACAGTCTTCTATAATATTTTTTTAATTTCTCTGTTTGATACTTCAGCCATTCCACTTGTTTGAGGATGATAAGCTGTTGCAATTCTATGTTTAATTCTGAATTTCTCCAACAATGAATGAATTCTTATATTTCTGAAATGACTTCCCCCATCTGTGATAATTATCCTTGGCATTCTAAATCTTGTAAAAATCATTTTCTTTAAAAATTTCAAAACACTTTTGGAATCACAATTAGGTAAAGCTACAACTTCGATCCACTTTGAAACATAATCAACTACTAATTAAATATAAATTTTTCCAGATGATGGTACGAAAGGTCCCATAAAGTCTAAACCTCATACATGGAAAATTTCAATTTCTAATATAAAGTTTAGAGGCATTTCATCTTTTCTGGATATATTTCCTATTCTTTGACATCGATCACAAGTTTTCACATAATGTCCAACATCTTTAAATGAGGTAGGCCAATAAAATCCAGAATTTAAAATTTTAAATGTAGTTTTATCTACTCCAAAGTGTCCTCTAAATTCAGAATCGTGACATTTTTGAATTATAGCAAAAGTTTCTTAATATGGTACACATCTTTGAATCACAGAATCTCTTCCTATTTTAAATAAATTAGGATCTTCCCAAATATATGATTTACAATCATTCTTGAATTTCTTAATATATTTTTTATTCATCCCATAAGGTAAAATATTGCTAACCAAATAGTTAACTATATCAGCATACCAAGGCATTTGCAATCCTTGAATGACATATAACTGTTCATCAGGTAATTTCTCATTTATATTTTCTTCATAATTCTTTACTTTATTATTTTTAATTCTTGAAAAGTGATCAACAATTTGGTTGTTAGTTCCTTTTTTGTTTACTATTTCAAAATCGAATTCTTGTAAAAGTAAAACCCATCTGATCAATCTAGGTTTATCATGTTTCTTAGATATTAAATACTTAATTGCAGAATGATTAGTGTGTATGATACATTTTGTTCCAAGGAGATATGATCTAAATTTATCAAAGGCATATACTATTGCTAACAACTCTTTTTTAGTAGTAGTGTAATTTTTTTGAGTTTCATTTAAAGTTTTGCTTGCATAATATATAACTTTGAAAATTTTCTCATATTTTTGTCCTAATACAGCTCCGATTGCATAATCACTTGCATCACACATTAATTCAAAAGGTTTATTCCAATCAGGTGCAACAATGATAGGTGTAGTGATTAATTTTTATTTTAGAATATTGAACGCTTTCAGACAATCTTCATTAAATTCAAATTTAGCTTCTTTTTCTAATAAATGGCAAAGAGGTTTAGTAATTTTAGAAAAATTTTTTATATATCTTCTATAAAATCCAGCATGACCCAGAAAACTTCTCACTTCAGTAATGGTATTAGGTGGCTGAAGTTCAACAATAATTTTCACTTTTGCCTGATCAACTTCCATCCCTATTTGTGAAACTTTATGTCCAAGTACAATTCTTTCTGTGACCATAAATTGACATTTTTACCAGTTTAAAACTAAATTTGTTTCTTCACTTCTCTTCAAAACTTTCATTATATTTTCCAAGCAAGATTCAAAAGAAGTTCCAAATACTGAAAAATCATCCATAAATACTTCAATTGCTTTATCAATCAAATCACAGAATATTGACATCATACATCTTTGAAAAGTTGCAGGTGCATTGCATAAACCGAAAGACATTCTTCTAAAGGCAAATGTTCCATAAGGACTTGTAAATGTTTTTTTCTCTTGATCCTCAGGAGCAACAAGTAATTGCTGATAACCAGAATATCCAACCATAAAATAGAAATATGAGTGTCCGGCTAGTTTATCCAACAGTTGATCCAAGAAAGGTAAAGGAAAATGATCCTTTCTAGTGGCGTTATTTAATTTTTGATAGTCAATGAAAATTCACTATCCAGTAACTTGTCTTGTTAATATTTATTAATTTTTTATCATTAACAATGACAATTAATCCTCTTTTCCTAGGAACACAATTAATAGGACTTACCCATTGGCTAACTGAAATAGGATAAATAATTCCAGCATCTAACCATTTCAAAATCTCTTTCCTAACAACCTCTTTCATAATTGGGTTTAATCTTCTTTGGGGTTCAATAGTGGGTTTACATTTTTCTTTCATTAAAATCATATGCATACAGATTGAAGGGCTTATTCCTTTTATATCTGCAATAATCCAACCAAAAGTTTTTTTATAATTCTTTAGTACTCCAATTAATTTTTTTTCTTGATCTTTGCTTAATTCTGAAGATATAAGTACAGTTAAAGTAAATGAATTTCCAAGAAATGCATACTTTAAATGTGCAGGTAACATTTTTAATTCCAGTTCAGGGGCTTTTTCAATTGAGGGTAAAAGTAAATCATTTTTATTTGTGTCTATGTCGGCATATTTTTAGGTTGAGTGTTGTATTTTTGAAAAGGGGTCGCCTACAGAAATTGTCAGCAAAATTTAAATTTTAAATTTAATTTAAATATATATATAGTTTTTAGAAAGAAACATTTGATTTTAAAAATAACTTTAAGTTTGAAAATTTTAAGATATGAAATCAAATCAATTTCACATCCTTAATAGTTTATATAAACGAGAACCGCATCACAAACCGTATATCTATTCCGAAGAATAGACACCTTGCTTGATGATGGGGCTCGGTTAAGTAAACTAGAAGATTTGTGACATCCGTTTGGTCTGCGAACCAATTTTATAAGCCGACAAGTTCCCCTGCTTAATATAAAGAAATTAAGCAGGATTTATATTACCCAGGTTCTTAAAGTTCCTATAAGGGCAAGCCCCTATAGTTAATTACATCTTAAATGACAGGAGTCATTTAAGAAAACTCTCGATAATGATCAGTGGTTTTTCTCTCAAGAATTTCAAAGTTTAAGGTTTCAAAGGATTGAGTTTTGGAAGTTTCAAAAGGGAATGGACCAAATCTGGAACAATTTATTTTGCGAATCCAAAGGAAGAGAAGTAGGGGAAGTTAAGAATCCAAGTAGAATCTTGGCAACTTCCCAAACTATCCTATTGTTTGGCTTAGATTTGAGAATTTATTTAATGTTTCAATCTTGTCAATTTTAATTAATTAGAAATTATATTTGTATGACATAATCATACAAGTAGCCTCGAAGATATGAGGGTTTATGTCGTACTGAACGACTACCTCGGAGTCCTAAGACCGGTTAGGGCTAAATTTACTTGACATGATCATGCAATTACCTAACGAAGAGTTGAGGATTTATATTGCACTAGGCAAATTACCTCGAAATCCTATGGCTTTGTTATTTAATTCTAAGAAAGTTCTGCTGAAGTAGACCTGAGTTTTGCTGATGACGATGGCCATGCTGCCCACCATGCTCCAAGCTCCTTGTTGTTGTAGAGGTTTAGTTTTAGAAGTCATAAATCAGGAGATGAGAGAAGTGTTTTGGCTTAGAGAAAATCTTAAAATCTAAGTGTTTTTAATATTTTAATTAAAACAAATCTTAAAGTTTTTTTAAATAGAACAGATTAAGATCCCACGGTTCTGTCATCCCAGCACCGTTATTTTCATCGAATTCACTTAGTCCAGATGAATTTGCTAAACTCAATTGAATGAGTTCCACACTTTCATTTAGACCGTGGGAAATCCCGTTAGGAACACATGGGTTACATCATCCGAGGTATTCTTGATCAATCAACGAGACATTTCAATTTAGTTATAATTGTAGTTTTGTCGTTCTGTTTGTGATTAAATTTTGAGTTGTTTTATATTTTTGAATGTTGTCGCGATGAATTTTATCTTGCAATGACTTTTAGTTTAGTTTTGGTTTCAGTTCACGGACTATCCTAAAGGTTTTGGTTTTCATGCAACAATCTTGTTTAACATGCAAGAAAAAGTAAAGCATAGTGCATGTAAGTAAATTACAATAAAGTAAATTGCAATAAAATAAAAGCATACCTGGAGGGTCTTCCCGTCATCCCAAGCTGCACTTAAAACACATGTTAAGGCATTTAAATATTTCAATAAATACCTAAGTAAAGCTAAGGGACAGGGTTTTGGTTGTCTACCAAATTCCTAGTCCTATTGCTAGTCATCTCCTATGACTTCTTGGTTTGATTTAAGGATGATTTTCCTCATCAAAGAATAATTAAATTCAATTGTTCTTCTAAAACATCCCGTCATATTAAGAAAGTGCTTAGGACGAGTCCTAAACATCTTTTCAATACTTCTGGGATTATTTTAAGTCCAAGTAAATTTAATTGCACTGAGTGAATTAATCATCCAGGAGTTTAGTTAAACTTTGTCTCTTGCTCGAGTGAACCCGGGTATTTGATTACCCGATGAATGAAGTGACATCTCACTTAATACTCTATTTAAGAGTTATAATAATTAAAGCCTTTAAGGGCAATTTGGTTCATTGAGAATTTTAATCATTCTTAATTTAAAGTTAATGATTTAAAGTGATTATGAGGTTTTAGTTAATAATTTTAAGTTTGGAATAGTGTTCAAATTATTTTAGATTTAATTTAAATCTTTACACTTTCAATTATCTTAGTATTTCAGATTGATGTTTATGTTTTAAATTTACTTAGATAAAAAGAGGTGTTGAAATTATTGATATGTTTTGATTTAATTCTTAATGATTTCATTTAGGTTTGTTGTTAAGTGATTTTAATTTAATTTAATTTAATTTAATTTGATTTAATTTAATTTATTTTTGATTTAATTTAAATTAATTATAATTTAATTTAATTTAATTTAATTTTAATTTAATTTAATTTAATTTAATTTTAATTTAATTTTAATTTAATTTTAATTTAATTTAATTTAATTTAATTTTAATTTAATTGTAATTTAATTTAATTTTAGTTTTAAAATTTTAAATTTAATTAATTTAATTGTTAAGGTGTTAATTTAATTTAATTTAAACTTTGACTTGACTTAATTTAATTTAATTTAATTTAACTCCAATATTTTAAATTTAATTTTAATTATTGGACCATTTAACATTTTAAGCTTTAATTCATTTAAGGGGTAACTTCTTTTAATTTTTAATTTATTTAATTTGGATTATTATTTTAATCTTTAATTAAGAACTAAATATTATTGAAGTGACTTATTTAGGGATTTTTAAATTAAAGAATGAATATCCTCTTAATAATATCCTTATTTTAATAATCCAAATTTAAAATATTTTCTTTCCAAAATTTAAACTATTTAATTAATTAGAGTTTCCTTTTGATATTTTCAAAGTGTTTAATGGGTTTCTACCCTTTAATTTCCCTAAGTTTCAATCATTCAAGAGAAAGTTAAAATCAAATATTTTACCCTCCATGTTGATTGAACCTAAAGTTTTAATTAAAGATTAAAATTCTTAATTACCTTTATGCCCTTTTAGGCATATTTATTTCATAATTCACTAAATTGAGCTCAAATGAATTTGAAATTTTTATGTCACCTCACTCACATATCAATTAAGACATTAGGGGAGAAAATGTGATTTTTCTGACTTGAATTTATTTAATTATTTTTAGTAGAAAATAAGAGTTTTCAAAGAAAATTCAACAACATGACCAAGGTAAAGTTTCTATCCTTAAGAAAATTATGGGATGTTCCCAATGACCAGAGGACCACTTGGACCAATTTTGGTGATTTTTTGAATTATATTTTATTTATTATAACTATTTTAAGTTTTAGAGTATTAATTAATTTTTAAATAAAATAAAAATTGAAAAATAGATTTTATATTTTTCTTAAATTTCTATGACTGCATGGAGTCTAGAGAAATAAATTTTATAATTTTATAATTTTTCTTTGATTTATTGGAATTATTTTAGTGAAGAAGGTTAAAAATTCATTTTTTAATATTAGAAATTACATTAAGCCGTTAAAATTCAATATCTTATCCTAGGGACTTAGGAAAAATATTTAGTTTATTCCTAAGTGATTAGGAGTCCAAATGTGACATTTTTTTATATTTAATATTTTTATGATTTTTATTATTTTTTAATTTTTAGAAAATTAAAATATTGTGAAAAATCAACTTTTTTAGAAAATTCCAATTTTAATTTTCCTGAACTCTCCTAATATCAGAGAAGCTCCAAAATCATTTTTGTGAATTTTTGAAAAGTATTTTTGGAGTTATAAATTTTTAAAGTTACATTTTGCGTATGAGGCTTAATCAATCCATTTGGTGGGGTTTATCAAGTCCAATTGATTTAAAAATTTTATGTAAGGTTCTTCTAACCTTAAAGAGCAATGGAGAATCATTTTCAATTCAATTTGGTGTGTGGTTAACCCTAATTAATTCAAATTCAATTTTGGGAGTTTAGGCCAATTAGGGTTATTATGAATGAATTGACTCAAAATATATTTTTCATTGGGTACCCTGGTCCTAAGAAACACCACCAAATTTTCCTAGAATTTATTTTACAACATGCTAATGATTGGAATTAAAATACCTAAAATAGTGACATGAATTTAAAAAAATAAATAACTTTTCACAGAGATGGCCTCTAACCTTGAAAAATTCAAGGAATGTTCCCAAGATTAGAGGCTTCAAAAACCCCATGGTCTCATACCATGATGAATTTTATATGCAAATGGAGAATCAAAACATTAGAAACAGTAAATAAATTATTAAAAATAAAATACTCAACCAATTAACTTGATTTCTTTTCCACATTATTCTCCTCTGTTCACTGAGCAAGTGGGTATTTTTATTTTATTTTTTTGATTTTTCTATGCAAATATATGAATTTTTGAAGTTCTGGTATTTAAATAAATCCAAAAAATCCTAATTTTCTACTTATCCAACTCGGCGCCGCATCATCCTCGTCCGGATCGAAAGCCCACACTTTGCTCTGTGCCACAACTTGATTCAGCACTCCAGGGGGCCCGCGGTTCACGTAACATTCCCTGGTCTGGCCCAATCTCAACCGTCCGCTCGATACACGAGCGATCCAACGGCTCCTTATCATCGTCTACGACTGGTGTGCACCCGTGACCGTCCACACTCAAACCCTAATATCTCTCTCGATTCTCAATGGATTTTCAAGTTTTTATACTCTATGAATTCTTCTTAAAGAGACGAACACATCCATATAATTTGTAAGCTATGAAATTAACCCAAACAAAATGAAGAATTGCTGGAAGCTAGGGAGGAAGAATGAGTTCATACATTTGCTCAGAGAAGTGAAGCTCCGATATGAGGGTTGTGTCACCTTCGATTGAGTCCAAGCAAGCTCCAGATGAAGTCTCTGGCTATGGGGAATTGTCTAAGTATGAATGTGATCAAACCCGATTTCAAAGCTTGGAGGCTGGAAGCAATGGTTGGCCTAGTGAGGGGGCTTTTGCTTGGGAACTTCTCCTCTTGGTCTGGTGATGGTGTAGGGTCAATCGATTTGAAGATTGACTCACTGTGGTGATGTGTCCTGGTTTTTTGGTGAATTTTCAACTCAGAAATTGAGATCTGTTAATGGGGTTTTGGGCAAAAGAACACTGGGGATCAACTACTCTGGGTTAGGAGAAGGTCCTAGAGCAATTTTGGCAGTTTCCTTAAGGTCTGGTTCATCACCTCGTTTGGCCGAGAGGTGAGTGAGTTTAAATAGAGGTGGTTGGAGGGCCGCCCAGGGGGGTTTGATGGATTGGATCAACTGCCTTTGCCAACGGAAGAACAGCCACAGTGGCCATTTAGGTTGGGACAGACAGCTAATTCAAATTGAATTTTTGATTCAAATTAAGCCTCTCGGCCTGGTGGTTTCCGGCGGCTGTGGTGGTTGGCCGGCCAGGCATGGGTCACCCTCAGGGTCAGGGAGGTCAGGGCTTGAGTTTGGTGCCAACAATTGGCTTTGGACATGTGTAAAGGAGTTGAATTGAAATGGCATAGGGAGAAGGTTATTTTGGGTTCAAAAGGGTCAACCCATGGTTTTGGGCTTGGTGCACCACCCAAGGCCTGGATCTAGGCTGAAATGATTCATTTGGGTCAGCCAAGAGGAAATGGTGTAGTCTCCATCAAGGATTAGGTGGCTAACTTGGTTTAGTGTGTATCATGGATGAGGTTAAAAATGCTTAAGGAAGGCTTAAGAAAGGGGCCCCTCCATTTTCCATAAATGACATTGTGAGGTGTCAAAACTCTCATGGCTTCATATGGCTTGCAAATGGCTCACATTTGGCTTACATTTGGCTTAGAAAAGGATGGCTTGTTTCATGAAAAAGAAATTTAAGGATTTTTTGGTATTTAGGGGTAATTTGGCACATGGCTTAGTTTAGAAAAATTCAATGATGAATTTGAAACATAGGGAGTGATTTAATTAAATGGATGATGAGATGAAAGTGTCATGTAGGCTTTGGATTGATTTTGGGCTTTTTGAATTCATTTTGGAAGGGCTTTTAAAGTGGTTTAAGGAAGTGGGCTTTTGGATTTAAAGTAACTTTAGGATGAAAATTTTGTAAAGGATTGTGCCAAATAAATGTTGCAATTGGTTTAGGCATGTGTCATGAGTGGTTTGGAATCAATTTGGTGTGATTTGGAGTAGAATTGGGTTGAATTTGGGCTTTTTTGGTAAAGGGGCCAAGGTGGGCCAAATTGGGCTAACTTGGGCTAAGGTTGGGCTAAGGTTGAATTTAGTGTAAAATTAATGTTTAAAAATGTTTATGGGAGTGTTACAAAGAGTTTCACCTTTAGTTGGGTTCTAATTTTGGGATTTGGGCCCATTTGGGTTAGGCTTAGGCTTTGGTCAATTTAAGGGATTTTGGTTTTGCGTTAGATTTAGGTGGAGTTTAGGTTCAAAATTTGGGCAAATCAATTTATTTTTTTGTTTGTGGGGATGTTAGGAAGGCTTTAGAAAAGATTTGGGGCCAATTGTGGTTGAGTTTGGTTGGTTTGGGCTAGGTTTTGGTCATGGGCCAAAATTGGGCCTTAGGCTTCAAATTGAAATTGGGCCCAAATGTCAATCAAATTGGACTTGGATTTGGTCTAAATTGATATTAAGGATATTAAATTGAAGTTTAGAATTTAATTGGACCAAAATTGAGGTCAATTGGGGTGGTTTGGTTTGACATTGGGTTCACTTTGGTTAAAAAATGGATCATATTGGGGGTTTTAGTAAAAGTGGGGTAAATTGACAAAATTGGCCCATGGTGTAGTTAAATAAAATGAAATTGGGAATATTTGGGATTTTTTGAAATTTTTTGAGAATTTTTAGAATTTTTGGACTTTTGGGGTAAAAGGGTATTTTGGTAATTTGGGGGGGGGGTTAGGGGTATTTTTGGAAATTTTGGTATTTTTGGCCAGAGATGGTCAATTTGAGTTGTGGGAAGTGTTTAAGATTGATTTTGAGGGATCTTGGGTAATTTAGGTAATTTTGCAAATTTTGGGTCATTTCAAGGGTATTTGGTAGGTTTGGTGGGTCCGGGGCCCTGGGGGTCAAAAACTGAAATTTTGAACAAAGGAAGATTGATCAAGTGTGAGTGAAATGGAATCATTTTGGTTGAGTCATGAAGCCATATTAAGCCAATATGAGCCATGAGAGGACTCATTTGAGGCATTCATTATGTTGTTCCTAACCCTCTTAGCCAGGGGCTTAGGGGTTAAGGACCATCCATATGAATTACCTACATGAGTCAGGAAGTCAAGTTGGGTGAAAGTGTGGTGTTAGGACTTGGAATGCGTGTGAGAGTGTAGTGTATGTGCAAGTCAATCCTCACCAGACCAGGCCATCCAAGGTATTCTTAAGGCCAAAAAGTCCTATAGTGAACTCATCCTTTAAACCTCCACATTTGATTTCAACCCTCTATGTGATTAGGGGTCTACAATCAATCTTGTGAGGTTTGTAGGGAGTCAAGAAGTGTTTGAATTTCTAAGTGGTGGGTTCCATTTCTAGTCCTCTAAGATTAGTCAAATAAAAAGCCTAAGGCTAGATCCTAAATATTAAAAGGAGAAGCAAAAGACCTCACCAAAATTGAGGTCAATAGTCTAAAATTTCCCAATTTTCACAAACATAATGTGTTTCTTCAGATAAACTTTCTTCATTTAATTTTTCAATTTCTTCATTTAATGACTCATTATATAACATAGATTCTTTATCTTTATCATCATAAATAATTTTACATTTTTCTTGATAATGCTTTTCAATTATATAATAAAAAATATCCATCTGATAGCATTTTTCTTTATCAAGATACCTCATTGATTTCATAACATTGAATGTTATCTCTTGATTGTTAACTCTCATCGTTACTTCTCCTTTTTGCACATCAATCATAGCTCGTAGCTAGAAAAGGTCTCCCTAAAATGATAGGTTTTTCTTTATCTTCTTTCAAATCTAGAACAATGAAATCCACAGGGAAGATAAATTTATCTACCTTAACAAGAACATTCTCTATAACTTATTTAGGATAAGTGATCGATCGATAAGCTAACTGCAGAGTTACAGTAGTAGGAGAAATCTCTCTTAAATCTAACCTTCGAAAGATTGAAAATGGCATGAGATTAATACTAGCTACTAAAACATATCAGGCTTTCCCACAAAATTTTTCTCCAAAAGCACATGGTATAGTGAAACTTCCAGGATCTTTAAGTTTCTGAGGTAATTTCTTCTGAATTATTGCATTGCATTCTTCACTTATTGCAACAGTTTCATAAGCTTCAAATTTTCTCTTCTTGCTTAAAATATCTTTCATAAATTTTGCATAGCTTGGCATTTTCTTTAAAGCTTCAGGAAAAGGAATGTTGCTGGTAAGTTTCTTAAAAATTTCAAAGAACTTAGAAAATTAATGGTCAAGCTTCTGCTGTTTTAGTCTTTGAGGAAAAGGTGGTGGTGGTCTTTCAACTTCCACTTTAATAGCTACTACAGTCTGATTATTACTTGAAGAAAGGGTATCTTTAGGTTTTTCAATCTCTTCAAGTTCTTTTTCTTTTTCAATCTCATTCCATGTTTTCTCTTTTAATTCCTTTTCACTTCTGAGTCGTACAGCTTTTGTTTGTTCAAGTTGTTTTCTAGATTCTTTAGGATTAATTTCGACATTGCTAGGAAGTGTTCTTGAGGTCTGTAATTAATGAAATTAGCAATTTGACCCATCTGATTCTCAATATTACGATTAACAGTGTTTTAACTTTGTAGCTGATTGCTTAGTTGCAAGATCAGTTCTTCTACAGACAACTTTTTCTGCTGATTGTTATAACTAGGAGGGTAAGTTGGTCTATAGTTTGAATTTCCTTGATTGTTCCAATTTAGATTAACTTGATTATTATTCCATTGTTGATGTCCATTACTCCAATTAAAATTAGTATGCTTTTTCCAAGCAGGATTATAATAAATAGAATAAGGGTTATTAGTTTTACTAGAAATAGCTTGCAAAATTTCCATTGTTTGAGAATCATCAGAATTTGAAGAATTATCATTACTTACATGCGATATGTTAAAAGAAAAATTATCTAATTTCTTAGATCTCACAGCCACTTGTGAAGCTAAAATAGAAAATGCTTCATTATCTTGAATACTTGCCATTCTTTTAGGATTAACCCTTTCAGAAGGCCATTGAAAATTATTATTAGCCATTTCTTCAATTAAGGTGTAAGCTTCTTCAAATGTCTTAGCCTTTAAAGAACCACCATCAGTAGCATCAATAATAGATCTATGTGATCCAATAAGTCAATTATAAAAGGTTTGAATTATTAACCAATCTGGTAAAGCATGATGAGAACATTTTCTTAATAGTTCTTTAAATATTTGCCAAGCTTCATAAATTTTTTCTCCATCAAATTGCGTAAATAAAGTAATATCATTTCTCAATTTAGCAGTTTTAGAAGGAGGAAAAAATTTAGCAAGAAATTTTTGTGCCATATCTACCCATGTTTTAATAGAACAAGTTGCTAATGAATTAAGCCACATCTTTGCTTTATCTTTTAAGGAAAAAGGAAAAAGTCTAATCCTAATAACATCATTAGAAACATTATTATTTTTAAAGGTAGCACAAGGTGCTAAAAAACTAGCAAGGTGTAAAATTGAATCCTCATTAGGTGTTCCTCCAAATTGGTTATTTTGAACCTTTTGAATAATAGAAGGTTTAAGCTTAAAAGAATTAGCATCTACAGCTGACATTTGAATACTAACATGAAGTTCATCAGCTGTAGGGTTTGCATATTCCCTTATGGGTTTATAACTATTTTGTTCATCAATTTTGATTGGATTTTGATTATTTTTATTTAAGTTAGCCATTTCTTGATGTTTAGACCGTGGGAAATCCCGTTAGCAACACGTGGGTTACATCATCCGAGGTATTCTTGATCATTCAACGAGACGTTTTAATTTAGTTATAATTGTAGTTTTGTCGTTCTGTTTGTGATTAAATTTTGAGTTGTTTTATATTTTTGAATGTTGTGGCAATGAATTTTATCTTGCAATGACTTTTAGTTTAGTTTTGGTTTCAGTTCAGGGACTATCCTAAAGGTTTTGGTTTTCATGCAACAATCTTGTTTAACATGAAAGAAAAAGTAAAGCATAGTGCATGTAAGTAAATTGCAATAAAATAAAAGCGTACCTGGAGGGTCTTCCCGTCATCCCAAGATGCACTTAAAACACATGTTAAGGCATTTAAATATTTCAATAAATACCTAAGTAAAGCTAAGGGACAGGGTTTTGGTTGTCTACCAAATTCCTAGTCCTATTGCTAGTCATCTCCTATGACTTCCTGGTTTGATTTAAGGATGATTTTCTTCATCAAAGAACAATTAAATTCAATTGTTCTTCTAAAACATCCCGTCATATTAAGAAAGTGCTTAGGACGAGTCCTAAACATCTTTTCAATACTTCTGGGATTATTTTAAGTCCAAGTAAATTTAATTGCACAGGTGAATTAATCATCCAGGAGTTTAGTTAAACTTTGTCTCTTGCTCAGTGAACCTGGGTATTTGATTACCTGATGAATGAAGTGACATCTCACTTAATACTCTATTTAAGAGTTATAATAATTAAAGCCTTTAAGGGCAATTTGGTTCATTGAGAATTTTAATCATTCTTAATTTAAAGTTAATGATTTAAAGTGATTATGAGGTTTTAGTTAATAATTTTAAGTTTGGAATAGTGTTCAAATTATTTTAGATTTAATTTAAATCTTTACACTTTCAATTATCTTAGTATTTCAGATTGATGTTTATGTTTTAAATTTACTTAGATAAAAAGAGGTGTTGAAATTATTAATATGTTCTGATTTAATTCTTAATGATTTCATTTAAGTTGGTTGTTAAGTGATTTTAATTTAATTTAATTTAATTTAATTTGATTTAATTTAATTTATTTTTAATTTAATTTAAATTAATTTTAATTTAATTTAATTTAATTTTAATTTAATTTAATTTTAATTTAATTTAATTTAATTTAATTTAATTTAATTTTAGTTTTAATATTTTAAATTTAATTAATTTAATTGTTAAGGTGTTAATTTAATTTAATTTAAACTTTAAATTGATTTAATTTAATTTAATTTAATTTAACTCCAATATTTTAAATTTAATTTTAATTATTGGACCATTTAACATTTTAAGCTTTAATTCATTTAAGGGTTACCTTCTTTTAATTTTTAATTTATTTAATTTGGATTATTATTTTAATCTTTAATTAAGAACTAAATATTATTGAAGTGACTTATTTAGGGATTTTTAAATTAAAGAATGAATATCCTCTTAATAATATCCTTATTTTAATAATCCAAATTTAAAATATTTTCTTTCCAAAATTTAAACTATTTAATTAATTAGAGTTTCCTTTTGATATTTTCAAAGTGTTTAATGGGTTTCTACCCTTTAATTTCCCTAAGTTTCAATCATTCAAGAGAAAGTTAAAATCAAATATTTTACCCTCCATGTTGATTGAACCTAAAGTTTTAATTAAGGGTTAAAATTCTTAATTACCTTTATGCCCTTTTAGGCTTATTTATTTCATAATTCACTAAATTGAGCTCAAATGAATTTGAAATTTTTATGTCACCTCACTCACATATCAATTAAGACATTAGGGAAGAAAATGTGATTTTTCTGACTTTAATTTATTTAATTATTTTTAGTACAAAATAAGAGTTTTCAAAGAAAATTCAACAACATGACCAAGGTAAAGTTTCTATCCTTAAGAAAATTATGGGATGTTGCCAATGACCAGAGGACCACTTGGACCAATTTTGGTGATTTTTTGAATTATATGTTATTTATTATAACTATTTTAAGTTTTAGAGTATTAATTAATTTTAAAATAAAATAAAAATTGAAAAATAGATTTTATATTTTTCTTAAATTTCTATGACTGCATGGAGTCTTGAGAAATAAATTTTATAATTTTATAATTTTTCTTTGATTTATTAGAATTATTTTAGTGAAGAAGGTTAAAAATTCATTTTTTAATATTAGAAATTACATTAAGCCGTTAAAATTCAATTTCTTATCCTAGGACTTAGGAAAAATGTTTGGTTTATTCCTAAGTGATTAGGAGTTAAAATGTGACATTTTTTTTATTTTTAATATTTTTATGATTTTTATTATTTTTTAATTATTAAAAAATTAAAATATTGTGAAAAATTAACTTTTTTAGAAAATTAAAATTTTAATTTTCCTAAACTCTCCTAATATCAGAGAAGCTCCAAAACCATTTTTGTGAATTTTTGAAAAGTATTTTTGGAGTTATGAATTTTTAAAGTTCCATTTTGCTTATGAAGCTTAATCAATCCATTTGGTGGGGTTAATCAAGTCCAATTGATTTAAAAATTTTATGTAAGGTTCTTCTAACCCTAAAGAGCAATGGAGAATTGTTTTTAAGTCAATTTGGTGTGTGGTTAACCCTAATTAATTCAAATTCAATTTTGGGAGTTTAGGCTAATTCGGGTTATTATGAATGAATTGACTCAAAATATATTTTTCATTGGGTCCCTGGGTCCTAAGAAACACCACCAAATTTTCCTAGAATTTATTTTACAACATGCTAATGATTGGAATTAAAATACCTAAAATAGTGACATGAACTTAAAAAAATCAATAACTTTTCACAGAGATGGCCTCTAACCTTGAAAAATTCAACGAATGTTCCCAAGATTAGAGGCTTCAAAAGCCCCATGGTCTCATGCCATGATGAATTTTATATGCAAATGGAGAATCAAAACATTAGAAATAGTAAATAAATTATTAAAAATAAAATTCTCAACCAATTAACTTAATTTTTTTTCCACATTATTCTCCTCTGTTCACTAAGCAAGTGGGTATTTTTATTTTATTTTTTTGATTTTTCTATGCAAAAATATGAATTTTTGAAGTTCTGGTATTTAAATAAATCCAAAAAATCCTAATTTTCTACTTATCCGACTCGGCGCCGCGTCATCCTCGTCCGGATCGAAAGCCCACACTTCGCTCTGTGATTCGGCGCCACCATCTGACTCAGCACTTCAGGGGCTCGCGGTTCACGTAACATTCCCTGGTCTGGCGCAATCTTAACCGTCCGCTCGATACACGCGCGATCCAACGGCTCCTTGTCATTGTCTACAACTGGTGTGCACCCGTGACAGTCAAGACTCAAACCCTAATATCTCTCTCGATTCTCAATGGATTTTCAAGTTTTTATACTCTATGAATTCTTCTTGAAGAGATGAACACATCCATACAATTTATAAGCTATGAAATTAACCCAAACAAAATGAAGAATTGCTGGAAGCTAGGGAGGAAGAATGAGTTCATACCTTTGCTCAGATAAGTGAAGCTCCGATCTGAGGGTTGTATCACCTTCGATTGAGTCCAAACAAGCTCCAGATGAAGTCTCTGGCTCTGGGGAATTGTTTAAGTATGAATGTGATCAAACCCGATTTCAAAGCTTGGAGGCTGGAAGCAATGGCTGGCCTAGTGAGGGGGCATTTGCTGGGGAACTTCTCCTCTTGTTCTAGTGATGGTGTAGGGTCAATCGATTTGAAGATCGGCTCACTGTGGTGAAGTGTCCTGGTTTTCTGGTGAATTTTCAACTCAGAAATTGAGCTCTGTTAATGGGGTTTTGGGCAAAAGAACACTGGGGATCAACTACTCTGGGTTAGGAGAAGGTCCTAGAGCAATTTTGGCAGTTTCCTTAAGGTCTGGTTCATCACCTCGTTTGGCCGAGAGGTGAGTGAGTTTAAATAGAGGTGGTTGGAGGGCCGCCCAGGGTTGTTTTATGGATTGGATCAACTGCCTTGGCCAACGGAAGAACAGCAACAGTGGCGATTTAGGTTGGGGCAGACAGCTAATTCAAATTGAATTTTTGATTCAAATTAAGCCTCTCGGCCTGATGGTTTTCGGCGGCTGTGGTGGCCAGCCGGCCAGGCATGGGTCACCCTCAGGGTCAGGGAGGTCAGGGCTTGAGTTTGGTGCCAACAATTGGCTTTGGACATGTGTAAAGGAGTTGAATTGAAATGGCATAGGGAGAAGGTTATTTTGGGTTTTTGGGCTTGGTGCACCACCCAAGGCCTGGATCTAGGCTGAAATGATTCATTTGGGTCAGCCAAGAGGAAATGGTGTAGTCTCCATCAAGGATTAGGTGGCTAACTTGGTTTAGTGTGTATCATGGATGAGGTTAAAAAGGCTTAAGGAAGGCTTAAGAAAGGGGCCCCTCCATTTTCCATAAATGACATTGTGAGGTGTCAAAACTCTCATTGCTTCATATGGCTTGCAAATGGCTCACATTTGGCTTACATTTGGCTTAGAAAAGGTTGGCTTGTTTCATGAAAAAGGATTTTAAGGATTTTTTGGTATTTAGGGGTAATTTGTCACATGGCTTAGTTTAGAAAAATTCAATGATCAATTTGAAACATAGGGAGTGATTTAATTAAATGGATGATGAGATGAAAGTGTCATGTAGGCTTTGGATTGATTTTGGGCTTTTTGAATTCATTTTGGATGGGCTTTTAAAGTGGTTTAAGGAAGTGGGATTTTGGATTTAAAGTAAATTTAGGATGAAAATTTTGTAAAGGATTGTGCCAAATAAATGTTGCAATTGGTTTAGGCATGTGTCATGAGTGGTTTGGAATCAATTTGGTGTGATTTGGAGTAGAATTGGGTTGAATTTGGGCTTTTTTGGTAAAGGGGCCAAGGTGGGCCAAATTGGGCTAACTTGGGCTAAGGTTGGGCTAGGGTTGAATTTGGTGTAAAATTAATGTTGAAAAATGTTTAAGGGAGTGTTACAAAGAGTTTCACCTTTAGTTGGATTCTAATTTTGGGATTTGGGCCCATTTGGGTTAGGCTTAGGCTTTGGTCAATTTAAGGGATTTTGGTTTTGCGTTAGATTTAGGTGGAGTTTAGGTTAAAATTTTGGGCAAATCAATTTAGTGTTTTGTTTGTGGGGATGTTAGGAAGGCTTTAGAAAAGATTTGGGGCCAATTGGGGTTGACTTTGGTTAGTTTGGGCTAGGTTTTGGTCATGGGCCAAAATTGGGCCTTAGGCTTCAAATTGAAATTGGGCCCAAATGTCAATCAAATTGGACTTGGATTTGGTCTAAATTGATATTGGGGATATTTAATTGAAGTTTAGAATTGAATTGGACCAAAATTGAGGTCAATTGGGGTGGTTTGGTTTGACATTGGGTTCACTTGGGTTAAAAAATGGGTCATATTGGGGGTTTTAGTAAAAGTGGGGTAAATTTGCAAAATTGGCTCATGGTGTAGTTAAATAAAATGAAATTGGGAATATTTGGGATTTTTTGGAATTTTCTGAGAATTTTTAGAATTTTTGGATTTTTGGGGTAAAAGGGTATTTTGGTAATTTGGGGGTGGGGGTTAGGGGTATTTTTGGAAATTTTGGTATTTTTGGCCAGAGATGGTCAATTTGAGTCGTGGGAAGTGTTTAAGATTGATTTTGAGGGATCTTGGGTAATTTAGGTAATTTTGCAAATTTTGGGTCATTTCAAGGGTATTTGGTAGGTTTGGTGGGTCCGGGGCCCTGGGGGTCAAAAACTAAAATTTTGAAAAAAGAAAGATTGATCAAGTGTGAGTGAAATGAAATCATTTTGGCTGAGTCATGAAGCCATATTAAGCCAATATGAGCCATGAGAGACTCATTTGAGGCATTCACTATGTTGTTCGTAACCCTCCTAGCCTGAGGTCGAGGGTTAAGGACCATCCATATGAATTACCTACATGAGTCAGGAAGTCAAGTTGGGTGAAAGTGTGGTTTTAGGACTTGGAATGCGTGTGAGAGTGTAGTGTATGTGCAAGTCAACCCTCACCAGACCAGGCCATCCAAGGTATTCTTAAGGCCAAAAAGTCCTATAAGGAACTCATCCTTTAAACCTCCACATTTGATTTCAACCCTCTATGTGATTAGGGGTCTACAATAAAGCTTAGGGGTTTGTAGGGAGTCAAGAAGTGTTTAAATTTCTAAGTGGTGGGTTCCATTTCTAGTCCTCTAAGATTAGTCAAAGAAAAAGCCTAAGGCTAGATCCTAAATATTAAAAGGAGAAGCAAAAGACCTCACCAAAATTAAGGTCAACAGTCTAAAATTTCCCAATTTTCGCAAACATAATGAGTTTCCTCAGATAAACTTTCTTCATTTAATTTTTCAATTTCTTCATTTAATGACTCATTATATAACATAGATTCTTTATCTTTATCATCATAAATAATTTTACATTTTTCTTGATAATGCTTTTCAATTATATAATAAAAAATATCCATCTGATAGCATTTTTCTTTATCAAGATACCTCATTGATTTCATAACATTGAATGTTATCTCTTGATTGTTAACTCTCATCGTTACTTCTCCTTTTTGCACATCAATCATAGCTCGTAGCTAGAAAAGGTCTCCCTAAAATGATAGGTATTTCTTTATCTTCTTCCATATCTAGAACAATGAAATCCACAGGGAAGATAAATTTATCTACCTTAACAAGAACATTCTCTATAACTTATTTAGGATAAGTGATCGATCGATAAGCTAACTGCAGAGTTACAGTAGTAGGAGAAATCTCTCTTAAATCTAACCTTCGAAAGATTGAAAATGGCACTAGATTAATACTAGCTACTAAAACATATCAGGCTTTTCCACAAAATTTTTCTCCAAAAGCACATGGTATAGTGAAACTTCCAGGATCTTTAAGTTTCTGAGGTAATTTCTTCTGAATTATTGCACTGCATTCTTCACTTATTGCAACAGTTTCATAAGCTTCAAATTTTCTCTTCTTGCTTAAATTATCTTTCATAAATTTTGCATAGCTTGGCATTTGCTTTAAAGCTTCAGCAAAAGGAATGTTGCTGGTAAGTTTCTTAAAAATTTCAAAGAACTTAGAAAATTAATGGTCAAGCTTCTGCTGTTTTAGTCTTTAAGGAAAAGGTGGTGGTGGTCTTTTAACTTCCACTTCAATAGCTACTACAGTCTGATTATTACTTGAAGAAAGGGTATCTTTAGGTTTTTCAATCTCTTCAAGTTCTTTTTATTTTTCAATCTCATTCCATGTTTTCTCTTTTAATCCCTTTTCACTTCTGAGTTGTACAGCTTTTGTTTGTTCAAGTTCTTTTCCAGATTCTTTAGGATTAATTTCGACATTGCTAGGAAGTGTTCTTGAAGTCTGTAATTAATGAAATTAGGAATTTGACCCATCTGATTCTCAATATTACGAATAACAGTGTTTTTACTTTGTAGCTGATTGCTTAGTTGCAAGATCAGTTCTTCTACAAACAACGTTTTCTGCTGATTGTTATAACCAGGAGGGTAAGTTGGTCTATAGTTTGAATTTCCTTGATTGTTCCAATTTAGATTAACTTGATTATTATTCCATTGTTGATGTCCATTACTCCAATTAAAATTAGGATGATTTTTCCAACCAGGATTATAATAATTAGAATAAGGGTTATTAGTTTTACTAGAAATAGCTTGCAAAATTTCCATTGTTTGAGAATCATCAGAATTTGCAGAATTATCATTACTTACATGCGATATGTTAAAAGAAAAATTATCTAATTTCTTAGATCTCACAGCCACTTGTGAAGCTAAAATAGAAAAGGCTTCATTATCTTGAATACTTGCCATTCTTTTAGGATTAACCCTTTCAGAATGCCATTGAAAATTATTATTAGCCATTTCTTCAATTAAGGTGTAAGCTTCTTCAAATGTCTTAGCCATTAAAGAACCACCATCAGTAGCATCAATAATAGATCTAAGTGATCCAATAAGTCAATTATAAAAGGTTTGAATGATTAACCAATCTGGTAAAGCATGATCAGAACATTTTCTTAATAGTTCTTTAAATATTTGCCAAGCTTCATAAATTTTTTCTCCATAAAATTGCGTAGATAAAGTAATATCATTTCTCAATTTAGCAGTTTTAGAAGGAGGAAAAAATTTAGCAAGAAATTTTTGTGTCATATCTACCCATGTTTTAATAGAACAAGTTGCTAATAAATTAAGCCACATCTTTGCTTTATCTTTTAAGGAAAAAGGAAAAAGTCTTATCCTAATTACATCATTAGAAATATTATTATTTTTAAAGGTAGCACAAGGTCCTAAAAAACTAGCAAGGTGTAAATTTGAATCCTCATTAGGTGTTCCTCCAAATTGATTATTTTGAACCATTTGAATAATATAAGGTTTAAGCTCAAAAGAATGAGCATCTACAACTGACATTTGAATACTAACATGAAGTTCATTAGCTGTAGGGTTTGCATATTCCCTTATGGGTTTATAACTATTTTGTTCATCAATTTTGATTGGATTTTGATTATTGTTATGTAAGTTAGCCATTTCTTGATGTTTTGAATTTTTTTTCCTTTTTTAATTTTTTTAATTGTTCTTTCTAATTCAGAATCAAAAGGTAGTAATCCTTGAGATCCATAACTACGCATAAAATTTAAAATATTTTTGTTTGTTTTTTTTTATGTTTTTTTTATGTTTCTTATCATTCTTTTTATTTTTTATTCTATTCTATCCCCGGCGACGGCGCCCAAAACTTGATGCGATGCGACTTTATATATGCTTTTAAATACAAAAATTTGATACCACTTTTTAGAATATTTAATTCTGGGCAAATGGCTTCAAAAACTTGATGTGCGATGTTTACTTTTACTTATGAATTTATAATTAGATTTTATAATAATTATTGTAAAAGTCACTATTTTTAACGCAAGTATACGTATCGTTCAAGTAATACGAGCTCTAGTGGAGTCCTTATTATCAATCCCACATGGATAGTGTTTTTATAAAAAGTAAGAAATGTAAGAAATATTTTGGAATTTTTCAAATTAAAAGTAATTTATATATATATATAATTTTTTTATTATTTTCAAATGTAATTTACTAATAATTTTTACTATAAGTAGTAAGCAGTAATAAAGTAAAGTAAGTAGTAATTAAAATTCAATGGAAGTATAAAAACGACTTTCTCCTTTTTAACTAATCCAAGATTTTTAGAATAATTATCTTTTATAGGGAATTTAGATTATGGTATTGTGCAAAATAGAAGCATTCATAATCTTTACCCTTTGGTTCACGTGCAAAGAACATTGACTAATCTATAGATTTGTTCAGGATGTTTTTCTAATAGAATGGGTTAATCTAGGCTCACACTACTAGATGTCCAAGGATGGCTATGGTCGGCCCTACTAGTGACCCGTTCCCTTTCTATAAACCATATTATTAGAATTTAGTCTATCACTCTAAAAACTAATTAATTTTACGCCCAATAAATAATATCTTCCTATTTAATTGCACTTCAACTTAAATAACACGCGTATAGCTTGCGATTACCTAAGGATTCATGTGATATCTACTACTTAAGAATTTATCTCCGGATATGTCTCAAAATTCTTCAACAGGTTTTAACAATTTAAATGGCTAATTTAAAAAGTAAACTAAGATCAGGTATTAAATCATCATAATGTTTTAAATATTTTAAATTTAATTCTCCTACAAAATTTAATTAATTAATTATCTTTTCATTGTTGAAAGGAGAAAGATAACTAACTACTCAGAAAACATTGAAATCACACAACAAAACATACTTATAAAACATTGAACCAAGGTACAAATACTTATTTGAAGTGTTCCTTGAAGTGATCCGCTGACTTCTACTGACTTCAAAGCAATGATGATAGACTCCAACAGCAACAACACATAATGAATACTCAAAATAACCTCACTAGATTCAAATTAAAGTGGCTCCCTAAGTGTGGAAGAGACTAAAAAAACTAAGTAAAACTAGAGTGGGAGAGAAGGTACTAAAAGGGGTGAAAGAAACTATAGGGTGTAATTTTCTCTGTAGAATGGGCTCCTATTTATAGAGCTCTGAATTTGACCAGGGGTTTCTTAAGGCACCTCTTCAAAATTCGTCCAAATTCAATATCTCTTCTAGAAGGTAACTGTCGTGCCTAGGCGTCGGGATCTGGTGCCTAGGCGTTGGACTCCGTAATCAGGTCTTCGCACCTCTTCACTTTGGATCACGCCTCTTCACAATTAAAACAGTTTCCTTGTGTCCAAATGCATTTTATCACATGTCCTATATATTTGGAGTAACTTCCAGTCTTCTAGAAGCTCCAATAACCACTTAACTCCGTCACAATAACCCCCCAAAATCATTAAAAAATCTTAACAGCGTCTGTATCGAGCTGGCTCTTAGGCGCCGGATTCTGGCGCCTAGGCTCCAGGCCAATAATTCCAATATTTTGCTCCATAAGCTCCATTTTTGCTCCTTTTTGCTCTTTTTTCCATCTTTTTCTTTCTTGGACTCTTTTTTAATCATCTACATCCAAAAACATGAAAATACCTTTCATTAAAGCAGAATATCCTTAAGAATTGAATCATAAATAAGGCATAAAAATAGGTATTTTTAGGTAGATCAGCAGACAAGAATATTTTCAAGCATATATAACTCATTAATCCTTCCAGAATTGAATGTTATTCACCTACCTCGCACATAGACGCTTCCGTGGTTGATTCCATGTAAATTGGCATAGAATTCCTTAACCACTGGAACGACTACTGCGGCAGTAGTATATCAAAAAAGTTTCCATCTTCGTCGTGCAATCATTTCTTCAAATGGTGATGAAGAATTGCTTAATCCTCGATTGACAAATCATCTTTCCTTGATTAGCCTTCTCTTAGACATCACCTTGTTGAAAAGTCGTTGTGCCTTAGCACTGACAAGCTTTCTTCGATTGTAAACTTGAAATCTAGGGTAATCAACCAAATTGGAGGCCATTAGAGAGGAATTGAAAGTGGTTACCATTTGTTTTTGGGAGTTGGAGTGTTTAGGAACCGTCCATGGGAGTTTATAAGGGATGAATTCGCTAAAAACCGCCAAAATCTGTCATTTCAAACTCAAAAAACTGCCCACTCATTGATCCCCCTGCCGGCAGCCTCGAAGGCGCCGTCGGCGAGCCTTGTGCAATTAATTCCAGGACACTCAAGAAAAACCCACAGTCGGCGACGTCGAGCGTGCAGTCGGCTCCCTAGGCAAAAATTTGCACTTTTACGCCGCAGTCAATTACGTTCCAAATTTTCTCTATGGATCCAAATTCTAGATAATCAAAGCTCAAATACAACTAGTAGAATTCAATATTACTTCAAACTAACAATAAACTCAAACAAACACACAACAAATAATGATAACTATGGGTTGCCTCCCATAAAGCGTTGGTTTAACGTTGTCAGCCCGACCTAATTAGGTGTTATTCAGGTTGACTGAGCATTAAAACCTCTTTAAAATTTGGTCTTTTACCCTCAAAATATGGTTTTAATCTATGTCCATTTACTTTAAATCTATTCCCAGTCTTCTGATCTTCAATTTCAACAGCTCCATAAGTGTAAAGCTGAGTCACAATAAAGGGTCCTAACCAACGAGACTTCAATTTCCCAGGAAATAATTTCAACCTTATATTGTAAAGTAAAACTTCTTACCCTGGTTCAAAGTTCTTCTGGTTAATCTTCCGATCATGCATTAACTTCAGTTTTTCCTTATAAATTCTGTCGTTATCATAAGATTCATTTCTTAATTCTTCTAATTTATTCAATTGCAACAATCTCTTCTCACCAGTATTTTTCAAATTATAGTTGAATTCTTTAATTGACCAATATGCTTTATGCTCTAATTCTACTGATAAGTGACAAGTTTTTCCATATATAAGTCTGTAAGGAGTCATACCAATAGGAGTTTTATAAGCAGTCCTGTATGCCCATAATGCAGTATCCAGTCTTGTAGACCAATCTACTCTATTAGGATTTAGAATCTTTTCTAAAATTTGTTTAATCTCACGATTAGAAACTTCCGCTAAATCACTAGTTTGAGGATGATGAGCAGTAGAGAATCTATGAACAATATTAAATTTTTCTGTCAATCTTTGAATGTATTTATTCCTAAAATGGTATCCTCCGTCAGTGATAATCACTCTCGGCATTCCGTATAGTGTGAAAATGCTTTTCATTAAGAATCTTGAAACATATTTAGCATCACAATGAGGTAAAACTTGTTCTTCAATCCACTTTGATCCATAATCAACTGCAATTAAAATAAATAAGTTCCCAAATGAAGGAATAAATGGTCCCATGAAATCTAATCTCCAAACATCATAAATTTCCACTTCTAACATGAAATTCAGAGGCATTTCATTTCTTCTAGATATATTACCTACTCACTGGAATCTAACACAAGTTTTGATTTATTTGTAAACATCTCTAAAAATAGTAGGCCAATAAAATCCAGTTGCAAAATTTTATGCGCAGTTTTATCAATGCCAAAATATCCTCCAAATTAAGAATCGGGGCATTTTTTAATAATCTGTTCAGTTTCTTCATAAGGCACACATCTCCTAATAATAAGATCGTTACATTGCTTATATAAATTTGGTTCATCCCAAAAATATGATTTTGCATCATGAATGAATTTTTTCTATTGTTGTAGAGAGTTAGCATTGGTGGCAAAATATCGCTTACTATATAGTTAACAATATCAGCATACCATGTTATTTTCTACTCATTTATATTATAAAGTTGTTCATCAGGGAAACTGTCTGCAATTTCATGTCGGTATCAGATGATTCATGATATTCCGGTCTCGACAAATGATCAGCAATTTAATTTTTAGTTCCTTTTCTATCAGTCACCACAAAATCAAATTCTTGCATTATAAGTACCCATCTAATTAATCTAGGTTTAATATCCTTCTTTTGCATCAGATATTTAATAGCAGAGTGATCATTATGCACAATACATTTAGTTCCAATTAAATATGATATAAATTTATCAAAAGCATACACAATAGCCAATAACTCTTTTTTAGTAATTGTATAGTTAATTTGAACATCATTAAGATTTCTACTAGCATAGTATATAACTTTAAAAATTCTATCATATCTTTGAGCAAGAACAACTCCAATAGCATAATCACTAGCATCGCACATTAATTCAAATGGTTTCTCCTAATCAGGTGAAACTATTACAGGTGCTATGATTAGTTTTTCCTTTAATAACATAAAGACATTTAAGCAGTCTTTGGTAAATTCAAATTTCTTATCTTTTTCTAAAAGTTGTCATAGAGGTTTGGTAATTTTTGAAAATCTTTAATATAGCGCCTGTAGAAACCAACATGTCCAAGAAAACTTCTTAGCCCTCTCACTGTAGTAGGAGGTAGTAATTTAGTTATTACTTGAATTTTTGCAGGGTCTACTTCCATGCCATTTTCTGAAATTTTATGCCCTCATACAATTCCTCCTGTAACCATAAGTTGACATTTCTCCCAATTTAAAACTAAGATAGTTCTTTTGCATAGCTCCAAAACTTTTTCATGATGATTTAAGCATGTGTCAAATGATGTTTCAAATACAGAGAAATCATCCATAAATTCTTCTATTTAATTATCAATTAACTTACTAAAGATAGACATCATACACTTTGGAATGTTGCAGGTGCATTACATAGTCTGAAAGGCATTTTTTCGAAAAGCAAAAGTTCCATAAGTACTTGTTAATGTTATTTTCTCTTGATCCTCAGGAGCAACAGGTAATTGATGGTAACCAGTATATCCATCCAGAAAGCAGTAATACTTGTGTCTAACAAGTCTATCCAACATTTGGTCTAGAAAAAGAAAAGGAAAGTGATCATTTCGAGTGGCGACATTTAATTTTTGATAGTCAATGCAAATACACCATCCAGAAACTTGTCGGATAGGTATTAATTCATTATTTTCATTTACTTCAATAGTTATTCCTCCTTTCTTGGGAACACATTGAATTGGACTTACCCAAGTACTATCCGAAATAGGATATATAATTCCAACATCTAACCATTTTAAAATTTCTTTTTTAACTACATCTTTCATAATAGGGTTCAGTCTCCTTTGTGGGTCAATTCTTTGTTTATGTTCTTCATTTAATAAAATTATGTGCATACAAATCGAAGGACTAATTCCTTTAATATCAACTAGAGTCCAACCAAAAGCTTTTTTGTATTTTTTTTAATGTATCCTTTAATTTTTGTTCTTGAATTTCTTTTAAGTCTGAGGATACAATTACTGGTAATGTTGAAAACTCTCCTAAAAATACATACTTCAAATGATTTGGTGGATTCTTTATTTCAAGTTTAGGGGTTTTACAATAGATGGAATTAATGATTCATTTTTTGGTCCTGTTGAATTGACCGTTTCAAATTTCTCCTAAATATAATCAGCTTCTTCACTTTCTTATTCATCATTAATTATATGTTTCTATATCTTCTTTTTCTTCATAATTTTCCTTAAAATATTCTCTTTTCAGATAATCACATATATCCATTCTAAAACATTCATCATCTTTTTCTATTGAAGGATATTTCATTGACTTTGAGATGTTATAGGTTACTTCTTGATCATTTACTCTCATTGTCAATTCTCCTTTTTGAACATCTATCATTGGTCTTCCTGTATCTAGGTATGGTCTTCCTAAAATAATTGGTATTTCTTTATCTTCTTCCATATCTAAAATGATAAAGTCCACAGGAAAGATAAACTTATCAACCTTGACCGAAACATCTTCTACAACTCCTTTAGGATGTGTAATAGATTGATCAGCTAACTGTAGAGTTACAGAAGTTGGTGAAATCTCTCCAATTCCCAATCTATTAAAAGTTGACAGAGGCATCAAATTTATGCTAGCTCCCAAATCACATAATGCTTACCCATAAAATTTTTCACCAAAAGCACATATGATAGTGAAACTACTAGGATCTTTAAGTTTTTCAGGATGCTTTTTTTGAATTATAGCACTACACTCTTCATGATCTAGTAACTTCCTCTTTTTGTTGAGTATATCCTTCATAAAGTTAACATAATCAGGCATTTGTTCCAAAGCTTTAACAAAAGGAATATTTATTGACAAATTTTTTAAAATGTCTAAGAATTTAGCAAATCTTTTTCCTTTTTCTTGTTGCTTTAGTCTTTGAGAAAATGGTGGTGGAGGTTTTTCAACAGTAATTTTCATAAGTTTCAGAGGAAAATCCGAATATAAATTTTCGTTTTCTCCTTCAGTTTCTTCTTTTTCCTTTTCAACTACAGTTTCTTTTTAAACTCTTGTTTCCAGTAATTTTCTACTTCTCAATTGAGTAGCCTTAATTTGTTCTTTTCCTTGATCTTTAGGATTTACTTCAACATTGCTAGGTAAAGTTCCAACAGGTCTATTGCTTAGTGCAGAAGCAATTTGCCCCAATTGGTTTTTTATGTTTTTAATAGCAGCTCCTTGACTTTGTAATTGATTACCCATATTCAAAACTAATTCTTCCATAGAAAACTTCTTCTCCTTAAATTGTGAATTATTATAAAAACATGGTGGATTAGAAGGTTTATAATTAGAATTACCCTTGTTGTTTATATTTCTCTAATGGGTTTACATGATTGTTCCCCCATTGAGGATTAACAAGATTTGCATTATCTTGGTTATTCCATTTAAAGTTTGGATGATTTTTCCAACCTGGATTATAATATTTTAAATAAGGGTTATTTTGTCTATTATTTATTAAATTTATAGTTTCATATGAAGATTGAGCATCTACAATTTTTCCTAATGAATTTTCTTCTAACAATGGAGGTTTTTAAGAATGATTCATTCCGTATTGATCTATTTTCTTTGAAAGAGAAACAAATAGAGAAAATATCATAGTTAAAGCATCAGAATCATGAATACTCTCTTAGGATTTACCCTTTCAGCAAGCCATTGAAAATTATTGGTAGCCATTTCTTCTATTAACGCATAGGCTTCTTCAAAAGGTTTAGACATTAGTGATCCACCAGCAACATCATTAACAATAGATCTAAGTATCCTACTACTCCATTATAAAATATTTGAATAATTAACCAATCTTGTAAAGCATGATGTGAACATTTCCTAAGAAGTTCTTTAAATCTTTCCCAAGATTCATATATCGATTCCTTCATACTGACTGGAAGATGTGATATCATTTCTAAGCTTAGCAGTCTTAGATGGTAGAAAATTTTTTGATAAGAATTTTTGTGAAAGTTCTCCCAAAGTTCTAACAGATCCAGGTGCTAACGAATTTAACCAAGCCTTAGGCTTATCCCTTAGCGAAAAAGGAAAAGTCTAAGTCTGACAACATCATCAGACACTCTTGTCGGCATATTTTTAGGTTGTGTGTTGTATTTTAGAAAGGGGTTGCCAAAAAGAAATTGTGCGGCGAATTTAGTTTAAATATATATAATTTGAAAAGTAGCATTTGATTTTTGAAAATAATTTTAAATTTAAAAATTTTAAGAAATGAAATCAAACTGATCTCACATCCCGAATAGTTTACATAAACAAGCACCGCACCACAAACCGTGTATCTATCCCGAAGAATAGACACACTGCTTGACGATGGGGCTTGATTAAATAAACTAGAAGATTTGTGACATCCGTTTGGTCTGCGAACCAATTTTATAAGCCGACAAGTTCCCCTGCTTAATATAAATGAATTAAGTAGGGTTTATATTACCTGGGTTCTTAAAATTCCCTATAAGGGCAAGCCCCTATAGTTAATTACATCTTAAGTGACGGGAATCACCTAAGAAAACTCTTGATAATAATCAGTAGTTCTGCTCTCAAGAATTTCAAAGTTTAAGTTTTCAAAGGATTGAATTTTGGAATTTCAATAGGGAATGGATCAAATTTGGAACATTTTGTTTTGGGAATTCAAAGGAAGAAAAGTAGGAGAAATTACAGATTCAAAGCGAACTTCAGTAATTTCCCGACTATCCTATTGTTTGGCTTGAATTTAGGAAAGTCCTAATGTTTATTTAATGTTTTGATCTTGCCAATTTTAATTAATTTGGACTTATATTTGTGTGATAAAATCATACAAATATCCTGGAAGATGTGAGGGTTTATGTCGTATCGGACGACTACCTCGGAATCCTAAAACCGGTTAGGGCTTAATTTGCAATGCAAATGCCTAACAAAAGGTTGAGGATTTATATTGCACTAGGCAAACTACCTCGAAGTCCTATGGCTTAGTTATTTAATTCTTAAGAAAGTTTTGCTGAAGCAGATTCAGGTTTTGTTGATGATGATGGCTGTGCTGCCCACCATGCTCCGAGCTCCTTGTTGTTGCAGAGGTTTAGTTTTAGAAGTCATAAATCAGGAGATGGGAAAAGTATTTTGGTTTAGATAAATTCTTAATTTCCAAGTGTTTTTTATGTTTTAATTAAAACAAATCTTAAAGTTGATTATAACAACACCGGTTAAGATCCCACGGTTCCATCCTTCCGGCATCGTTATTTTTATCGGATTCACTTAGTCCAGATGAATTTGTTAAACTCAACTAAATGAGTTTCACACTTTCATTTAGACCGTGGGAAATCCCGTTAGCAACACGTAGGTTACATCATCCGAGGTATTCCCGATCATCCAACAAGACGTTTTAATTTAGTTGTAATTGCAGTTTTGTGTTTTGTTTGTGATTAAATTTTGAGTTGTTTTATATTTTGAAATATTGTGGCGGTGAATTTTATCATGCAATGAATTTTAATTTAGTTTTGGTTTCAGTTTTAGGGACTATCCTAAAAGTGTGGGTTTTCATGCAATAGTTGTTTATCATGCAAGAAGAGTAAGTGCGATACGATTAAGTAAATTGCAATAAAGTAAATTGCAACAAAATAAAAGCGTACCTAGAGGGTCTTCCTGTCATCCCAAGCTGCACTCAAACACAATTTAGAATATTTAAGCATTTAGAACAAGTTCCTAGGTAAAACTAAGGGAAGGGTTATAGTTTTCTACCAAGTTCCTAATCCTGTAGCTAGTCATCTCCTATGACGTCTAGGTTCTTGTGTTTTGGTTTAAGGACGATTTTCTTCATCAAAGAACAATTAAGTTCAATTCTTCTTATAAATATCCCATCATATTGAGAAAGTGTTTAAGAAGAATCTTAAACATCTTTTCAATATTGCTAGAATTGTTTTAAGTCCAAATGAATTTAATCATACAAATGAATTAATCGTCCGGGAATCCAAGTTTTGTTGTTATCTTACTCAGTGAACTATGACATTTGAATATCCTATGAGGGAAGTAACATTTCACTTAACGTTCTATTTAGGAGTTATGACAACAAAAGCTTTTGAGGGTAAATTGATGTTCAAATGGTTTGTGATTTAATTTAATTTCAGTTAACGGGTTTAAATTTGGAATAGTGTTCAAGTTGCTTTATATTTATTTTTGAATTTCTTTATGTCTTAGGTGATGTTATTTTTAATTCAATTTAATTTAACTTTAATTTAATTTAATTTGGTTTAGTTTTAATTTTAATTTGATTTAATCTAACTTGATTCTATTATTTAATTTAATTTAATTCAATTTTAATTTGATTTGATATGATTTAATTTAATTTAATTTAATTTGATTTAATTTAATTTAATTTAATTTAATTTAATTTAAATTTTAATTTAATTTAATTTTTAATTTTAACTTAATATTTTATTATTTATTTTATTTTTTAAAGATGATTTAATTTTAATTATTAAAGTATTAATTTAATCGAAATTTTAAAAGGATTTAATTTAAATAATTTAACTTTAATTTAATTTAATGATTAAGTCTTTTAGCATTTTAAATCTTAAATTTTGATTATCATTTTAATTAGGAATTAAATATTATTGAGATGATTAATTTAGGGACTCTTAAATTAAAGAACAAATCTCTTCCTAATAATATCTCTATTTTAATAATTCCAATTTTATTATTCTTCCGAATTTAATCAATTATTTAATTAAGGTTTATTTCAATTATTTTTAAATTTTTTAATAGGTTTCTACCCTTATTATTCAAATTTCAATCATCCAAATCAGATTAGGATCAAATACTTTACTCTTTAATTTTATTAAGCCTAAAGTTTTAATTAAACGTTAAAATTTTAATTACCATTTTACCCTTCAAGCTTAATAATTTCATAACTCACTAAATTGAGCTTAAATGAACTTGAAATTTTTATGTAACTTCACTCATATGTCAATAAAGACATGAGAGGAGAAAATTTGATTTTTCTGTATTTAATTTATTTATGTAATTATTTTTGGTGGAAAATAAGGATTTCCAAAGAAAATTTAATAATATGACCAAGGAAAAGTTTCTGTCCTTAAGAAAATTATGGAACATTCCTAATGACCAGAGGACCACTTAGACCAATTTTGGTGATTTTTTTAATTATATTCTTTTTATTATAATTATTTTGAATTTTGGTGTATTGATTAATTTAAAAATAAAATAAAAACTGAAAAATGAATTTTATATTTTTCAAAAATCTCTCTGATATCAAGGAAACCAGAGAATCAATTTTTATAATTTTCTGATTTCTCTTTGATTTATTATAATTATTTTAGTGGAAATGCTAAAAAAGTACATTTTTTTTAATTTTAAAATTACCTTAGGGCTTTAAAATTTAATATCTCATTATAGAGACTTAAGAAAAATATGGGATTTGTTCCCAAGTGATTAAAATTCAAAATGTGACATTTTGATGAATTTTATTATTTTTGTGATTTTAATTATTTTTTAATTATTAAAATAATAAAATAATGTAAGAAAATCAACTTTTTTGAAAAATTGCAATTTTATTTTTCTTAAATTCCCCTGATATCAGAGAGGCTCCAAAACCAATTTAGTGAATTTTTGAAAAGTATTTTGAAAGTTATGAATTTTTTAAAGTTTAAATTGGCTAAATGTCTTAATCAACCCATTTAGTAGGGCTAACCAAGTCCAATTGACTTCAAATTTTTATGGTGGGTTCCTCTGATCCTAAAGGTCAGTGGAGAATTGATTTCAAGTCAATTTGATGTATGATTAGCTCTAATTAATTAAGGACCTATTTTGGGTGTTTAAGCCAATTAGGTTTATTCCAAGTGGATTAATTCAAAACCTATTTTCCTAGGTTCCTCTGGTCATAATAAACATCACCAAATTTTCCTAGAATTTATTTCACAATATGCTAATTATTGGAATTAAAATACTCAAACTAGCAACCTAGAGTTGAAAAATCAATAACTCTTCATAAGGATGGCCTCTGACCTTGGAAAATTCAGGGAATATTCCCAAGTTCAGATGCTTCAAAAGCCCTATGGTCTTATGCCATGGTGAATTGTATACATGCATGGAGAATTGAAAATGTGTAGAGAGTAAATAAATTATTAAAAATAAAATACTTGATGAAATTAAATGATTTCTTTTCCACATTATTCTCCTCTCGTTCACTCGAGCAAGAAGGTATTTTTATTTTATTTTTCCGATTTTCCTACACAAAGTTATGCATTTTTGAAGTTTAGGGAATTAAATAAATAGAAAAATAACCTATTTTTCTACTTATCCACGCGGCGCTGACTCAACCTCGGCGTCTCCGAAAGGCCACGCGGCGTGTTCTGATTCAGCGCCGCCATCCGACTCAGCACTCCAGGGGCCCGCTGTATCGTTCCGTCCCCAAGTCTCCTAGCCCGAGAACCGTCCACACTAAATCCTTAATATCTCACTCAATACTTAATGGATTTTCATGTTCTTGTGCTCTATGGATTCGTCTTGAAGAGACGAACACATCCATATGGTTTATGTAGCATGAAATTGACTCAATAAAAATGGAGAATGTTCAGAAGCTCGGGAAGAAGAGTGAGACCATACCTTTGCTCAGAGAAGTGTGGCTTCGATCTGAGGGTTGTGTCACCTTCGATTGAGTCCATGCAAGCTCCAGATGAAGTCTCCTGGCCTGGTGAATTGTCTAGGTATGATTTTGACCAAGCCCGATTTCAACCTTTGGAGTCTGGAACAGATGGATGGCCTGGAGAGGGGGCTTTCACTGGGGAACTTCTCCTCTTGGTCTGGTGAAGGTGTAGGATCAATCAATTTGGGGATTGGTCCACTGTGAAGAAGTGTCCTGGTTTTGTGCTGAAGTTTGAACTCAAAATTGAGCTCAGCTAGAGGGAATTGGGGCTGGAATCTAGCGGGAATCAAGTGCTCTATGTGTAGAGAGTGGTCTGGAATGATTTTGGCAGAGTTTCCTTAAGGTTAGTTTTGCACCTCTCCCATGGCCGAGAGAGGGGGTGTTTAAATAGGAGAGGCTGGAGGGCCTCCCAGGGGGAGTTAGGGACTGGGATCAGCTGCTCTTGGCAAGAGAAGAACAGCTGCAATGGCCACTGGGCATGGGGCAACTCAGCAAGGTGGAATTCCAAAGTTTGGCTTCTCCCCATGTCTCGGCCATGGTGTTTTCCGGCGGCCCAGGTGGCCGGCCGGCAGGCAAGGGTCACCCTCAAGGTCAGGGAGGTCAGGGGTTGAAGTTGGTGAATTCAATTGAAGCCTTACATGTGTAAAGTGGTTGGATCAAAATGGCATGGGGAGGTGGCTTCTTTTGCACTTGGTTTGGTCAACCCATGGAAATGGGCTTGGTTCACCTCCCCATGGCTGATTTGGGCCGAGGGAGGATCAGATGAATCAGCTAGGAAAGGGTAGATAAGTCACCATCCATGAATATTTTGATTAATCATGGATTAAGGTGAAGCATTAAAAGGGTTAAAACCTTTTTAAAGGGGCTTAAAAGAGGCTCCTCCTTTTGCCATTAATGGCTTGCTCACATGTCAAACCTTCCATGGCTTCATGTGGCTTGTCCATGGCTTGCATGTGGCTTCATTTGGCTCATCCTTGACTTAGGAAAAGTGGATCCATTTATATGAAAAAGGAATTTGGAGATTTTGGTAATTTAGTGAAAAATTTAGATGGTGCTTGGTTTAGGATGATTTGATGATTGATTTGGGACTTAGGAATTGATCCCAATTAAAGGGATGATGAGAAGGAATTGTCATGTGGGCTTTGGGCTTTTGGATTTCACTTTGGATGGGCTTTCAAGATGGTTTAGAGAGTGGGATTTTAGATTTCAAAACAAATTTTAGGATGAGAATTTTGCAAAGGATTAGATCCAATAAGTGTTGAATTTAATTTAGGAATGTTTCATGAATGATTTGGAATAAATTTGAAGTGGTTTGGGCTTATTTGGGTAAGGTTTGGGCCTCTTTCGTAAATGGGCCAATGTAGGTCAAATTGGGCTAACTTGGGCCAATGTTGGGCTAGGGTTGAAATTGATGTAAAATAAGTGTTGGGAAATGTTTATGGGAGTGTTTCAAAGAGGTTTTGACTTTGGTTGGGTTTTGATTTTTGGGTTTGGGCTTATTTGGGTTAGGTTTGGGTTTAGGTCAAAATTGGGCTTTTTGGTTTTGGGTTGAATTTGAGTGGGGTTTGGGTCTAAATTTTGGGTAAATCATGTTAGTTTTTTGTTTTTGGGGATGTTAGGGAAGGTTTAGAAAAGGTTTAGAAAAGGTTTGGGGTTAATTGGAGTTGAATTGGGTTAGTTTGGGTTAGGTTTGGGTCATGAGTCCAAATTGGGCTTTAAGGCCAAAAGTGAAATTGGATTAAAATGTCAATCAAATTGGACTTGGATCTGGTCTAGATTGGTGTTGGGAATGTTAAATTGAAGTTTAGAATTGAATTGGACCAGAATTTGGGTCAATTGGGTAGGTTTTGCTTGACATTGGGTTCATTTTGGGTTAAAATGGGTCAAATTGGGGGTTTTGATAAAAGTGGGGTAAATTTACAAAATTGACCCATTGTGTAGTTGAACAAAATGAAATTGTAAATATTTGGGATTTTCTGGAATTTTCTAAATTTTTGGAATTTTTGGGTCAAGAGGGGTATTTTGGGTATTTGGAGGGTATTGGGATGTATTTTTGGAATTTTTGGTATTTTTGGCTATGGATGATCAACTTGATTGGTGAGGAAATGTTCAAGGTTAATTTTGGGGAATTTTGGGTGATTTGGAAATTTTGAAAAATTTGGGTAATTTCAAGGGCTTTGGGTAAGCTAGGCGGGTGTAGGGTCCCGGCGGTCAAAAATTGAAAATTTGCAAAAATGAAGATTGAGTAATTTTAAGTGGAATGAAATCATTTTTGTTGAGCCATGATGCCATATCAAGTCCACATGAGCCATGAAGGGACTCATTTAAGGCATCCACTGTGTTGTTCCTAACCCTCTTAGCCAAGGGCTTAGGGGTTACGGACCATCCATGTGAATCACCTTCATGAGTCAGGAGGTTAAGTTAGATATGGGTGTGTTTTTAGAATGTGTGTGAAAGTGTAGTGTTTAGGTGTAGTGTGTGTGTAGGTCAACCCTTCACCGGACCGAGCCACCTGTAGGCAGTCCTAAGGCCAAAGAGTCCTATAGGAACTCATCCTTTAAACTTCCACATTTGATTTCGACCCTCTCAGGTGATTAGGGGTCTACAGTCAAGTTTGTGGAGTTTGCAGGGAGTTAAGAAGTGGTTTGAATTTCTAAGTGGTGGGTCCCAATTCTAATCCTCTAGGATAGTCAAAGGAAAAGCCTAAGGCTAGATCCTATGTACGAAAGAGAGAAAAGAAGACCTCATTAAAAATGAGGTCAACAACTCTATCGTACTTAAAAGTAGCACAAAGTTCTAAGAAACTTTCTAGATGTAAATTAGGATCTTCATTTGAAGTTCCAACAAATTGATTGTTTTGTACCATTTGGATAAATGCAGGTTCAAGCTCAAATGAATTAGGAGCTACATCAAGATTTTGGATAGTTAAGTGAATTTCATTTAATGTAGGGTTAGCGTAATATCTTAGAGATCTAGATTGATGTTCATTTTCTATTCTTTGGTTATTTACTTTGTTTTCCATTGTTTCAGAATTTATAGGTTTTTTTTAGTTTTCTAATTCTCCTAACAGTGTGTTCTAATTCTGAATCGTAGGGTATAAGATTTTCAGAACCAAATTTATGCATACTATCGAAATCAGTACACAACAAAATAGTTAAGTAAAAAAGTTGTAATTCTATTAAAAAGTTTTCTAACAGTCCTAAATCGTCAGTTACTCTAATTATGTTATATTCCCCGCTAACGGCGCCAAATTAATTTTGGAGCACAAACTTCACTCGGGGAACACTTAGCATAATTTTAATTCTTTTTCTAACAATTATATAACATATTCTTTTAATCGCAGAGTTACTCTTTTAACGCAATTATATGTATCACTCAAGTAATACAAGGCTCTAGTGGAGTCCTGGATATCGATCCCACTGGGAATATTTTAGAGGCTACAGACTAGGATTATAGAAATCAATTCAGAATCACAACTAAATTGAAATTGCCTATCTGTCACTATTACGCAATCGACAATAATATGAAGTTTTTAATTTAGACTAGTTCTACTATAAATTAACTAATTTTACTAAAGTGAAGTTCAAATATGTTATGTAGGGGTTAGTTTTGTCATATTTGGTTTAATTTGATTAGGTTAGGTCATAGGACCATTTAAGTCACTTTAGGTTCACATTATGTTAACTTGGGTTTGAGCTTGAGTTGAGCCCAAATGATTGAGCAATATTTTGTATATGATTGTCATAAATGGTTTAGGGAAGGATTGGAGTGGTTTTAGAATTGTTTGGAGGATCAATTTGGCTTGATTTGGGATTTTGGTCATTTTGGGGTAAGTTGGCTAAGCTTGTGTCTAGGTTGTGCTAGAGTTGGGTCCAAGGCCAATCGAAGGTTCCAAATAGTCTTGGGGGATGTCACAAGGAGTTCCCAACATCGATTGGGTGAAAATTTGAGGTTTAGGGTAGTCAATTTTGGGAGATTTTAGGCATATGGCATGTTTGGGTCAAATTTGGGTAAGCTTGGTTAAAGTGGATTTGAATGAGACTTGGTCTCCAATTGGGGGCAATTGATGGTTCAATTCAATTTAGGGGAGTGTTATGAAGGGGTTAGAATTCAAATTGAGAATAAATTAATTAGTTTTAGGTCAATTTGAGGGATTTGGGTCACTTAGGCAAAATTGGGGATTTTGGGTTTTAAGCTAAATTGAACTCAAATGTGGGTCAAATTGGGCTTGGATTTGGTTTAGATTAGTATTGGAGATGTTTAATTGAAGTTTGGAATTGAAATTGGGCAAGATTAGGGTCAATTGGATAGACATTGGGTTCAATTTGAGCACTTTTAGGTTACATGGGTCAAATTGGGGCTTTTGGTTAAATTGGGCTAGAAATTGGCCAAATTAGGTGATGTGGTAGTTGACAAAAATGAATTTGGGAATATCTGGGAGGTTTTGGAAATTTTTTGGAATTTTGAAATTTTGGGCTAAGTGGGGCATTTTGGTCATTTTGGGAATTTTTGGGGAAATTTGGCAATCTTTGGAAATTTTGTTTAATTTGAGTGATAGGGAGTATTTTGGAATGATTTTTGAATAATTATATGTAATTTGGGTGATTTTGGAAATTTCGGGGGATTTTAGGGTTTTGGGAGTAATTTTGGTCAAAGGGGCTATAAATTTGAAGTTTTAGGAAAATTGGGATTACTTGAAAGTGAGCAAGATGGAATTGTTTAGGTTGAGCCATGAACCAAGGGTCACCCTCATTTAATCCTCTATGTGTTGGTACTAGCTGAACCCTAGCCGGAGGCTAATGGCTTGAAAAAATCACTTACATGAGTTTCCAAAAAAAGTTAGGGGATCAAGTGTGAGATGCGCCTTGTTTAGGATTGTGAGTGTGGTGTCAGCTTCAGACCTACCAGGGTAAATTCTAAGGTCTGACCACCTATAGGAGACTTCCCTTAGACTTCCTTATGCTTGATCTCTTCCTCCCAAAAACTGGAGGTTAGGCCTTAAGATATGAAAACTCCCAGTGAAGTGAGAAAAGTTTTGAATTTCTATGGGGAGGTTTCCATGACTAGTCTTCTAAGAAATTCACTAGGAGAGTCTCATGGCTAGACCCTATGATATTCTAAAGATAGACTAGACCTCAACCAAAAGTGAGGTCAACAGGAGTAAGTTCCACTTATTTTCAGAAGTTACCGGAGACGAGAGCCTGCAAAGGATTGCCGAAACTTTATCACCACCTCATGATCATGACAAGGTGAGGGAGAAACCCACCCTCATCACCCGAGTCTGTGTTGTCTTTCAGAGGATAACTGAGAAAGAAGGGCGCTCAGTCTCCAATCTGCTCAAGAGAGTGAGATGTGTAGTGTCCCTGAGAATGAAGAATGAGATTTTGAGGAAGGAGAGACCCTTCCGTCCAATATAATAATCATCAGAAGTATCGTCAGTTCATGTTCATATTAAGCTCTGTTTAGGGAAATATGTTGTTATTTCTGCCATCGCTAAAAATACTACTACTATCGCCCCGACACCCACAGAGTGCAGATCGGTCAAGTATCGACTGGATCCGAGAGTACCAATTACTGAAGATTATAAGCAACACCCAAAGAGGAATGATAGGAGAGGATTGTTTTCCTCTATACATGGCTGCACCCTAGGGATCACACTCCTCGTCATCACTCCAATGTCCCGACTGAGACACTTTGTCTCAAGGTGTCGACTTTTAAGAGAAAGGTGTGGGTACCAAAGGTTGCTTCACCAGTAAATTCTGAGAAGTCTGTGGATCATGAATTGGATCATGAATCTGTTGTTCCTGTTGCCACTGCCATAGTTATCTCAGAGTCAGTTGCAAAAAAAGGTGACAGTCGATGAAAGCCCGCAGATTTGAAATTAACAAAAGAGAAAGCGGTCGATGATAAAGTCTGAAAACTTCAAGAAGAGATTTTAAAGTTAGCAAGAGAACGAGGACTAGACATCGATGACAAGGATTACTACCTGTCAGATTACATGGAGGAAACATTCATGGAGATCAACGTTGTCGAAACTAGGGCCACGTCATGTGCGCGCGATGCTCAACCGTCTGAGGAGAATGCCGCAGAAGATTTCCAGAGGGCCATCTTGATAAAGGATGAATAGATAATTCAAATGAAAATAAGATAGAAAAAATGGTCATCGCCATGACCGCCACATCTACAATGCAAGGACAGTTGTAATCACAACCAGTGGCATCTCCGGAGGTGAATCAGCCCGAGATCATCCACATTACAGATGAAATATGAGAGGTCACTTCTACTAATGAAGAAGAGCCATCAAAAAAGATTTAGTTCAAAATGTGATACTAGAAAAGGACTTCCATCAGATGGTCGAGCAGTAAGTGTAGGAGCCCTTAGCCCAATCTAAAGGAGGTTTCAAAGGGTAGGCATTACTCAGAGGAGTTTCAAGTCGTACCTTACCCCAAAGGCTTCGTACCACTGAATTTCAAGACTTTCGACGGGACTGGAAATCCTCATCATAACGTCACCCATTTCAGAGTGAGCTACTACAAAATAGGAGGGAATGAAGCGTTGTTTTTCCAACAGTTTGTTAACAGCCTTTTGAAGGATCGCATTTGATTGGTATGCAGATTTGTCCAATGGATCGGTCAACACTTTTGTAGAATTGGAAAGCATGTTTGAGAAGAGATTTGCCAGAGCACAACACCATGTCATCATAAGAGATCTACTAAAAGCCTAACTAGACCTTTTTCGGCTACATTTTAAGATGGAGAAACCTTAGCATGAAGTGAGAGCCTCAGCTGCAGGAGCAGCACGTGATCGAGATAATACTCAAAAGTATTCATGATCTAGTGGCTTTCATGCTCAAGGGACTTACAATTAAATCTTTCTAGAAGCTACTAAGTAAGGACATCAGCTTACGAGAAGAAGTCAAACACATGGAGCCTTCATAGAAGATAAATAATCCTAGGTCAACTAAGGAATTTGAGAAGAGATCTGACGTAGTGGCAATGGTCAATAAGGAAAAGCAGTCAATGAGGATTCAGTAGAAGCAGCAGCCATCACAGTATGGCCAGCCACATCCATAATAGTACAATCAATAGCATAGTCAGCAGTACAGTCAGTCTGATCAGCAATCTTTCCAACAGAGGTCGTACATGACAGATAGGAGATAGGGTCTGACAATCTCATAATGGTTGTACAAAGTATACTCCTTCAAGGGCGAAGACGTTCTGAAATCTACTAAAGAAGCCAGAGTTCAGATTGCCCGAACCAAAGAAGTTGGAGGAAGTTAACCTGAAAGATTAGCTTAACTACTGCCCCTATCCCAGGCTACTCAAACACACTATTGAGGGATGTTTCATTTTCAAATATTGGCTCAAGAAGTATTGAAATGATGGAAATATAACAATATCGAAAGAATATTTAAAGGAACCTGCGAGAGGTTCTATAAATATGATTTCAGTCAAGTCTATCACTACGATAGATTCATACACAGAAGAAGATGAGTGGAGCATAGTTTGGACCAGATCTTCCAAGAAGATACTGGATCAGATTCAACATGCTTCAGAGCAAGCTGTCACCGCAGTCTACCAATTGCCAAGCCAAAGATGGACATTACACGAGAGAAGTTGCCGCAACATAAGATAAAGAAGAAGGAGATCGCGGATGAGATTGAGATTGATAACACGAAGGATAGAAAAAGGATTGCCCCTTTTATTGGTTTTCTCGAATTTGGGGGAGAAATCTCTCGAACCTCTTACTCTATATAATTTCCTCAACGACCCTACGGGGTCTTATACATATAAGAGTGATGATTTCAGCTACATTTTAACTGTCTCCAGTAATGAAGTAACTGACCACAACCCATCTAACTTTTATTTTGATTCCTAAAATGTTCCTTAAATCATATGTCCTGATGAGAATATTGAAAAAGACAAAGAAGATACTGATAACGCCATCTACAATAGTTCAGGAAGCGAGGAGCTAGTCCTCAAGTATAAAGGAACATCGATCGCCATCAACCTAGACTGTTCGGATTCAAAATTAACACCAGAAGAGTCAGCTGCTATAGTAAAATAAGAAGAGATAACAGTATTGAATCTAAGGAGTGGAAAGTTATTACCCTTAAGGACAACTCTGATAGGGAAAACAAGTAGTTATTTGAGTAAAGCTTCCTCGGCCAACAGAAGACACACATATTCAAGAATTGGAGGTTTAAATAAAGTGGATTGCAATGTACTAGCTCATTTTAGAACATTACCAACCAAACTAAGTATTTACGATGCTCTGATCCTATCAAAGGATATGAGAGAAAATATGGTCAAGGCTTTACTTGATCTAGAAATTTGCTTAGCACAGTTGGCTCGCACATCCTTGGATGGAGTTTGTACTTTGAAGGAACATCCTGGGAGACCTTCACCGACGAAGACTTGCTACTTTGTACTGCCGACCACAACTGACTGCTCCACATTACCGTCAACATCAGCATATTCGTGCATTCTAGAGTTTGGTATAACCGGGAGCATCACTCAATATAATGAGTCTATGGACATTAGCATACTTGGACATCGATGCACAAGAGCTCACTCCGAAAAGATGATGCTAAGAGGATTCAATCAATAGGGAGAAAAAGCACTTTGATCAATTACACTGTTAATGAAAGTTGGAGATCAAGTAACAATCGTAAAATTCCATGTCATCAATGCAAAAACTTTGTTTAACACTCTACTTGGTTAACCGTGGCTTCACGAGTATGATATGCTACCGTCATCGCTACATCAATGTATCAAGTATTATAAGCATGGACAAGAAAACTACATCAAGGGAGACTTTCAACTAATCTCAATACATGAAGTAGACATCCACGAAGATGTTGCCTACTATGCTCCCCTAAAGAAGACCATCATTTCAAGAGAAGTCGTGCAAAATAAGGTTAAAGATTCAAAACATCGCAAGAACAGGATCATTCTCTACTTCAGTGACCTCCCACCACTCCTTTACAACGAGTTGGTGGAGATTATTTTATGCCACGCATCCGAGATCATGACTGGGGGTGAGGAAGATTTACTAAGATGGTTGACGGATGAAGCCAAAAGCATTCACATAAAAGGAAGCTCTGAAGAAGTCAAGTCTGATGGAGATACAATGGCCATAAACCAGAAGAAACCTCTGTTCAAAATCTCTTTAGAAGATACAGCAAAAAATGAATATGAGTTGATGTACGATCAGATTAAACATTACGTGCACATCATGAACCTAACTTAGATCAATCCTAAAAAGATCGATAAAATTGAGGTCAATGAATTCCATAATGGCGATTTCAAATCGATCTTTTTAGTGTTCCTCTCCTACTTCTGAAACTTATATAAATCTTAAAGAGGATGATTCTAATAAATTAATGGAATTACTTTTTGGTTACCTTTTTCTGTGCATGCAAAAGTTAATTCAACAAGGTTATATGTCAAAATAAATATCAAAATATACACTGCAACATTTTGAAAAATTATGGAATACTAAAGGACAAAATCTCAAATCGAAAGAAGGTCTTGGATTTTGTACGATAGGACCGGTCGATGACTCTCACTGTTGCATGGTTGTTACTAGCCAGTTGGAAGAACAATCCTTTGACATCAAAGATAGTTATAAAGATTAGCCGAAAGATGATGCTCCCCTAGAATTCGAAGAAGAGATTAAGTCAACAATCGATGAATTAAAGAATATCAACCTCAAGACTGAGGAAAAGCCCTGCTCAACTTTTATAATTCTCTACTTAATAAGAAAGAATCTATAGATTTAATCAAATTGTTGTCGGAATATAAAGACTGCTTCGCTTGGTTAGATAATGTCATAATGCAAGCTCCCAGTTAAGAAGAAGATAACATCGTTCACCTCCATAAGAATGCGCCTTGATATGTAACCCCAATAATGCAACTCCCATTAGAATGCACGTCGATATAGAACAACAAGTCACAGTTGAGGTAAAAGAATTAATAGATGCTAACTTTCTACAAGAAGAGAAAATACCACACGTGGTTAAATAACGTCATTCCAGTTAAGAAGAAGAATGGATAGATTTGAGTGTATGTCTACTTCAAGGACTTAAACAAAGCATGTCCAAAGGATGAGTTTCCATTAATGATACCGAAATTGATGGTGGAAATTGCATCATCCCATGAGATTTTCTCCTTCATGAATGGATCGTCACGACACAACCAAATCAAGATGGCTCCAGAAGACGCAACACTCACAACATTCAGAATTCTGATTGGAATCTACTGCTACATTATGATGTCATTTGGATTGAAAAATGGTGGAGCGACCTAGCAGCGAGCAACGATAAGAATCTTCGATGACCTCATTCATAAACAAGTTGAATGCTACATGGACGATTTATTCATAAGAGCAAAGTAAACGAAAAACATTTAAATGATTTGACGATCGTGTTTGAACGATTACGGTAATTTAATCTCAAGATGAATCCTTTAAAGTGCGCCTTTGGTGTTACATCCAAGAAATTTCTAAGATTTGTTGTCTGTCATCGGGGAATCAAAATTGTCCCAGAGAATATTAAAGCAATATTAGAAATGTCGCCTCCCAAAGTCTTTAAAAGAATGACATACTTTTCAAAGTAAATTAGCATGCTTAAGACTCTTTATATCTATTTTTTCAGGAAGGTATCTACCCTTTACAAACCTATTTTGAAAGGATGCAAAATTCTATTGGGGGAGTTGTGCCAACGTGCTTTTAAAGATATTAAATGATACCTAACAACACCACCTTTTTTGGCGGCCCCTATCCCAGGTAGACTTTAATACATTATACCGCGGCCTTAGACTAATCTCTTAGAGTTTTAATAGCCTAAGTTAATGATTAAGTTAAGGAAAACGTACTCTATTACTTGAGTAAAAGTCTAATACCGGCGAAAGTGAAGTATCCCCCTATTGAGAAACATTGTCTAGCTTTAATTTTCATAACTCAAAAGCTTAAACACCATATGTTATCTCACAAGGTCAACTTAATTTTGAAAGTTAATTCGTTTTCATATTTAATGACCCACTCAACACTTTCTAGATGTCTAGGAAGGTGGTGAATGAGTTTATTGCAATTTGTTATAACTTATGTGACCCTTCCCGCTATCAAAGTGTAGTTTTTGGCATACATTCTCGTAGTGCACCCACTACCGTACTGGGTCCCCTCTGGATGATAACTTCCAGATGAACAGATAATGTAAATGGAATAACTACGTGCTAAACGTTAAGAGATGTACTTTGATGGAGCTTTGTCAGCCAGAAAAGATAAAGGATTACAAATAATGATACCCGACAAAGCAAAAATTGGTCTGAACTTTATTACACCTTATCAGGGAATGTTAAGATTCTCTTACCACCTAACAGAGCTGTGTATGAACAACTAAGCAGAGTACGAGGCTATGATAATGGAGTTTGAATTAGCAATATTAATGGAAATAACAAACATTATCATCTATGGGGACTCACAACTCATCATTCAGCAAATAGCCATATAGTAAAAGATTTTGAAGCCATGACTCGCAAAATATCACAAATATACAATGAAATTACTGGAATAGGTTCCCAGTGTAACGTTCTATAGGATTTATTAAGCAGATAATGCCACACAGACACTTTAGCTAAGCTCGCTAAAGAATTTGCACGACCGCAGAAAGATTCCATGAACATTACGATACAAGGACATTAGGTTTTGTCACAGATTAACCTCGATAATTTACACAAGCTCAAAAAAGACAGGATAGTAGCTACAGTGATAGATGGTGCTAAAGACTGGGGCGTTAATGAAATATTTATAAATAGGAAGGCTATCAGAAGACCAATCCATGGCATGTCAGATTCAGAAAAGGGAAATGTCATACTTCTTAATCGACAACATTCTGTAAAAAAGATCGTTCGATCAGATGTGGCTGAGGTGTCTGAGCACAGCAGAGGCACATAATATCGTCAAAGAAGTGCATGTTGAATTATGTGGAGCTTACCAGTCATGGCCGAAGATGAAGATGAAGATCAAAAGACTCGGGTACTACTGGCTAACCATGATGACGGACTGTATGGAAACAACAAAGAAATGTCATCAATGTCAAGTCCATGGAGTGGTCCTGCACCAACCTCTGAATGTTCTACAGCCTACGGTCGCATTGTAGCCATTCAAGTTTTAGTGTATGAATTTACTAGGTCTAACACACCCTCCAGCTTTTAAGTGCATAGATTTAGACTCACAACAACAAATTACTTCTCAAAGTGGGTAGAGGCAGTACCATTGCAAGAGGTCATAACATATCATGTTCTACAGTTTTTTAAGAATTAGATTGTCTACTATTTTGGAGTACTGCGCAGGATCATTTCTGACAATGGGTCCACCTTCAAGAGAATAAATATCAACAATTTCATCAAATGCCATGGGATAGATTCGAGGTATTCTACAATCTACTATCCATATTAAACGACATGGCAAAAGCCTTCAATAAGACACTTGTGCATATTTTAAAGAAAACATTGGACAATAATAAAAGAGGATAGAATGAGAAATTACTAGAAGTCCTATGGGTATACAGGACGAAAGTTAGAACACCGACATAGTCTACGCAATACACACTTGTGTACGGGTTTGAGGCAGTGCTACCGTTAGAAGTTCAGCTATCATCTCTCAGAATTGTCTTCGCCAGTTAAATCACCATGGAAGATAATGTCAAGACCTGACTTGCAGAGTTGGAATGACTCGAACGGAAGCGGTTGCTCACATAACAAAATTCAGAACTCTACCAAGCAAAGAGGATTCAAGGCCCCGATAAATTAGTTTGCCCAAGGTCCTTCAAAGTTGTTGATTTTTTTTCTCGTTCTTAGAAGGCCTGTTCTTGCACACCGCAAGATTGGCAAAAAATTTGAATTGACCTGTGAGGGAAATTTTTTGGTAGAGAAAGTTTACTCCTGAAGAGCATAGCAGCTGGTGGATTCCTGAGGAGAAAGGTCCATGTTGTGAATTAATGGGTGATATCTAAAGAAATACTACGCAATATGAAAAATTCGAAGGACGACATTTGTTCTGAGATAGCTAGGTGGCCGATGTATCGTGATTGGGTCCAACATAAAAGAAATTTTGTAATAAAATCAAGTGAAATAAAAAAAACTTATTGAAATAAAATAAACATATTTAAATTTTTTCTATACCGAACTTCATAAATTTATATTAAATATAATTTGAAATTTACTAAAAAATAATTTTTATTATTCTTATTTGTGCAAATTTTCGACCCACCACTGTTTTATGTAGTAAAATATTGGAATGAAAGTTAGTTTTTGCATTCATATATGGCTTAAATCTAGCGCTAAAAGGAGAAGGCACCAGAAGAAGGTGTGATAAACTTTGACTTGGATTTTGCCCAAGTTAATGTTGATTACAAGGGCACCTTAATGGACTTGGTCAGTTACGAGGAAGCTGCGGGCCTGAAGTCTGTGATTAAAATCAGTCTCCATGAGGTAGAAGGGATAGAAAACAGAAAGGTACCAGAGGATTTATAGATTCACACCTCCAGACAATAAGAAATAAGCACATACCTTTAATGATCACCACACTAAAAGGAGAGCAAGTTACTGCCACTGCAGGGAGAGCTCCAGACATGCCACTAAGGCACACTCAAAGAATAAACACTAATCGTCGCAAGCGCCTAGCCTTGGATAGGCTTAAGAGGACACAGGCTAGGGAGACAGTTGATGAGCTTCCCCCGATCTCAGAAGAACAAAATTACGATCCAAAAATGAAAGAAACTGACACTAGTCCGCCAGCTACGGAGGAGGAGCCAGAGCTTACTTCAAAGCCTGTGCCGTCATGGGATCCTCTTGAGGTGATCTTCACCGGGTGCTCGACATGTAGCTCTGGTTTACCCAGACAACCGTCAGTCACAGGAGTATTTATAGAATGCCCATATTACAATGCTCTGCATCTAGAGGAATATAAGACTTTTGAGGAATACACTGCTACCTTGTTGATGATAAGAAGAAGGGAGCACCCCAACGTGGAGCCATACGTACCATAGTTTGTAGAGCCTTGATGACAGGAGGAGGTATCAAACTACATAATGACCAAAATTTGCATAGTCAAAAAGAAAGAATTCAACCACTATGATGAAATCCAGGTAAGGTTTGTGAACATCTTGAAAGGATTGGAGCTGTATACTAATATTTTCTCAAGAATTGATGAAGAAAAGATTTTCGACTGCTTCTTCAGTCTCAAAGACTTGGTCTATGGGGAAGAACCTACTCAGAGACGCATAAGTAGAAAAGAGGAAAGGGCAAGGTCACAATTTAGTGTGGTTGCTGCTACTACTTTGCAAAATACAGATAGGGAAATCCCCCGAGGACTTTGTAAAATAATGAAGTGGACCTTATGTCATCATCAATAAAGAAAATGTTCAAGAGAATGGTGGAGTGGCAATTTTTTTTTTTCATAAGATAGCATATCCAACACAACATTATATCAAACATTAAGGGAGGAAACAGAAATACAGAACAACACAACCGCACTAAAGCTTTATTCTCGCATAAACCCAACAAAAGCAAACATAGCTTAATAAGCTCTGATACCATTTTTTTGTTCCTCTTATTAATTCTATTTTTAGATGTTCCTATATTATCTTTTTCCATTTTATAGATAAAAGATCTTCCTGCATCTATAGTCTATAAAATTATCTTAATAAGGGTCCATTACGCTTCCTATTATCTTATAACACTGACCTGATATTATTATTACTGTTCTTCTCTCAGGGTTTGATCCGTATGTCTTCGGTTCATGTCATATTCATCCTCGTGGCTTTCTAAGGATGAAAAGGGTTCGAACAAACAAACCACACCCCTCTATGACCACTTTAAAAACGCAGAACACAGCTTTAATTCGTTTTCTACCTTAAAGCGTAGCAAAGAGAATAAAAGCAATGATAATAAGCATTCAGTATCATAAGATAACGGAAACATAACATAACATATATTAAAATAAACTTACAGACATAGATACAAGGAAGAAGATATTTAGCCGTGGAGGCTTGCACACATTACAATCAAAGAGAAATGAAGAGAGGGAGTTCAGAGATGAGAGAATTACAATAGCGAGAGTTCCTATATATAGACATAGAATTACATAATTTCAGCTCACTAATTCCGAATCTTCAAGGCTGGAAAGAGTCCCATAATTGTACCTTTAATTTTTTACAGCTGGAAAGAGGCCCATAATTGTACCTTCGTTGTCACGGGTTGTACGGCTGCATAACTTTTGAGCTGTAAAATTTTTCATAAGTGTACCTGCTGTCGGTGGGAATCGTACCTGCATCTGTGGAATAATTGAATCGTCGTCGTTGGGAAGTATTTCTTGCTCAAATATTTCTTGTATTATAACTGTATTCTACGTGCCTGCAGTTTCATACGTATTTCTTCAATAGTTTCCTTTTTCTGACAATAAGGGCATTTATGCGACTTGTCTTTTTACATTTTTTCACAGAATAATTTCTTTGCTTCTTTGTTAACTGCAGCTTTATTTCTCTTAAGTGTATTAATCCATTTCAGATAAATAATTTCATGTATTTTCTTCGTCGGCTGCTTTCTATGGCTGTAGATGAATAATTTGTCAGAAGAATGATATACCCAGATGTTGGTTGCGTTGATTTTCTTGGTCTCTATCCATATTTGATATAAATCTTCAGCTATCGACCGAGAATGTATAATTTCAGCTGGCTTATACTTAGGAGTGAAAGGTTCATTGCTAATTCCAATTTATACGAGCGAGATGATTCCTCCATCTGGATAAGTCTGATATAATTTTAAATATAAATTCCAATGTTTTAAGATTTGATGAAAAGCCTCGGTTGCTTCAATTATAAGTTTGGGTAATTCTCTGAAAAGACTGCCATCTTCTAGATAAATCATTCGGATAAGACCGCATTTGTATAATTCTGATACCAATTTTACATCAGTATTTCCATAAATATATAACACTTGGATTCTTCCAGCAGTATGAAAATAAATTTGAGGATTTATTCGTTCTTCGTATAGTGATAATTGCTGCCATTCATCTGTGATATCAGTAATCTTCTTGTAACTTTCTTGGAGTACCTTGGAGTAACTCGGAGTAATTTGGGAAGAGGAGGTTTCTGTCATTGTAATTTCATCTCTACTTTTTGAGGTTTCGTTAATTTTGATGATAGATGAATCTTTATTTTTGTTAATTAAGAGATATGTAAAATCTCTAATCTTTTTTAATTCTATGAGAGAAGGAAGTTCTTCGTCAATATTTTCTCCACAAAGGTAACTCTTTAGCTTTCTTAATTCGACGAGAACATTACTGGCAAGGGCAATTTCGCATTCAATTTTCCATATTTGTAAATCCACAGTTTCTAAATAAGTGTTTAGTTAGAGACTGAGTTTGTCATCATTCTCGCATAGTACATGGGTATTTTCTATTTCCATGCTTATTTCCTGCATAATTCACGAGATAAAACGTCAACCAGATTATTTTTACTTCCTTCTATATATTCTATATAAAAACTATAGGCAGAAAACCAGCTTTGCCAACGAATGAGTCTCTTATTAGGTAGAGAATCAATAATGTTTCCTTTTATAAAAGAAATAGCTGTTTTATTATCTGTTCGTATTAAAAATGTTTCATTTAAAAATATTTCAAATTTTTTAATTGCTTTTTTAATGGCTAATAACTCTTTCTCATTGATATGATAATTTTGTTCAGTTTGGGTGTATGTTCCGGATGCATATCTACATAATAATTCTATTTTTTCTCTTTTTGCTTTAAGGATAGCTCCCCATGATATTTCAGTACTATCAGTTTCTATAATTAGATAATCACCTTGTATTGGTAAGTGTAACTTTGGTAAGTTCATGCATACTTCTTTAATCTGATTTAAAGCGTTAGTATCATTATCATTCCAATTCCATGCCAAATTTTTCTTTAATTTTTTTTGCAATGGTGCTCTGATACCATTTTTGTCTTTCTCTTAGTTTGGCAAGATTTTTTACAAATGCTTCTGCATAATTAACAAATCCTAAGAAGCGCTGTAAATCTTTTTGATTATTGATTTGTTTAAAATAAATTATTTTTGTTAGAATATGTTCTTGTAGTTCAATAGATCCTTGATTAATGATAAGTCCTAGGAAATCAATAGAGTTAACTAAAAACACGACTTTCTTTTTACTTAGTACAATTCCATGTTTTTGAGCTCTCTGAGCAAGTATGGATAGATATTTTAAATGTTCGGTGATATTTTCACTAAATATTAGAATATCGTCAACATAAATAAGACAAAAATGAGATAAATCTTTAAATATATTATCCATCCTTCTTTGGAATATTTGGGGTGCGTTTTTTAACCCAAATGGCATTACATTCCATTGATAATGTCCCTGTGGAGTACTAAATGCAGTATATTCTTTGCTGTCTAGGTGCATTTTTATTTGCCAGAATCCTGATTTACAGTCTAGTTTAGAAAACCATTTAGCATTTTTGATAAGATTAATTAATACTTCTTTATTAGGTAAGTAATATCCGTCAAATTTAGTGTTATCGTTTAATTTTTTGTAATTTATAACTAACCTTGCTTTTCCTCTAACCTGTTCAGCATGGTTTTTAACTAAAAAGGCTGGACTGCTATGTGGGCTCTTACTAGATTCTATTAATTTAAGATTTAATAATTCTTTAATCTGTATTTGGAATTCATTTTTGTCTTCTAAGGTGTATTTCATCGGTTTTACTCTAATGATAAGAGCAGGATTAATAGGTTCTATGGATGCAAATGGTTCATCATTATTCAAAAATTCAAGTGGGTTTTTCGAAAATGTTTTGAACAAGGAATTGGCAAAGGATCTAAGTTGTTCAAGTTTGGAGGAGGATGAATCGATGCTATTCATGCTTAATTTGTTTGTAAATAGATTGGGAAAGGATTTTTTCATACTTTGGTCTATTGGGTAATCACCACGCTGGCTGCGGAATGTTGGTTGAGTTAAATAAGAGTTTGGGTTTTTTATTATGGGACAATTAATTGATTAACCTTGTGGTGTAACTAGGATTATTGAGTTTTATGTTTGCGTGAATGATGAAAATGATTTAGAAAAGTTATTTCCAAGTATTATATCTGGACCGTCATCTATGAGGCACCATAGTTTTTCTATTTTTATTAATGTTGATTCGAGGTGGAGTAATTGATTTTGCCAATATTGATTGAGGGTTGTGTTTCCATTGAATGTTTGTAGTAGTAGTGTTTGTGAATGGAGTGGTATATGTTTTGGAATTATGAAATTTTTACATACAGTGATGTCGCTTCCTGTATCGCATAGAGGGTGTACAGGTATAAGTTCGTATGTTGGAATATATAGATCTAATTTAATGTAACTATGGTACTGAATTTCTGGGTAAAGTATAATTATCTATATTAGCATAGTCATATGTAAATGTTATTGTATGCTGTTGTAGAAAATCCATTCCTACTAAAATTCAGTTAGAATTAATGTCGTCTGTTAAAAATGTATGTTGAAAATCTATTCTAGAATGATTTATATCCCAAAATCCAAAAAGAATATTTGTTTCGTGAGTACAAACATGTTGTTGTTGTAAATAATCTTGGTAAATGTATGGTTTGTCTTTCAATATTTTTAGGTTTTGTGGAATTAAATTTTGGTCTATATGTGATTTGTGGGATCCTGTATCTAGAAGTATTTTGCATTTAGTATCTGTAGTGATGTAATATCCTAGAACTATTAATTGGTTGTTGTTATGTTCTTTTATGTCAAGGCTTGGTCTGTGAAGTGTCAGTTTGTAATGATCTAAGGATTTTCGAGGTGTTATTGATAATGAGCTATTATGTTCTAAATATGTGAGTTTTGGAAATCTTTGGCTTGTGCTTGATCCTTCATCAAAGTTTAAAAGTATATTTGTTGATGGTGGTGTAATATCTAATTCATTGATTTCTTCTGGTTGAATAGTTTGTCCTATGTGGGAAAAATGGGGTCTAGATGAAGGGGTATTGTGTGTGTTTTGAATGCTACAGTATTGTGTTGGTTGCTTGTAAGCATAAGCGACTTGATAGGTTATACTATAGACGAATGCTGCCTTCTCTCATTTTTACTCTATCTCATTTATGTCTTAAGGTTAGAGAGCGGTCAATGTGTCTATCGTTTATATTAATAGCATAGTTTGGATGTAAATTGAATATTAATGTTTGGTAACACAGATTTCCTTGTATAACTCCCAATAAGGCATCTTTTTTAGAATGTATTATTCGATCATCATATATCCAGGATTGTAATTGGGCATATCTATTCCTTTTCTAAAATATGCTTTTATTAATATTTGGATGCCTCCAAAAATATATGTTTGTATTTTTCGGGGTTTTTTATTCTTTGTAAATCCTGTATTTTTATTTGTTGATTATAGAGTGGTATTTTAGTTTTGCCTTCTGTCTTGATTATATCTATAGGGTGTTCGCCTTGTCTAATACTATAATGTATTGATCTTTTCCATAAGAATACAGGCATATCAAAACAGTCTTTAGTTCCTAAAGATAACTTTCTTTTCCGTATTTTATTATATGATTCTTCAGATAAAGTAATATGTCTTTCATAGTCGATTGAATCATCATTAGATATATCGATTTGAGAATTCTGTTCCATCTAATCAGAATAAAAATATTCATCTATTTCATTATCTGAATTAATCATTTCTATCAAAGTGTTCTCTATTTCTGATAATTGATATAATTCTTCATCAGTTTCGATATCTGAGAAATTGAAGATAGGTTCTAATTCATGTTCGTTGATAATTGAGACAGATGTGACATGGCTTAATTTATTCTTTTGCAGACATTTATTAGCATAATGTCCTTCTTTTTTGCAGATCCAACATTTATTATTTTTATTTTTATTATTTGAATAATTAGTTCTTTTTCTAAAGGTTCTTTTGTTAGGATTAAAATATTTTTTGTTTATTTTTCTGAAGAATTTTTTCTTTTTATCTTTTGTAGAACAATTACAGCTTTCTTTAGAAGTTGAACATCCCCATTGCTGAATAATCAAATCAGATTTTTCGCAACAAAGAGATTGTTTATTATTTTTATTTTGTTTATGTAGGTCGATATATTGACATGCTTGTGTTAATTTTTCGTAGGCAAATTGTATGCGACTTCCTAAAGTTGTATCGTCAGGATAAGCCTTTTTAAATTCTTGACTCCATAACATATTATAAGGTTCAAGTAATTTATAAAAATATTAATCTAAATATAGTGGTTTATCTTTATCTAATACATCATAAAAGAATTTTTGATAATCACAACTATATTCGTTCAGGTAGCAAATATTACAGATATTTAAATTTGTTATTTTTTGTTTAGCTGTATCTGCTTGGATCTTTCTCTTTTCTAATTCTATATTATGAGCTAAATATCCTAAAAATTCGCTTTTTAGAAAACTACCATAAATATTTGGCCGTCGTCCTGGAGTATTGATTGTTTCTTGAGCTTGACATATTTCCCTAATAGTACGTTTTTGATCAGCTTCAAGTCCAATGAACCATTTTCTGGCTATACCTGTTAACGTGTTTTCAATGAATGCATGAGCATCTTCTCCTTTTAGATTATAATTATAGATTGCTAGACTATTTTCTATTATCCATCTATCTATTATTTCAGTTACATCTTTTGTACAATCCAAATTTAAATAGATTCCATGACCGCTAATAGGTTCTGGTATATTATTTTTCTTTTCTGGTCTATAGGTAGGAATACGTTTGACGCTAGGAGGTAGATATCGTACAGAAGAGCTGGGGTTCTAGTTATTGGCTGGTTGATTTATACCGGAAGTTATACTGAGAGGTTGATTGGTAGATGTGCTTGGTGCATCTATAGAAGGATAATTGACTGGTCCTGCCATAAATTGATGTTTAGTTAAAATATCTATTAAATTTCTTATTTCATTTTCAGAAGGGGAAGGTTCATCAATATGGATAATTTCGTTGATTATAATAGCTCCTTGTAAATTTCCTTGTGGGTTAACTTTATTTATATTACTCCAATTAAGAATTTCAGTATTGTTTCTTGCCTTCTTAAATTACAACAGGCAGCTAATATGGTTGTTGTAGCTATATTATTATTTAAAATTTGTTGATTCTGAAATATTTTTGATCCTTGTACAAAAATATTAGAAGTACTTTCGGTATTAGTCAAACTCTTAAATCGATTTTGAGTTAAATTTTTAAACATTTTAATTTTTTCTAATTGTTCTTGATTTAATTCCATATATTAAGGATCTCAGTATTTTGTATATTTTCTGAGTAAATTCCTAGCTCAATTTGTTGTTTTAGAATCATATAACTTATTACTATCCATTCGTTACTATTTCCTAAAGGAGATTTTATATGAAAAGCATGTTCTTTCTGGAATACCTCTAATTGTTTATTTCTTATATTTATTTGAAGAACTTCACAAATTCTATTAAATTCAGTTTCTAAGAAGAATTTATTCAACATCTAATTTCTTTTCAATAAGTTCGCTAAGTTCATTTATTATCAATGTTTTTTCTAATTCCTTTTCATCAATCCAATCTTTAACTTCATCCATTAAAATTTTTCTTTTTAAATCTTTTTCATCTTTCATTTGTTGTTTATATGAACTAATAAATGTTTCGTATGACCAAGTAGATGTACAATGACATTTTTTATGTTTTGGACATATATGTAAATCTTCTTCAGGCCAACATGGCTCTGATACCATTTTGCGTATTACTATGATATTAGGATTTTTACATATAATGCTTACTATCCATTCGTTTCCATTTTGATATTTTTATTTGTTGATTCCAAACAACTACATTATTAACATATATGAGGAAGGGGATTGCATCCCACCTCAAATTGACCACCATGATTTTTTTAGGCCATTTTGAGTGGTCTCGTTCATGAGTGAAAGCTATTTTTTGTTTGGAAGGAAAACTAGATTGTTAGACCTGGAAAGTTTAGAGGCTCAGTGGAGATCCTGTTATCGGTTAAATAAATTTTATTCTTGAAGGGAAATGGAGCAGATTTATTCAAGTATTTCATACCTGAAGTTGCATGCCTCAGAGTTTCAATCATCTTTCGTAGGATGGATGAAGATAAAGCACCATATGGATAAAAGCCAGACCTAGGTTTGGAGATTCTTTGGCTATTGAAGCTGTGAGATAGTTGTACCTCTAAGTGTACGCGAGGGAACTTTCGTCCTGGAGCGAAGCTTAAGAGACTAGCTCAATCACAGGGAGACCTTGTAGGAAAGATGTTTGCTACTGTTTTTTATTATGTCAGGACAGACAGTATATGATGTTTTTTAGTTTCTACTCAGATGTACTTCTGATGATTTGGGATGCTTGTCTGCATGCAATCAGTTGTGCTGTGTTTTTAGCTAAAAATAATGAAGATATTTTCAATTCAACATGTATTCTTTGAATGTGCCATAGTTACGCAATGGATGAAAAGCCGTAGGACCACATGTTGATCCCAAATTCTAAACAAACAAAGAATGATACAAAAGAAACTTGAAAGTAAATGACATTAAAAATAAGAGCTAAAAAGCAAAATAAATGAAAACTAAAATTAAAAATTCTTGCGATAAAAGAAAAGCGATACAATAATGAAATGGAATCAAATAAGAGAACAAATGATAAACAAATTCTACCATGATGTCTAGTTACTCACTTGTCTAGTAATTCTGCATCCCTCGTACACTTCACAAATCTTGCATTTGTATTTTCATCCTGTCACTTCCCACAAATACGAAAATCTGATAATCTTCTGCAATTGCCCATAAATTCACACAAATTGCACAACTTCCCCTTTTTTTTTGGAAATTTTACAAAATTTAACATCAAATTTTCCTCTAAATTTAAAACACTAAATTCTAGAGGTTGAGTATTTTGCATCCTATGCCGCGTTGCTTTAAAGGCCTCCCATATTGCAATCTTTCACACTAAATTCTAGAGGTTGAAGATTTTACATCCAATGCCACGTTGCTGTAGGGGCTGATGGCGATCAAATTATATGGATAACATGTCGTCGCCGTCAATTCCTGTATCATGTCAATGTCAAGGAGTCGCCACTCTCTTTCTCTATCCATTACCATAATTCTTATTCTACTTAGAATTTTTGTCAGAAGTCTTTGGAGAAATTGAAGAAGGATTAATCACGATAGAGATTGAGAGAAAAAGAGATCGAATGATAATCTCATAGAATAAATCATCAGATTGTGATTACATAAGTTTTAAATATAAGAAAATCACAATTAAAGTCAGTTAATATCGGAGTTTGTCGAATTTCATTTGAAATGTCAATTAACGTCGGTTAATGTCAGTGTTTTAATTTGATTTGAAATGTCTGTTAATGTCAAATTATGTTTGAAATGTTAATTAATGTCAAATTATGTTTGATTATGTTCGGAATGTTGATTAATGTTGAGTTTCTTTTGAAATGTCGAATTTATGTCGAATTTGTTGAGTTTTGTTTGGAATGTCGAATTTATGTCGGTTATGTCAATTTTGGTTCAAAATATCAGATTTATGTCAGTTATGTCGAGTTATATTTGAAATGTCGGTTTTATGTTGATTATGTCGATTTATGTTTGAAATGTCATGTTTATGTCGGTTATGTTGATTTATGTTTGAAATGTCGAATTTATGTCGATTATGTCGATTTTGGTTTAAAATGTCGATTTTATGTTATGTTTGAAATGTTGAATTTATGTCGATTATGCTGATTAATAGTTTGGAATGTTAAATTTATGTCGATTGTGTCAATTTTGATTTAAAATTTTGATTTTATGTCGGTTATGTTGATTTTGGTTTAAAATGTCGATTTTATGTCAGTTATGTTTGAAATGTCTAATTTATGTTGGTTTTGTCGATTTCTGTTTGAAATGTCAAATTTATGTCGATTATATCGATTAATTGTTTGGAATGTCAAATTTATGTTGATTTGAGTTCAATTTTGTTTATCCTAAGGCTTATGTTGATTTAGATTCAATTTTGTCAATTTAGATTCAATTTGGGTTGAACCTAAGATTTATGTCGATTTAGGTTCAATTGGGTTGAACCTAAAACTTATGTCGATTTAGGTTCAATTTGGGTTGAACCTATAGTTTATATTGATTTAGGTTCAATTTGGGTTGAACCAAAGGTTTATGTCGATTTAGGTTCAATTTGGGTTGAACCTAAGGTTTATGTCGACTTTTGTCTGTTTAAATTTAGTTTCAGGTTTTGATCTTGATTTGAGTTTAGTTATGGGTTTTATGTCGATTTGGGTTTGGTTTTGAGTTTTATGTCGATTTGAGTTTAGTTTTGAGTTTTATGTCGATTTGAGTTAGGTTAGGTTCATTGTCAATTGAACCTAAGATTTATGTCAAGTTGAATTGAGTTAGTTGTCATTTGAACCTAAGGTTTATGTCGAGTTGAGTGGAGTTAGGTTCATTGTCAGTTGAACCTAAGGTTTAGATTTTGACTTAAGTTCAATATGAGTTGAAATCAAGTTAGGTCTTGGTTTAAATTCAAGTTAAGTTGAACCTAAGGTTTAGGTTTGGACTTAAGTTCAATGTGAATTGAACTTAAGTTAGGTTTAGGTTAGACTTAGGTTCATGTTATGTTAAACCTAAGTATGATATGAATTAAGTCTAATATTGGTTAGACTTAAGTTGGGTTTAGGTTAGACTTAGGTTCTTGTCAGGTTGAACCAAAGTATGGTTTGACTTAAGTCTAATGTAGATTAGACTTAAATTCAGGTTTAGGTTTGACTTAGGTTCATGTCGGGTTGAACCTAAGTTTGATTTGACTTAAGTCTAATGTAGGTTAGACTTAAGTTCAGGTTTAGGTTTGACTTAGGTTCATGGCGGGTTGAACCTAAGTTTGGTTTGACTTAAGTATAATGTAGGCTAGACTTAAGTTAGGTTTAGGTTTGACTTAGGTTCATGTCGGGTTGAACCTAAGTTTGGTTTGACTTAAGTCTAATGTAGGTTAGACTTAAGTTAGGTTTAGGTTATGTTAGATTCAATGTAAGTTGAACCTAAGGTTTAGGTTAACTTAAGTTCAAATTATGTTGTATTCAGGTTATATTAGATCTAATATGAGTTAAGTTTGATTCTTTAAGGTTAATTAAACCTAATTTAGGTAAGGTTTAATGTCTTAATTAGACTTGTTTATGGTTAATTAAACCAAATTTAGGCAAGGTTTAATTGATTTAATTAGACTTAGTATGGGTTAAGTCTAATTGTGTAAGGTTAATTAAACCTAATTTAGGTAAGGTTTAATTGATTTAATTAGACGTATTATGGGTTAAGTCTAACTGTTTAAGGTTAATTAAACCTAATTTAGGTAAGGTTTAATTGATTTAATTAGACTTAATATGAGTTAAGTCTAATTGTTTAAGTTAATTAAACCTAATTTAGGTAAGGATTAATTGATTTAATTAGACTTAATATGGGTTAAGTCTAATTGTTTAAGGTTAATTAAACCTTATTTAGGCAAGGTTTAATTGATTTAATTAGACTTAATATGGGTTAAGTCTAATTGTTTAAGGTTAATTAAACATAATTTAGGCAAGGTTTAATTGATTTAATTAGACTTAATATAGTTTTAGTCTAATTGTTTAAGGTTAATTAAACCTATTTTTGGTAAGGTTTAATTGATTTAATTAGACTTTATATGGGTTAAGTCTAATTGTTTAAGGTTAATTAAACCTAATTTAGGTAAGGTTTAATTGATTTAATTAGACTTAAAATGGGTTAAGTCTAATTGTTTAAGGTTAATTAAACCTAATTTAGGTAAAGTTTAATTGTTAATTAGACTTATTTTGGGTTAAGTCTAATTATTTAAGGTTAGTTAAACCTAATTAAGTCTAATTTTTTCATTTTAGACTTAATTAATTAAGCTTAAGGTTTAATAGGTTTAAATGATGTTTTAAACCTAATTAAGTCTAATTTTGTCATTTTAGACTTAATTAATTAAGCTTAAGGTTTAATAGGTTTAAATGATATTTTAAACCTTATTAAGTCTAATTTTGTCATTTTAGATTTAAGTGAAGTTTTCCATTTGCCTATCATAGACTAGATTCATTTCAAACATAGATTATTAATGGAACTAAGCTAAGTTTATAAAAGGTTTTTTCTAGGATTAAAATCATTTAATTAATAAAGAGTTTTAATCCTAAAATTCAAAATGTCATTCAAAATTATTTCTATGACTTATAAATGATTTTCTTAGGGTTATTGTCTGTTGCCCTTGTATTTCTAGTCATTTAAATTTTATTTTTCTTAATTTTCAATTTTTTATAATTATTATTTAAAATAATTACAAAAAGACTTGAAAATTATAGAAAAGTACCATAGACATGTTTTCTATCCTTGGAAAAAATCAAGAAAGATCCCTAAGAGCATAAAGATAAATGCCTCAAAGTTTCATATTTTTTTTATTTATAAATAATTTTTAATAATTAAAATACTCCAGAGAGTATCTAATTATTTAAAAATTAAATAATGGGAACATAGTTATGATTTTGTTTTCATAATTTTCTCCTCTTCAAGAGCTTTGCAGAGGTATTTTTATCATATTTTTGTGACCTCTAGATAAAAAGATATTAAATTTTGAAGTTTTTAAGGTTAAAATTAATTTTTAAACAATTTCGCACCGCCAAACTCATCTCTCGCCAACACGTGTCCTCGTACGCGTCGAACGGGCGTGAGGATCCGCTGCAGGAGGCCGAACACGGGACACCGCGGCGTGCGATCAGCTTCGTTCATCTCGAAATGCGGGATCGAACGGCTGAGATATTTTGAATAAAAATTCAAATTATTTCAAGCCGTTAAACTTCAAACCTTAATATCTCACTCATTTCTTAATGAAATTGAGTGATTTTTGAACCTATGGAATTATCTAAACATGTAGAATATTTCCATATGGTGACGTAACATTTCTGGGCTAGTATAACACATGATATTTCAAAAATACAAATTATTTTGTGAAAAATAATTCCATACCTTTGCCACAAGCAGATCAAGCTAGATCAGACCTTGTAGTTGTCTTCTAGGACCCTAATGGAAGATTATTACTGCAGCAATTTGATCCAATAGTCGGGCTTAAAGGAGAATTTTGAAGAAGTGGTTGGTTTGGGCTGTTTTTGAGTTTTGCTCAAATTGGCTCGATTGGGTTCAACCTATGGCTTGAATTTGGTTCTAATGGACTGCTAAGACTCTTAGGAATAGTTCTTATGTAGGGGGTCAGAGAATTTGAGCAGCCTATAGGTATTTATAATTTTTTTCTTCTCTTCTTACTAGGCTCGGGTTTGGGCTCTATTTATAGCCAAGGGGAGGCCATGGCTTAGCTTAGGTTGTTGTAGGGGAGTTGTTATCTCCCTTATTAACCCAATGGAGGAGAAATTCGGCTGAGAGGATAGCCATTGTTGTTTCTCCCAAGCTTTCCATGATGAGCTTAATGTTTTGGCTCTCCTCCATTGGATCATGCAAGAGGTTTTAAGTGAGCTGTAATTTCTCCTCCTTATGAACATCACCCTCTAGCCTTAGCAAATGGTGAAACATATGCTCTCCTCTCATGATTCCATTTAACCATGGTGAGGGGTGGGTTTAAGTTTGGTTCTCTCTCTATTGGCTAGCTTGGGAGGTGGGAAATGAGGCTTGGTGTTGGCCGGCCACCTCATGGCTAAGTAAGGGTGAGTCATGGCTTAGGGTGAAGGGGGAAGAGACACCTCACTTTACCCATCATGATGGGTGTTAACCTATGGTTAAATTGATTTAAGTTAAGCTTTATTATGTGTTAATATGTCTCATGGTGAGCTTAATTTAGTCTTAGCCTAATTAATTATGGGAAGGCCATGTTTCATCTTATGTCTTTTCTTTTTTTCTTTTTTTTTTAATTTAATTTCCATTTTAATTAATCATGTTATTAATTAAAAATTGTTGGAAATTTTTTTATTAATCAATTATTTAATTGAAAATAATTTCAAATTAATTAATTGATTAATTTTATTATTTTTGTTATTTTATGATTTTAATTTAATTTTCATTTTAATTAATTATGTCATTTAATTAAATTATTGAAAATTAAATCATTAATCATTTTAATTAATCAAAATAATTTTGAAATTAATTATTTGATTAATTTTGTTGTCTTTATTTCATTTTTATCTATTTGATTAAAATAGATAAGTGTTGACCAATTTTGACCTAGTTTGACTCAAGTCAGCCAAGGTTGATCAATTTAATTTTAAAATGTCAAATGTGATCTTTTTAACCTTGTCCTGGTTGATTTGATCACAATATTTGTAGTTTTGTCATTGTGGGGTTTTAAACATCTTATTGGATCAAAGGATTGACTTATTGGGTCAACAGGATTGGTCATTGGATTATTTTGACCAAAGTTGACTTTTTAGGTCGAAAGGGTGACCTATGGGGTCAACAGGGTTGGTCATTGGGTCTGATTTGACCATTTTGACCATAGTTGACTTTTAGGTCAAAAGGGTGACCTATGGGGTCAACAGGTTTGGTCATTGGGTCTGGTTTGACCATTTTGACCAAAGTTGACCTTTTTAGGTCAAAGGTTCTTGACTCATTATAAAAATGAGTTCAACAAAAGGGCCCCCAATATGTGTAGAATACTATATAAGTATTCTGCACATATTGGTGCTGACCGAAGTGATCTAAGAGATGTCCCATAACAATCAGGAAAAGAGTGGGTATCATACTGTTCCTAGAGGATGTCAAATGTCTTGTTTGTCGTTTCTTAGAAGGAATATTCTTCTCGTGTCTGAAAAGGAATTTACCAGGAGAGAAAATGGATGTCATATTTCATTTCTCAAAATGTCTATGTTGCTATTTTGTTAAAAGAATGCCATGATTTTAGTGTCACGAAAGGGCTTATATCCCATAATTGGAGAGAGAAAATAGACCTTATTTTCTATTTTTCTCAAAATATCAATGTCAAGATTTGGTTAGAGGAAAGCCATGATTTCCGTGTTAGGAAAGGACTTACATCCAATAACAGGAGAGAGAAAATAGATATCATTTTCTATTTTCCTCAAAATGTCAATGTCAAGATTTGGTTAGAGGAAAGCCATGATTCCCGTGTCAGGAAAGGAGTTACATCCAATAACCGGAGAGAGAAAATAAATGTCATTTTCTATTTTCCTCAAAATGTCAATGTCAAGATTTGGTTAGAGGAAAGCCATGATTTCCGTGTCAGGAAAGGACTTACATCCAATAACCAGAGAGAGAAAATATATGTCATTTTCTATTTTCCTCAAAATATCAATGTCAAGATTTAGTTAGAGGAAAGCCATGATTTTCGTGTCAGGAAAGGACTTACATCCAATAACGGGAGAGAGAAAATAGATGTCATTTTCTATTTTCCTCAAAATGTGACCCACTTGTTAATATGTATGTAATTTATGTTTATAGCAATGGAACCAAAAACTTGATCCCGTTTTAAATATAGAGATTTAATTTAATGTATAATGTGGATTCTACGCAAGTATATGTATCGTATCAAGTAATACAGGGCTCTAGTGGAGTCCTGGTTATCGATCCCACAGGGAAGTTATTTAACGAGATTTGTTATCGAGCTAAAATTAAAGGAATTACTTACTAATAAAGTGAACAGAAATTCAGAGTAATTATAATAAACAAAGTAAACTAATGCTTGAAATAAGTTGATTTAATTAATTCAGAAAAAGTATCCTTCTACTTGTTTTTAGAAAATTAAGTGAAATGATGAATTTAAATAGAATTTTTAAATTGTATTGTGACAAATAAGAGCATTCCTATTATTTACCCTTTGGTCCAGGTGCAAATAACATTGACTAATCCTATGTTTGATTACTGAATCTGCGGCTAGGCTGGGAGGATACCGGCTGCCACTTCAGAGCTCCCACGTTCCCCTCACCTGAGGGCTAACATCTACACTTCAGCTCTCAAACAGTAGGATCGAATTGAGTATTTTAGTCTGTCACACTAAAATATCAAATTCTACGCCCGATAATTAATATTTCCCTATTTATTTGCACCCGCCTTCCAAGGCTTTTGACTTCCCTGAATATTGGATGTAATTTTTACTATAGTTGATAATTCAACATATTTTAACTACTCAATTGGCCAAATTGAAAGTAAATTAAATTTTAAGTAAAAATTATCACAATTTATTTATATTATATTAGGTGTTTTTATTTAATTTCATCAATCCGCATAATTTTCATAAACAAGGAGAAAGACTAAGAAAACTACTCAGAATGCATGGGAATAAAACAAAGCATGGATTTCATTTAAAGTTAACAACAATAAACAAAGATACTTATCTTAATTTCCTTCCCAAGCAGACTCCTTGAAGTTCCTTTGACTTTTTCTTCTAGTACAACAACTAAATAGCACTCAATTAAACTAATGAACTCACTAAACACACTCAACTAAATTACTCTCACACAAATTACACTCAAGACACTAGAAATGGACACACAGAAGACTCAAAAGACACACACAAGACTCTAGAATTCAGCCTCTATTTATTGAGGTAGGCAAAGATCCAAGGGGTGCGTAAACACCTCTTCAAAAAGTGTTCAGGTTCAATGTATATGCATTTTGAGCTAGCTCGCCGTCGGCGGGAAACGACCTCGCCGTTAGCGGAGCTTCTAGAAGGACTTCAAACAGCGCGATCTCGCTGTCGGCGGGCTCGGGCTCGCTGTCGGCGAGGTAGTTATAATTCCTTCAGAAATTTCTCCTCACGATCTCGCCGTCGGCGGCCTCGATCTCGCCGTCGGCGGCCTCGATCTCGCCGTCGGCAAAGTAGTTATATTTGCATGAATTTCCTCCTTTTTGATCCAATTTTTCTCCATTTCATGTTTTTTGCTTCTATCACTAATAAATCTTATTTCTTGCAATAAAATAAAGAAAATACCTTTCATTAAAGTGTAATTTCATCAAAAATAGATATGAATTTCTTGATGTATTTTTCTGTGATCAAAATCCCCCAAACTTAATTATTACTTGTCCTTAAGTAATTTTAATACTAAATAAAAATAATGATTTCTATAATAGAATTTTTCAATTCAAATAATATATGAATTAATTTTAAATAACATTATAATAAAGTTAAATAGAAATATTTCTAAGTAATTTAAATTAATTTTATAGAGATAAGATTACTTAGTTATCAGGTCTAAGATTTCTAGCTTTCTATTTATTTCAGGAATGACTATATTTAAAATAGTAAATTACTTAAGATATTTAGATGATAGAAATTCAAGAAAACACTGTTTAGTAAAATACTAATCCATAAATATAAGTTTAGAAATATAATTAAGTTTTACCCTTTAGGTTGAATCCATTGAAGCCAATTTTTGATAAGGCATCTCCTCAAGCTTCTCCTCACTTATATTTTTCTTTTCTGTTCTTTTCTTTTCTTTTTCAAGTGAGGATTACTGTATCTGGATAACCTGTTAATAATTTTGATCTTCAATTTCTCTTCCTAAATTTGAAACTCAAAATATTTCTTTGCTTATATATATTTCATAACTTTTACTTCATTGAGTTTCTATCATTTCTTTTTCATCTATATACTTTAAGAATTTCCAATTTTAGAATATAGTTTCCCTTACTTTAAATAGTTTACTATATTCTTATTCCTTTTAACCAAATATCTTATTCTATTAATTAATTGAATTATTAGAAATATTTTTTTTAACTTTATATAACAATTAAATAAAGCAACTCATATTTATTGAATTGAAAACTAAGATAGAAAATCATTTAATAATAATTTTTGAAAATAGATATTGAGAACAATTTTAATAATTAAATTTGTATTTTTACTTTCCCCTAATCTTAAATTTTTCTATCTTTACTTCATAGTGAAAAAGGGAAAGTATATAAATAAAATTCATCATACCTTTGAGCTTTAGGTATTTCTTTTCTTTGAAATTTTTGCAGGCTTTTTCATTACTTACAGAACCTGCACTGTTAGTATTCTTCAACATATAATATTTAAAAAGAAAGTGCAGGGATGGAAATTTTTTTTTTAAATAAGTATCAAACATAACAAAGAAAACTTAATTTGTTACTACACATACATTTAAAAGTTAAACAATACATTAATAAAAGACTAACATCCTATATATATATAAATTTGCAACTAATTTAAAACACATAAGAAATTTAATATCACTACTCAAGCAAACAACAACATATCAAGTCCAAAGTCCACAGAAAGTACTAAAATATTACACACAGAAATAATAAAGTTTGCAAAACTACAAATCTAAACAAATCAAACAAACTAAACAAAGACTCTAATCTTCTACATTAAAATCCCAAACTATGTCGTCTCCCTGATCTCCAGGCTGAGAAGGCTGAGTAGGCTGATACTGTGAATATCGGGGGTACTCAGGAAAGACAACATCTAAATCACCACTCCTATAACGACGCCCAGCTTCATAGTATGCAATCTCATACTCTGAATGTCGCTGGAGATATTCGCTATCATAATTGTGTCATCTCTCCAAGCCTCCGATCCTTTGATCTATATGCTCAAATCTTCTTTCCATATTTTCTCCAATTAACTCGAAACTCTTTCTACTCAGGGTTAACTCATTCATCAGATCTTGAAGGGTAAGAGTGGTGTACTGAGGGGGTGGTTCATAACTAGTAGAGGGTATATGTCTACTTAAAGAAGGTACATAATCCCTTGTCCCAGATCGCCATCCTTCGTGGGATTCATATTTCTTTATATTAGCCTGAGTAAGGGGTTTCATAGGCTCTATCCATTCCTCATCATCTCTTGCCTCTACCCTAGATTATTGGCAAAGTGCATAGATAATACCAGGATGTCCTAGTCCTCCTCCACTTTCATTTCTAGCAGTGGCTAATATGTTTTTATATATAACATTTCCCACATTAATACTCTTTCTGTTCTGAATACAGAAATTCAGAACTGCTCTATCTCTTGTTACCTCAATATGGTGGTAGGTAGGTAACAAAGTAGAACGAATAAAATAATGCCAGGCTTTAGATGTTGCATTTAGCATAGAAAGAGGGAAGTTTACCCGTTCTCGCTGCTTTATCTTCCAGACTCCTTTTCCATCAGTGAGAAAGTCGATCACCTCTTCCAATGGTCCTTCCATAGTTCCAAAAGTTTCATATTCGCTCATGTAGGTGTCTCGAACTTCATAATAAGCGTTTATTCTAGCAGCGTTGAAATCTACAAAAAATCCTCTAACCTTAACCGGGGCATCTTCAGCCTGTGTTAAATTTGTATAGAATTCCTTCACAACTTCTACGGCTGCTCTGTTGGTAACGTAGAAAAAGTTTTCCCATCCTCGCTCCTTTATAACTCGCTCTACTTCTCCTCCTGGATTCTTGAAAACTCGATCTTGAATGCATTTTCTTGCTTGTATATTTTGAAAATATCGAGTTTGTGCTCTCGCATTAATGAATCGGGTTTCGTCATAATCTATTCGTCGCTTTTGTCGTGGAGCCATTTCTCGATCTGTGAAATTTACAAAAATTTTAACTAAACTCCAAAATATTACTAAGAAGGCTTCCTACAAAACCTAAAATCCATTTAAATCAATTTCTATGAAGTTCTTCCAAGTATTTTCTCTACATTTCGAAATTTTTCAAAATATCCCATTGTAGAAGAAATTCATGGTGAAAATCAAAAAATTTTTGCATAGGAGTGAAGCTCTTACCAAGGGAAGATGAAATCCGGTGTCAAAAAGTGTTGAAATCACTTCAAATCCAAGATCTCTCAAGCCCTAGGTCGGTTTTTCGAAAATTTCAGGAAAGGGATGATGAATAGTGTCGGTTGACCGGTCAAATATAGGTCTTTTGGCGTTCTCGCTGTCAGCGAGGTTTTTCTCGGCATCGGCGAGCTAATTAATTTCATAAGGCAAAAGTTTCGGGAAAAATCCGCCGTCGGCGAGCTCGGTCTCGCTGTCAGCGGGTTTTCTCACTGTCTGTGAGAAAATTCTTGCCGTCGCCGTCGGCGAGGTTCCAAAAATTTTTAATTTTTGAAATTCATCAATCATTTTCAACCTCGAATTGCCCTTAATCAATCTTCCGATCACTTAATTTAATAATAGTATGAAGATTAGATACTTAAACTCACAAAAAGTTCACACAATACAAACAACATAACTTCATAAATGAAATCCATGAAACTTACAAATTTCACACTAACAACTTCACACATATTTAACTTAATTGTTCAAATCCATAATACTCAGCATCGCAATCCAAACCACAACACTCTAAATGCTGAGACATAACAATTTACAAATAATCTCATCAAATCTGAGATGATCAAATCAAAGTTCGACTCATAATAAAACTTAACTCCAAATCAAACACACACATACACAAATATAACATAAACATAGAAATCTTTCCTACTCTTCAGTGTCTGAACTAATATCTTCTCTGATATTTCCGATGCGACGCAGGTGCACAAATAAATTGTAGAAAGGCCTGAAAGGGAATTCTGCAGTAGATTCTTCATTAATCAATCCTTTCTGTCTTAGTAGATGAATAAAACCGGCCTCAGGATGTCCAAGTATGATCAAAGTGCTCCTTCATTCTCCAATCAATATGATCAAACATATCGGAGATATTGTCAACGTAATTCATCACATTTTGTAATTCTTTCTCCAATCCTTTAATCTTTTTCGAATGAAATTAGTCTTATCGCAAAGGGCCTTGCTAAAGGATTGTTCTCGTGATGCTCGTCGTAAATAACGGTGATCTCATCATTGTTATCCAAAGTGGGAGATATATCAGTAGGATCCAGGGGTTTCCATGGTAAAAGTACTTTTTCCCAAGCCTCATAAGAAACTTGGTATTGACTGCATAAAGCAAATATAGTAGATGGGTGTCCAAGTCCATGCACTGAACCATGCACGATTAATCCTAGCGCAAACTTTACTATTACTGATCCAACATCGATAGGTAATCTAATTTGAATACAATAATTTAAAATAGCGCATTCCTTTGAAACTTTATTTACTCTCATGGTAAGTAATAATTTTGATGATATAAAGAAATGCCAGTGCTTCGAAACAGGGTTTAGAAGTGATGCAGAAAAACTGACATACCCGTCTTCTCGTAACTCCCAATCATCCGGTTCATCAGTCAGGTATCTATAGATCTCGTTCATATTGTATCTTGAAGGCACAAAGTTGGAATAATGACGTACGAGGTATTTTCTATATAAAACAATTCATTTACTCTTGCAGAGTAAATGTTACCCATCTTCCTCTAACGTAGACATTTCCATTGTTGATCGCATGTAAATTAGAGTAAAACTCTTTAACTATCGGTATAACTACAGCGGAAGTTGTATAACAAAATACCTCCCAATGCCGCTGTGCGATCATTTCTTCAATTTTTATAGTAGCATTCTCTACTCCTCTATTGACGAATCCTCTTTCTTTGATAAGTCTTTTCTTCATCAAGCCTTTGTTAAAGATTCGCTGTGCCTCCGAACTAACGAATTTTCTCCGATTGAAAACTTCAGTTTTTGTGGTTTCTAGGAATTTGGAGGCCATTTTGGATGGAATGGATTGGTCTCTAGTCGTTCCTAAGGAAGAAAATGGTGTAAAATCGGATTCAAAACAATTTCTTACGAAGGAATGGCTTAGATCCGTCCAAAACCGCACAAAAAATCTTTAAGAAACCAAATTTTCAACTGCCTCACCGTCGGCGGGAAGTTCCTCGCCGTCGGTGACTTAGTTATAAAACTGAATGAGTAATGGTCCACGATCTCACTGTCAGCGGGCTCGGGCTCGCTGTCGGCGTGATTCGCAAAAATCGCCCGTTTTTGCTCTGATCCGAATATTTTTTGATCTCATCCAATAGGTTCAATTTTTGTGATGATTCTAATAAAAATTTGAGTAGTAAGATTTGTTTTAATAATATAAACTCACTAATATGTAGATATTTAAAAATAAAAGACTACTATGGGTTGCCTCCCATAAAGCGCTTGGTTTAACGTCCTCGACCGACCTAATTCGGTTAGTGTTCGAGTTGACTAAGCATTAAAACCTCTTTAAAATTTGGTCGTCTATTTTCGAAATATGGTTTTAATCTATATCCATTTACTTTAAATCTATGTCCTGTTTTTGGATCTTCAATTTCTATAGTTCCATATGAAAATATTTGAGTTATGGTGAAAGGTCCTAACCATCGAGATTTCAATTTCCCAGTAAATAATTTCAATCTAGTATTATAAAGCAAAACTTCTTGTCCTGGTTCAAAATTTCTCTGATTAATCTTCCGATCATGCCATAATTTCATTCTTTCTTTATAAATTCTATCATTATCATATGATTCATTTCTTAATTCTTCCAATTCATTTAATTGCAACAATCTCTTCTCACCAGCTTCTTTCATATTATAATTAAATTCTTTAATCGCCCAATATGCTTTATATTCTAATTCAACTGGTAAGTGGAAAGCTTTTCCATATATAAGCCTATAAGGAGTCATTCCAATCGGAGTTTTATAAGAAGTCCTGTATGCCCATAATACAGTGTCTAGTCTTATAGACTAGTCTGATCTATTAGGATTTACAGACTTTTCTAATATACGCTTAATCTCTCGATTAGAAACTTCTACTAATCCACTTGTTTGTGGATGATAAGCAGTTCATATCTTATGCATAATATTATATTTTTCTACTAGTTTGTGAATATATTTGTTTCTAAAATGAGTTCCTCCGTCAGTGATAATCACTCTCGGCATTCCAAATCTAGTAAAAATATTTTTCATTAAGAATTTTGAAACACTTTTAGCATCACACATAGGTAAAGCTTGTGCTTCAATCCATTTGGAAACATAATCAACAGCTACTAATATATATGAGTTTCCAAATGACAGAATAAAAGGTCCCATGAAATCTAATCCCCAAACATCAAAAATTTTAACTTCTAATATAAAATTCAGAAGCATTTCATTTTTTCTTGATATGTTTCCTACTCTTTGGCATTTATCGCAAGTTCTAAAATATCTATATACATCTCTAAATAGAGTAGGCCAGTAGAATCCAGATTGTGGAATTTTATATGCAGTTTTATCTGTCCCAAAATGTCTTCTAAAATCAGAATCATGACATTTTTGAATAATTGGTTCAATTTCCTCATAAGGCACACATCTTCTAATATTTAGATCCTTGCATTGCTTATATAAGTATGGTTCATCCCAAAAATATGATTTAGTATCGTGAATGATTTTTTTTTGTTGTTACAAAGTTAACATAGGTGGTAAAATGTTACTTACAATATAATTTACTATATCAGCATACCAATGTATTTTCAACTCATTAATATTATAAAGTTGTTCATCAGGAAAACTGTAAAAAATTTCATTATCAATATTAGATAATTAATGATTTTCTAATCTTGATAAATGATCAGCAATTTGATTATCGACTCCTTTTTGTTAACTATCTCAAAATCAAATTCTTGCATTAATAATATCCATCTGATTAATCTTGGTTTAGAATCTTTCTTTTGCATTAAATATTTTATAGCAGAATGATCAGTATGCACAATGCATTTAGTTCCTATTAGATAATGCCGAAATTTATTAAAAGCATATTGTGCGGCTTATTTTTAGGTCGTGTTTTATTTTGAAGAGGGGTCGCCTAACAGAAATCTGTCGGCGAATTTTTAATTTAATTAAAATAAATAATTTGAAAAGTAGTATTTGATTTTGAAAATAATTTTTAAACTTGAAGGTTTTAAGATATGAGATTAAACCGACCTCACATCCCAAATAGTTTATATAAACGAGCACCGCACCACAAACCGTGTATCTATCCCTAAGGATAGACACACTGCTCGATGGTGGGGCTTGATTAAATAAACTAGAAGATTAGTGACATCCGTTTGGTCTGCGAACCAATTTTATAAGCCGACAAGTTTCCCCGCTTAATATGAAAACATTAAACAGGGTTTATATTACTCGGGTTCTTTAAAATTCCCTATAAGGGCAAGCCCCTATAGTTAATTACATCTTAAGTGACGGGAATCACCTAAGAAAACTCTCGATAATAATCAATGATTCTCGCTCTCAAGAATTTCAAAGTTTAAGGTTTTCAAAGATTGAATTTTGAAGTTTCAATAGGGAATGGATCAAATTTTTGGAACATTTTGTTTTGTGAATCCAAAGGAAGAAAGGTAGGAGAAATCACTGATTCGAAGTGAACTTCGATAATTTCCCGACTATCCTATTGTTTGTCTTGAATTTAGGAAAGTCCTAATGTTTATTTGATATTTCAATCTTGCCAATTTCAATTAATTAGGGCTTATATTTGTATGATAAAATCAAACAAATAGCCTAGAAGATGTGAGGGTTTATTGTCGTATCGGACGACTACCTCGGAATCCTAAGACCGGTTAGGGCTTAATTTGCAATGCAAATGCCTAACGAAGAGTTGAGGATTTATGTTGCACTAGACAAGCTACCTCGAAATCCTATGGCTTAGTTATTTAATTCTAAGAAATGTTTAGCTGATGTAGACTCAGGTTTTGCTGATGACGATGGTCATGCTGCCCACCATGCTCCGAGCTCCTTGTTGTTGCAGAGGTTTAGTTTTAGAAATCATAAATCATGGGATGAGAGAAGTGTTTTGGTTTAGAGAAAATCTTAATTTCCAAGTGTTTTTTGTGTTTTAATTAAAACAAATCTTAAAGTTGATTATAACGACACCGGTTAAGATCCCACGGCTCCATCCTTCCGCATCGTTATTTTTATCGGATTCACTTAGTCCGTATGAATTTGCTAAACTCAACCGAATGAGTTCCACACTTTCATTTAGACCGTGGGAAATCCCGTTAGCAACACGTAGGTTACATCATCCGAGGTATTCCCGATCATCCAACAGGACGTTTTAATTTAGTTGCAATTGTAGTTTTGTGTTCCGTTTGTGATTAAATTTTGAGTTGTTTTATCTTTTGAAATGTTGTGGCGGTGAATTTTATCTTGCAATGACTTTTAACTTAGTTTTGGTTTTAGTTTTAGGGACTATCCTAAAGGTGTGGGTTTTCATGCAACGATTGTTTATCATGCAAGAAAAATAAATGCATTTGCAATAAAGTAAATCGCAAGAAAGTAAATTGCAATAAAATAAAATAAAAGCGTACCCGGAGGGTCTTCCCGTCATCCCAAGCCGCACTTAAAACACAATTAGAATATTTAAGCAAGTTCCTAGGTAAAGCTAAGGAAAGGTTATGGTTTTCTACCAAATTCCTAATCCTATAGCTAGTCATTTCCTATGACGTCTGTGTTCTTTGTGTTTTAGTTTAATGACGATTTTCTTCATCAAAGAATAATCAAATTCAATTGTTCTTATAAATATCCTATCATATCGAGAAAGTGCTTAAGAAGGATCTTAAACATCTTTTCAATATTTCTAGGATTGCTTTAAGTCCAAATGAATTTAATTATATAAATGAATCGATCGTCCGAGGTTTTCAAGTCTTGTTAACTTGCTCGAATGAACTAGGACATTTGAATATCCTATGAGTAAAGTAACACTCCATTTAATGTTTCATTTAGGAGTTACAATAATCAAAGCTTTCAAGGGTAAATTAGTATTCAAATGATTTGATTTAAGTTAAAGAGTTTAAATTTGAATAGTTGTTCAAGTTGTTTTATATTTAATTTCTTTTATGTCTTAGGTGATGTTATATTTAATTTAACTTAATTTAATTGAGTTTTAATTTAGTTTAACATAATTCAATTTAATTTGACTTGGTGTTTAATTAATTCGATTTCGATTTAACTTTAATTTAATTATTTAATTTAATTTAATTTAATTTTAATTATTTAATTTAATTTAATTTAATTGTTTAATTTAATTTAATTTAATTTTAATTTAATTTAATTTAATTGTTTGATTTAATTTGATTTAATTTTAATTAATTTAATTTAATTGTTTAATTATTTAATTTAATTTAATTATTTAATTTAATTTAATTTTAGTTAACTTAATTTAATTGTTTAATTTAATTTAATTTAATTATTAAATTTAATTTAATTTAATTTTTAAATTTAATCTTAATTTAATTTATCTTTAATTTACTTTATTTTTAATTTTAATTGAAATTAAGTCTTTTAATATTTTAAATTTGAGTTATCATTTTAATTAAAAATTGAGTATTAGTTGATATAATTAATTTAGGGATTTTTAAATTAAAGAATAAATCTCTTCCTAATAAAGATCCCTTATTTTAATAATTCCAATTTTATTATTCTTCCAAATTTAATCTATTATTTAATTAAAGTTTAATCATTTTAAAATTATTTAATGGGTTTCTACCCTTTAATTATTTAAATTTCAATCATCCAAATCAGATTAAGATCAAATATTTTACTTGTTGATTTTTTTATTAAACCTAAAGTTTTAATTAAGGATTAAAGATTTTAATTACCATTTTACCCTTTAAGCTTAATAATTTCATAACTCACTAAATTGAACTTAAATGAACTTGAAATTTTTATGTGACTTTACTCATATGTCAATAAAGACATGAGAGGAGAAAATGTGATTTTTCTGTATTTAATTTATTTATATAATTATTTTTGGTGAAAAATAGAGATTTTCAAGGAAAATTTGATAACATGACCAAGGGAAAAGTTTCTGTCCTTAAGAAAATTAGGGGACATTCCTAATGACCAGAGAAGCACTTGGACCAATTTTGGTGATTTTTTGAATTATATTATTATTTATTATAATTATTTTGAGTTTTGGAGTGTTAATTAATTTAAAAATAAGATAAATGTTGAAAAATGGATTTTATATTTTTCAAAAATCTCTCTGATATTAAGGAAACCAGAGAAACAAATTTTGCAATTTTCTGATTTTTCTATGATCTATAATAATTATTTTAGTGAAAATGCTAGAAAATACATTTTTTTAATTTTAAAATTACCCTAGGGCTTTAAAATTTAATATCTCACTAAATAGACTTAGGAAAAATGTGGGATTTGTTCCTAAGTGATTAAAATTCAAAATGTGACATTTTGGTGAATTTTATTATTTTTGTGATTTTTATTATTTTTTAATTATTAAAAATATTAAAATATTATTAAAAATCAACTTTTTTAGAAAATTGAAATTTTAATTTTCTTGGGTTCCCCTGATATCAGAGAGGCTCCAAAACCAATTTGGTGAATTTTAAAAAAATATTTTAAAAGTTATGAATTTTTAAAGTTTAAAATGGCTAAGTGGCTTAATCAACCCAATTAGTGGGGCTAACCAAGTCCAATCGACTTCAAATTTTTATGGTGGATTCCTCTGATCCTAAAGGTCAGTGGAGAATTGATTTCAAGTCAATTTGATACCTGGTTAACTCTAATTAATTAAAGACCTATTTTAGGTGTTTAAGCCAATTAGGGTTAATCTGAGTGAATTAACTCAAGTCCTATTTTTCCTAGAGTTCTCTCGGTCATAAAGAACATCACCAAATATTTCTAGAATTTATTTCACAACATGCTAATTTTTGGAATTAAAATACTCAAAACAGCAACATGCATTTGAAAAATAAATAACTTTTCACAGAGATGGCCTCTGACCTCGGAAAATTCAGTGGAATGTTCCCAAGTTCAGTAGGCTTCAAAAGCCCTATGGTCTCATGCCATGGTGAATTGTATACATGCATGGAGAATTAAATGTATGCAGAGAGTAAATAAATCATAAAAAATAAAATACTTAATTAAATTAAATGATTTCTTTTCCACATTATTCTCCTCCGTTCACTCGAGCAAGAGGGTATTTTTATTTTATTTTTGTGATTTTTCTACACAGAGATATGAATTTTCGAAGTTTAGGGAATTAAATAAATAAAAAATACCCTAATTTTCTATTTATCCACGCGGCGCCGCGTCAACCTCGGCAACTCCGAAACGCCGCGTGTCGCGCTCCCATTCGACGCCGCCATCCGAGTCGGCAGCCCGGGCCCCGCGGTTCTCGTACCGTCTCCTCGGTCCGACGCAATCCTCGGCCGTCCGTGCGCGCGTGTATCGAATGGACGGCATCCGTTCATCGTCCCCAAGTGTTCTCACCCGAGAGCCGTCCACACTAAATCCCTAAGATCTCACTCGATTCTCAATGGATTTTCATGTTCTTATGCTTCTATGGATTCGTCTTCAAGAGACGAACACATCTATACGGCTAACATGCATCGAAACTAAGGCATTTGAAATGGAGAATCTCCGAAGCTCGGGATGAATAGTTAACTCATACCTTAGCTCGTAGAAGTGTGGCTTCAATCCGAGAGTTGTTGCACCTTCGATCGGGTCCCAGCAAGCTCCGCATGAAGTCTCCTGGTCCGGTGAATCGCCTAGCTATGAAAGTGACCACACTCGATCACAAAGCTTGGAGGCCGGAGCAACCGGGTGGCCCGGAGATGGGGCTTTCAGTGGGAAACTTCTCCTCTTGGTCCAAGGAAGGTGTAGGACCAGCCAATTTGAGGATTGGCTCACCGTGGCAAAGTGTCCTGGTTTTGGGTGGAATTTCAGCCGAGAAATCGGGCTCGTTGGTGGGGATTGGGCAAATCGACACCTGGGATCAACTCGCTCTAAGGATGGTGAAGGGTTTGGAACAATTTTGCGCAGTTTCGGCGAGGTTTGTGCTTGGCTCTTCTTTGGCCGAGAGGGTGAGGGGTTTAAATCAGGAGAGGGTGGAAGGCCTCCTGTGGGGAGTTAGGGCTTCGGGATCAGCCGCTTCCGTGAGGAGAAGATCAGCCATGGTAGCCACTGGGGATGGGGCAGCTCAAGCAAGTGAGAATTTCAATGTTGGCTCACATGTGAACTTTCGGCCATGGTGTTTTCCGGCGGCCCGGTGGCCGGCCGGCCAGCATGGGTCACCCTCAAGGTCAAGTGGGTCGTGGTCGAGGTTTGTGCAATCAATCGGCCATGGACATGTGTAAAGGCTTTGATCCAAAGTGGAATGGGGCATGGCTAGATTTGAACCTAAATGGGTCAACCCACCCATTTGGGCTAGGTGCACCACCCAAGGCCTCGGTTTAGGCTGAGGAGAAAGTGATTTGATCAGCTTGATTAGTGGGGTCAAGTCACAATCCAAGTACAATTAAGGCTTAAGCATGGTTTAGTGGAATCATGTAAGTGGTTAACCACCTTTAGGAGTTAAGGAAAGAGCCTCCTCCTTTTGCCCAAAATGGCATGGTGACATGTAAAGAGGCTCTCATGGCTTGCATATGGCTTATGCATGGCTCCATGGCTCCATTTGGCTTCGGGAAAAGTAAAGTCAATTTCATGGAAATGGATTTAAGGAAAATTTTGGTATTTAGGGGTGATTTGGCATGAGGCTTGATTTGGAATTATTTGATGATGAATTTAGGACTTAGGGATGATTTTAATTGAAAGTATGATGAGGGGAAATGTCATATGGGCCTTGGAAGAATTTTGGGCTTTTTTGAAAAGGTTTTAGATGCTTTTAAGATGGATTAGGAAAGTGGGCTCTCGAATTTTAAAATGGATTTTGGGATGAAATTTTGTAAAGAGGTTGGGCCAAATAATTATTGGGTTTAGCTCATGGATGTGTCATGAGTGACTTGAAGCAAATTTGGGGTAGTTTGGACTTGAATTGGGTTGGATTCGAATTCTTTTGTGAATGGGCCAATGTAGGTCAAATTGGGCTAACTTGGGCCAATGTTGGGCTAGGGTTGAAATTGATGTAAAATAAATATTAAGAAATGTTTATGGGAGTGTTTCAAAGAGGTTTTGGCTTTGGTTGGGTTTTAATTTTGGGGTTTGGGCCTATTTGGGTTAGATTCGGGTTTAGGTCAAAATTGGGCTTTTTGATTTCGGGTTGAATTTGAGTGGGGTTTGGGTCAAAATCTTGGGCAAATCATGTTAGTGTTTTGTTTATGAGGATGTTAAGGAAGGTTTAGAAAAGATTTGGGGTTAATTGGAGTTGAATTGGGTTAGTTTGGGCTAAGTTTGGGTCATGGGTCCAAATTCGGGCTTTAAGGCCCAAAGTGAAATTGATCCAAATGTCAATCAAATTGGACTTGGATTTGGTCTAAATTGGTATTGGGAATGTTGAATTGAAGTTTAGAATTGAATTGGACCAAAATTGGGGTCAATTGGGTATGTTTGGTTTGACATCGGGTCCACTTTGGGTTAAAATGGGTCAATTTGGGGGTTTTGACAAAAGTAGGGTAAATTGACAAAATTGGCCCATGGTGTAGTTGGACAAAATGAAATTGGGAATATTTGGGATTTTCTGGAATTTTCTGGGAATTTTCTGAATTTTTGGATTTTTAGGCCAAGAAGGGTATTTTGGGTATTTGGAGGGTATTGGGGGTTTTCTTGGAATTTTTGGTATTTTTGGGTATGGATGATCAATTTGAGTGATGTGGAGGTGTTTGGGATTGATTTTGGAAAATTTTAGGTAATTTGGAAATTTTGCCAAAATTTGGGTAATTTCAAGGTTTTGGGTAGGTTAGTAGGTGTAGGGTCCCGTGGGTCAAAAATTGAAAATTTGGGAAATTTAAGATTGGGTGAATTTGAGTGGGGTGAAATCATTTTGGTTGAGCCATGAAGCATTTTCAAGCCCATATGAGCCATGAAAGGACTCATTCGAGGCATTCACTATGTTGTTCCTAACCCTCTTAGCCAAGGGCTTAGTGGGTTAAGGACCATCCATGTGAATCACCTACATGAGTCGGAGGTTAAGTTGGGTATGGGTGTGGTTTTAGGAAGTGTGTGGAAATGTAGTGTGTAAGTGTAGTGTAAGTCAGCCCCTTCACTGCACTGTGCCACCTGTAAGGGCCCTAAGGCCAAAGAGTCCTATAGGAACTCATCCTTTAAACTTCCACATTTCGATTTCAACCCTCTAGGTGATTAGGGGTCTATAGTCAAGTTTGTGGAGTTTGCAGGAGTTTAGAAGTGGTTTGAATTTCTAAAAGGCGGGTCCCAATTCTAGTCCTCTAAGATAGTCAAAGGAAAAGCCTAAGGCTAGATCCTAAGCACTAAAAAGAAGAAAGGAAGACCTCATCAAAAATGAGGTCAACAAATGGACCCCAATAGTGTGTGGTGAGCCGACGGAGCACACCGCGCGTATTGGTGTTGACCGAAGCGATCAACAAAACCAACACAGATGTCCAAGTGACGAACTTAGGACGAAGTGAAGAGTTCCGCTGGGAGTGTCAAGTATATCTCCGGAACCGGAGATTCTCGAACTCTCGCCGGGAAAGGAAAAGGAGGTAAATCCCAAATCACATGATCCTGGGGAATTTCGACTTAGATTTTATTTTGTTTCAATTTATGTTTTGATGTGTGAGTTTAAATTTTAGTTTGGAGTTTCAATTTAGATCGAAGTTTTGTCAAAATTAATTCGAAGGATTCGATTCGAAATGAAAATTGGAATTCGAGGTTTTAGATGTAACATCTTCAACCTCGAAAGAAAATCGAATTGATTAGATTGAATCGTTGCAATGAGAAGAAATCTCAGAGCAATGCGGTGTTGGATGTAAAATCCTTAACCTCAAGAGTTTGATTTTGATGTGATGTATTTCATTGCGATAGGGAAAAGATCCTAAAGCAATGCAGTCTCGGATGTAAAATCCTCGACCCAAAGGTTAAATTTTGATGTATTTCAGGTGCACAGAAGAGAATCCTAAAGCAAAGGCAGCCTTGGATGTAAAATCCTCGACTCAAAAATTTGAATTTCGATGTATTTCAAGTGCAATAGGAAGAGAATCCTAAAGCAAGTGCAGTCTTGGATGTAAAATCCTCGACTCAAAAGTTTGAATTTTGATGTATTTCAAGTGCAATAGAAGAGAATCCTAAAGCAGTGCAGTCTTGGATGTAAAATCCTCGACCCAAAAGTTTGAATTTTGATGTATTTCAGTGCAATAGGAAGAGAATCCTAAAACAGTGCAGTCTTGGATGTAAAATCCTCGACCCGAAAGTTTGAATTTTGATGTATTTCAAAGGCAATAGAAAAGGATCCTAAAGCAGTGCAGTCTTGGATGTAGAATCCTCGACCCAAAAGAGTTGAATTTTGATGTATTTCAGTGCAATAGGAAAAGGATCCTAAAGCAGTGCAGTCTTGGATGTAGAATCCTCGACCCAAAAGAGTTGAATTTGAATTTGATGTATTTCAGTGCAATAGGAAAAGGATCCTAAAGCAGTGCAGTCTTGGATGTAAAATCCTCGACCCAAAAGGTTTGAATTTGATGTATTTCAAGTGCAATAGAAAAGAATCCTAAAGCAAGGCAGTACTTGGATGTAAAATCCTCGACCCAAAAGAGTTGACTTTGATGTATTGATATTCGATTCGAGATCCGGAAGAAATTGAATTTGATCGAGACTTGAAGCCCGGAAAGGTCGAATTCGGAAATTTGGAAATTTGGAAGGATGAGTTTGAACTCGATAGAAATTCGATTTAAGATTTGATTTGAAATTTGGAAGATCAAGTTCGAAACTTGATCGAGATTGGATTCGGAATTTGATCGAGGATTCGATTTGAGATTTGGGAAGATCAAATTTGAAATTTGATCGAGAGTGGATTTGGAATTTGATTGAGAATTTGATTTGAGATTTGAAAAGATTGAAATTTGATTCGGAATTTGGAAGGATGGAATTTGATTTTGAAGTTTGGAAGGATGGAATTTGATTTTGAAGTTGATTTCGTTTATCTTTTAATGGTTCAAATTTTATTTTATTGTTTATTTAATGTTCATGTGAACTTAGTGTTTGTCATTTTTCAGATTTTTTTTTTTTATTTTCGAATTTAACGAGAATGAAGTAGGATAAGATCCGGAAAGAGATCTTCGATTTGAAAAAGGAAACAAGGAAAACTTAATTATCATGATTTTATTTATCTTAGCACATTTTATTATTTTTTTGGGTTCGGACCCAATCACAAGTAATTACTTCACCCGTGTTTCTTAGGGATGAAGAATTCATTCCTTCGAAACATCAGGTAGCGTAATATTTTTTCAAGTATCGTCCGTTGATCGGAAGCATATGTCGTTCTCCCCGGCAATTCACTAGCCGGTAGGAACCTCCCGAGTATACCGCTTCAACCACAAACGGTCCTTCCCAAGTGGGTTCAAATTTTCCTCCTATCTTGCGGTGTGCAAGAATAGGTCTCTCGAGAACGAGAACTAAGTCACCAACTTCGAAGGTTCTCGGGCGGACCCGCTTGTCATGGGCTCGAACCATCTTAGCTTGGTATAGTTCTAAATTTCGTTGCGCCGCAAGTCTTTTCCCTTCCAAGCTTTCTAATTCTTCGAGTCGTAGTCCGGCGTTTTCTTCGTCGTGATCTTGTTTGCAACTCGCAATTCCGAGTGAAGGAAGCCGAACCTCTAAAGGTAACACTCGCTTCGGACCCATACACCGGAGCGTAAGGTGTAGCTTGAGTAGGGGTTCTGAAGGTTGTCCGGTAGGCCCATAAGGCTTCTAACAATTTCTCGTGCCAATTTCTCTTATTATCGTCCGAGGTTTTCTTTAAGATTTGAACGAGAGTTTTATTAAAAGCCTCAGCGAGGCCGTTTGCTCTTGGGTAGTAAATTGTCGAGTATCGCCAGCCGATTCCGTGTCTCCCGACAAAATTGTTGATTTGTGTGCTTCGAATGCCGACCCATTATCCGAGATGATCCCGCGCGGCACTCCGAAACGGTAGACAACTTGTTCTTGAAAACCGCAAGCACGTGGTGTGCTTTCACTTCTCTAAGTGGAACTCGCTTCGCCCACTTGGAAAAGTAATCCGTAGCCGCAAGAATAAAGCGATGTCCTTTCGAAGATGGTGGTTCTATCGGACCCACTATATCCGTGCCCCAACATTCAAACGGCCACGACGCAATTGTCGGGTGTAGCACATTTGGAGGTCGGTGTAGAACCACTCCGTGCACTCGGCATTGGTGACGCCTCTTGGCGATTTTCATGCGACCGGTCATCATCGAGGGCCGTAGTACCCTAGTCTTTTAATTTTCATCTTCATTTTTGGACCCGACCGGTGAGCGCCACGAGTCCCGAATGCACCTCTTTAACAATTTCACGGGCCTCGGACCCGCTTAGGCACCTTAGCCACATTTGATCAAAAGACCTTCCGTATAATGTGTTGTTTATTAATGCGTAGGACGCAGTTCTTTTCTGATCCGATGGGCCAGCCGACCTATCGTCCGGTAGCTTTCCCGTTTGCGGTGTAGTTCATCAATGGCCGTCGCCAATCTTCTCGTGTTTTCTCGTCACCGCCGCAACCGATTCTTTTTCTTTTTCTCGATTTGTGTATCATGTCTATGTCAAGCCGTGATAGGACCCGACGTCCGCGAACCGACACTTCCACCGATTCATCTTGCAAACGAGCAAATTCTTTTGCGAGATGGGCTAAAGCATCTCGCTAGAGCATTTTCTTTTCTAGGAATTTTGTAGATTGTCACATTCGGAATCCGTTCCAATGTACTGTATGGCATACCGGAAGTATTGTTCGAGTCTTGGTTTAAAAATTCCGTATCGTCCGGCGATCCGTTGAATGATTAACCGTGAATCCCCGTAGATGTTGATGTCCGTTATCCCCATTTGAATGGTTAATTCCAATCCCGTTATGAGGGCTTCGTATTCTGCTTCGTTGTTCGTACACGGTTCTGTCAAGTGGTAGGAGTATCTTAACATCCCCCGCTCCGGTGTTATAAAGATTAGCCCGATTCCTGCCTTACCGGGCACTATCACTTGCGATTCTTCGTCTTTGTGTGCCGAAGATGCTCCGTCGAAATACAATTCCCAACGTCGATCATCGTGGTCTTCTAGGCTCATTATTTGTTCATCCGGCGATCGTCATCGAGAGGAGATTCGGCCGCAAAGGGTGTGCCGCGAGGAAGTCCGCTAAGACTTGTCCCTTTACGGCACGCAGAGGCACGAAAGTTATATCGAATTGCAATAATATCATCGACCATCCGGCAAGTCTGCCGGAAAGTGTTGGACGAGTCATCAAGTATTGCAATGGATTAAACTTCGAGATTAGGTCGACCTTATGAGAAAGCATGTAGTGCCCGAGCTTTTGAGCGGCGAAGATCATGGCCAAACAATGCTTTTCAATTGCGGGATACCTTACTTCCGTCGGAAGTAAACGACGGCTTAAGTAGTAAAGAGCATTTTCTTTACCCTCATCATTGACCTGGGCTAACAGGGCTCCGAGAGAGTCGTCTAAAGCCGCGGTGTAAAGTATCAGCGGTCTACCTGAGACTGGGGCTGCTAAGACAGGAGGTGTCATTAAATATTGTTTAATGTCTTCGAAGGCCTTCTCGGCATTTCTCTTCCCAAATAAATTTGGCGTCCTTTTTAACTAGTGCCGAGAAAGGCCGACACCTACCTCGACAGTTCGAGATAAAGCGTCGAAGATATGCCAGCTTCCTTGAAAAGATCGTAGTTGTTTTAAGGTTTTGGGAGGCGGCATTTCTAAGATGGCTTTAATCTTCTCCGGTCGATTTCAATTCCACGATGTCGGACAACGAATCCTAAGAATTTCCCGAGGTGACGCCGAAGGCGCATTTTAAGGGATTCATCTTAAGGTTAAATTGTCTTAATCGTTCGAAAACAATTCTCAAATCATACAGGTGGTTTTCCTTTACTTTGCTTTTGATGACGACATCGTCCACGTAGCACTCGACTCGATTGTGGATGAGATCATCAAAAATTCTTGTCATTGCTCTTTGGTAAGTCGCTCCTCGCGTTCTTCGACTCCGAATGGCATCACCGTGTAGCAAAATACTCCGATCGGCGTTCGAATGCCGTAAGCTTTTCATCTTCTGGAGCCATTTTTATCCGGTTGTATCCCGAAGATCCATCCATGAATGAGAATATTTCATGTGTCGAAGCAATATCGATCATCGCTCTGGAATCGGTAGAGGGAATTCATCTTTTGGACATGCCTCGTTTAAATCTCTCAAAGTCCACACAAATTCCGATCCGACCATTCTTCTTTCCGACCGGCACCACATCAGGCTAACCAAGTCGGGTATTGTTCTTCACGGACAAATTTAGCGTCTATTAGCTTTTTAACTTCGGCTATGACTTGTTGTTCGATTTCCAGCACGCATTCTTCGGGACCTCGTCTCGATCGGAATGTAGCAGGATCCACTCCTAGCTTATGGATCGCAACCTCTCGGGGCTAATCCTCGGCATTTCATCGTAGCTCCAAGCAAAACAGCTCTTTAAATTCCATTAATAACTTGATTATTTCTTCGGAGTCTTCTTTATCGAGTAAGGAGCTAACAAAGGTAGGTCTAGGCTCTTCGCTAGTACCTAAGTTAACTTCCGTTAACTCATCTATCGTAGATTTGATTTCTTCTTCGAATTCTGGTGGAGCGTCTCCAATTTGTAAATCTTCGAGTTCGTCCGTAGTTTCCATGCAGCTTTCATCGGACTTGCAAGTGACAACCAAGCAAAATTCAGCATCGTCAACCGACCCTACCGTGCCGAATCCGAGTCCATACTTTGAATCGGGAGGACGGCCGGAGTTATTCCATAACTTTTCAAAATGTTGTGATCGGCCTCTTGTCCATTGTCGAGGTAAGAAACCACGTTGAATTAAATTTTGAACACAGTGGAGAGTACCACTCAAAAGGTAATTCCATTAATTCGATGAAGTGACATCTTCGAATTGTACATTATTTTCAGTTTTGGAGGAAGAAGCACCGCCGTAGAATTTGATCGGCTTTGCACCGTCACTACGTACCTCTTTGACCTCCATACCCTCGATCTTATTAGAATGGATCGGAGTTAGGGTCATAGTATGTACGTAGTGGTTAATCTTCTCGTACATTGATTTGTATTCTTCGTTCTTTTCATCTTCGAGGGAGATCTTGTATTGCGGCTTCTTTCGACTTATTGTTGCCGCTTCTTGCTCGATTTCTTTTTCTTCTTCGTAACTATCTTCCCAATCAACATTGATGGCTGGTTTCTTCGTCCAATTGTCCTAGTGTCTCTACCACGGCCTCGTCCCCGGCCTCGACCTCGGATGCGAGTCGTGGAGAAACCTTCACCATCTCGCCGAAGGGAGTGGTGAGTGATCGTTGGACTAGAACTTCAGTGTTCTTCGTTGTCCCGAACTTTCTTTGCTTTATTTGTTACGGTGTCTCCGGAGAAGATTGTTTTCTTTGGCGGTGCATAATAAGCCGCATCTTCATGGATTCCAATTTCATGTACGGAGAATGGTTGTAAGTCACCTTTGATGCACTCGTTCCCCTCCATCGTAGTACTTGATGCACCGGTGTAGAGATGATGGTACCATCCCGTTTTCATGTATCCATGGTCGGCCCAAGAGAGCGTTGAACGACGTTTCGAATCGATTATATGAAATTTTGCGGTTGTCTTTGCTAAATCACCGGTCTTCATCGGTAGCGTTATCGACCCGAGGGCTCTTTCTCCTTTCCGGTCGAATCCTCTTAATAACATTTTGTCGGCCTCGAGCTCACGAGCATCAATTTCCAAGTATGCTAGTGTTCGAAGACTCATTATATCGATTGATGCTCCCGGATCCACCAATACTCCGGAGAGCGTAAACTTCCCAATTGTAACCGAAATGTACAACGGTCGGTCGTGATCCGCCGTCCCAAGTAAGTAGGTCATTGTCCGTGAAGGTAACACCTCGTCGTTCCTTTAACGAGCAAACCTCATCTAAGGAATCTCCGGCCATTCGAGCTAAGCAAATTTCCGGATCAAGTAAGGCCTCGATCGAGCTTCCCTCATCTCCTTTCGATAAGATGAGAGCATCGTAGATGCTCGCCTGGCCGGTAGTTTCCTAAGATGGGCTAGCACGTTGTAGTCCACTTTGTTCTCCCGCGTCTCGCTTCTTCTCGAATGGGTATGTCTTCTGCCGGGGTTGGTTCTTCTGAACAACCACCGCTTTCCTTTGTCTTTTGGACCCATTCTCGGAGGTAGAACTTTTCCACTTCTTAGGTTGACTTCGTAATTTCTTCCGAATCTAGTATCGAGTTTGTCGTGTCTCCTCCCCGAATCGGAATGACCGGCTCTTCCGGATTATCTTCCAAATCAAGGCTCTAACTCTATCGTAACCGGAGCCCTCGAAACTCACGCATAGATCCGTTGCTTGTTGAACTCTCGTAGCCTCCTTGATGGATGCCTTCTTCGTCATTTTGATCGTCGAGATCTTGTATGATTCGAGAATTGTTGTTGGTATCGAAATCGACGCCCGGATTGTCGCTAGTTACGTAATCGTTAGAAATGAGCCAAAACGTAGCTAACGCCATCACCCTTATCATTATATGATCCCACCGAAGTGAGCAGTATAATCATACAAAAATCGCAGGTTCGAGGGATTTCTCCCCCGAATCGAAAACAACTATCCTAAGATAAGCAGCCTCCTAGTCTAGCCTTAGGAATCTCGGTCCCCTCTTCTTCGTCAATTTTCTTCTTCTCTTCGATTGTCTCCTCGTCGAGGTGGTTCTTCTATCGCAAGTGATAGCACCGGCTTAACAGGTCTCGAACTCGAATTGAAGCTCGCACCGAAGCGGTTCTGGATGTTGTCTAAAATCTTCTTCGAAGATCTCGTCCAGTGCGGTAGTCCATCCATCGTCGGCTGCATAGTGGATCTATCTGAATGACGGGATCGGCTGAGATAACATCGACGGAACCTCCTTTCCGGGGTTCCTTCATGTACTCCTTCGGGATTGTTATATTTCCTTTCCGAAGGTTGTCGTCGAGCCAACTTTTCAAGGTAATGCAGCCTTCATCTCTGTGCCCAAGCATTCGATGGTAGGGGCAAAAGTCGGGATCACCTTTCTTGTTGACTTCCTCCGGTCTTTCGGGCTCTGGCACTGAAATCTGGAGTTTTCATTAAGCTACGGAACATCTTCTGCATCGCTTCATTTTTGAACGGATATTCTCTCGCTCGAAGCTCCCTCAATGTACGTCGCGACGAGACGGTTGTTCATATCGCTGGAGACGACCGATAGCCGGACCGGGGTTGCACGGTAATTTTGTTGTGGTTGTCGCGGCCGGTTCCGTTGGTATTCGCATCGGCTGTTTGCCTTTGTCAACCGCCGCAACGACCCCGCATTTCTTTTCGAAAGTCTTCACCGGCTTCTTGTCGTCCGTCTTGTCGGCAAAACTTAATTGCTTCGCCTCTTCTTGCAAGCTTCCGACCTCGCTTAACAACTTCTCAAAAGTCTTAATAAGTGAATCCCTCGAGGAGAAGTGCGTATCGGCCGTGAATGCTTTTAAGCAAGATGCCGATCGCATGTTGTTCTTGCAATCTGTGGTTCACACTTCATACTTAAATTTCTCCATCGAAGTATGTAATCCACTGTAGTTTCATTCGGCCTTTGTTTCTCTACCACTAAATCACCTATAGTGATGTGGTGCCGAGCTCCGCAAATCGCTTAATGAAGAGGCTCTCTAGCCTCGAGAATGTCTTTAGCGTATCCGTCTGGGTAACTCCCGCATACTGGCCGAAGGCGATTCCCGATGCATCGCTAACGAACTCGTCGGAAGAGTAGCGCATCGCTCCCGCCGCATTGCAACAACCGGCACGAAAGTGTGCAACATGCCGTCGGGGTTCCCGGCCCGTCGAAGGTCTTAAGCCAGCAGGTGGTACGAAGCCCTTTTCGGTATTGGACTACGCGCCGAACCCTTCCGGTAAGGTCTACCCGTCCGAATAGATGTCCCGTTCTTCGATCGTGCTAGGCTTCTCGCACTCCGCTCGTTCTACTCAAGTTCTTGATATCCTTTTCGTGGATCATACTTTGTGTTGTATCCTTTTCAGCCGGTCATCCCCATCGACGATGTAATTTCCTTCCCTCCGTCTACGAGGTGAATGACTTCCGGGGGTGTTCTCTCATGTGGCCGTACTCGACTTTGGAGAGTGGCTAGAGCTACGGCCATCTCTTCCATCCTCTTCGCCATTTGAGCGATCGTGTCGTCCTTTTCCCCGAAGCCGTCTCTTCATCAGCTCGGCTCCTCTCTTCTGCGGCCGCAGGAGCACCTCGAGAAGATGATGAAGCTCGTGTCTCAACCATGTTGATTTCTCGCATATTCGTTGTCCATGAATTCCGATGAGTCGATCTCATCTCCGAACTTTTCTTCTCTTTCTTTGCCAACCGTCTGGCATGTCGGTTCTCAACTTTTCCATGGCATCTTTCTAGCGGAGCTTCGTGTATCTCTGTGGTTGTCATGCGATGGCTGCCGGTCCTTTTTTCACGAGTCCCCTTCATCGCAAGAAGACTTTCTTCGCATTCCGCCCTCCGGCGAGACTTTGTTTTCGGGCCGTCGTTTCAGCCTCAATCGCCCCGTAGTGGGACGCCACACCATCCTTCTAGCAGCAGAAGGTCTATGACCTGCATGGTCTATCTGCCAAATGCCGGAAGGTGGTATCCTCCCTAATCCGTAATCCCGATACTACGACAGCGGCTAGCCTTCATTCTCTTGCTCGGCTTTTCTATCATGACGGCGGGTTCTACTCGAGGCCCAAGACGGGATTCGACCCGCACCCGCCCTATCCTTCGTAGAATTTCCGACACGGGCGCTTTTCCTTCCTTGCTAACTTTTCTACCAAAGCTTGCGGCACGAGCAAACGGCGTAGTTCTAGTTCTTTTCTGCGGTTATCGCCGTAGTATGCGGGCCGTGGTAATGTGGCAAAGCAATCTTTCGAACATTCTCTTCATCCTCCGCAGCGAGAGAGGGATGGAACCTCGCTTCCTCCCAAAAGTGGTATGTAGTCGGCGATGGTGTATATTCCGGTAACGTGTATATTCCGGCAACTCGGAATTTCCTCCAGAAGGCAATCTCAGCTTTCCGGCTTCCCCGGCGATCCTTCTATTTCTATTTCTTCTTCGGGTCTTTGTCGCCGAAGGAATCTTCGAACCGGACCCGATTTCGAAGACGTAAGGTCTTACGAGAAGATCCGTACCCTCCACGCAATGAGCTTTATCATAGCTTCGGATTCCTTTCCCTTTGATTCTGCGTGCTTCCGGGTAGGTGCGAAACAACTAGACCGTGGGGGTAGTGAGAATGCTCCTCCCGTGACAAAGAAGATTCTCCCAGTCTGGACCCTTTGCAGGGAGGAAACTCTCGGGTCGACCTAAGGTCGAACTCTGCCAAGTGGTTCCTCGCCTTCGATACCTTGTTTGTCGCGGCAAAGAGGGAGACGCCTGGTGACCTCGACGTTCGTAGTTTTCAAACCCTCGTCCAAATCGGATGACCCCATTGTCGGCGCTCATCCTTATGCATGGCCAAGTCCAGATCCGTTGGTGAAGGAGAAAATCGGCTCGGGGCTTCCATTTCGGCAGGTAGATTCTCGGTTGTCGGCCTCAAGTTATGCTTCTTTTCTTCAGACGAAAAGAAAGGAATTGAAAAGAGTCCGAACTCATTTTTTGTTCATGTATTTATAAGAAGGAATTATTTGTTAAAAGAATCATTTATTAGAGGGTTTGCTTATTTAGAACGGAACGTTCAAAGGTGTAGAGAAGGTAAGTGAAACCGATTCGTAAAGGAAAAGAAAGTCTTAAGCAAGACTTCCCGACTCGAAGGATCACTCCTAAACTAACACCTATCGGGGTCCACCCCACCTCGTAAATGAGGTAAAGGATCTCGAACCTCTCTCGTTTAGGGGTGTCTAAACAAGTGGCTCCTAAATCCGAGAGAATGTCGGCTATACTTGTTCAAGATAGAAATGAACATAGTATTCCAACGGAAAGAAGGGTAGTTCGATCCATTAGGGACATGGATATACTACCGATTTTTGAAAGCGTAATTATTTCGATTATAATGGAGAGAGGAATTTTCCCCACGGAGTCGCCGTAAATCCCGTGCGGCATTATTTTTAGTGTCGTGTTTTATTTTCAAGAGGGGTCGCCTACCGTAAATCTGTCGGCGAATTTTTAATTTAATTAAAATAAATAATTTGAAAAGTAGTATTTGATTTTGAAAATAATTTTTAAACTTGAAGGTTTTAAGATATGAGATTAAACCGACCTCACATCCCAAATAGTTTATATAAACGAGCACCGCACCACAAACCGTGTATCTATCCCTAAGGATGTATGACACTCGTCGATTGGTGGGGCTTCGATTAAATAAACTAGAAGATTAGTGACATCCGTTTGGTCCGCGAACCAATTTTATAAGCCGACAAGTTTCCCCGCTTAATATGAAAACATTAAACAGGTTTATATTACCTGGGTTCTTTAAAATTCCCTATAAGGGCAAGCCCCTATAGTTAATTACATCTTAAGTGACGGAATCACCTAAGAAAACTCTCGATAATAATCAATGATTCTGCTCTCAAGAATTTCAAAGTTTAAGGTTTTCAAAGATTGAATTTTGAAGTTTCAATAAGGGAATGGATCAAATTTTTGGAACATTTTGTTTTGTGAATCCAAAGGAAGAAAGGTAGGAGAAATCACCGATTCGAAGTGAACTTCGATAATTTCCCGACTATCCTATCGTTCGGCTTGAATTTAGGAAAGTCCTAATGTTTATTTAGTATTTCAATCTTGCCAATTTTAATTAATTAGGGCTTATATTTGTATGATAAAATCAAACAAATAAATTTCGAAGATGTGAGGGTTTATTGTCGTATCTGACGACTACCTCGAATCCTAAGACCTGTTATGGCTTAATTTGCAATGCAAATGCCTAACGAAGAGTTGAGGATTTATGTTGCACTAGGCAAGCTACCTCGAAATCCTATGGCTTAGTTATTTAATTCTAAGAAATGTTTAGCTGATGTAGACTCAGGTTTTGCTGATGACGATGGTCATGCTGCCCACCATGCTCCGAGCTCCTTGTTGTTGCAGAGGTTTAGTTTTAGAAATCATAAATCAGGGGATGAGAGAAGTGTTTTGGTTTAGAGAAAATCTTAATTTCCAAGTGTTTTTTGTGTTTTAATTAAAACAAATCTTAAAGTCGATTATAACGACACCTGTTAAGATCCCACGGTTCCATCCTTCCGCATCGTTATTTTTATCGCATTCACTTACCCGTATGAATTTGCTAAACTCAACTCGAATGAGTTCCACACTTTCATTTAGACCGCGGGAAATCCCGTTAGCAACACGTAGGTTACATCATCCGAGGTATTCCCGATCATCCAACATGACGTTTTAATTTAGTTGCAATTGTAGTTTTGTGTTCGTTTGTGATTAAATTTTGAGTTGTTTTATCTTTTGAAATGTCGTGGCGGTGAATTTTATCTCGCAATGACTTTTAACTTAGTTTTGGTTTCAGCTTTAGTGATTATCCTAAAGGTGTGGGTTTTCATGCAACATGCTTGTTTATCATGCAAGAAAAATAAATGCATTTGCAATAAAGTAAATCGCAAGAAAGTAAATTGCAATAAAATAAAAATAAAAGCGTACCTGAGGGTCTTCCCGTCATCCCAAGCCGCACTTAAAACACAATTAGAATATTTAAGCAAGTTCCTAGTAAAGCTAAGGGAAAGGTTATGGTTTTCTACCAAATTCCTAATCCTATAGCTTAGTCATTTCCTATGACGTCTAGTGTTCTTTGTGTTTTTGTTTAATGACGATTTTCTTCATCAAAGAATAATCAAATTCAATTGTTCTTATAAATATCCTATCATATCGAGAAAGTGCTTAAGAAGGATCTTAAACATCTTTTCAATATTTCTGGATCGTTTTAAGTCCAAATGAATTTAATTATATAAATGAATCGATCGTCCGAGGTTTTCAAGTCTTGTTAACTCGTTCAAATGAACTAGTGACATTCGAATATCCTATGAGTAAAGTAACACTCCATTTAATGTTTCATTTAGGAGTTACAATAATCAAAGCTTTCAAGGGTAAATTAGTATTCAAATGATTTGATTTAAGTTAAAGAGTTTAAATTTGGAATAAGTGTTCAAGTTGTTTTATATTTAATTTCTTTTATGTCTTATGTGATGTTATAATGCCAAAAAAATTCAAAAATACCTCGATACCCTCGAATACCGAAAATACCCCTCTTGACCAAAAAATCCAAAAATTCAGAAACTTCCCCGAGAAAATTCCAGAAAATCCCGAATATTCCCCGATTTCATTTTGTTGACTACACCATGGGCCAATTTTGTCCCGATTTACCTTACTTTTGTCAAAACCCCCAATTTGACCCATTTTAACCACCAAAGTGAACCCGATATCGAAATGAAACTACCACAGAATTGACCCAAGAATTCTGGTCCAATTCAATTCTAAACTTTAATTCAACATTCCCGACACTAATATAGACCAAATCGAGTCAATTTGATTGACATTTGGATCCAATTTCAACTTTTGGCTTTAAAGCCCAATTTGAACCCAAAAAATGACGGCTAACAAAGAACTCACGATTAAACTCGATTAACCTCGAAATCTTTTCTAAATCTTCCTTAGAATCCCCACAAGCAAAACACTAACATAATTTGCCCAAAATTTAGACCCGAGCCCACCGAATTCAACCCCAAGCTAAAAGGCCCAATTTTGACCTAAACCCGAGCCTAGCGAATGAGCCCGAACCCGAAAATCGAAAGCCAAGCCAAAATTCAAGCCTCTTTGAAACACTCCCATAAACATTTCTCGGCTTATTAATTTTACATCAATTTCAACCCTAGCTACAACATTGGCGCAACTTGGCCACTTGTACCTATATTGGCACATGCTTAAAAAAGAGCGGAATTGTGATTAATTTGAAATCTCTGATTTGCTTAGAGCCACTCATGATACATCCATGAGCTAAACCAAACAATTATTTGGCACAACCTGCTTTAAAATTCCCATCCATAAATTCATTTTTTAAACTTAAAGGCCCATTCCTTAAACCATTTTAAAAGCGTCTTTTACCACATCGAATGCCCAAAATTGGTCACAAAAGCCGTATGACATTTCCCCTCATCATGCCACCCCAATTAAACTCGATACCTGAGTCCTAAATTCGTATCAAATCATTCGAATCAAGTTTCATACAAATTTCCATCAAATTACAAAAATTCCTAAAATCCATTTTTATGAAATTGACCCAGGCTTTTCGAAGCCAAGGTGAGCCATGAAGCCATGCATGAGCCACATGTGAGCCATGAGAGCCTTGGACACTCCCACCATGCCATATTGGGTAAGAAGAGGAGGGGCTTTCCTTAATCCCTAAAGCTCATTAGCCTTAATCATGTTTCTTTAAACTTAAATTTAATCCAAATATATTTGGATGGAGACTTCTCCATGCGAACCCGAGTCGATCCCTTTGATCCCCCACAGCATCCAAGCCGCCTTGAAGGGTGCAAAAAGTAACACTCCATTTAATGTTTCATTTAGGAGTTACAATAATCAAAGCTTTCAAGGGTAAATTAGTATTCAAATGATTTGATTTAAGTTAAAGAGTTTAAATTTGGAATAGTGTTCAAGTTGTTTTATATTTAATTTCTTTTATGTCTTAGGTGATGTTATATTTAATTTAACTTAATTTAATTGAGTTTTAATTTAGTTTAACATAATTCAATTTAATTTGATTTGGTGTTTAATTAATTTGATTTGATTTAACTTTAATTTAATTATTTAATTTAATTTAATTTAATTTTAATTATTTAATTTAATTTAATTTAATTGTTTAATTTAATTTAATTTAATTTTAATTTAATTTAATTTAATTGTTTGATTTAATTTGATTTAATTTTAATTAATTTAATTTAATTGTTTAATTATTTAATTTAATTTAATTATTTAATTTAATTTAATTTTAGTTAACTTAATTTAATTGTTTAATTTAATTTAATTTAATTATTAAATTTAATTTAATTTAATTTTTAAATTTAATCTTAATTTAATTTATCTTTAATTTACTTTATTTTTAATTTTAATTGAAATTAAGTCTTTTAATATTTTAAATTTGAGTTATCATTTTAATTAAAAATTGAGTATTAGTTGATATAATTAATTTAGGGATTTTTAAATTAAAGAATAAATCTCTTCCTAATAAAGATCCCTTATTTTAATAATTCCAATTTTATTATTCTTCCAAATTTAATCTATTATTTAATTAAAGTTTAATCATTTTAAAATTATTTAATGGGTTTCTACCCTTTAATTATTTAAATTTCAATCATCCAAATCAGATTAAGATCAAATATTTTACTTGTTGATTTTTTTATTAAACCTAAAGTTTTAATTAAGGATTAAAGATTTTAATTACCATTTTACCCTTTAAGCTTAATAATTTCATAACTCACTAAATTGAACTTAAATGAACTTGAAATTTTTATGTGACTTTACTCATATGTCAATAAAGACATGAGAGGAGAAAATGTGATTTTTCTGTATTTAATTTATTTATATAATTATTTTTGGTGAAAAATAGAGATTTTCAAGGAAAATTTGATAACATGACCAAGGGAAAAGTTTCTGTCCTTAAGAAAATTAGGGGACATTCCTAATGACCAGAGAAGCACTTGGACCAATTTTGGTGATTTTTTGAATTATATTATTATTTATTATAATTATTTTGAGTTTTGGAGTGTTAATTAATTTAAAAATAAGATAAATGTTGAAAAATGGATTTTATATTTTTCAAAAATCTCTCTGATATTAAGGAAACCAGAGAAACAAATTTTGCAATTTTCTGATTTTTCTATGATCTATAATAATTATTTTAGTGAAAATGCTAGAAAATACATTTTTTTAATTTTAAAATTACCCTAGGGCTTTAAAATTTAATATCTCACTAAATAGACTTAGGAAAAATGTGGGATTTGTTCCTAAGTGATTAAAATTCAAAATGTGACATTTTGGTGAATTTTATTATTTTTGTGATTTTTATTATTTTTTAATTATTAAAAATATTAAAATATTATTAAAAATCAACTTTTTTAGAAAATTGAAATTTTAATTTTCTTGGGTTCCCTGATATCAGAGAGGCTCCAAAACCAATTTGGTGAATTTTAAAAAAATATTTTAAAAGTTATGAATTTTTAAAGTTTAAAATGGCTAAGTGGCTTAATCAACCCAATTAGTGGGGCTAACCAAGTCCAATTGACTTCAAATTTTTATGGTGGATTCCTCTGATCCTAAAGGTCAGTGGAGAATTGATTTCAAGTCAATTTGATGCCTGGTTAACTCTAATTAATTAAAGACCTATTTTAGGTGTTTAAGCCAATTAGGGTTAATGCGAGTGAATTAACTCAAGTCCTATTTTTCCTAGAGTTCTCTGGTCATAAAGAACATCACCAAATATTTCTAGAATTTATTTCACAACATGCTAATTTTTGGAATTAAAATACTCAAAACGAGCAACATGCATTTGAAAAATAAATAACTTTTCACAGAGATGGCCTCCGACCTTGGAAAATTCGGGGAATGTTCCCAAGTTCGGAGGCTTCAAAAGCCCTATGGTCTCATGCCATGGTGAATTGTATACATGCATGGAGAATTAAATGTATGCAGAGAGTAAATAAATCATAAAAAATAAAATACTTAATTAAATTAAATGATTTCTTTTCCACATTATTCTCCTCTCGTTCACCGAGCAAGAGGGTATTTTTATTTTATTTTTGTGATTTTTCTACACGGAGATATGAATTTTTGAAGTTTAGGGAATTAAATAAATAGAAAAATACCCTAATTTTCTATTTATCCACGCGGCGCCGCGTCAACCTCGGCAACTCCGAAACGCCGCGTGTCGCGCTCCCATTCGACGCCGCCATCTGAGTCAGCAGCCCGGGCCCCGCGGTTCTCGTACCGTCTCCTGGTCCGACGCAATCCTGGCCGTCCGTGCGCGCGTGTATCGAATGGACGGCATCCGTTCATCGTCCCCAAGTGTTCTCACCCGAGAGCCGTCCACACTAAATCCCTAAGATCTCACTCGATTCTCAATGGATTTTCATGTTCTTATGCTTCTATGGATTCGTCTCGAAGAGACGAACACATCTATACGGCTAACATGCATTGAAACTAAGGCATTTGAAATGGAGAATCTCCAGAAGCTCGGGATGAATAGTTAACTCATACCTTAGCTCGGAGAAGTGTGGCTTCAATCCGAGAGTTGTTGCACCTTCGATTGGGTCCCAGCGAAGCTCCGGATGAAGTCTCCTGGTCCGGTGAATTGCCTAGCTATGAAAGTGACCACAGCCGATCACAAAGCTTGGAGGCTGGAGCAACCTGGGTGGCTCCGGAGATGGGGCTTTCGGTGGGAAACTTCTCCTCTTGGTCCAGGTGAAGGTGTAGGACCGGTCAATTTGAGGATTGGCTCACTGTGGCAAAGTGTCCTGGTTTTGGGTGGAATTTCGGTTGAGAAATCGGGCTCGTTGGTGGGGATTAGGGCAAATTGACACCTGGGGATCAAGCCGCTCTAAGGATGGTGAAGGGTTTGGAACAATTTTGGCAGAGTTTCGGCAGGGTTTGTGCTTGGCTCTTCTTTGGCCGAGAGGGTGAGGGGTTTAAATAGGAGAGGGTGGAAGGCCTCCGCGGGGAGTTAGGGCTTGGGATCAGCTGCTCTGGTGAGGAGAAGATCAGCCATGGTAGCCACTGGGGATGGGGCAGCTCAGCAAGTGAGAATTTCAATGTTGGCTCACATGTGAACTTTCGGCCATGGTGTTTTCCGGCGGCACTGGTGGCCGGCCGGCTGAGCATGGGTCACCCTCCAGGTCAGGTGGGTCAGGGCTGGAGGTTTGTGCAATCAATTGGCCATGGACATGTGTAAAGGCTTTGATCCAAAGTGGAATGGGGCATGGCTAGATTTGAACCTAAATGGGTCAACCCACCCATTTGGGCTAGGTGCACCACCCAAGGCCTGGTTTAGGCTGAGGAGAAAGTGATTTGGATCAGCTTGATTAGTGGGGTCAAGTCACGATCCAAGTACAATTGAGGCTTAAGCATGGTTTAGTGGAATCATGTAAGTGGTTAACCACCTTTAGGAGTTAAGGAAAGAGCCTCCTCCTTTTGCCCAAAATGGCATGGTGACATGTAAAGAGGCTCTCATGGCTTGCATATGGCTTATGCATGGCTCCATGGCTCCATTTGGCTTGGGAAAAGTAAAGTCAATTTCATGGAAATGGATTTAAGGAAAATTTTGGTATTTAGGGGTGATTTGGCATGAGGCTTGATTTGGAATTATTTGATGATGAATTTAGGACTTAGGGATGATTTTAATTGAAAGTATGATGAGGGGAAATGTCATATGGGCCTTGGAAGAATTTTGGGCTTTTTTGAAAAGGTTTTAGATGGGCTTTTAAGATGGATTAGGAAAGTGGGCTCTTGAATTTTAAAATGGATTTTGGGATGAAATTTTGTAAAGAGGTTGGGCCAAATAATTATTGGGTTTAGCTCATGGATGTGTCATGAGTGACTTGAAGCAAATTTGGGGTAGTTTGGACTTGAATTGGGTTGGATTTGAATTCTTTTGGTGAATGGGCCAATGTAGGTCAAATTGGGCTAACTTGGGCCAATGTTGGGCTAGGGTTGAAATTGATGTAAAATAAATATTAAGAAATGTTTATGGGAGTATTTCAAAGAGGTTTTGGCTTTGGTTGGGTTTTAATTTTGGGGTTTGGGCCTATTTGGGTTAGATTTGGGTTTAGGTCGAAATTGGGCTTTTTGATTTTGGGTTGAATTTGAGTGGGGTTTGGGTCAAAATCTTGGGCAAATCATGTTAGTGTTTTGTTTATGAGGATGTTAAGGAAGGTTTAGAAAAGATTTGGGGTTAATTGGAGTTGAATTGGGTTAGTTTGGGCTAAGTTTGGGTCATGGGTCCAAATTTGGGCTTTAAGGCCCAAAGTGAAATTGGATCCAAATGTCAATCAAATTGGACTTGGATTTGGTCTAAATTGGTATTGGGAATGTTGAATTGAAGTTTAGAATTGAATTGGACCAAAATTGGGGTCAATTGGGTATGTTTGGTTTGACATTGGGTCCACTTTGGGTTAAAATGGGTCGATTTGGGGTTTTGACAAAAGTAGGGTAAATTGACAAAATTGGCCCATGGTGTAATTGGACAAAATGAAATTGGGAATATTTGGGATTTTCTGGAATTTTCTGGGAATTTTCTGAATTTTTGGATTTTTAGGCCAAGAAGGGTATTTTGGGTATTTGGAGGGTATTGGGAGGTTTTCTTGGAATTTTTGGTATTTTTGGGTATGGATGATCAATTTGAGTGATGTGGAGGTGTTTGGGATTGATTTTGGAAAATTTTAGGTAATTTGGAAATTTTGCCAAAATTTGGGTAATTTCAAGGGTTTTGGGTAGGTTTAGTAGGTGTAGGGTCCCGGGGGTCAAAAATTGAAAATTTGGGAAATTTAAGATTGGGTGAATTTGAGTGGGGTGAAATCATTTTGGTTGAGCCATGAAGCATTTTCAAGCCCATATGAGCCATGAAAGGACTCATTTGAGGCATTCACTATGTTGTTCCTAACCCTCTTAGCCAAGGGCTTAGGGGTTAAGGACCATCCATGTGAATCACCTACATGAGTCAGGAGGTTAAGTTGGGTATGGGTGTGGTTTTAGGAAGTGTGTGGAAATGTAGTGTGTAAGTGTAGTGTAAGTCGGCCCCTTCACCGGACCGGGCCACCCGGGGCGATCCCAAGGCCAAAGAGTCCTATAGGAACTCATCCTTTAAACTTCCACATTTGATTTCAACCCTCTAGGTGATTAGGGGTCTATAGTCGAGTTTGTGGAGTTTGCGGGGAGTTTAGAAGTGGTTTGAATTTCTAAAAGGCGGGTCCCAATTCTAGTCCTCTAAGATAGTCAAAGGAAAAGCCTAAGGCTAGATCCTAAGCACTAAAAAGAAGAAAGGAAGACCTCATCAAAAATGAGGTCAACACATATACAACTGCTAATAATTCTCTTTCAGTAACTGTTATAATTTAGCTCAGCATCATTTAGAGTTTTACTAGCATAATATATAACTTTGAAAATCTTATCATATCTCTGCCCAAGAACTGCTCCTATAGCATAATCACTAGCATCACACATAAGCTCAAATGGTTTCTCCCAGTTAGGCGAAACTATTATAGGTGCCATAATTAATTTATCTTTTAATAATTTGAAAGCATTCAGGCATTCAGTTGTAAATTCAAATTTCTTGTCCTTTTCAAGAAGTTGGCATAGAGGATTAGTAATTTTTGAAAAATCTTTAATATAATGCCTGTAAAATCCAGCATGTCCAAGAAAACTTCTTACCCCTTTTACCGTAGTTGGAGGTGGTAATTTAGCTATTACTTGAATTTTTGCAGGGTCTACTTCCATACCTTTTTCTAAAATTTTATGCCTTAATACAATGCCGTCTGTAACCATAAATTGACATTTCTCCCAATTAAGAACTAAATTAGTTTTCTCACATACTTCAAATACTTTTTCAAGATGATTTAAGCATGTGTCAAATGTTGTTCCAAATACAGAGAAATCATCCATAAATACTTCTATTCCATTATCAATTAATTTACTAAATATAGACATCATACATCTTTGGAATATTGCAAGTGCATTACATAATCCAAAAGGCATTCTTCGAAAAGCGAAAGTTCCATAAGGACTAGTAAATGTAGTTTTATCTTGATCCTCAGGAGAAATTTGTATTTGATGATAACTGGTATATCCATCTAAGAAACAAAAATACTTATGTCCGGCTAATCTATCTAACATCTGGTCTAGAAATGGTAAAGAGAAGTGATCTTTTCTAGTGGTTGTATTTAATTTTCTATAATCAATACATATTTGCCATCCAGTAACTTGTCTTATAGGGATAAGATCATTATTTTTATTAGTTTTGACAGTCACCCCTCCTTTTTTAGGTACACAGTGAATTGGGCTTACCCAAGCACTGTCAGAAATAGGATATATAATATCATTATCTAACCATTTTAAAATTTCTTTCTTGACTACTTCTTTCATTATCGGATTTAATCTCCTTTGTGGATCGGCTTTAGGTTTATGTTCATTATCTAAAATATTTCTGTGCATACAGATTGAAGGACTAATTCCTTTAATATCTGCTAAAGTCCAACAAAAAATTTTCTTATATTTTTTAATGTATCTAAAAGTTTTTTTTCTTGAGATTCATTTAATTCAGATGAAATAATAACTGGTAGAGTTGAAAAATTACCTAAGTAAGCATATTTTAAATTAGTAGGTAACATTTTTAACTCAAGTTCAGGAGGTTTAATAATTGATGGAACTATATTTTTTTCAGTATTTTATGTGTTATCCAAAAATTCAAATTTCTCTTTAATATAATCTAATTCTTCATTTATATCGGCTTTTTTAATTAATTCAATATTTTCTCTTTCTAATTTTTCTTCATAATATTCTTTAAAATGTTCTTTTTGTAGATGATCAAGTATTTCCATTCGAAAACACTCATCATCTTTTTCTAGCGCAGGATATTTCATTGATTTAGCAATATTAAAAGTAACTTTTTGGTCTTTTACTCTAATAGTTAATTCTCCTTTCTGAACATTAATCATTGCTTTTCCAGTGGCTAAAAATGGTCTTCCTAAAATGATAGGAATTTCTTTATCTTCTTCCATATCTAGAATAATAAAATCTACAGGGAAGATAAATTTATCCACTTTTACTAATACATCTTCAATAACTCCCTTAGGATATGTAACAGAACGATCAGCTAACTGAAGAGTTACTGAAGTAGGTGAAATTTCTCACAATCCTAGTCTCTTGAAAATTGATAGAGGCATTAGATTGATGCTTGCTCCTAAGTCACACAAAGCTTTTCCATAGAATTTTTCTCCAATAGCGGAGGGTATAGTGAAACTACCAGGATCTTTTAATTTTTCAGGAAGTTTTTTCTGAATAATAGCACTACACTCTTCACTAAGTGCAACCATTTCATTATCAGTAAATTTTCTTTTTTTATTTATAATGTCTTTCATGAATTTTACATAGTTTGGCATCTGTTCTAAAGCTTCTACAAAAGGAATATTTATTGATAATTTCTTCAAAATTTCAAGGAATTTAGCAAATTGTTTGTCTTTTTTATGTTGAATTAGTCGTTGAGGAAATGGTGGTGGAGGTTTTTCAACAGAAATTTTCATTGGTATTAAAGGATTTTCTAAGTTTGAATCTTGTTGATTCTTTTCTTTTTCAATTTCCACTCCCTCTTTTGGACTTTCAAGTTCTTTCTAAATTCGAGGTTCTAATTCTTTTCCACTTCGTAATTGTATCGCTTTAATTTGTTCATTTCCCTTGTCTTTAGGATTTATTTCTACATTACTAGGAAATGTTCCAGGTATTCTATTATTAAGTGCTATAACGATATGTCCAAGTTGAGTTTCAATATTTTTGATAGTTGTTCCTTGATTTTGTAATTGATTTCCTTGTATTTGTAGTTGATTTTCTTGATTTTGTAAATGTTGACCCATATTTAATATTAATTCTTCTATAGATAATTTCTTTTCTTTAAATTGTGGGTTATTATTATTAAATCCAGGTGGATAATTAGGTTTATAATTATGATTTCCTTTATTAGATGGATTTCCTAATTGTTGTGTCATATTATTCATCCATAGTTGATTAGTTGTATTATTATTCCAATTAAAATTAGGATGATTTTTCCATCCAGGATTATAATAATTTGCATAAGGATTATTAGGTCTGTTGTTAATTGCATTAATTGTTTCATATTGAGATTGGGATTCTATAAGTTGTCCAGATGAATTTTCTTCTGTTATAGTTGGAGAGTAATTCATTCCAAAATGATCTAATATTTTAGATATAGCAGAAATTTGTGAAGCTAACATAGATATTGCATCATTTTCATGAATACTAGCTATTTTTTTCAGATTCATTCTATCAACAGGCCATTGAAAATTATTTGTTGCCATTTCTTTGATTAGTGCATAGGCTTCATCAAATGGTTTTGACATTAATGATCCTCCAACAGCAGCATCGATGATTGATCTTAAAGATCCTACTAATCCATTATAAAAAGTTTGGATAATTAACTAATCTGGTAACGCATGATGTGGGCATTTCCTAAGAAGTTCTTTAAATCTCTCCCAAGATTCATATATTGACTCTCCATCAAGCTCGACTAAAAGAAGTTATATCATTTCTAAGCTTAGCAGTTTTAGATGGTGGAAAATATTTGGATAGAAATTTTTGTGATAATTCTCTCCAAGTTTTAATAGATCCAGGTGCTAACGAATTTAACCACATTTTAGCCTTATCCCTTAAAGAAAAAGGAAAAAGTATAAGTCTAATAGCATCGTTAGATACTCCTTCATATTTGAAAGTAGCACATAGTTCTAAAAAACTAGCAAGATGTAAATTAGGATCTTCAATAGGTGAACCACTAAATTGATTGTTTTGTACCATTTGGATAATTGCAGGTTTAAGTTCGAATGAATTAGCAGCTACATCAGGGTTTTGAATAGTTAAATGAATTTCATCTAATGTAAGGTTGGCATAATCTCGTAATGGTCTTGGTTGATTGATATTTTCATTTTCAGGTATATTTGCCATTTGTGTTAAATTTATAATTTCTCTTTTTTGTTTTCTAATTCTTTTAATTGTACGCTCTAATTCTGAATCGTAAGGTATTAAATTTTCGTTTCCAAATTTTTGCATACAATTTTAAAATAGATTTTAGATTAGTCCGTTACTTTAGTAAATAATTTCTTTACTTCCCCGACAACGGCGCCAAAAACTTGACCCACTTTTTAATATGTATGTAATTTATGTTTATTGCAATGGAACCAAAAACTTGATCCCGTTTTAAATATAGAGATTTGATTTAATGTATAATGTGGATTCTACGCAAGTATACGTATCGTATCAAGTAATACAGGGCTCTAGTGGAGTCCTGGTTATCGATCCCACAGGGAAGTTATTTAACAGATTTGTTATCAGCTAAAATTAAAGGAATTACTTACTAATAAAGTGAACAAAAATTCAGAGTAATTATAATAAACTAAGTAAACTAATGCTTGAAATAAGTTGATTTAATTAATTCAGAAAAAGTATCCTTCTCCTTGTTTTTAGTAAATTAAGTGAAATGATGAATTTAAATAGAATTTTTAAATTGTATTGTGACAAATAGGAGCATTCCTATTCTTTACCCTTTGGTCCAAGTGCAAAGAACATTGACTAATCCTATGTTTGATTACTGAATCTACGGCTATGCTTCGGGAGGATACCAACTGCCACTTCGAAGCTCCACGTTCCCCTCACTCGAGGGCTAACATCTACACTTCAGCTCTCGAAACGAGTAGGATCAAATTGAGTATTTTAGTATGTCACACTAAAATATCCAATTCTACGCCCGATAATTAATATTTCCCTATTTATTTGCACCCGCCTTCCAAGGCTTTTGACTTCCCTGAATATTGGATGTAATTTTTACTATAGTTGATAATTCAACATATTTTAACTACTCAATTGGCCAGATTGAAAGTAAATTAAGTTTTAAGTAAAAATTATTACAATTTATTTATATTATATTAGGTGCTTTTATTTAATTTCATCAATCCGCATAATTTTCATAAACAACGAGAAAGACTAAGAAAACTACTCAGAATGCATGGGAATAAAACAAAGCACGAATTTCATTTAAAGTTAACAACAATAAACAAAGATACTTATCTTAATTTCCTTCCCAAGCAGACTCCTTAAATTTCCTTTGACTTTTTCTTCTAGTACAACAACTAAATAGCACTCAATTAAACTAATGAACTCACTAAACACACTCAACAAAATTACTCTCACACAAATTACACTCAAGACACTAGAAATGGACACACAGAAGACTTAAAAGACACACACAAGAATCTAGAATTCGGCCTCTATTTATAGAGGTAGGCAAAGGTCCAAGGGGTGCGTAAACACCTCTTCAAAAAGTGTCTAGGTTCAATGTATATGCATTTTGAACTAGCTCGCCGTCGGTGGGAAACGACCTCGCCGTCAGCAGGGCTTCTAGAAGGTCTTCAAATCTCGCGATCTCGTTGTCGGCGGGCTCGGGCTCGCTGTCGGCGAGGTAGTTATAATTCCTTCAGAAATTTCTCCTCACGATCTCGCCATCGGTGAAGTAGTTATATTTTGCATGAATTTCCTCCTTTTTTATCCAAATTTCCTCCATTTCATGTTTTTTGCTTCTATCACTAATAAATCTAAATTCCTGCAATAAAATAAAGAAAATACATTTCTTTAAAGTGTAATTTAATCAAAAATAGATATGAATTTCTTGATGTATTTTTCTGTGATCAAAATGTCAATGTCAAGATTTGGTTAGAGGAAAGCCATGATTTCAGTGTCAGGAAAGGACTTACAACCAATAACTGGAGAGAGAAAATATTTGTCATTTTTTGTTTTAATTAAAATGTCAATGTCAAGATTTGGTTAGAGGAAAGCCATGATTTTCGTGTCAGGAAATGACTTACATCCAATAACTAGAGAGAAAAAATAGATGACATTTTCTATTTTCCTCAAAATGTCAATGTCAAAATTTGGTTAGAGGAAAGCCATGATTTCCATGTCAGGAAAGGACATACATCTAATAACCGAAGAGAGAAAATAGATGTCATTTTCTATTTTCCTCAAAATGTCAATGTCAAGATTTGGTTAAAGGAAAGCCATGATTTCCGTGTCAAGAAAGGACTTACATCCAATAGCCTGAGAGAGAAAATATATGTCATTTTCTATTTTCCTCAAAATATCAATGTCAAGATTTGGTTAGAGGAAAACCATGATTTCTGTGTCAGGAAAGGACTTACATCCAATAACCGGAGAGAGAAAATATATGTCATTTTTTATTTTCCTCAAAATGTGAATGTCGAGATTTGGTTAGAGGAAGGCCATGATTTCTGTGTCAGGAAAGGACTTACATCCAATAATCGGAGAGAGAAAATAGATGTCATTTTCTATTTTCCTCAAAATGTCAATGTCGATGTTGATGTCGTGTTAAAGTAATGTCATTTCCATGTCAAGAAATGACTTACACACGATAGCAAATGAGAGGATGAGTGTCAAGCATTGATATGTCAAATGTCGAAATGTCGATATGTCAGAAGTTGATAATTATTACTGATATATCAAAGGTCGAAATATAGATGTGTCAAATTGATAACGATTGTTGATATGTTGAATGTTGATATGTCAAATGTCGAAAGATCGATATGTCAAATGTCGAAATATTGATACGACAAATGTCGAAAGGTTGATATCTCAAATGTCCATAACAATTGTCGATATGTCAAATGTCGAAAGGTCGATATGTCACATGTTGAAATGCTGTCAAATATCGAGACATTGATATGTCAAATGTCGATATGTCAAATGTCAAAAATGTCTGTCAAATGTGGAGATGTTAAATTATGGGAATTTCATAATTTTCATGGTAGGGAAGGATTTTAATTTGAAAGTTATAAAGAGAAAATGGATGTCGTATTCCATTTCTCAGAAATGTCAAATGTCAATGTCGAGTTATAGGGATGCCATAATCTTCGTGTCAGGAAATGACATATATCTGATAACTATAAAGGGACAGTGGCAAACTCAGAACAAAGAGTGTATCCGCTAGGGATTTGACCTTTACAGGTCGAAAAATATTTGTCATTTTTAAATCAAAATCCTTGTTTTGGCATTTTTGGAACTGTCGATGTATTGTAGACAATTGAGGAAAGAGAACAAATGACTTATTCAATTTTCTCTAAAAAAGTGTCAATGTCAAAACATCAATTTTGGAATAGAAATGCGTATAAGACTTATATCCTATCCAAAGAAAGATTGCTAAAGAAAAGGCAATGTATGATGATCTTTTATCCAATAGCGAGAAAAAAAAGTAGATGTCGTCTTCCATTTAAGGAGGTCTTACACTATCTCTTTAGAAATGTCAATGTCAAAATGTCGATTCTGGAATAGGAATGTGTATGAGACTTATATCATATCCAAAGAAAGATTGCTAAAGGAAAGCCAGTGTCATGATGGTCTTACAGCCAATAGCGAGAAAGAGAGTAGATGTCGTCTTCCATTTAAGGAGGTCTTACACTATCCCTTAGAAATGTCAATGTCAAAATGTTGATTCTGGAATAGGAATGCGTATGAGACTTATATCCTATCCAAAGAAAGATTGCTAAAGGAAAGCCAGTGTCATGATGGTCTTATATCCAATAGCGAGAAAGAGAGTAGATGTCGTCTTCCATTTAAGGAGGTCTTACACTATCTCTTTAGAAATGTCAATTTCGTTTTCTTTTGTCTTGGTTGTTTGTTTTCCACTTTACAAAACAAGTCATTCATTTTTGTTTGTCGCACCTTTTTTCAAATACTTCCCATTGGTTGGGTGTATAATGTCTTCTTGATAGCCTACCAACTAACAGGATTTCCCCAAATGTGTCTTCTTAACAAGCATATGGGCCCTCCCATGAGGATAAGTGTTTGAAGTACTAAATCCAAATCCCTAATCTGAGTGTCCTAGGGTGAACCAATTTATCATGGGCCCGTACAATGTTTGTCAGTCATGTAGGTTCATAAAGCTCCTATTAATCACCAATTTTATAAAGAACATTCAAATTGTCCTTTAAAAATCACTTTAACATTTCCAAGTTGTGACTGGGGTTGGATCTTTGGAAAATTATGACTTCAGAGTATAATTTCCATTAATCTTCAATAAAAAAGCCATTTACCTTAGTTCTTTCTTTCTGGGACTTAGGAATTTTTTGAAAATGTGATTAAAATATCTTTTATCTTCCAAGGATATGTCTGAACCAATTAATAGTCAACCAAAAGACGAGATCACATAATTCTTTTTTGAATATAATATCGAAAAAATTCTCTTAAGATAGGTTTTTCAAAATTTATCAATTAGGGGAGAATTTGGACACCAATTTTTGATTTTATGCTCACCTCAAGCTTCATCTCAGGGAATTACTATATCTGGTGGAGCATGTTAAAGATTTTGAATGTTTGAATTGAGACACCAATTTTTGATTTTGTGCCCACCTCAAGCTTCTTCTCAGAAACATCTTTTTTTTTCTTCTTTTTTTTGTTTTTTTTTTGTTTTTTTTTGGTAGGGCACACTTAATGATTTTGAATGCCTGAACTCAAACACCAATTTTTGATTTTCTACTCACCTCAAGCTTCTTCTCAGAGAATTACTTTATCTGGTAGAGCATGTCTTAAGGGTTTTGAATGTCCAAACTCCCCTAATTAATAACTCTCAATATTTCTTAAGACGAATTCTGGTATATTATAACTCATTCAGAAGTCAGGACCTATTCACACGGCAGAAGATTAAGAGGCTCGTGACATCTTTAGTCAATTACTTGTATTTTGATCACAATATTTTATTTTTCATTTAGGACACCGTCTGAAGATTTAAGATAAAGGGCCCAACTATTAGGGCATTAATTTCCTTTTCCCCCTTGAAATCACAATTTTCTTGTCAAAAATTCAGAATTTTTGTCTTGAATTCTTCCTTTCTGAATTGTCTTTTTGTCAATAGGTGAATGAGAAGAAAATTTCCAAAGATATTAAATCCAAAGATTTCAAATTTCATTTCACCTCACAGATCAATTTGGGTTTTATTTCCAAAGATATTAGATCCAAAGATTTCAAATTTCATCCCTCGTCACAGATCAATTTTCATTTCTCCACAAAGGACATGCTAGTTGACTAGTCCTAGAACTAGACTAAACATATATCAGATTCTCGCTTCAGTCAATTCCTTTTTTTATTCTACAAAGCTGTCCTAAGGGAAACCCTTGATGGAATTCATCCAAAAGCGATCGTCTTCCCAAAATTTGATTAATGATTTTGATTTTTAGAGTCTTTGGTAGATTGATGAATCAGAACCTTGAGGGTAGGAAAAAGATCAACCAGGAGAGTGATTTAGAGGCTGTAAAAAGCATAACCATGAAGAATAGGTTCAGAGGCCATAAAGGCATAACATAGGGGAGTGGTTCAGAGACTGTAAAATGCATAACCACGAAATATAGGTTTAGAGGCCATAAAAGCATAACCTAGGAGAGTAGTTTAGAGGCTGTAAAAAGCATAACCACGAAGAATAGGTTCAGAGGCCATAAAGGCATAACCTAGGGGAGTGGTTCAGAGGCTGTAAAAAGCATAACCATGATTAATAGGTTCAGAGTCCATAAAGGCATAAGCTAAGAGAAATGGTTCAGAGGCTGTAAAAAGCATAACCACGAAGAATAGGTTCAGAGGCCATAAGGGCATAACCTAAGGGAGTGATTCAGAGGCTGTAAAAAGCATAATTACGAAATATAGGTTTAGAGGCCATAAGGGCATAACCTAAGGGAGTTTTTCTGAGGCTGTAAAAAGCATAAATACGAAGAATAGGTTTAGAGGCCATAAAGGCATAACCTAGGAGAGTGGTTTAGAGGCTGTAAAAAGCATAACCACGAAAAATAGGTTCAGAGGCCATAAAGGCATAACCTAGGGGAGTGGTTCAGAGGCTGTAAAAAGCATAACCACCATGAATAGGTTCAGAGTCCATAAAGGCATAACCTAAGAGAGTGGTTTAGAGGCTGCAAAAAAGCATAACCACGAAGAATAAGTTAGAGGCCATAAAGGCATAACCTAGGGGAGTGGTTCAGAGGCTGTAAAAAGCATAACCACGATGAATAAGTTCAGAGGCCATAACGGCATAACCTAGGGGAGTGGTTCAGAGGCTGTAAAAAAGCATAACCACCAAGCTAGATAAACTGAACATGTTTGGCTGAGAAAGTATTTGCTTGAACTTATTCAAAATGGAAATATCGGTCTGTCTGAGAATAGAATCGATGAACACTCCGTACATGGATGGGAAGGGAGGGAACACATGTTGTTTTTTTATGTCTTTTATGTCATTTTGGTCTGTCGATTATGGAAATGTATGACTCTAGGATATGTTTGTCGTAAACAAATCTTTGAATCAAAGAGGTATTAGTTCTATTTTACTCGAGATATATAGAACTAAAGAAAGGATTATTTAGTCTTTCAAAAGACAAATTGTCATAGTCATGAGGAAAAATTGATTAACCCAAGATGGGGAGAGAGGAATTCCCCATCGGAGTCACCATTCTTTGATGGAGATCAAATTATATGTATCACATGTCATCGCCGTCAATTCCTGTATCATGTCAATGTTAAGGAGTCGCCACTCTCTTTCTCTATCCATTACCCTAATTCTTATTCTACTTAGACTTTTTGTCAGAAGTCTTTGGAGAAATTGAAGAAGGATTAATCATGATAGAGATTGAGAGAAAAAGAGATCGAATGATAATCTCATAGAATAAATCCTCATATTGTGATTACAGAAGTTTTTCGTATAAGAAAATCACATGAAGATCTTGGGTAACTAGAGAGGTCTTATAGGTGAAATACCTATCTTGAGTTCTTTAATCTCCTATAGAAGCAAGCTCCTATAGTTCATTATATCCTGAGCAATAATACTGCCTAGGAAAACTCCCGATTAAGGTTAACATTTGTCTTTGAAAAAGTGTAAGTGTTGTCGTGACAGTACGTTTCTAAAGAATCTATACTACCATAATATTTTGTTTATGTTGAATATTTGTCATTTTGTCATTTTGTATGTCATGTCGGGTGTTGTGTCAGGATGTCTTAATATGAGTGTCATATTGTTGTATGTAATGTCATGTGATGTCGCAATGTCGTGTCATTTTATGTCATGTCTTAATGTGAATCATAGTGTCATGTCATTTTATGTCATGTCTTAATGTAATGTTGTAATGTCATAAGATATGATGATTAATATCTCGATTTGTCATGAGATAATTTATCTCCTAGAAGACGATGTCGTTATTATGTTATTAGATACATTCTATGATGTCAAGAAGATATCGTTATTTATTTATTTTTGTTATTTTGTTTATGATTTCCTCTTGTTTTAAGTTTTAGTTTTGTGGTCATCTCAATTTTATTTTGTCATGCCATTTTGTCATGTATTTTTTTTTTGGTTTAGTGTCATGTCATCATTTTGTTGTGGTATAGAAATGTCGTTGTATGTTGATGTCATGTTGATGTCATGTCGATGTCCATGTTAATGATTTTGTCATTTTATTTCAGATTTCGTGGCTGACCTAATAGTCCAGTTGTCTTGTTTTCATGTCATTTTTCTTTTGTTGTTTGTAGAAATTTTAGGTTTAGTGGCTATCCTAAAAGTCCTGGTTTTGTCATCAATGTTCCGTCGTCGACATCCTACAAAACAGAGTTAGCACACCCTATAACATGCAAAGAAAATCTAAATGAAACTTCATGACTTCATCCTGCAAGGAAAACAAAGTTAGAAACAATGTCATATCAAGATATTTAGATTATCTGGTTAAAGTGTCTGTTGATCCAAAGTTGTCATATGTCCAAATGTGGTTGAGATGTCGATTTAGATTTATGTCGATTTAAGTTGGATTTTGGATTATTTTTGTCAATTTGGATTTGATTTTGGGTTTTATGTCAAGTGAGTTTAATTTTATGTCGAGTTAAATTTGATGTGGGTCGAACTTAAGAATTATGATGTCGTATGTTAAGTTAAATTTAAGAACCATGTCAGTTCATGTCGTGTTAAGTTCGATTATGTCGAATTATATCAATTTATGTTGAGTTCTATTGAGTTTGGCTCGAAATGTCGATTAATGTCATTTAATGTCGGTGTTTGTTGAATTTGGTTTGAAATGTTGATTAAAGTCGATTAATGTCGGTGTTTATTGAATTTATTTTGAAATGTCAATTAACGTTGGTTAATATCAGTGTTTGTTTAATTTGATTTGAAATATCGATTAAAGTCGGTTAATATCGGTGTTTGTCGAATTTCATTTGAAATGTCAATTAACGTCGGTTAATGTCAGGGTTTTAATTTGATTTGAAATGTCTGTTAATGTCAAATTATGTTTGAAATGTTAATTAATGTCAAATTATGTTTGATTATGTTTGGAATGTTGATTAATGTTGAGTTTCTTTTGAAATGATGGATTTATGTCGAATTTGTTGAGTTTTGTTTGGAATGTCAAATTTATGTCGGCTAGGTTAATTTTGGTTCGAAATATCAGATTTATGTCAGTTATGTCGAGTTATGTTTGAAATGTCGGTTTTATGTTGATTATGTCGATTTAGGTTTGAAATATCGAATTTATGTCGGTTATGTTGATTTTTGTTTGAAATGTCAATTTTATATCGATTATGTCGATTTTGGTTTAAAATGTTGATTTTATGTTATGTTTGAAACATCGAATTTATGTCGATTATGCCGATTAATAGTTTGGAATATAAAATTTATGTCGATTGTGTCAATTTTTGTTTAAAATGTCGATTTTATGTCGGTTATGTTGATTTTGGTTTAAAATGTCGATTTTATGTCAGTTATGTTTGAAATGTATAATTTATGTTGGTTTTGTCAATTTTTGTTTGAAATGTCAAATTTATGTCGATTAATTGTTTGAAATGTCAAATTTATGTTGATTTGAGTTCAATTTTGTTTATCCTAAGGCTTATGTTGATTTAGATTCAATTTTGTCGATTTAGATTCAATTTGGGTTGAACCTAAGATTTATGTCGATTTAGGTTCAATTGGGTTGAACCTAAAATTTATGTCAATTTAGGTTCAATTTAGGTTGAACCTATAGTTTGTATTGATTTAGGTTCAATTTGGGTTGAACCTATGGTTTATGTCAATTTAGGTTCAATTTGGGTTGAACCTAAGGTTTATGTCGACTTTTGTCTGTTTAAATTTGGTTTCAGGTTTTGATCTTGATTTGAGTTTAGTTATGGGTTTTATGTCGATTTGGGTTTGGTTTTGAGTTTTATGTCGATTTGGGTTTAGTTTTGAGTTTTATGTCGATTTGAGTTAGGTTAGGTTCATTGTCAATTGAACCTAAGATTTATGTCAAGTTTAATTGACTTAGTTGCCATTTGAACCTAAAGTTAATGTCGAGTTGAGTGGAGTTAGGTTCATTGTCAGTTGAACCTAAGGTTTAGATTTTGACTTAAGTTCAATATGAGTTGAACTCAAGTTAGGTCTTGTTTAAATTCAAGTAAAGTTGAACCTAAGGTTTAGGTTTGGACTTAAGTTTAATGTGAATTGAACTTAAGTTAGGTTTAGGCTTGACTTAGGTTTATGTTATGTTAAACCTAAGTATGATTTGAGTTAAGTCCAATATTGGTTAGACTTAAGTTGGGTTTAGGTTAGACTTAGGTTCATGTCAGGTTGAACCAAAGTATGGTTTGACTTAAGTCAAATGTAGATTAAACTTAAATTCAGGTTTAGGTTTGAGTTAGGTTCATGTCGGGTTAAACCTAAGTTTGATTTGACTTAAGTCTAATGTAGGTTAGACTTAAGTTCAGGTTTAGGTTTGACTCAAGTTCATGGCGGGTTGAACATAAGTTTGGTTTGATTTAAGTCTAATGTAGGATATACTCAAGTTAGGTTTAGGTTTGACTTAGGTTCATGTCGGGTTGAACCTAAGTTTGGTTTGACTTAAGTCTAATGTAGGTTAGACTTAAGTTAGGTTTATGTCATGTTAGATTCAATGTAAGTTGAACCTAAGATCTAGGTTAACTTGAGTTCAAATTATGTTGTATTCAGGTTATTTTAGATTTAATATGACGTAAGTTTGATTGTTTAAGGTTAATTAAACCTAATTTTTGTAAGGTTTAATGACTTAATTAGACTTATTTAGGGTTAATTAAACCTAATTTAGGCAAGGTTTAATTGATTTAATTAGACTTAATATGGGTTAAGTCTAATTATTTAAGGTTAATTAAACCTAATTTAGGTAAGGTTTAATTGATTTAATTAGTCTTATTATGGGTTATGCCTAATTGTTTAAGGTTAATTAAACCTAATTTAGGTAAGGTTTAATTGATTTAATTAGACTTAATATGGGTTAAGTTTAATTGTTTAAGGTTAATTAAACCTAATTTAGGTAAGGTTTAATTGATTTAATTAGACATAATATGAGTTAAGTCTAATTGTTTAAGATTAATTAAACCTACTTTAGGTAAGTTTTAATTGATTTAATTAGACTTAATATGGGTTAAGTCTAATTGTTTAAGTTTAATTAAACCTAATTTAGGTATGGTTTAATTGATTTAATTAGACTTAATATGGGTAAAGTCTAATTGTTTAAGGTTAATTAAACCTAATTTATGTAAGGTTTAATTGATTAATTAGACTTATTGTGGGTTAAGTCTAATTATTTAAGGTTAATTGAACCTAATTTAGGTAAGGTTTAATTGATTAATAAGACTTATTATGGGTTAAGTCTAATTATTTAAGGTTAATTAAACCTAATTTAGGTAAGGTTTAATTGATTAATTAGACTTATTATGCGTTAAGTCTAATTATTTAAGGTTAATTAAACCTAATTTAGTTAATGTTTAATTGATTAATTAGACTTATTATGGGTTAAGTCTAATTATTTAAGGTTAATTAAACCTAATTTAGGTAAGGTTTAATTAATTAATTAGACTTATTATGGGTTAAGTCTAATTATTTAAGGTTAATTAAACCTAATTTAGGTAAGGTTTAATTGATTTATTAGACTTATTATGGGTTAAGTCTAATTATTTTAGGTTAGTTAAACCTTATTTAGGTGAGGTTTAATTGATTAATTTGACTTATTATGGGTTAAGTCTAATTGTTTAAGGTTAGTTAAACCTAATTTAGGTAAGGTTTAATTGATTAATTAGACTTATTATGGGTTAAGTCTAATTATTTAAGGTTAATTAAACCTAATTTAGGTAAGGATTAATTGATTAATTAGACTTATTATGGGTTAAGTCTAGTTTTTTAAGGTTAATTAAACCTAATTTAGGTAAGGTTTAATTGATTAATTAAGTAGGTTTAATTGATATTCTAAACTTAATTAAGTCTAATTTTATCATTTTGGACTTAATTAATTGAATTTTGGGTTGTCATTTTAGACTTAATTAATTAAATTTAGGATTAATTAGGTTAAATGATGTTTTAAACCTGATTAAGTCTAATTTTGTCATTTTAGACTTAATTAATTAAATTTAGGTTTAAAAAGGTTTAAATGATGTTTTAAACCTAATTAAGTCTAATTTTGCCATTTTAGGCTTAATTAATTAAATTTAAGGTTTAATAGGTTTAAATGATGTTTTAAACCTAATTAAGTCTAATTTTTTCATTTTAGACTTAATTTGTTAAATTTAAATTTTAATAGGTTTAAATGATGTTTTAAACCTATTTAAGTCTAATTTTGTCATTTTAGACTTAATTAATTAAGCTTAAGGTTTAATAGGTTTAAATGATGTTTTAAACCTAATTAAGTCTAATTTTGTCATTTTAGACTTAACTAATTAAATTTAGGGTTTAGTAGGTTAAAATGATGTTTTAAACCTAATTAAATCTAATTTTATCATTTTAGACTTAATTAATTAAGCTTAAGGTTTAATAGGCTTAAATAATGTTTTAAACCTAATTAAGTCTAATTTTGTCATTTTAGAGTTAATTAATTAAGCTTAAGGTTTAATAGGTTTAAATGATGTTTTAAACCTAATTAAGTCTAATTTTATCATTTTAGACTTAATTAATTAAGCTTAAGGTTTAATAGGTATAAATGATGTTTTAAACCGAATTAAGTCTAATTTTGTCATTTTAGACTTAATTAATTAAATTTAGGGTTTAGTAGGTTTAAATGATGTTTTAAACCTAATTAAATCTAAATTTGTCATTTTAGACTTAATTAATTAAGCTTAAGGTTTAATAGGTTTAAATGATGTTTTAAACCTAATTAAGTCTAATTTTTTCGTTTTAGACTTAATTAATTAAGCTTAAGGTTTAATAGGTTTAAATAATATTTTAAACCTAATTAAGTCTAATTTTGTCATTTTAGACTTAATTAATTAAATTTAGGGTTTAGTAGGTTTAAATGATGTTTTAAACCTAATTAAATCTAATTTTGTCATTTTAGACTTAATTAATTAAGCTTAAGGTTTAATAGGTTTAAATGATGTTTTAAACCTAATTAAGTCTAATTTTGTCATTTTAGACTTAATTAATTAAGCTTAGTTTAAATGATGTTTTAAACCTAGTTAAGTCTAATTTTGTCATTTTAGACTTAAGTGAAGTTTGCCATTAGCCTATCATAGATTAGATTCGTTTCAAACTTAGATTATTAATGGAACTACGCTAAGTTTATAAAAGGTTATTTTTAGGATTAAAATCATTTAATTAATAATGAGTTTTTATCCTAAAATTCAAAATGTCATTCAAAATTATTTCTATGACTTAGAAATGGTTTTCTTAGGGTTATTGTCTGTTGCCCTAGTATTTCTAGTCATTTCCATTTTAATTTTCTTAATTTTCAATTTTTTATAATTATTATTTAAAATAATTACAAAAAGACTAGAAAATTAGAGAAAAGTACCATAGACATGTTTTGTGCCCTTGGAAAAAATCAAGAAAAATCCCTAAGAGCATAAAGATAAATGCCTCAAAGTTTCATATTTTTTTGATTTATAAATAATTTTTAATAATTAAAATACTCCAGAGAGTATTTAATTATTTAAAAATTAAATAACAGAAACAAAATTATGTTTTTTATTTCATAATTTTCTCATCTTCAAGAGCTTTCCAGAGGTATTTTTATCATATTTTTGTGACCTCTAGATAAAAAGATATTAAATTTTGAAGTTTTTAAGGTTAAAATTAATTTTTAACCAATTTCGCGTCGCCAAACTCATCTCCCGCCGACACATGTCCTCATACGCGTCGAACGGGCAGGAGGATCCGCTGCAGGAGGCCGAACACGGGACACCGCGGCTTGCGATCAGCGTCGTTCCTCTCGAAACGCGGGTTTTAACGGCTGAGATAATTCGAATAAAAATTCGAATTATTTCATGCCGTTAAACTTCAAATCATAATATCTCACTCATTTCTTAATGAAATTGAGTGATTTTTAAACCTATGGAATCATCTAAACATGTAGAATATTTCCATACGGTGATGTAACATTTCTGGGCTAGTATAACACATGATATTTCAAAAATACGAATTATTTTGTGAAAAATAATTCCATACCTTTGCCACAAGCAAATCAAGCTAGATCAGACCTTGTAGTTGTTTTCTAGGACCCCAATGGAAGATTATTGTTGTAGCAATTTGATCCAGAAGTTGGGCTTAAAGGAGAATTTTGAAGAAGTGGTTGGTTTGGGTTGTTTTTGAGTTTTGCTCAAATTGGCTCGATTGGGTTCAACCTATGGCTTGGATTTGGTTCCAATGGACTACTAAGACTCTTAGGAAGAGTTCTTATGTAGGGGGTCAACGGATTTGAGCAGCCTATAGGTATTTCTAATTTTTTTCTTCTATTCTTACTAGGCTGGGGTTTGGGCTCTATTTATAGCCAAGGGGAGAACATGGCTTAGCTTAGGTTGTTCTAGGGGAGTTGTTATCTCCCCTATTAACCCATTGGAGGAGAAATTCGGCTGAGAGGATAGCCATTGTTGTTTCTCCCAAGCTTTTCATGATAAGCTTAATATTTTGGCTCTCCTCCATTGGATCATGCAAGAGGTTTTAAGTGAGCTGTAATTTCTCCTCCTTATGAGCTTACACATCACCCTCTAGCCTTAGCAAATGTTGACACATATGCTCTCCTCTCATGATTCCATTTAACCATGGTGAGGGGTGGGTTTAAGTTTTGTTCTCTCTCCATTGGCTAGCTTGGGAGGTGGGAAATGAGGCTTGGTGTTGGCCGACCACCTTATGGCTAAGTAAGAGTGAGTCATGGCTTAGGGTGAAGGGGGAAGAGACACCTCACTTTACCCATCATGATGGGTGTTAACCCATGGTTAAATTGATTTAAGTTAAGCTTTATTATGTGTTAATATGTCTCATGGTGAGCTTAATTTAGTCTTAGCCTAATTAATTATGGGAAGGCCATGTGTCATCTTATGTCTTTTTTTTTTTTTTTTTAATTTAATTTCCATTTTAATTAATCATGTTATTAATTAAAAATTGTTGGAAATTATTTTATTAATCAATTTATTAATTGAAAATAATTTCAAATTAATTTTATTATTTTTGTTATTTTATGATTTTAATTTAATTTTCATTTTAATTAATTATGTAATTTAATTAAAATATTGAAAATTAAATCATTAATTATTTTAATTAATAAAAATAATTTTGAAATTAATTATTTTATTAATTTCATTGTTTTTATGTCATTTTTATTTATTTTGATTAAAATAGATAAGTGTTGACCAATTTTGACCTTGGTTGACTCAAGTCAACTTAGGTTGTTCAATTTAATTTTAAAATGTCCAATGTGATCTTTTTAACCTTGTCCTGGTTGATTTGATCACAATATTTGTAGTTTTGTCATTGTGGGGTTTTAATCATGTTATTGGATCAAAGGATTGACTTATGGGGTCAACAGGATTGGTCATTGGGTCTAGTTTGACTATTTTGACCAAAGTTGATATTTTAGGTCAAAAGGGTGACCTATGGGGTCAACAGGGTTGGTCATTGGGTATGGTTTGACCATTTTGACCAAAGTTAACTTTTTAGGTCAAAAGGGTGACCTATGGGGTCTACAGGGTTGGTCATTGGGTCTGGTTTGACCATTTTGAATAAAATTGACTTTTTATGTCAAAAGGGTGACCTATGGGGTCAACAGGGTTGGTCATTAGGTCTGGTTTGACCATTTTGACCAATGTTGACTTTTATGTCAAAAGGGTGACCTATGGGGTCAACAGGGTTGGTCATTGGGTCTGGTTTGACCATTTTGATCAAAGTTAACTTTTTAGGTCAAAAGAGTGACCTATGGGGTCAACAAGGTTGGTCATTGGGTCTAGTTTGACCATTTTAACCAATGTTGACTTTTTAGGTCAAAAGGGTGACCTATGGGGTCAACTGGGTTGGTCATTGGGTCTGGTTTGACTATTTTGACCAATGTTGACTTTTTAGGTTAAAAGGGTGACCTATGGGGTCAACAGGGTTGGTCATTGGTTCTCGTTTGACCATTTTGACCAATGTTGACTTTTTAGGTCAAAAGGGTGACCTATGGTCATTGGGTCTGGTTTGACCATTTTGACCAAAGTTGACTTTTTAGGTCAAATGATTGACCTATGGGGTCAACTGGGTTGGTCATTGGGTCAGATTTGACCATTTTGACCAAAGTTGACTTTTTAGGTCAAAAGGTTGACCTATGGGGTCAATTGGGTTAGTCATTGGGTATGGTTTGACCATTATGACCAATGTTGACTTTTTAGGTCAAAAGGTTGGCCTATGGGGTCAAGTGGTTGGTCATTGGGTCTGGTTTGACTATTTTGACCAATGTTGATTTTTTAGGTCAAAAGGTTGACCTATGGGGTCAACTGGGTTGGTCATTGGGTCTGGTTTGACCATTTTGATCAAAGTTGACTTTTTATGTCAAAAGAGTGACCTATGGGGTCAACAGGGTTGGTCATTGGTTCTGGTTTGACCATTTTGACCAAAGTTGACTTTTTAGGTCAAAAGGTATCAACTCATTATAAAAATGAGGTCAACAGAGGCCTCCCCCTATTGCAATCTTTCACACTAAACTCTAAATGGTGAGGATTTTTCATCTGATGTCGTGTTGCTTTAGAGGATGCCCTTATCGCAATCTTTCACACTAAATTCTAGAGGTTAAGGATTTTACATCTGATGCAGTGTGCTTTAGGGACTGCCCCACTATCCAATCCTTCAAATTCAAACTTTGAAGGTTTATGTAAGGATTTCAACTTCTCACATATATGCTCCATCTACTATCTAAGATATTTTCTGCATTCATGATATCCGAGGATAGGTGCAAGGATTCTGATGCCTTAAAGTTTCCATATATTTTCCACTTCCTTTCTGAGATATTTTTTGTATTCACAATATTCGAGGATCGGTGCAAGAATTCGGATGCCTTAAGTTTCCATATATTTTTCACCTCCTATTCAAGATATTTTCCTCATTCACGATATCTGAGGATCTCTGCAAGGATTTTGATGCCTTAAAGTTTCCATATATTTTCCACCTCCTATTCAAGATATTTTCTGCATTCACGACATCCAAGGGTCAGTGTAAGGATTCTGATTCCTTAAAGTTTTCATATATTTTCCAACTCCTATCTGAGATATTTTTCATTCACGATAATCGAGGATCGGTGCAAGCATTATGATTCCTTAAATTTTCCATATATTTTGTACCTCTTATCCGAGATATTTTTTGCAATCACGATATTCAAGGATTGGTGCAAGCATTATGATTCCTTAAATCTTCCATAAGTTTTCCACCTCCTATTTAAGATATTTTCCACATTCACAATATCTGAGGATCAGTGGAAGGATTCTGATGCCTTAAAGTTTCTAAATATATTCCACCTCCTATCCGAGATATTTTTTGCATTCACGATATCCGAGGATTGGTGTAAGGATTTTGATTCCTCAAAGTTTTCATATATTTTTCACCTTCTATCTGAGTTATTTTCTGCATTCACGATACTAAGTATCGGTGCAAGGATTCTGATGTCTTAAAGTTTCCATATAGTTTCCACCTCTTATCCGAGATATTTTCCGCATTCACGATATCCAAGATTTCGATACCTTAATGTTTCCATATATTTTTCACCACCAATTCGAGATATTTTCCATGCTCATGATATTTGGGATCAGTGTAAGGATTCTAATTCCTTAAAGTTTCCACATATTCTCACATCCTTTTCACAAGTTTCTCGCTCACATGATATTTATGAGATCGATCCAAGTATTTTGATTCCCACACATGATGTTTTCGGGATCGATGCAAGGATTTCGATGCCCACACACACAACGTTTAAGGGTCGATGCAAGGATTTCAATGTCTCTCTTATTTCTCAAATTTTTTATATTTTGACATCGGCGCAAAGATTTCAAATTCTCACTCTGAGACTGGTACCTAAATTCCAGTTCTAATCATTCAAAGTCAGTACCTAACTTTTTATTCCCTTACTACGAGATCGGTACCGAAATTTCGATTCTATTTTCTGCACTCTCTTAAAATTTAAATCTTTCACAAAATCAAAATTTCAAAACAAATCAAATTCAAAATAAAAAATTCTAAAATTTTAAGAGTTCAAAATTTTAAAGTCAAAATTAATATCAAAATTGACACCCAAAATCAAACTCAAATCAAAATCAAATCAAACTGATAGGTCAAAATTAAAATCAAAATTACATTGAAATCAAATTGGGTCGGGTCCCCTTAAGAGTTAGGAAGCTTGTAATTCATAGCTCCATGAAGAATTTCTTCCATCTATTCATCCTAGTCGAGAGTTCTAGGATTTGAAGGTTTTCACCAGATAATCCACAGTGGATACTTTCTCACTAAACTATATGTTTTGTTCTGATCTTGGTGACTTGAACAGTTGTGTTGGTCTTGTTGATCTTGTCAGTCAATGAAAATATTCGTGGTGTGCTCATCTGACACACACAACTATTGGGGGTCTATTTGTTGACCTCAGTTTTTTTGAGGTCTATTCTTTCTTCAGGAGTCTAGGATCTAGCACTAAGATTTCCTAGTGACTTTCTTCAAGGACTAGTGGTGGAACCTTCCCCACTAGAAATTCAAAATACTTCTTTGCTTCACTTAGAGTTTCATAAGCTCGCTACCAACCTCTAGAACTTTGTAGGATAGAGCCAAGCATAAGGAAACTCAAGAGGAGTTTGATGGCTTTTGGGGCCGTGTTAGAGATTTTCTCGGTGTCTATGTCTATGTCATATTGGAGTCGCCACTCTGTTTATCTATAATATTGCCATAATCTTCAATAATTTTTATTTCTTTAAATCTTGTGAAAAGATCTTTAGATAATAAGAATTTTGAAGAAAAAAGGGCTAATAAAATAGAGAACAGTATAAAGAAAGATGTCAATGATAATTCTTATGAAATGATTCTAGAATACCTTATCTTAGGAGTTTTCTATAAGGATGAGATTTTGGTAACCAGAGATTTAGATAGAATATCTATTCTAAGTCCTTTAAATCTCCTATAGGAGAAAGTTCCTATAGTTAATTACATATTAGACATTTATAGTTATCTAAGAAAACTTCAGATTAAAGTAAAAAAGAAATACCAATTTTTAATCCTAAGGGTAATGTGACATACCACCCTAAAAGTTTGTTGTAGTTGATTTTTGTTTTTGTTGTCATTTTTAATTATTCTGTCAATGTCATTTATTATATTATTTTTATTTTGTTTCATTTTTGGTGTTTGTCATTCTTGTCATTTGTTTGATGACTATCCTAAAAGTTTTCATTTTATTTTGTCTTGGTTTTGTCATTTTAATGATGTTTATTTTGCTTTGTTTTATCAATGTTATTTTTCCCGTCTTCGAAATGTATTCCTATAAATCAGAGTTAGCACATCCTATAACATGCAAAGGAAATCTAAAATGAAATTAATGTCATTGTTTTGTTTTAATTGTCCTGCAAAACTGAGTTAGCACATCCTATAATATGCAAAAATTTATTTTCATCATACAAAGGAAAATGATGTCAGATTTAAAATGATATCAATTTTACTTTTTAAATCCTTTATTTTGTTCAGTTATATTTTTGGATAACCCGGTGATGCACCAAAAAAATATATGGTTTTAGCTATATAATTTTACCCATTTTTGGTGATATTACACTTTAAAAAAGGTATTTTTTCATGATTTGTTGCAGGTATGATGATTTTAGGTGATTGGAGCAAAAAGATGCGAAAAGTAAAGAATTCGGAGTAAAAAGGTGCAAAAAGGATCAAAAAGGAGGAAAATAGGTTCTGAAGCCACCGGCTCCATTTTCCAGAGAACTCTGCAATTTATTGGCACGATAGAGCGCCGGCGGCGCCCGATAGAATTCAAATTTGAAGAGTTTTGGCGACTTTTTGAAGGGATGCCTATGGCAACTCTTAGGATTTCATTCCTAACTTATAAGTAACTGTTTTTAGATGAAAGAGAGGGGGCTCTCTTGGTTTTCTTGCTCTCTCTTAGTGGTTTTAGTGAGTGTTAAGTGTTAGGGTTTAGAAGAAGAGTGTGTAGAAGTAAGGATTTAAGAGGAATTCTTCTCTAAGGAGTGAAGGAGAAGAAGTAAAGTGAGAGATTGCTTCTTCCTTTCCATTCTAAAGAGGGAATTAAGTGTTGTAAATAAGAGAGAAAATGATTCAAAGGAACTTCAAGGGAATTGCATTGGGAAAGAGAAAGAGATAAGTTGTATTTTCTTTTGTGGTTTGTATGACTTCTCTTTTATATATAAAATCCATGTTTTATTGTATCTTCTTCATGAATTATGAGTAGTCTTCCTTGTCTTTCTTCTTGCATAGAGATGTGATGATGGATTGATATGGAATTGATGTGCTTTTAATGTATTGAAGAAATTGTGATGGTTTTTCATTTTGAATTTAATTTACTTTTTGATTTAGCCATTTAAATGTTAAAATATATTGTTGAACATTCATTCTGAAAATATTTAATGTCCTACAACAATAATGAAGAATCCATTCAATTTCCATGGATGAATTATGTAGTTCATGGGAATTGAGTGCAAATAAATAGGGAAATGTGTTTTGATGGACTTCAATTTGGAGGTTTCAGGGTGACAGGTTGAGATCCCTAAATTGGTTCTAAGATTAGTGACTAAACTCAAAGGTTAGCCTTCCGGTGAAGGGTGAGTGGGAGCTCAGTAGTGAGAGTCGGTATCCTCCCATCCTAACCTTAGATTTAGTGACTAAACTTAAGAAATGTCAATTTTTTTTTATTCTTAGAAGTGGGGGTAATCTTTTAAGGGTAAAGAAACAACTATGCTCCTATTTGGCATAATAACATAGATAATTGTTCCATATCAATTCACACATCATATTCTCATTGCAAGAGGAAAGATACTTTTCTCATATATCAAAAACATTTCAAATACATAGTTTAGTGTGTCTGTTAGTTAATTTTGTTTTCAATGTTATTAGAAGTAATTGTAGTTTAATTAATTGTTATTGTTTTCTACATAGTGGTAGTAGAAGTAAGTATTAAACTTTATATGCAATTTGAATATCGGATTTCAGTGCTATATTATATATACTGTGAAACGGTTTCTTATACTTCGTACTTCCCTGTGGGATCGATAACCAGGACTCCATTAGAGCACTGTATTACTTGATACAATACGTATACTTGTGTTGAGTGCTTGGACTTTATAAACTCATTATAAATATATAAATTTAAGTTCATAAATTCTTGCAAAAATATAAGTCCCTCATCAAGTTTTTGGCGCCGTTGCCGGGGAAGGTAACGAAGTAATGAAGTAAGTAAGTAAGTAAGAAAGTTTAAACGGTATTTGTTGATAATATAGTAACAGAAAACCTTTATTTTGTAGTAAGTAATTGTTTATTTGTTTACTTTTTAAAAGTATTTGTGTGATTGTATATGCGTAGTAGTAGATCTATAGGTTTAGTGCCTTACGATTCGGAGTTATAGCATATTGTCAGAAAAATTAGAAAATAGCAAAAACAAAATAAAAATCCTTGTGAAATGGCGAATAATCAAGATAATCAGAGAAATGATCTAGGAAATTTGCCAAGACCTTTAAGAGATTATGCTAACCCAACAGCAAATGAAATTCACATAACATTTCAAAGTCTTGATGTTGCTGCTAATTCATTTGAACTTAAACCTGCAATTATCCAAATGGTACAAAATAATCAATTTGAAGGAACACCTAATGAGGATCCAAATTTACATCTCGCTAGTTTTTTTAGAACTGTGTGCTACTTTTAAATATGATGGAGTGTCTAGTGACGCTGTCAGACTTAGACTTTTTCCTTTTTTCATTAAGAGATAAAGCCAAGGAGTGGTTAAATTCGTTAGAACCTGGATCTATTAGAACTTTGGGAGAATTATCTCAGAAGTTTCTATCAAAATATTTCCTTCCATTAAAGACTGCTAAACTAGGAAATGATATTACAACTTTTTGTCAGTTTGAAGGAGAGTCAATATATGAAGCTTGGGAGAGATTTAAAGATATTTTTAGGAAGTGCCCACATCATCTTTTACCATATTGGTTAATAATTTAAACATTTTAAAATGGATTAGTGGGATCATTGAGATCTATTATAGATGCTGCTGGTGGAGGATCATTAATGTCAAAACCTTTTGATGAAGCATACGCATTAATTAACGAAATGACTACTAATAATTTTCAATGACCCTCTAAACGGGTAAATTCTAAGAGAGTAGATAGTGTTTATGATTCAAATATGATGACTATGGTAGTTTCTCAAATTACAGCCCTTCTAAGAAAATAGATCAATATTGAATGAACTATTCTCAACCACCTCAAGTGTTGGAGGAAAATTCATTTGGACAGATAACAAAATCTCAAACACCTTATGAGACTTTAAATGCTATTAATAGACCAAACAATCCTTATTATAATTATTATAATCCTGGTTGGAAGAATCGCCCAAATTTTAATTGGCATAATAGCAATGTCAATGTTAACCCACATTGGGCTAACAGTTCTATCAATCTAATTGAAAATTCGAACAAATAAGGAAATACCAATTTTAGATCATCTTATCCTCGTGAATTTAATAGTAACCCACAATTTAAGGATAAGAAGTTGTCTATTGAAGAAATGATTATGAATATGGGAAATTCATTACAAGCACAAGGTGTTGCTATGAAAAATATTGAAAATCAATTGGGGCATATTTTCACTGCACTTAATAATAGACCATCTGGAACACTTCCAAGTAATGTTGAGATCAATCCAAAAGATCAAAACAAGGAACAACATAAGGCTATTCAATTAAGGAGTGGCAGATAATTGGAAACTAGAGTACAAGAAGAAGTTGAAACAGAAAAGGAGAAGGTGAAAATCGAAAAAGGTTTAAACAAGATTTATCCAGACTTGGATTATCCTCTTAAGCCAATGAAGATAACTCTTGAAAGACCACCACCTCCATTTCCTCAAAGATTAAAGAAACAAAACAGGATAGCAGATTTGGAAAATTTTTGGAGATCCTTCAGAAATTAACGATAAATATTCCTTTTGTTGAAGCATTAGAACAAATGCCTGACTATGCCAAGTTTATGAAGGATATTCTGAGAAAGAAAGGAAAGTTTAAAGATCATGATACTGTTGCACTTACCGAAGAGTGTAGTGCATTTATTCAGAAGAAGTTTCCGGAAAAACTTAAAGTTTCTGGTAGTTTCACTATTTCATGTGCTATAGGTGAAAAATTTTTCGGAAAAGCTTTATGTGATCTGGGAGCTAGTATTAATCTTATGCCTTTATCAACTTTCAAAAGGTTAGGAATAGGAAAAATTTTTCCTACATCTGTGACTCTTCAATTGGCCGATCATTCCATTACTTACCCTAAAGGAGTGGTGGAGGATGTGTTAGTGAAAATGGATAAATTTATCTTTCCTATGGATTTTATTGTACTTGATATGGAGGAAGATAAAGAAATTCCAATCATTTTGGGAAGACCATTCCTTGCTACTGGAAGAGCATTGATTGATGTTCAAATGGGAGAATTAACTATGAGAGTTAATGATCAAGAGGCGACCTTTAATATTTTAAATCTTTGAAGTATACCTCAATGGAAAAAGATAATGAATGTTTTAAAATGGAGGTCTGTGAATATTTGAGAAACGATCATTTTGAGAATATATTTGAAAAAGAAGTAGAGTATGAAAATATATTTGAAGAAGAAACTGAAGATAATGAAACTTCCGATAGTAAGAAGAATGGAGATTTGGAGTATGTTTAGGAGAGATTTGAGGTATTAGACACTATGGAAGGTGGAAATAAAAGCTTAATTTCATCTATAATAAAACCTCTTGAACTTGAGATGAAAATTCTCCCAAATCATTTAAAGCATATGTTTTTAGGAGAATCATCTAACTTGCCAGTTATTGTATCTTCGCAGTTAAACGATTATTAAGAACAGAAGTTGTTGGAAACTTTAAAAAGATATAAGAAAGATTTTGGATGGACTTTAGCAGATATTAAAGGAATTAGTCCTTCGATTTGTATGCACAAATTTTATTAGATGAAGAACATAAACCGAGTGTTGATCCGCAATGGAGACTAAATCCTATAATGAAAGAAGTAGTTAAGAAAGAGATTTTAGAATGGCTAGATGCTTGAATTATTTATCCTATTTCGGATAGTGCTTGGGTGAGTCCAATACATTGTGTACCAAAAAAGGGATGAGTGACTGTTGAAGTGAATGAATGCAATGAAATAATACCCATAAGAAAAAATTAATGGATGGCGAATTTGTATTGACTATAGGAAGTTAAATGCCACCACCAGAAAAGATCACTTTCCTCTTCCTTTTCTTGATCAAATGCTAGCTAGACTTGCTGGACACAAGTACTACTATTTTCTGGATGTATATATTGGTTACCATCAAATACCAATTGCTCCTGAGGATCAAGAAAAGACAACATTTACTAGCCCTTATGGAACCTTCACTTTACGAAAAATGCCTTTTAGACCGTGTAACGCACCTGCAACATTTCAGAGATGTATGATGTCTATCTTCGTTAGTATGATAGATAATGGAATGGAATTTTTTATGGATGATTTCTATATATTCGGGACTTCATTTAAATTTTGCCTGGAAAACTTAGCAAAATTTTTGGAGCTCTGTGAGAAAACAAATCTAGTTCTGAATTGGAGAAATGTCAATTTATGGTTGTAGGAGGAATTGTGCGTGGGCATAAAATTTTTGAACATGGTATGGAGGTCGATCCTGCTAAAATTAGAGTTATTGAGAGATTACCGCCACCTACTACTATGAGAGTGGTAAGGACTTTCTTAGGACACGCTGGATTTTACAGGCGTTATATTAAATATTTTTCTAAAATTACAAAACCTTTGTGCCTACTTTTAGAAACTGACAGAAAATTTTATTTTAACGATGAATGCTTGAGAGCTTTCGAATTATTGAAAGAGAAATTAATCACTGCACCTATAATTGTTTCACCAGATTGGGAGAAACCAGTTGAACTTATGTGTGATGCGAGTGATTATGTGATTGGAGTAGCATTGGGGCAAAGGCATGATAAAGTTTTCAAAGTCAGTTACTATGCTAGTAAAACTCTTAATGAGGCTCAAATTAATTATACAATAACTAAAAGAGATTTATTAGCTATAGTATTTACTTTTGAAAAGTTTAGAACTTATTTAATTGGAGCTAAAAGTATTGTGCATACAGACCATTTGGCTATCAAATATTTAATGCAAAAGAAGGATGCAAAACCAAGACTCATTAGATGGATATTTCTTCTGCAAGAATTTGATTTTATGATAGTTGATAGGAAGGGAGCGGATAATCAAATAGCTGATCGTCTGTCAAGATTAGAATGCTCGTAGTGGATTGAAGCTATCGCTTTAACTAGATGTGATGCTCGTAGTGTTTCAAAATTTTTAAAGAAAAATATATTTACAAGATATGGTATGCCAAGAGTGATCATAACTGATGTTGGATTCCATTTCAGGAATAATCGAATTAAGAGATTAATTAAGAAATACAATATTATTCATAGAATCTCTACTGCTTATCATTCCCAGACTAGTGGTTTAGCAGAAGTGTCTAATCGAGAAATTAAAAGAATTTTGGGGAAAACTGTGGATAATAATAAATTAGATTGGTCTGCTCGATTAGATACTGCTTTATAGGCTTATAGGACTACTTTTAAAACCCCTATTGTAATGTCTCCTTATAGACTAGTGTTTGGTAAGACTTGCCATTTACCGGTTGAATTGAAGCATAAAGCATTTTGGGACATGTGATACAATGTATTTGGACACAAGAAAATGGTCTAGATCGCATAGAGGTGCGACCTAAAGTGAAGAGGTGCGAAATACCTGGTCACGGTGTCCGGCGCCTAGACGCGACAGTTACCTTCTAGAAGATACATTGAATTTGGATGAATTTTGAAGAGGTGCCTAAAACAACCCCTGGTCAACTTCAGAGCTCTATAAATAGGAGCCCATTCTACCAAGAAAATGGCACCAAAATCCCCCCTCTTAGTACACATACCCATTTTAGCATATTCTCTCTCATCTCTAGTTTAATTTAGTCTCTTCCATACTTAGGGTGCCACTTTATTTTATATCTAGTGAGTTTATTTTGAGTGTTATTACTGTTGGAGTCTTTCATCATTGCTTTGGAGTTAGTAGAAGTCAGCAGATCTCTTGAAGAAACACTTCAAATAAGTATTTGTACTTTGGTTAAAAGTTTTATAAATATGTTTTGTTGTGTTATTTTAATGAGTTCCGAGTAGTTAGTTATCTTTCTCCTTTCAACTACGAAAAGATTATAAATTAATTAAATTTCGTAGGAGAATTAAATATAAAATATTTTAAAATATTGTGATGATATTAATACCTGAACTTAGTTTACTCTTTAAATTGGCCATTTAATCTGTTAAAGCCTGTTGAAGAATTTTGGGACATATCTAGAGATACATTCTTAACTAGTAGATACCACATGAATCTTTAGATAATCGCACGCTATATGCAGATTGTTTAAGGTGAAGTGCAAATAAATAGGAAGATATTATCTATTGGGCGTAAAATTAATTAGCTTTTAGAGTGACGGACTAAATTCTAATAATTTGTTTTATAGAAAGGTAACGGGTCACTGGTAGGGCTGACTATAGCCACCCTTGGACATCTAGTAGTGTGAGCCTAGATTAACCTATTCTACTAATAAAATATCCTGAGCCTAACTATAGATTAGTCATTGTTCTTTGCACCTGGACTAAAGGGTAAAGAATAATAATGCTTCTATTTGGCATAATACCACAATCTTAATTCCCAACAAAAGATAATTAATCTATAATTCTTGAATTAGTTGAAAAGGGGGAAAGTCGTTTTTATACTTGCATTGAATTTTAATTACTGCTTACTTTATTTTTCTGCTTGTTGCTTACTTTATTTTAGTAAAAATTATAAGTTTATATATATATATATATATATATATATATATATATATATATATATATATATATATATAAAGAGTATATATAATTTGCATAAGAAAATTTCAAAATTTTACTTATATCTCTTACTTTTTATTTCACTATCCCGATGGGATCGATAACCGAGGACTCCACTAGAGCCCTGTATTACTTGAAAGATACATATACTTGCGTTTAAAATTGTGATTTTTACAAAAATTAAATCTAAATATAAAATTATAAAAGTAAACCTCGCACATCAAGTTTTTGAAGCCATTTGCTAGAAATTAAATATTCTAAAAGTGGTATCAAATTCTTGTATTTTAAAGCATATTTAAAGTCGCAATCTCATCAGTATGCACGATACATTTAGTCCCAAGAAGATAAGGTCTAAATTTTTCAAAGGCATATACTATTGCATAATATATCAGTAGTAGTGTATTTATTTGAGTTTCATTAAGAGTTTTGTTAGCATAATATATAACTTTGAAAATTTTCTCATATACTTATCCCAATACAGCTCCAATTGCATAATCACTTGCATCACATATTAATTCAAAAGATTTTTCCAATCATGTGCAACAATGACAGGTGCAGTGATTAATTTTTCTTTTAGAATATTGAAAGCATTCAAACAATCTTCATTAAATTCAAACTTAGTTTCTTTTTCTAATAAATGATAAAGAGGTTTAGCAATCTTAGAAAAATCTTTTATATATCTTCTATAAAATCCAGCATGACCCATAAAACTTCTCACATCAGTAACAGTAGTAGGTGGTTGAATAATTATCACTTTTGCCTGATCAACTTACATCCCTTTTTGTGAAATTTTATGTCCAAGTACAATTCCTTCTGTGACCATAAACTGACATTTTTCCTAATTTAGAACCAAATTTGTTTCTTCACATCTTTTCAGAACTTTTGTTATATTTCCAAGCAAGACTTAAAAGAAGTTCCAAATACTGAAAAATCATCCATAAATACTTCAATTCATTTTTCAATTAAATCACAGATTATTGACATCATACATTTCTGAAAAGTTGCAGGTGCATTACATAAACCGAAAGGCATTCTTCTAGAAGAAAATGTTCCATAAGGACTTGTAAATGTTGTTTTCTCTTGGTCCTCAGGAGCAACGAGTAATTGATGATAACCAGAATATTCATCCAAAAAACAGAAATATGAGTATCCAGCTAAGTTATCCAGCATTTGATACAAGAAAGGTAAAGGAAAATGATCCTTTCTAGTTGCGTTGTTTAATTTTCGATAATTGATGCAAATTCGCCAACCAGTAACTTGTCTTGTAGGGATTAATTCATTTTTATCATTAATAATGACAGTTGCTCCTCCTTTCTTCAGAACACAATGAATAGGACTTACTCATTGACTATCCGAAATAGGATAAATAATTCCAGCATCTAACCATTTTAAAATATCTTTTTTAACAACCTCTTTTATAATTAGATTTAATCTTCTTAGAGGTTAAATAGTAGGCTTACAATTTTTTTTCCATTAAAATTCTATGCATACAGATTGAAGGGCTTATTCCTCTTATATCTACAATAGTCCAACAAAAAGCTTTCTTATAGTTCTTCAGAACTCCTATTAATTTTTCATTTTGATCTTTGCTTAGTTCTAAAGATATATTCACTGGTAAAGTTAATGAATATATAAGAAATGCTTGCTTTAAATGTGCAGGTAACATTTTTAATTCCAGTTCAGGGGCTTTTTCATCTGAGGGTAAAAGTATATCATTTTTAGTCGTGTCTAAAATTTCTCAATTATCGTGAATATAATGAGTTTCTTCAAATAAATTTTCTTCATTCACTTCTTCAATTTTTTCAGTTAATGACTCATTATATAACATAGATTTATTATTTTTTTCTTCAGAAATGACTTTACATTTTTCTTGATAATGCTTTTCAATTATATAATAAAAAATATTCATCCGATAACATTTTTCTTTGTAAGGATACCTCATTGATTTCAGAACATTAGATGTTATTTCTTGATCATTAACTCTCATTGTTAATTCTCCTTTTGGCACATCAATGATAGCACGTTCGGTAGCTAGAAAAGGTCTCCCTAAAATAATAGGTATTTCTTTATCTTCTTCCATATCCAATACAATGAAATCCACGGGGAAGATAAATTTATCCACCTTAACAAGAACATCCTCTATAACTCCTTTAAGATAAGTAAAAGATCGATCAGCTAATTGAAGGGTTACAGTGGTGGGAGAAATCTCTCCTAAATCTAAACTTTGAAAAATAGAAAATGGCATGAGATTAATACTTGCTCCTAAATCACATAAGGCTTTTCCACAAAATTTTTCTCTAACAGCACATGGTGTAGTGAAACTTCCAGGATCTTTAAGCTTCTGAGGTAATTTTTTTGAATTATTACACTACATTCTTCAGTTAATGCAACAGTTTCATAAGCTTCAAATTTCCTTTTCTTGCTTAAAATATCCTTCATAAATTTTGCATAACTCAGCATTTGTTCCAAAGCTTCAGCAAAAGGAATATTGATGGTGAGTTTCTTAAAAATCTTAAAGAATTTAGAAAATTGATGGTCAAGTTTCTGTTGTTTTAGACTTTGAGGAAAAGGTGGTGGTGGTCTTTCAACTTCCACTTAAATAGGAATTACAGTTTGATTTTTACTTGGAGATAGAGTTTCTTTGGGTTTTTTAATCTCTTCAATCTCTCTCTCTTTTTCAATTTCATTCTGAATTTTCTCTTTTAATTCCTTTCCACTTCTAAGGTGTACAGCTTTTGCTTATTCATGGTCTTTTCCAATTTCTTTTAGATTAATTTCAACATTGCTAGGAAGTGTTCCTTGAGGTCTATAATTATTTAAATTAGCAATTTGTCCAATATAATTCTCAATATTTCGAATAACAGTGTTTTGATTTTGTAACCGATTACCTAATTGCAAGATCAATTCTTCTAAAGATAACTTTTTCTGTTGATTGTTAAAACCAGGAGGATAAGTTGGTTTAAAGTTTGAATTTCCTTAATTGTTCCAATTACCGGTTGGATTAACTTGATTATTACTCCATTGTTGATGTTCATTATTCCAATTAAAATTAGGGTGATTTTTCCAACTTGGATTATAATAATTCGAATAAGGATTATTAGCTTTACTAGAAATAGCTTGCAATGTCTCCATTGTTTGAGAATCATCAATATCTGTAGAATTTTCATTACTTATATGTGATACGTTAATAGCAAAATTATCCAATTTCTTAGATATCGCAGTTACTTGTGAAGCTAAAATAGAAAAGGCTTCATTATCTTGAATACTTCTCATTCTTTTAGGATTAACACTTTTAGAAGGCCATTAAAAATTAGTCATTTCTTCAATTAAGGTATAAGCTTCATCAAATGTCTTAGCTGTTAAAGAACCATCAGCAGCAGTATCTATAATAGATCTAAGTGATCCAATAAGTCCGTTATAAAATGTTTGAATAATTAACCAATCTGACAAAGCATGATGAGGAATTTTCTTAAAAGTTCTTTAAATCTTTCTCATGTTTCATAAATTGTCTCGCCATCAAATTGCATAAATGAAGTAATATCATTTCTTAATTTAGCGGTTTTAGAAGGAGGAAAATATTTAACAAGGAATTTTTGTGCCATATCTACCCAAGTTTTAATAGTTAAGCCACATCTTTGCTTATCTTTTAAGGAAAAAGGAAAGAGTCTAAGCCTAATATCATCATCAGAAACATTATTATATTTAAAGGTAGCATAAAGTTCTAAGAAACTAGCAAGATGTAAGTTTGGATCCTCTTTTGGTGTTCCTCCAAATTGATTATTTTTAATCATTTGAATAACTGAAGGTTTAAGCTCAAAAGAATTAGCATCTTTAGCAGGCATTTGAATACTAATATGAAGTTCATCAGCTGAAGGGTTTGCATAATCCCTTAATGGTTTATAAACATTTTGTTCATTAATTTCTATTGGATTTTGACTATTGTTATGTAAGTTAGCCATTTCCTGATATTTTTGAATTTATTTCCTTTTCTAATACTTTTAACAGTTCTTTCTAATTCAGAATCGAAAGGTAATAATCCTTCAGATCCATAACTACGCATAAAAATTAAATAAAAAGACTTGAAAATAAAATAAAATAAAATTTTTTTGGTTATTTTTGTTTTTGTAAATATTTTTGTATTTTTAAAGAAATAAAAGTGTATATAAAATATTTTTAATTTGACAAATCTAAAAATTGTCTTTCACTTTCTTCCTTCCCAGGCAACGGTGCCAAAAACTTGAACCGGGAAACTTTATGACTTTACGTTTATGTAAGAATTTATGAACTTATCTTTATATATTTATATATTTATAATAATTTCGTAAAGTCACAATTTCAAACGCAAGTATACGTATAATTTAGGGTAATACAGGGCACTATTGAAGTCCTGGTTATTGATCCCACAGGGAAGTTTAATTTGAAGAAATTAATAAATTTTCAAATTAATAGTAGTTATAACTTTTATTTCTTTTCAAAATTCACATTTTAGATTTAACAAAATATCTGCCAAATCTAACTAAGCATCAGTAAAGTAAAGGTTAATGCAAGTATAAATAAAACACCTTTTTCCTTTTCAACTAATCCAAGATTTTTCAGAATAATTATCATTCGTGGAGAACTTGAGATTATGGTATTGCGCCAAATAGAAGCATTCATATTCTTTACCTTCGTTCGATAGTATAAAGAGCATTGGCTAATCTATAGATTGTTTCAAGATGTATTATTAGTGACATGTTCCAAGGGTGGCTATGGTCGGCCCTACTAGTGACATGTTCCCTTTCTATAAACCAAATTATTAGAATTTAGTCTGTCACTCTAAAAAATAATGAATTCTATGCCCAATAAAAAATATCTCCCTATTTATTTGCACTTCACCATGAATAACCCGCACAAGGCCTTCGATTACCTAATGATTCATGTGATATCTACAAGTTAAGAATTCTTCTCATGAGAGGTCTCAGAATTCTTCAACAGGTTTAACAATTTAAATGACCAGTTTAAAAAGTAAATTAAGATCAGGTATGAATATCATCGCAATAATTTTAAAATTAAGTTAGTTCTTCAATGAAATAAAATTTTCTTATTATCTTTTCATAGTTGAAAGGAGAAAGAAAAGTAACTACTCAGAACACATTGAATTCACACAACAAAACATATTTATAAAATTTTGAACCAAGTTATAAATATTTATCTGGAATGTTCCTTCAAGTGATCCTTTGACTCCTACTGACTCCAATGCAAGGTACAAGACTCCAACTGCACCAACACTTACTAACTCTCTCTTACTACTCAAGGAATTGAGTAGTAACACTCAAAATAACTAAAATAAACTCATTAAATACTTAAGATGAAATTATGGTGGCTCACTAAAACTATCTCCTGATGCTGGGTTTTAGGGAGGCACCATTCTCTGTAGAAATTTCTCTTATTTATAGAGAATCAAAAATGACCAGGGGTTGCTTAAGGCACCTCTTCAAAATTCATCCAAATTCAATGACTCTTTTAGAAAGTAACTGTAGCGCCTAGGCACCAGGATCTGGCGCCTAGGCGTAGGACTCTGTGACCAAGTCTTCGCACCAGTTCACTTTGGATCGCACCTCTTCGTGACTAAAACTGTTTTCCTGTGTCCCGATGCATTGTATCACATGTCCTATGTATCAGGAGTAACTTCCAGTCTTCTAGAAGGTCAGATAACCGCTTAAAACCGTCAAAATAACTACCCAAAGTTGTCAAAAATCTTAACTGCTTCAGTATCGAACTGGCGCTTAGGCGCCGGATTCTGGCGCTTAGGCGCCAGACCTATAATTTTGGCAACTTTTCTTTTTAGCTCTATTTTTACTCCTTTTTGCTCCTTTTTGCTCATTTTTCCTTCTTGAACTCTTTTTTCATCACCTATATCCAAAAACATAAAAATACCTTTCATTAAAGCATAAAATTCTTAAAAATTGAATCATAAATAAGGCATAAAAATAGGTACTTTTTAAGTGGATCACCGACACCCAAATCCAGAGAGTTTGGCTATTTTCTTAAATAGAGTGCCGTCGGCGCCCTATCGAGTGTCGCCGGCGCCCGAACCCAGCAAAAGGTCAAAAACCCTCATTTTCACTATTTTTACCCTAGGACCCGCAAATTTTTCCATTACTTTCGTCTTCCTCCTCCATTTTCACGATTTTGAAGATCTAGGTCTTGGTAGATCTCAAATTTAAGGTGATTTCAAAGCTTTTAGAGGCCGGATCCACACTTCTCTTGGTAAGAGCTTCACTTTAAGTTAAAAATTTTTTATTTTCACCATGGAAATCTCTCACATTGCTTAGGTTGGATTTTTGGAGTTTTAAAGAGATTTTGAGATTTCCATGATGAAATTTGCTCTTACTTGTTTAGTATAGTATTTGGAGTTTCTTTCATTGTGAATTTGGGATTAATTGGAATTTTCTTGCAAATTTTAGAAATTCACATGGCTCCAAGGATGAGTAAAGGTAAGAGGAAATTGGATTTTGATGAGGAAAAGTTCGTTAATATTAAAGCCCAATTTTTTTTTAACTCTTACCTTTACAATAAGAAGTGTATCCAGGATCGAGCTTTTGATAGTATTGGTGGATCTGTAGAACAGTTAATTGCAGAACGGAACTGGGAGTGATTTTGTTATTTTACTGCGAATGCTATTATGGGAGTTGTTAGAGAGTTCTATTCAAATGTGCCCTGGACTGAGACTGAGTATGTGCTAGTTAGAGGAAAAATGGTTGAGTTTACTCCTCAGCGTTTCAATGCTTTCTATCAAACTCGGGAACCATTTGTTTGTGAATACAAAAACTTTGACACTCGAGGGGAGAATATGAGAGAAGTGATTGCTTTTCTGACGGATGGGTGAGGGAAATGGAAAGTAAGTAAAAAATAGTTGATTAACTTCCCCGCTTCCACATTGAATGTTGCATCAAAAGTTTGGCATTATTTCATCTCTGTAAGATTGCTACCATCTTATCACCATAACAAAGTTACAAGGGATAGATTGATTCTAAACTATTGTATTCAGAAGATGAAAAAGATTGATATTGGAGCTATTGTTTACAAGAACATTCAGACGATTGCTAGAGGCGAGACCACTGGAGGATTAGGACGTCCTGCCTTAGTTCATGCCCTGTGTGTTCAGTCTGGAGTGGAGTTCAGTAGTTCTGAAGAAGTTGCTATACCGTTGAGACCAATCACAAAGTCTAATATTCGTACTTATGAGTCTCATGTGGGCGCCCAAGTTGAGCGTAGGAATATTGATATTCCTACAATGAGTTATGATGTTCCATCTACATCTGAACCGCCTACCTTATCTGATATTATGGAGCAGCTGAGATTATATAGTGCTAGTGTGGATAGACTCCATGGTCTGATGGATGTGTTTGATGCAAGAAGTGATGTGAATGAAGATTATCTGTAGAGGAGAGTTGAGTTTGATATTTCCTATAATGATGCTTAGGTTAGATATATGAGGGAGAGTCTGATGTGTTATTTCCTACTTGCCCCAGTTATACACCATACAGACCTGACCCTGCTGATGACCCTGTTGATGACCCTGCTGATGATCCAGGTGATAGAGATTGGTAGATTGTTTGTTTCTGTTTCTGTTGTTTTATTGTGTTGTGATGTACTGCTGAGATCTAGTAGTTATTTATTTTTTATGTGATGTGTAACTTGTTAGCTGGACTGTATAGTACTTTGATAGTTTGTTTAATATTTTAGTGTTTTGTTGGATGTTTAGATGTTTAAAGTTAATTTCTCTTTACCCATGGAAATATCTGAAATTATTATATCACTGATACTAATTGTTTCATTCCTGCCAGTTGTAAATTTTGACTAATATCAGATAGCTGTTGAAGATTTCAAGATCCCAGCACAAAAAGGTTAGTTTTCTTCTACTCTCTACTATTTCAAATTTACTGAAAATT